>CM024694.1:30606153-31806153 GCA_014182845.1 Corymbia calophylla
GCTTCAGGGTCGGGTACGCCTCCACCTGATCTTTGCCTTCACCAACGAGCCAAGTTCAAAGCTTATGTGACCAGTTTACTCGTACCGTGGAAGAGAAAATTTTCGAACTCTAGCCTCAGAAATTGCGGCGAAAAGAGAACTTCTAGGATGAGAGCCTTTAAATGGTCAGAAAATTCCACATCAAAAATCCCCCGTAATACGTAATGATAATGTGGCGATGTGCCATATGATTTATAGATCACATGAACCGTCATCATATAAAAATTTAATCATGCAATTCGTATCGTAAGATTCACATAATCAATTATTGAAATTGATTTAATCTACATAAACAGATTTTTCATAAGTAATTTTGGAGTCTAATGTTTCTCTAACCATTCAAATAAGTCATCAAAATAAAAGCGATTTTCCAATTCTGATACATTCCCTGTGACGTCATTATGACATTTTTCTTCGTCCGGAATTGTCTTGAACTGTTAAAACGAATCCACTTTATAATAACCCTTCGAATTCATAATTCAATTATATATAATAATAAAAAAAGAAGGTATAAACCAATACATTTCATGAACCGCCTATTAAATAACTGACTAAGAAAATAAGTGACGATGTTCATCAAGTGATTTGAAAAGTATATGGACGAGGGCGCTCTCAAGTATCATCCAGAAGATTCTTTCTGACAATTATGAATGGCAGGCAGGCACATATTTTGTCACCTGACGCCATACGCAATGCTTGAGGGAAGATACGTCTTGATTGCGACAGATAGGAGATGGGAATAGTTTGAATTCCATATATGTCCGCCAGATACTTGACAACATTACGAAAATTTCCAAGTTCAAGATTAGGACGCAAAGCTATTTCGCATTTTCAGGGAATTCAATTTCTAAAACATCTTCTGGAAATTTATTTGTACTGAAAATGAATCGAAAAAAATTGGTCTCGAATCTACTAAAGGCTGCTTGCGTCTTTAGAAATGACGTGTAATGACAAACGAATGGGAATCGACATCTTTTTTTGTTTGTTCTGTATTATATAACGTGGGAGCTTAGAAGAAAATGAGCATTAACGAAGGGTGTGTGTTTGTTTGAAGGAAAATTATTTTTAGAATATTGTTTTTCACTTCTTCGGTGCTTAATGATGGAAAACTAATCGATTCATGAAAAATATTTTCCATGAATTAAAAATAACATGCTTAGATCTGAAGAAAACAATTTCCCCCTTTTGACAAGAAGACAATCACGTTTCTTGAATCATCAAACGAATAAAAACTAATTATTTTTCTTAAAGATTAAAAATATTTTTGTTTATTGTAAAATTTTCAGTAAAACATGCATCCCAGGTATATTCTGGATAAGGCAAACAAGATTTAAGGAAAAAAAAATAGAGAGTTACCAAAGAAATAATTGATGAGAGATAGAGAGCTGAGAAGCTAGCGAAATGATTTCATCCGTGCTAACAGTCGTTTTCTAACATTTAAGCTTGTTCTTTTTAATTCATGAAAAATGCTTTCTATCAATCGATATTTTTCCGTCATCCAAATAATACAAAATCCAAAAAAAAAATAAAAAAAGACTTCTCAAAAATGGTTTTTCATCATACAAATTAACCCTTAATAATTCCTTTGATTCTACGATAGTCACTAGGGTTCGTCCAAAAGCAAATCAATCGTCGCCGTGAAACCATACGGCACAAAAGCTGCGCAAAAAAATTGGCGCTCACGCACTCACAGATTATCTTCATAATCATTAATCAGCATGTTAATTAGGATAAACTACCAAATTAACAACCAATAACTGACTAAACATGCGTAGGAGGCCCGACAAGAATAACCTTGTATCAAAGTTTAATCTCACGCCGTGCAACTGTCGCGCTGGCACCGTTAACGTACCTTGCCATTGAGTCCTGAGATGGTGGTGCGTCACCTCGTCCATGGTGCCCACGAACCTCATCAGCGCCTCGGGATTGAAGAAGCTCATCAGCATCCTCCTGTCGGACCTCCCTTCGTCGCCGGCCTTGGTTATGAGGCTCGTCCCCGTGAGCCTCCGCACCGAGCTCGGCCACCACAGCGCCACCTTCTTGCCCTCGTTCGAGAACAGGAACTTGTTACCCGCCGGCCCGCAAAAGACCACCATCGGCTCGCCCAGCAGCGAGGTCTTGAAGACGGAGGAGCCGTGAGCGCCCATCCGGTCCCGGACGAACTCGCTCAGCCTCCCGGCCCGGCTGGCACGGAAGTACTCGAGGCTCTCGCCGAGGACCGGCCATCCGAGGCTGCCCGGGGGGAGGTCGGGGCGGAAGGTTTTGGTCTTGAGTTTGGTTCGGATGAAGTTAAGGGCAAGGAGGAGGAGGAGGAGGAGGAGAGCTGGGGCCGGGGCTAGAGTCGCGAGTTGCATTTTGGGGTCGCAAACCTTCAGGGAATGGCCGAGATACCCGCCCTTGAGGATGCGAACGAGAAAATATTGTCTCGGTGAGAAACAAATACTCCACTCCAGTCCCGCCACGTGTACCGACGGCTCCTTTCGATTGCTAAGACACAAATAATTCCTCGTAATATTCTTGAGAAAGTATAATTGTGAACCAATATTATATAAAAGGCAAATACCATCAAAAATCATAAATTATGCCTCTTGTAACAATTTTACCTTGAACTTTTTTTTGTGTCATCAAAAATCTCAAATTATGCCACTTGTAACAATTAAAAATGTTAAAAGTTTTACGACTAACATATGAAATTTGCTTCTTCTTTTATGTATCCTTGGAAAGCACCCCGATAGCAAGGTAGTTACTTGTCGCGATCGAGCAATTTCGGGATTCTCACCACCACCTTGACGAGGGTCTACCAACCCATGCTTGAGCGCATGTGCGCAGCATGCCAGCGGGAAAAGCATTTAATAAGTCGGTCGATCACGCAATTAGTATGGTATAGCAAACGAATCAAAATATCAAGCGACATGCTTGTTCTTCTCCTTAAATTTTAAGAATCACTCATTTTGTCATTAATTGATTGCACCGTGTCATTCTTGCATGAGATAATTGTTGAGTGAAATACCCTCACCCGTTAGCAAGAAATTTCTTTCTTATACTCAATTTAGTGGACCCAATGGGTCCAAGGAAAAAAAAAATGCTCGTACCTACTAGTGCCTTCTCGCCCTTCTCTGCCGACATCGCTTGACAAATTGTAGCCACATCGCGACGGAGGTACCAGTACAGCGTCCCTCCTTGCCGTGGCAATGCGAAGTAACATGTGTTCCCTAAGTACTCCCTACGCTCATTTGACTATGTTTTTTTCCAATTTTCCTCATAGCAAGGCCACGTGTCGAAATGGGGCTTTTGCACGAACTTATAAAAGAATCTCATCGGCACTAGTTAGATAGCAATATTCAGCTCCGGAAACTTTGAGAATGGAATTATTTGCACATTCTAATAAATTTACTCATTCAAATGGTAAATTTTACATTTTCCAAAATAGATTTAACAAGGCGACAACATTTTCCTGCAATGGCAAATTTAACTCAACCTTTCGAACGCAAACAACCAAAAATCTGCACCTCCTTTTAATCATATAAAAGATTAGTATCATCTAATATTCCGTCAATTTTCGCTATTATCCTATCTTATATCAGCCTACCCAAACTCTCGTTACGTCAATAGTCAATAATGGTCAGTATCGACATATTCTCACAACCTCCAAATATAGCCCATTTCTTACTATCGATTTCTTGATGTCTTCTAGATACTCAAATAAAATTATTTGGTCTAAACAAGTATTGAAATTCCATCTCTCTCTAAAACAAGTACTTAGAAAGTTTTGCCAGAATAGGACAGTCTGGATAAAGGTTTCGCTTGTAGACTTCATGCTAACATATATTATTTTTTGTTGCACACGTGAAACGTTACACATTTTTCAGTAAATTAAAAAGGGTATGTTAAATTCGTCACAATAATGAAAAGTCATGTTTTTTCTGCAATTAAAACGTCATGTTGGATTTATCATATCGGTGAAAAGGTTTGTGTTTCTTTGTTATTTCTTTTTTACATTTGCCCTATTTATAAAAGATACTATGGTTGGGGATTTCCCATTTTGACAATATGAATTGATGGAAGAGTCTTTACCTCGAAGTATTTTGGCTAATTCAATACCAAGACAACATTGTTATAAAATTTCCCGCTTCCCTTCTAAGTATTTGCATCACGACGTCACATTTGACATTCATGATTGATAGTAATGCTTAGGGTAGGATGAATTTTGCGCGAAAATTAATTGCACAAGATGTGAACGAAACTGTGAATTGCATTATTTTCTGGGACACACGGTACGTCCTGATGTCATATCTGTGTATATCTCGTTTTACATTAACAAATCACCTTACAAGAACCTTGAATAATGCAATAGATTAGAAACACGAGCTATTGATAGTGGCCCTTGTCATGTCACAACACACGTGCACCCAAGGATGTCATTTATGATTGATAGTAATGCTTAAGGTAGGACAAATTTTGCATGAAAGCGTTGCCAAAGACATAAACGGAACTACAAATTGCATTATTTTATGGGACAGCAACACATCCTAATGACAAATTTGCATATATTTCAATTTATATTGACAAATCGCTTCATAAAGATCTTGAATAAGGCAACAAATTAGAAATATGAGAGCTATTGATAGCAGCCTTTGTCATATCACAAGAAATGCATATGCTCGAGGATGTCAAATCAAACGCAACTCTCATGACTTAATTGCTAAACACGTGAAAATCCACAATGCGAAGACAATGAAGTACTTAGAAAGTACATTATATATATCGAGCATTAAAAATGCCGATAGCAATGTAAAAAATAATATCATTGTCAAGATACATATAGTGTAAAGCGATTAATATATCATAATTGGTTCATAACTCATTGATTTAAACTTTTTAATAAAAGTGGGTCCAATTAGGTGCCTTAACAGATTCCACTATATAAAAACCCTTCAAAACTGATAATTCAATTGAAAAAAAAAGGTATGAACAGATACATTTTATATATTGCTTATTAGACAACCGATTAAGAAAATAATTATAGTTATGAAGGTAGTGACGATGTTAATCAAGAGATTTGAAAAGTATACGGACGAGGGCGCTCTTAAATATCAACTGGAAGATTCTTTTTTACAATAGTGAACGGTGGCCACATATTTTGTTACCCGACACTATCCACAATGCTTGGGGAAAGAGACGTCTCGATCACAACAAATTGAAGATGGCAATGGTCTTGAATACGACACAAAAAGCCATTTCCCTTTTGCCTCTGCCACCTGCTCCTTTAGATTGCTAATTTCAGGATAATGACATAAATAGTCCCCATCTTTATCCCAATCTATAATATGATCCTTAAATTTTTAATTTTTTTAATGTAATACATGAATTTTTAATACATGTTCGATTTAATCCATAAACTGTATAAAAATATTCAATATAATTCCTGGTATTGAATAATTATGAAATGATTACATTGAACAGTTTCATACAGTTTAGAAATTAGATTGAATATGTACCAAAAGTTCAGAGTTCATGAATTACATTTTATATTGTGTTAAAATTCATGAATCACATGGAATAAATCGAAATTTCAGGAATCAAATTGTATGTTGGACCAAATTTCATAAATTATTTGTGCCAAATTCCCTTTTAGAAAATGCTTTCGGGGGTCAAAGGTGGAAACTTTGACTTGAATGATGTCCACGTATTGAGAAGATTTTTACGTTCCATCTCGACTTAAATTGCATCGACATCTCCAAGCTAGATAAAGGCAAATGGGCAGGACCTGACTAAAGACAGGCCCAAAAACAATATGACTTATCCGACTCAAGAATGAAATCACTTGATTAAACTCAATCCGATTTGCAATTCGAGTTTTATCAAGTCAGCAACCTTGCGCCTCACCGGTATACTAAGTTGGGCAGCAATATCTTTTCCTTGGCTATATGTATGTATGTTTAGAAGTAGGAAATCATAGAGTGGAAGTGACTTTTGTGGTCTCATTTGCTCGTTGCAGAGATAGAAAGAACATCAAGATGAACCACTGCATCATAATCTTGAAGGAGGAAACTTGTCTGATTCTCAGATCAAGGAAAAGCAAACTTCTATGTTGTGAATTCCCTTTTTCTTGTTTTTGTTGTTTAAATGGCTTCAAACGATGCTTCAGATGAACTTTCGTGAATCAATAGCCTAAATCTGTGAGACTGATTTCTCATAATGAAGTGTTGAATCCAGAGCTGGAGACACTGCGATTGATGGAGGTGCTAGATCGGGAATTCGGTATCGATGCAGAGAACTAACCATTTCTTCGATGCAGGTGGACACGATGTGGAGACAAGAAACTGGAACTGTTCTTCCATCCCTCCAGTCTGATCAAAGAATGATATAGACGCAGCCTCTTCTTGTCTCGCAGTCTTTCTAATTCTCGTATATTTCACTGCACGAGAAAACAGAAAACTTATGAACAATAAGGCTTGATGCATTTCCCAGGAAATCACACACAGAGAGAGTTAATTAGAATTGGCAATGCAAATTGCAGAGTGGATGACAATTATAAGAAAAACTGGCGAAGCCATCACGACCTTGACCTAGGCATATAGATTTAGGACGGATATATCCAGCAAAAGACGTGGATGCTGTGGATGTCGATGATTTTAGCAATTGTATGATCAGGAAGCTTTTAAGCATATATCTTCATTCCAACATGTATTATAGATTCTACCCTCTACCTATCTATTTGCATGAAATAGCTGCTAATTAAGACCTGTTCTCGCTGTTAGAATATATAAATAATAAACCACGCCGTCATCTAACAGCTTAAGCTTTTAGAACAATCGGCAGTGGTCCCACAAAATCTTACATTCGCGTCGCGTTGCGGCTCTGGCTCTCCCCTCTTTGCCTAGATAGGAGGACATTCTCTTGGCATTCGAGCAAGTTGCCACGTTCAATTTCTTCTGCAGGAGCACTATAGAAAATAGTCCTCCAGTCCGTATGAGCCAGGCAACACTTTCTGAGCCAGAGGTACTAGAACTAGGATTCCAGCTAATTTGTTTCATTACAATGAAGATGTCCATTTATCTCTGCACCACATTTCTCAGAGACATCACACTAATGTTGGAAAAGGACCATTTTGAGAAACAAATTTAAGCAGTTCGAGGCCTATCTCTATGATTAATTTTGCCTTTGATAGTTTATCCTCTCAAGGAGTCCCAAATTGGGAAATCAAATCGAAAACTGCCGTTCATCCTCAGCACAACCATCCCATTTTCTCGGATGTGTAAGAGCAAATAATCAATGATCTCTCTTGCAACTCTTCCTCCTTTAGACAAGAACCGTACCTCGTCACAGATCCTCTAATCACTCGTAGTTAATGGCCACTCTAATGTTTCCTGTATTGTCCTCAGATTCAAGTAAACAAACGGAAGAACTGATACTCCTTCCGTCCCGTCAGTACTAAAAAACGTCTGCCCTAGAGAAAGTGAGATCCTTCTCGGTTTATGTACAATATATCTCACAGTTTATCAAACGATCCTTGAGAACAGAGTGAAAATTAACCAATCAAATCCGCAGCATGTTCAATAAAAGATCAGAAAGGAAAGAGTGCAAACCTTGGCTCAAATTCCCTGACCTCAGCAAGTTCTTTCCCCACGAAATCCATCCACTGGACTTGCTTTTTCCTCAACTCTTTGGTCTCCGAAGTCGCCTTCTTGAGACTACTCTTGACACAATTACCAACTTCCATATAGTTGGTGTTGCTGCTGCTGCTGCTTCTCAAGCTCAACTATGCCATCGTCTTTGACCTCATTGGTCTGAGCAGACAAACTGATGAGAAGCATCAGGGACAGAGACAACCGTGCAAGGAGGGACATGAGGGGCATTTTCCAAATTCAGTGGTCCGGTAGTGTAAAATGAGCAGGCTTGCAGAAGCAGATGAAAGGACAATGTAATTTGTGAAACAAAAACCTCATCAAAAAGCCAAAGATACATGAGGCAGCTCGCTCAGGTACTTGATGATCAGCACTAGGGTCGAAGTGGACGTGTCGTGGCCGGCGAATAGAAGCAGCAACAAGTCGTTTATGATCTCCAGCTCGGGCATGAGCTTCACCGATCTCGGTTCTCTATTAAGTGGTCGAATGATTATGGCTGGGATTGATATTTCGATCATCGTGTTCTTCATCTATAAAACAATCATGTAATACGCCTGAAAATATGCCGGATGGGATAACTTAATGTCCTGATGCAGAAGTGGACAAATAAATATGGGCAGGGGAAAAATGTTGGTGGTTATTTTTCTGACGTGATTAGCAGGCCGACCGTCCCATTCGTCCCTCTTCCTCCTAGAATAAGGTTTGAGCCGATTAAACATTCGTCACGACATTGATCAAACATGTCGGATTGCTCGTCATATGGAAATGGAGTGAAAAGATGGGCAGAGAAATTACGGAACAATGTTATTTCATCCATTGAAGTTTGATTTGTTTCTTGTTTACGTCAAGGGAGTTCAAATAACCTTGGAAGATAAAGAATACTCTGCCAAAAGGCACTGCAATTTAGATGAACGATTGGATCAATTCAACTCAAGGTCCAATTTTATTCGGCCGATTCCAAGCCAATTCACATGAGGACTGATTCGGTGCCTGAACAAAATTTTTGGAAACCGACTTTGGATGGTTCAATTCTCGATTCTCAGCCTATAACTAGATTTTTAATTGATTCAAAATCAAAACCTACAAGTCTTAAAACTTTCACCAAAAAAGGAATTATGAGGTTGTGCATTCCAACGTTAGCTGGCCATTATAGCGTCATAATTGACAGCTTTTGTAAAGATAATGGAAAAGGTAGAGCAATTAAATAAATAAAAATGAAGCAGAAAAGAAAGGAGGTCAGCTCCAGAGTGGAGCCGTTCGGTTCCCCATTCCAAAAATAAAAAATCGGATCTGATTGCTAGAATCGATCTCCCCTACCACATTCAGGACGTACTCTTAAAAAGAAGGAACCGGCTTCATGGCGGGAACCACCCCACGGTTCAAAACGTCCGGCTCTGAAATTGAACCGGCTTAATTATGCCAACAATTAAAGAGAATTCCCAAGATCTGAGATGCATTCTCGTTGCGAAAATTGGGCAAAGTGTAGTAGTAGTCTCCTCTTTCATGGTCGTTGGGGAGTAAAGATTGTATGAAGCGTCCGTGGTAAACCATTACGATGAGAGCATTATTGGAATATACGAAATCTCGATCACGAGCACGAGACTCCTTGGCAAAAACCGCGAGGTCGAAGACGGATGGGGAGTCCTTTGACCGGCGTGGGCATGGGATCGTAGATGATTTTCTCGTTAGGAATCACCATGTCCCAGTCGAACATGTTCACCAGATTGTGCAAGAACACAAGCATCTCCACCCTCGCAAACTCCTTCCCCATGCACATTCTCGGCCCGCCTCCGAACGGGACGTAGGAGTACGGCGGAGGCCCCGATCCCTCGAATCTTGATGCGTCGAAGCTCGTTGGCCTCGGGTGGAAGTTCGGGTCCTCGTGCGTCACAGCAGCGATGCAATACAACTACACAGGTAAAAAAGATCACGCAGGCCGTCAGAAACAATCGTGCACGATCCTGTTGGTTCCAATCTTCGACACGAACCAATAGAAAACGTGACGACCTCAACCGTCACCGGAAGTTAGAAACGGCGATCTACCTTCCAGCCCTTAGGGATGGTGTATCCTTCGTACGTGAAATCGACCAAGGCCTCGCGAAAGGTGCCGGCTACTGGCGGGGACATTCTCATGACTTCGCACAGGACGTTCCACGAATATTTCATTCTCTGCAGATCGTCCCATTGCAGCAACTCTCCTGGAGCTTTCGATGCTGCGATTTCCCTTTGCTCTGGCGACGGCGACATCACCAATCGCGACGTTAACGAAGCTTGTGAGCATTTCAATCATAATTCCAAAACGAAAGAAAAAATAGATATGAGGAGAATGCGACGTTTACCTGCAAGAATCTTGTCTAGGACGTGTGGGAGTTCGCTTAGGTACTTGAGGAGCAACATGAGGGTGGAGCTGGAAGTGTCGTGCCCGGCGAACAGGAGGTTCAACATGTTGTTTACGATCTCCGCCTCCGGCATGAGCTTCCCGTTCTCGTCCGCGTTCGCCAGCAGGTGGGACATCACGTCCTGGGATGGCCGGGCTGACTTTTGCTGTAGCTCCGTCCTCCTTCGCCTCACCACCGCCCGGAGCTCCTCCCGGATGGAGTCCGCAGCCCTCCTCGCGCGGTGGAATCTCGTGCCTGGGAAGTCGAGCACGAGCGAGACCAGTCCCCTGAGGAACACCTCGAAGTGATGGGCGAGCCTTGCAACGAGCTCCGGCTCCGTGATGCTCATGAACAATCGGCACGCGAGCTCGAAAGTATACAGTTTCAGGGTCGGGTACGCCTCTACCTGATCTTTGCCTTCACCAACGAGCCGAGTTCAAAGCTAATGTGAGCAGTTTGCTCGTACCGTGGAAGAGAAAATTTCGAACTCTAACCTCAGAAATTGCAGAGGAAAGAGATTCTAGGATGAGAGCTTCAAATGGTTAGGAAATTTCCTTTTTCATCAAAAATCTTGCATAATAAGTAACGATAATGTGGCAATGCACCATTATCGTAAGAAGATATCACATGGTGTATAGATTACATGAACCGAAATCATATGAATGATTAATCATACAGTTCACATCATGAGATTCACATAATTAATGATTGAAATGGACTTAATTTCAGAATTTGATATTTTCCTAACGATTCAAATAATTCGTTAGATTAAAAGCAACTTTCCAATTCTTTTACATTCCCTATGACGTCCTTACATTATTTTTCTTGGTCGGGGGTTGTCTTGAATTATCAAAACAAATTCGCTTTATAATAATCCTTCAAACTGATAATTCAATGAAAAAAAAAAAAGGGTACGAAGTAGTACATTTTATAAATCGCTTATTAATTAACTGATTAAAAAAATATCATAGTTTTGAAGGTGGTGACGGTGTTAATCAAGTGATTTGAAAAGTAAAATAGTAAATGGCGGCCACATTTTCTGTCACCCGACAATATCCACAAAGCTGTGGGAAGATACGTCCCGATCAAGACAGGTGGAAGATGGCAATAGTCTGAATTCCATAATTGTCCGCCAGATACTCGACAACATTACAAAAATTTCCAAGTTCAAGATACGCAAAGATTCCTCGTTATCAGGAAATTCAATTTCAAAGAAAGTTAACACATCTTTCTGTTTGTTTGTACTGGAAATGAATTTAAAAAATCGGGCTTGGGGTACTGGATGATGAGTGAATTTAGTGTAGACGGCTTGCGTCATTAGAAATGACATGTAATGGCCAACGAATTGGAGTCGACATTTTGTTTATTTGTTCAGTCATATAAAGTATGGGAATGTAGAAGAAAATGAGCATTAATAAACAGTGTGTTTATTTGAAGGAAAAGTATTTACGGAAAATTATTTTCAGGCTTTTGGAGATTTAAGTGATGAAAGATTAATCAATTTGCAGAAAATGTTTTCATGAATTAACACCAACATGCTTAGATCCGAAGAAAATGACATCTCCTTTGACAAAAAGAAAATCACATTCTTGAATTATCAAATGGATGAAAATTAACTATTTTTCTTGAAAATGATTCTCAGGAAAAATATTTTCTTTTATCATGAAATTTTTAGCAAAACAAACACACCTAAAGAATATTCTGAAGATGGTAAACAAGATCTACAGAGGAAAGAAAAGCATATGAGAATTACCAAAAACAATAATTTATGAGAGATAAAGAACCATGAAGCTAGCAAATAGGGACATGTTTGGTAACACTCCCGGGAATAATTAATTATGTTCTTTTGTTTCTAGGAACAGATTTGGAACATAAATTCATTTGGTAAATTTTTTATTCATGGGAATAGACTTGAAGTAGAATCAAGAATAAAGAAAATGTTGCTTTTCGCTCATGGGAACAATTTTGAGAATCCATTTTCCTCTCCTCTTTTTTCCCTTCCCTTTCTTCTTCTTCTTCCTCCTCTCAACCCATTGCCACCCCCATTGTTGCCCCATCGCCACCGATGAACTCGTCGGAGCCTCATCAGGCCAGGGCGAGATCCAACAAGCTCGCCGAAGGCTCGCCGAAGGCTCGCCGAAGGCTCGCCGAAGGCTCGCCTAAGCCGGACCTTGCCCTGGCCAGGCGAGCCTTTAACGAGCTCTCCAAACCTCGCCTGGCCGCTCACCGACCACTGCCGATGGCATCAACCGCCCACTAAAAGAGGAAGAAGGAGAGAAAAGGGAAAAAGAAAAAGAAAAAAGAAAAAAAAAAGAGAAATATAGGAAAATTATAATGAATAGTATTAAAAAATTTTAAAAATCAAAAAATTGAGGACTCTATCAAACGCATTTTTATTCTGGGAATAAAAATTTTGAATAGTTTATCAAACACCTTAAATACTCAGAAATTGTTCTCAGGAACAGAATAAAAAAAAAAGCATTCCTGATCAGAAATTGTTCTTATGAGTAGAATCGTTATCAAACAGGCCCTAAAAGTACTGAGGAAAATGATTTCATTCATGCTCCAAGAAAAACTGTTTTCTACAATCTAAACTTATTCTTTTCAATTCATAAAAAATGCTTTTTATCAATCGAGTATTTTTCCATTATCCAAACACTAGAAAATCCCGAAAATGATTTTTTACCAAACAAACTAACCCTTAATTATTCTTTCAATTCTATGGCGGTCACTAAGGTTCATGTACAAGAAAATCAATCATCGCCGTGAAGAAATAGCTCCTCCGACCAAAAAAAAAAAATTGGAGCTCACGCAGATTATCTTCGTAATGATAATTAGCATGTTAATTAGGATAAGGCCCGACAAGAATAACCTTATATCAAAGTTTAATCTCACGTACCGGCACCGTTAACGTACCTTGCCAATGAGTCCTGAGATGGTGCTGTGTCACCTCGTCCATGGTGCCCACGAACTTCATCAGCGCCTCGGGATTGAAGAAGCTCATCAGCATCCTCCTGTCGGACCTCCCTTCGTCGCCGGTCTTGGTTATGAGGCTCGTCCCGATGAGCCTCTGCACCGAGCTCGGCCACCACAGCGCCACCTTCTTGCCCTCGTTCGAGAACAGGAACTTGTTACCCGCCGCCCCGCACAGGACCACCATCGGCTCGCCCAGCAGCGAGGTCTTGAAGACGGAGCCGTGAGCGCCCATCCGGTCCCGGACGAACTCGCCCAGGCTTCCGGCCTGCCAGGCCCGGAAGTACTCGAGGCTCTCGCCGAGGACCGGCCATCCGAGGCTGCCCGGGGGGAGGTCGTGGCGGGAGGTTTTGGTCTTGAGTTTGGTTCGGATGAAGATAAGGGCAAGGAAGAGGAGGAGGAGGAGAGCTGGAGCTGGGGCTAGAGTTGCGAGTTGCATTGCGAGGTCCCAAAGCTTAAACGAGTGGCCGAAAGCCGCACTTAAGGATAACGAGAAGATATCGCGTCGGTGAGACTTGCTACGTCGGAAAGAAAAACTCCACTCCAGTCCCGCCACGTGTACCAATGGGTCCCACTTTTGCCTCTCCCTCCTGCTCCTTTCAATTCCTAACCCCGTAGCAAATCTCAGTTTCGTAAAAGGGTTAACAACATAAATAGTCATCAACTTTGAATCAAAATACAATTTAATCCCTTAATTTATTTATTTATTTAATATTACTCATGAACTTTTAATTTATTTAATATAATTTCTAAATTTTTTGTACATATTCAACCCAATTTCTAAATTATATAAAACTGTTTGATATATTCAAGATTAGGGATTATATTAAATATTTTCATACAGTTCAAAGACTGAATTGAATATGTACCAAAATTTCATAAACTATATTTAAAAAATTAAAGGTTCTAAGACCATATTATAAACTTTAGGGATCACATTGAACAAATCAAAAGTTCGAAGACCAAATTAAGATTGAATCAAAATTTAAGAATTATTTATATCAATTTCCCTTTTGTAAAAGTGAAAACTAACTTGAATGATGTCCACGTATTGAGAAGAAATTAAGATTGTTTTGCGGAAAGTCATGAAAAAATTTAAGAATTATTTATATCAATTTCCCTTTTGTAAAATGCTCGGTGAAAACTAACTTGAATGACGTCCACGTATTGATAAGATTTTTACATTCCATCGACTTAAATTGCATGGACACCTCCAAGCTAGATATGAGCAAATAGGCAAGGTCGGATTGAAGATAGGCCCATAAAGAAAACTTTCCCTCAAACCCCCTTATCTCAAAAACCTTAAATTTAGTAGAATTAAATCGATCTGACTTATTCGACTCAAGAAATAAATCACTTGATTAAACTCAGCCCGATTTGCAATTCAAGTTTTTTCGGGTCATGCAACCTTGTGCCTCGAGGTGAGACACCAATGTACTAAGTTGGGCAGCAATATCTTTTCCTTGGCTATATGTATGTATGTTTAGAAGTAGTAAATCATAGAGTGGAAGTGACTTTTTGTGGTCTCATTTGCTCGTTGCAGGGACAGAAAGAACATCAAGATGAACCACTGCACCATAATCTTCAAGGAGGAAACATTGTCTGATTCTCAGATCATGGAAGAGCGAACTTCTATGGTGTGAATTCCCTTTTTCTTGTATATGTTGTCTAATTGGCTTCAAACGATGCTTCAGATTAACTTTTGCGGATTGGGTGCCTAGATCTGTGAGACTGATTTCTCATAGTGAAGTGTTGAATCCGGAGCTGGAGATGCTGCAATTGATGGAGGTGCTCGATCGGGAATTCAGTATCAATGCAGAGAACTGACTGTTTCGCCGATGCAGGTGGATATGATGTGGAGACAAGAAGCTGGAACTGTTCTTCCATCCCTCCGGTCTGATCAAAGAATGATACAGACGCAGCCTCTACTTGTCTCGCCTTCTTTATAATTCTCGTATATTTCCCTGCACGAGGAAACAGAAAATGCATGAACAATAAGGCTTGAAGCATTTCCCAGGAAATAACAGAGAGAGAGAGAGAGAATCTTAATTAGAATTAGCAATGCAAATTGCAGAGAGGATGACAATTATAAGAAAAACTGGCGAAGCCATCACAACCTTGACCTAGGCATATAGATTTAGAACGAATATATCCAGCAAAAGACATGGAAATGCTGTGGATGTCGATGACTTTAGCAATTATATGATCAGGAAGCTTTTAAGCATATATCTTCATTCCAACATGTATTATGCATTCTACCCTCTCCCTGTCAATTTGCATGAAATAGCTGCTAATTAGGACATGTTCTCGTGTCACGACTCTGGCTCTCCCCTCTTTGCCTAGATAAGAGGACCTCATCTTGGCATTTAAGCAAGTTGCTGTGTTCAATTTCTTCCGCAGGAGCACAATAGAAAATGGTCCTCGAGTCCGTATGAGCCAGGTAACGCTTTCTAAGCCAGAGGTACTAGAACTAGGATTCCAGCTAATGCGTTTCATCTCAATGAAGATGTCCATTCATCTCTGCTCCACTTTTCTCAGAGACATGACACTAACCTTGGAGAAGGACCATTTTGAGAAACAACTTTAAGCGGTTCAAGGCCTATCTCTATAATTAATTTTGCCTTTGCTCGTTTATCAGGAGTCCCGAACTAGGAAATCAAATTGGAAACTGCTGTTCATCCTCAGCACTACGATCTCATTTTCTCAACTGTGTAAAAGCAAATAACCAATGATCTCTCTCGCAACTCTTCCTCCTTTAGACAAGAACCGTACCTCCTCACAGATCCTCTTATCACTAATGTTTCCTGTAATGTCCTCAGATTCAATACTAAAAAACGTATACCCTAGAGAAAGTGAGATCCTTCTCAGTTTATGTACAATATATCTCACAGTTTATCAAATAATCCTTGAAAACAGAGAGAAAATTAGCCATTCTAATCCGTAGCATGATCAATAAAAGATCAGAAAGGAAAGAGTGCAAACCTTGACTCAAATTCCCTGACCTCAGCAAGTTCTTTCCCCACGAAATCCATCCACTGGACTTGCTTTTTCCTCGACTCTTTGGTCTCCGAAGTCGCCTTCTTGAGACTACTCTTGACACAATTACCAACTTCACGTTGTTGGTGTTGTTGTTGCAGCTGCTGCTGCTGCTGCTTCTCAAGCTCAACTATGCCATCGTCTTTGAATTCATTGGTCTGAGCAGACAACTGATGAGAAACATCAGGGACAGAGATAACTGTGGAAGGAGGGACATGAGGGGCATTTTCTAACTTCAGTGGTCCGGGTGTGTAAATATGAGGAGCAGGTTTGCAGAAGCAGATGAAAGGACAATGTAATTTGCAAAACAAAAGCCTCATCAAAAAGCCAAAGATCACTGCTCTGCTGATCAAAAACTTGTGTCAACCCATATTACTTCTGCTCAACCGAAGAAGAGGAAAAAGACATCGGAGGAGGAACTGAAAATCTGTAGAATTTCAAGAATTGAGCAAGTGGGGAGGGAGAGAAGCTAAGAAGCAGAGCACTGAATGCAAATTGACCAAAAGACCCAGATTGGGAAATCATCACCAGAAGCGAAAGAAAATTTAAAGCAAAAGAAAAGAGCTTTCGTTTTCCAAGAAAATAAGATCATACGGCTGTTCTACTGCTCAACAACCTTAATTGCGTAGGACTCTCAGTGCCCTTCTCTGATCTACAATGGTGGAAACTTTTTGGAGACGATTGGTTTAACCTTGTGGAAGATTACAATGCCACCCTCTTTGTTTGGCTACTCCCCTCCATTATCAAAGCTGGAACTGGAAGTAAACCATCCCAAACCCGAAAGTGGCGAGAGATCAAGAGAGAAAAAAAGAAGGAAACTATAGCTGGGAAGTCTAGACAGAGAGAAAGACAGGGAGAGGACAATGGAAGATCGGGGAGGCAAAGCACAAGACAACTGTCCGCAGTTGGATGACGCGGTACTGTCAATCCCTCCCCAGAGGAAATACTAACAGTAAATTGCCATCAGATACTTTGCCGACGAGAACTTTTGGATAAATAAAGTTGCTTTTCTGAAAAGAATAAAATTTTACCAACCACCATGCAGTGGCATCATTTCCTCAGGTGTGGGTTTTAGAAACTTTTTTCCTCACGACATCCACGTACCAAGAAGAGAGAAAAGGGCAACCTTCGGACGTTTGATGATGCGAGTCGTTCGTTCCTGTTCATGAACACAGTGGCAGCATTTGCGGATGCCAAAGGATACTGCAACTGTTTCATGAATCATGACTATTCTCCATAAACGTTTCATTTCTGTCTGCCTTCAAGAGCTAAAATTGCATACGTGGCAATATGAACATTTGGTCACACATTATTGGTGCACCCATTTCAATGTTTCCTTCAGCACAAATAGCTGTCGATTTCTTAAAATCAACTAAAGACAAATGGCTGTGCTCTTTCCCTTGAGTGCCTGCTTGGACTTAGGACGGTTCATGGGATTTGCTCATCTCGATGAATCGGTTTTCGGTGCTTGATTTGCGGGCCACGTGAAGCCTTCGCATAATGCGAGAGAGAGAGAGAGAGAGAGAGAGAGAGAGAGAGGCATATGGCCGAAGTCATCTTCATGCGAATGATTAGCCATCAAAGCTTCCCAACTTGTCCCGGATCTGTGCTTCATACATACAAAATGGCGTTGGAATATGGAGTCTCGGAGAGGGGGAGGGTTTAAGTTTTACTTGCGAAGATTTCGGCCAAAGCGATCTAAAACTCCACTTCAAGACAAAGGAGATGTGACAATCTGAGGCCTTCTTGCTAATGCAAGATTTCGTTTTCTTCTTGTTTAATTTATTCTTTCCCCCAAAATAGAAGGTGGAAGGGTATAATTTGATGACGATTTCTGTTCTATTTATTCTCAAGGGGGGGACCCTATAGAAAGGTGATTGCACCCACTAGTTGATCTGTTCATCATCTTTGCGTTTTGGGTGGAATTCAGCAGTAGCCAAAAAGGCTAGTCGGTATTGCTAACTTACTTAGTTTCTTCTTCACTCTATTGAATATCGAAAAGGGTTATATTATCTTTAATTATTTCGAGCATCCTAATCAAAATGATGATAAAGAAAATCGTGTGATTCTTCCATCGCCATAGATTAAGAGGATTTGACATTCCCGGCTGGGAATAGATTATTTTAACATTAATACTGGGGTCGAAATTTAACATCTTGGTTAGGTAGGACATCAAACGAAGCAAGGGACACTGACACTTGGAGACCACATCATTGTCGAAACCAGAAAAGGACCAACTTTGTGCAATGAAAATTGGTAAAAAAGTAAAGTGGGAGGCTTTGCTGAATTTGCCCCTTTTCGATGGATCCAGGGGACATCCGCATGCTACGATGTACTCAACTGTAGGAACAGCAAGGCTCCCTCTTTCTGTCAGATTTTATTATATGTCCCGAGTATTCAATTTTCAAAAGACACAATAATAAGAGTAAGCATCACTCATTAACCACCTATTTATATATATTTCAGCATTTTATACAAGAATTACGGTAAAATACACATGATTGAGATCAATTATGATGGAAAAATGTGCTCTCAGTAGGATTTACAGAAGCATGTGGTTACAGTGGAGTCACATATTGAGTAGAATCACGTGATTACATAGGTGCTCAAGTTTCATGAGGAACTAGTGAATTTAAAAATTTTGTAAACAACCCATTGCCAATATGAAATGATCTAAATTGGGTGGTTAAGCGGTCATGGCTCAAAGTGCACATTTTGTAATGGACGTAAAAGATTTATAGTAAGATCCAGAGGGACGAACGCACCAGTCTCCCTTCCTATTCTTTCACTTTATAATATAAAGAATCTAAATATACCATGTTGTTGATCTGATTGCGTTGACCATGACAAACCGTTGTCGAGATGTCAGTGAGCAAGACGCGGCTTCATCTTTTACAGAATTTCATGTGATAGATTGCTAGCTTGGTATTATTCGTTGCCCTACATATCTTTGGACAAGTGTTGGCCCTCGAGTCAAAATAAGCTCGACCAAGCACGGGCAACATGGGATAATTAGCTAAAAAGTTATAAATTTATTATACGACGGCCAATTCAATCGAATCTTTTGATTTGACCAATTTAATTTTAAACATTTTGACAATTTGCTAAAATAATTCTCCCATCCAATTTTAGCTAAAAATCATTGACATAGATGTTAGTCATCCTACGTGGCACAATAGTGGTTAACTAGATAATCTTAGCAATTTTCTAAAAAAAGTTATAATTTTTTTCCCTTTTTTCTTCTCTTTTTATCTTTTTTTCCAACTTTAGGCCACTGAGTGAGCAATTTCCGATTAACATTGACCGGAAGGATTATATTAATAGATCATCAAATGGCTTAAGATTAATTTGACCAAATTAAAAAGTTTATGATTGAATTAATTGCCGTATAACATCGTTGGACTAACATTTGATGAGGAGCTACATCGTTTGCCACGAGACATTCTAATAAACATATTAATTACACATGTTATCGGTCAACGTGTACGAGTACTAGGAAGAGAAGTTTTCGCTTATGATAACAATCGAGGAGCATAAAGTCAATTGCATCGTCGAACGTCATCGACTTCTAGGAGGATCGGACCTAGGAAGTCCTCTTTGGTCCCCCGTTTCGAACGAAACAACAAAAATAAAAATCATTCTTCAATTCCGAAAGTGTTGCTATGATTCTTTTGTTTCGGATTCTGCACCTTTATTGAAATTCTTGATATTAGCGAAACATATGGTCAAACCCAAAAGTATGGTTTTCCTTGAGTTTTGAGTCATAAGAGTTATATTTATTACAGAAAAATCAGATGCCATGTTCATGAAAATCCCAATGGCACCTCCTAATATGTCCAAAACAAACATGCAAGTTGAATCTGCCAAAAGTATCGGTATATCTCAAGAATAAAGTACTAGGAAATTAAGGAGAAAATGCTGTACATTTAAAAGAAACTGGAGAAGGAGTGATGAAAGAGACGATCGTGCGAAATGCTCCGACGTGAATTAAATGAAATAAGTCATGTGCGGATCCTCACCCGCCATCGATCTCTATCCAAACGTCCATACCAACGTCAATCGACATCCAAGCGGATATTTGCGCCTTTGCCTCGTAAGTGTTCACACCCGAGGGTGCAATCGGAGCTGCACACCAACTCCGCCGCGCCTTGGACTTTCATGCAAAAGGGCATGCAGTCTTGAATGCAAATCGACGGTGTCCATCCGCCGCCGACGTTCGTCTGAGTCTACAACAAGAATTACAATCAAGGCAAATATTATGCTATGGCCATTAGCCTCTCTTTTTTTCTTTTTTCTTTTTTTGTCTTTTAATGATCACTAGGAAAGAACATGATCACACAGACATAAATTTAGCAGGTCATAAGTGGCGGTTACCAAGGCATGGTATTAATAGATTTAATACAATTGCAAGATTCGAAATTTCTAATAAATCCTTTTTACTGAAAATTGTTTGCACAGTCATTCAATACATTTTTTTTATAAGATTGATGATGATGACTTTTTCTCTCCTCTCTTTCTTCCTCCAGAAGCGTTATAAAGAGAATGTCTTTATAAGATTCCTCCCTCATATATTAGTAGGGATGCACATCTACAAAGAAATAAAAGTTATTCGCTATTTTTGCAATCAACCAGAGGATTGTTTAGTCGAAATGGGAATATATGGTGTGGCTTAGGTTTAAATGTGTGCTCTAACTTTCCCATTTGTGTGGAAGATATTCTTAGACCACGCAAAACTGAGTCAAAGCGAGGATAGTATGATTTTTGGGATTTAAATGACATTTTTTAAAAAGAAAATTAGTATGTTTTATGACTTCAAGGAGATTTGATGATGGTGCCGGCGAAGGTGGTGGTGGCGCCCACAATGGATGGAGGCCGGTCAATGATGGTTAGTGGCGGCAACAGGCCGTGATGGCAACTCTGTTCAAACTTCAAGCTGACCACCGCCGAAGGAGGAGGAGGAGGAAGGAAAAGGAAAGGAGATGGTAAAATAAAATCAAGAAAAAAAAAAAAACAGAACAATATGAGCCAAGTAGGGTTTGACAGCCATGTAAAAGAGAGGAACTGTCAAAATAAGCCAGGTAATTTTTTTTTTACCATTTCAAACTCATAAAGCTTAAAGAGAAATTTTATTGTGCATTTTTTTACAAATTTTAGATTTTTTTGGGTGTGTTTATCTCGTATATTTACAAATAATTACATACTAGTATATCTTCACGATCATTTAAATCGATAATATTTAATTCCATATTCAAACTACCATAAATTTGATGTAGTAACATTTATCAACATCATTATATTCTAGACGATTAATCTTTGAAATGTTAAATATCAATTTTAAAATGGGAAATTATCCATCATACCAAGGAGTTATGTCATAATAATTATCATGAAATCAAAATAAGAGATATCTATTTTGAGGGAAGAAAATGTAATAATTAGAGATATCTCTGTTGTCCAAGATAAAAGCATACATAAAGATCAAGAGAACTTCTTATGTCAAAAGAAAACTCAATTAGGCTTATGGCACGCATTTCACCTACCCACATAATTAGGTAATTATGTATACAAAAAGGGTATTTATGCATTAAAAAAGGGTATTTATGCATGACATAGCTCGGTATGAGAAAATAAGGGTAATATAGGGAATTAAACAGCAAGAAAAGAGAAAAAAGTATGTGATTCTAAGAATTGACACGGCAAAATCCGTGCCTCAAGGTGCCCTCCCCGAGCAAGGCAAATTTTCCCACTTAATTTTAAATTAAAGTAAGAATATATAAAAGTATGTATTATTAAGTGATTTCTACCAAAAAAATTATTATTAGCTACAATAATATATTAAAATAATTATAAATTATAAATTATTACCACTTAATTTTAAACTAAAGTAAGTATAAATAAAAGCATGTATTATGAATTATTTCTACAAAAAAAAAAATAATATAAATAAGTAGTGTTGTGCTTATGAAATTGTTTTGTTAGTTATAAATATTAGTAAGTTTAAAGTAGCATAATTATAATTGTCATGAAAATTCTAATTAATCATATTTTGAATATATAATTTGAAAAAAAAATAATTTATATTTTTCCCCATGTAGGGCACAGTGCCCCTTGAGGACATTTCTCACCCCGCTCCGCCTTGCACAGGGCACATTCGGGGTGGTAGGGCACATCTCCGCCTCATTATTTAATCTTCAACCTCTTTATGACCTTGCATCATGCCCATGCATCGTTCCCACCGTACCTTGCATTGTGACCATTCATTGTTGCCACCATGCCCCATGCCCATCCCGAATGGAATAGGTCGATATGAGAAAACAAAAAGAATTGGCAATTTAGGCTACGTTTGTTTTGCTATAAAATAAATGATTTGAAAAATATTTTTCTAAAAAATAATCATCTATATTACTTTAAAATTTTGGTCAATTAAAATGTTGTCACCGTCGGTAAGATTTTAAGCTTAAAGTATTTTATGAGTGATGAAAATATTTTTATTCATTTATTTTTATGAGTGATGTAAAAAATCATTTTTATAAAATAATTTTTAAATTATTCATATTCTGCAAAACAAATTGATTCCCAGATTAAAAATGAGAGAGGAGCCAGAGGAAAGAGTAAAAGTGAGGCAAGGAGGGCTTTGCCATTATAATATAGATATCCATACAGATAGGTTTTTATAGGGTAGCACATATTCGTTTGAAAAAAAAAAAAAAAAAAAGAAATGGATAAAATATTTCACCAGTGAGATAAATGTACGTAATATCTGTCAAAAAGCACGTAAAGTCAAAGTAAGGGCCCTTCGACCCAAAAAAAAAATAAAAAGTAAGGCCCATCTTAATATTCATAATTGCGATATAAGTTATCATAGAGATATATGGTTTTAAAAATTTGCATGGGGATTAATTTTTCTAATAGCGCAAAAGTCAAAAAGGTACATGGCTAAAATAACAACCGCCCATATGTTCTGTATGGGCGATCTGTCCGCACACCAAACTAACATATGAAAGTGTCTTGTGTATATATTTTAGGAAAACATGAAATCTGATTATTTCATATGGAAAAAGGTAAAATATAATGGAGTAACAAGAATATGAACAAATTTCTTGTTTTTGATGTTCTCAAGCAAAAATGTTCAATGGAAAAGGAAAAAATTATTTGAAATAATTAATTATAATTTTTTATTATTATCAACAACAAATTCTATCTCATTTCATTTTTATAAGTAATACAAATAATTATTTAAAAAAAAAATCTGTAAAATAAATTCCTTGCAACTCAATTACTGCTGTATGCACGAAGTTTTTAACAGGCATTTATATACAGTCAAGAACTACTTGAAGGATTATTCACATTGGGGACAAATAGTCTCTTCAAAAAAAGTAAAAGTTAAGAGGAAAATTTGGAAACACTAAAAAAATTCATTTTTCAACTCTCAAGGGTTCCGTTAAAATGCAATTAAAGATCTAAAGCAGAATTAAATTTCAATTCCTTGAAAACTTGGTTACTACAAACAACATATAGATGAGTTGATAAGCAAGATGTAATTGATTTATGATTCTAAAATAATATGATCATAAAGAAATTATTCATAAATAACAATAAATAACCAAGTGCGAGATAAGACTAATTATGGATACGAATTTTAAAAATGGTTTTTTAAATGATTATATTTATAAAAAAATCTTGTTATTTATCAAGAAATTATAACAACATGTATAATCTATGACATGGCTATGATCTCTTATAGATAATACATACGATTATTTTTGTAATTTTTAATTGGCTAATTATAATTCTGGAACCATGTCCTGTAAATTATTCTATGACTCTCTATTGTAAGTATGCTACTAAACTCATCAGAATTGATATTCCAAATTATTTTCCTTAATCAACAGTATAATCCGTCTTGCAAATTTACCATATGAAATAACAAAAAGAAAATGTGGAAAAAAAAAAACCCAACGAGAACCAAAAAAAAAAAAAAAAAAAAATCGAGACTTTGCAAGAAGCCGATACAGACAAAACCAGCCAACATTGACTTTCCGGAGAACAACCCATCAGGGAGAGGCACGATCCAGTTCGATCCAATCCGACCTCGAAGATTCATCCGGGATTTCAGAGACAGTCCCCACCATTTTCACGGACAGATTCGAAGACACAGACGGCGGAATCCCGGGGCAGGGGGGGAAAAACGAGGAAAAGAATGGTGTTCAACGGCGTGATGATACTGAGAGTCGCGCACGAATCCGCCCACAGGTGGCAGAGCGCGGTCTGCGTTCCGATCGCGGAGAGGGTGAGCAGCGACCAGCTGCTGGATCTCGTGTGCTGCTTCCCGCTCCACCAACTGGGTCGCCTCGCCCTCTTCATCTGGACCTTCATCTGCGTGCCCCCGCCCGACTCCAACTATTACTCTTACGTCTCCTCCGACGACTCCGACGACGACAGCAGCGAGACCGCCGTCGATTACGATGACTACCGCTACGACTCGCATTCCGATTGATTGATGCGGGTGGGTTTCCTGTACAGAAACTTCCTCACCATACAACCCGTGTTTTTGGGTTGGTTGTTTTGCGTCTCCTTTCGGTTACACACATAGTTTCTGCGTTTTTTCTTTCATCCTTTTTGTAAAGTTTTTTTTTTTTTTGGGGGAGGGGCTCCGGTGGAGATCTATTGTATTTATTGTGTTTTATCAATGGATATCGCATCTGGGTTTTCATTTTTGTTTCTCTGTGATTTCGTTTATCTTGATGCGCGACTAGATTGAATGGGGTTCAGTTAATTTGGAGTTGGAGGTGAATATTATAATTGCCTGTCTAGATTGGTGAATTGAAGTGGTTAGGCTGGTCGCATTGTTCTGTGGCTGTATATACGGTGATATATACGGGATGGAATTGCTATTGCCATATGCAAACATGACCACTGGAGTCTTTTGGTGGTTTGTGTCCTGGATTAAATTGGAAGCTCAAGATTGGTGAGTAATGTTCTTGTACGTGTTGCTATGTCCATCTAGATCAAAGACCATGATAAGTGAGAATTCATGGTAGACTCAAATTGGACATGTCTGAGATAAGATTCCTCATTGGTAATTTTAGGGTATCACGATCTTTTGGAGGTATTGGAAAGCTAAAATGTTGCATTCCTCGGTTGGCATGAACTTTTGCGACTGTAGTGTTCTTTTTGGTGCACTCTGCAATGCAAAGCATCCTTCTCCTGTCATCTTATCAATTTCTGCATCCTGCTTTCAGTTGCTTGTTGCAGCTTACCCATTTGCTCATTTAGGAGCAGAGAACTGAGGAGATTGCTTCTCTTAATTGCATGGGCTGTCGGGTGAGATTATCTTATCAGATAGAAGTATGCTTTTGCCTAGCTTGAGGCTCCTATTGCATGATCCTATCATTTAGTCATGTGACCAAATTCTTAATCTTCAGTCTTTTTAATTTTTTTTCAGTTGTTGAAAGTGCAGTTTAAGAAACTTCTTAGGAAATTGGGGCAATTATTAGCATGTGAAATTTTTTAAGATCCCATGAGTCTCTTGTTCGAATATGGCTCAGGATGCCAAAGGACCAGGAATGTAGGCAGAGACCATTTCAACTTGCTTCTTTTTTCCCTGTTCATTTAGATGCATTTGAAGTTCCTTATGGTAAGTGGACAAGATCCTTGTCGAGGGGATGAACTAGTTCTGTTTGAAACATCACAGGAGTAGATATCTCAGTACAAATTAAGTTTTTGTAGGGCTGTTGTCTAAGGAAGAGGACTGGCTGTAGCAAGCTAAATTTCTAGCTTGCCAGCTCAAATGTTCCCCCAAGAAGACAAAATTTAAGGAAAGAAGACACAAGGATGATATTTTTTTTCAGAAACTTCTGGTTATGTTTGCAGTACACCAGTTTTGTTGCAAACAAGAATTCCATGTTTTGAGTTTGCTGTGAAGGCACAGCAAGCTGCCTAATCTTTATCTGGTGTTTCTGAGGACTAAGGATGAATTAGGTTTTTGTTGATGCCAAAGTAAAGTTCTTTCCTTTGTAGGGTTCGTTGAATAATTGAGAATGTTGGTGCATGTTGGATGATGCTTGGTGGCCACTTTCTGTGGCTAGAGGGAACTGGAAACCATGCACAGGAGCACAAGGGAGTTTCTGAATTAATTTTGATTGGCATGACATGAGAGCACATAGGACAAGAGGGAGCACAAAACACAATGAAGAAAAGAATAGTGATTCCACTTTCTGTTTTCTCAGCCTTGTCGGGGTTGTTTAGTTGTTAAGAAGCGGACCTGTTGTGTGCATCAAGCGCATGGCACAGGTTCAAATCTCTTGCACCACCAAGTGCAAACAATCCCTTCCAGGGTCATCCACCCAGGTTTGGTTCTTGTCTTACCTACCTAAGGTGGGTTTCCTCCTCATAAGAAAATATGATTTTCTCCTTTTCTTCGAAACATAAGTGGTGAGATTCTTTCTTCCTTTATTATTACCATAAAAGTTGGAGCTTCCAGGTGTTACTTGTATTTGCTAGGAATGATGCTGCGAAATGCTGTATCCCTCAAGTATGTCAAACTGTCTCAAAATGACAAACTTTTCCAGGCTTCTAATTGCTGTTCCATCTGCTACTTTTATACTATAGGGAACTCCACTTATGTATTGTTGAGTATTTGATTATGTTTCTGTACAAAGCAGTAGCTTAGGTTGGGAATTGTTGAAGAGTGACTAGGTTACATTTGCAGGGAAGATTGACATCATCTTCCTGCCTTTTTATTCTTCCTGAAGTCTTTCATAGTACAGATAAGCCTCAACATTTAGGAAGCTGAATTGTTCTGATTGTGAGTAGATATGAATGTGTCTGATGAAAACAAGATAGAATTCCATTTTCTGCTGGCTGATGAGTCCGTTCCAGATTGATTGATTGATTGATTCAGGTAAAAATACGAATTGAAAATCTCTGGGCTGGCCTTACTGTTGGTTCTCCAATGTCCCTGTTGTATATGGTTCTGATTGAAGGACCGGTGGCGCTGTTGCTCAACCTGGACTTTCTCAGCTTGCCGACATGCCTACCACCTTGCCCAGGTGACCCTTTCTGACCATTATCTTTTGGAAATGTATCTAATCAATTAAGGGTGCTTTCTTTTGTATGGGTGTCGTCTATTCATGAAGTGGTGAGGATGGACCAGTAGACTAGTGTAGGTCCCTGCAGTTACCTTTTTCTTTTCTTTTCTTTTTTTTTTTTCTTTTTTTTTCCCTCTGGGTCGTGTGGTTGTATGGCATGATTCATGAATCGGATAGACCGCGAGTGAGCATGCCTGGATCTGTCGTTAAAAAGTTTGGGTGGAGATTGGAGAGGGGAAAAAGGTGGTGCTAGGACTAGTGGGAGTAGTTTTTTGGTTTGATAGTGGACATTGGACCGCCTATTCCACTTTTTTCACTTCACTTTCTAGGGTGGGGCTTGGATCGTATCAGAAAAGGATCGGTCAATTCATAAGTTGCTGGAGAGCGTCCCGTCTTTGGTTCACTCATTTCTTTATTGACACATAAATTGTTCCTGGGACCGAGATCGTTAAGTTCACATGGGTTTGAGACGCTGCACCTCAGCAAGGGACCTTCTGGGTCTATTCAGACGCAATGAGGCCATCCCCGGAAGGAATCCATCGCGAAGGAACAGGGGAGACCTGCATTGCGCATCTCTCATTCACTCTGCAGAATCGCGAGCAGTGCAGAACTCTCCGAGATGGCATGTTCCCCCGAGGATGGAGGAAGTTTCTTTCTTTTGCACGTCCTAATTAGGCCACGTGACATCTGATTTTTCGCATCGTCTTGGTCCTCCCCTGCGTAAGCCGGGACCTCACCAATGAAATCAACAGAAATGAGGTCCCGTGACAGAACACATCTCCATAGCTACTGTCGAAGCACACATAGCATGTTCACATGTTCCACTGTATTGCGCACCAAACCACGTTCTTAGAAATTGAAAAAGCCCTTTCTACAGGACAACGATTTGTCGTACCAATTATGTAAAAAGCAGGAGTCCCCACTTTCCACACCCACATTTAATTTCTGATTTGTCCCTCCTGAACGTCCGCCACATGGCTGGGGCACCCAATAATTTCGCCCCTTTTTCCTCACCTTTCGTTTTCCCCATGATCGCTCCCTCCTCCTTGAACATGGCAAGGTGCAGAATGGTGACAATCGACTTAAAAGGCAGCAGCTTTACCCTGTCATCTTGTTCAGAAAGATACGTACTCAAAAGCGGTAACGCCTGAGTTGCTGAATTGAGGAAAACTACACTATTTCTACCCGAATATTGCCAGAAAGCTGAAGCCAAAGCTGAAAGTAGCAACGAGGATATAGGAGATTGGGAGTGATTAATCTGTTTTGGGGTACAAACGAGTTTATGGCGAAACCAAAGAACTCGAACCATAATATTTAGTTGAAAATATTCTAGTTTCTGGATTATGAGGCTCCGCTTGTTTGCATATTCTTTGGGAAAATTGAAAACTATAGTCACAATATTTCAAATTACGAAAAATCATGATGCATTGATTTCTATGCCTGCATTGGTGTAGTCATGAAAGGTTTTAAACATTTCACGTTGAGTAAAAGTGAAATTACGATAGTTGAAAGACAAAAATCAGAAGTCAAAGATTGCATCGAAACAACATTGAGGCATCAACAAACTAACCTTCCTAGAAAGACTTTGGACCGGTAGATTAATGCGGTTCCAAAAGAGTTAGGTCTCCGCCGCGAAAATAGGAATGCTTTCCTCGAACCCGAGTGAGGTCAGATCACAGCTATTGATTTCGCGGTGGGTACGGTTCCTGTGACAATCGACGGTCAGCTCATGTACTAAGTTAACTGATCAGGATCCATGCTGCAGAGTCTTTTCCTAAGCAAGCGTGTGCAAGCATTTCTATCGTGGGTAGACTAGGATCCCTGCTGGAGTGAACAGAAACGATGAAACGTTGACCATCAGGGGTCTTGGGCATCCTTCGAAACCCCCTTTTGACTCTGCAACCTGCAGAAGAACTACATGCAACAATAATTGAAAATATCAAAGTCCTGTGACATCATAAAAGAATCTATCGCCATAGGGGGCTACACAGAAGAATCTTCGTTGGGGCAGAACGCGAGAGAAGAACGTGATCGTGGATTAAAGCCCGTGACGTTGAGAAGCTGATGTCCTGCCGGAGAGCACACCAGTGCCCAAGTGCTTAAAGAAGTCACAAGTTACTTTTTTTTCAGTGATGGTTTCTGTGGAAAACCTTGGATTCCATAGGCGAAAGACGAGAGAAAACTTGCTAAAAGCGGGCAATGATGTGCAGGGGAAGGAGATCATACTGAGCCGCACAAAATCAAGGTTACGAAATCAACGCTTCAATGATTAAACCGCCCCAGGTCCGAAACATTTTCATGGCCGTAAATCACCGCATAGGCTCGCTGTTGAAGTGCACCGGGCTCACGGGCGAAAAGTGCTTAGAATAGTGCGCATTGATGGGCTGTGATTAGACGACAAACTTTTGATCATGGAAAAGTCGACGACCCATGAATGTTGTTTTGATGGGATGGCGGAGGGAAAAACTCTTATCCGGACCTAGGTCCGTGGACGATCGCAGCCGTCGATCATATCGATCTAATGCGGTGGATTCGATTTGCTTGAATTCGTCTCCAGATAAGAATTTGGCCTTCTAACTAGGATTGTGCATGAAGTTGTTTCACTCGAGTACACGCGATATTAGATATTTTCCGAATGAGATGGACAAGGTTGTTGAAATGACAAAAGAGGATGTGCGGGCTTGCATGGTACCAAGAAGGATGGTTCCCGCTCCATCATCATACGATGGCCCTGTCTCCTTTGGCCCGATGGTTCCTCCATGGTTCATGCTTTGATGGCAATTTACCCTTTTTAAGTTTTTGCCAAAACATCATCTTCCTACATCAAAACAATATCCAAATACCATACTAAGATCCATTTTTCATACGTACGAGAAAAGAACGCCGACCATCCCTCGAAATGACTTGTTAATCATACCTTGTTAGAAGGTATCCTGATTTCTAATGGCATTGATTATACATAACAAGAAAGTGAATATTTTCTTGTACTTCGATGCTGCAGGAGCGTCTCGGAAAATTCTAATTCGAACGGCAGGGGGGTTAAAAGCACATTGCAGCATGGTGGACTCTTTTCCCCTCTTAACGTAAAACAAAACGCACGATCAGCAGGCTCGCACGAGAGAGAGAGAGAGAGAGAGAGAGCGGTCGGTTACGTTGGATTTTTGTGGGAGCAGAGAGAGAGACCTTTCCAATCCCACTGAAAGTTCGGCTTTTTTTAAGGAGGGGTGGGGGTGACGACGACGAAGCTGGTCTCACAGCGCAACCGCAATACTGGCTTCTTCTCAGCTCCAACCTCCGTCTTCTTCGCTACCCACCTCCTCCTTTTTCTCAAAGGGTCTTGCTCGAATCTTTCTGGGCTTTCGCTCTACTCTCCCGCTCGAACCATGGAAAGTTCTGGTGGCTTGTGCTCTCTCCGGCGAAGAAAGATGCGACCTTTGGCCGTGATCTTCTATGCCCTCTGGGGCTTCCTTGTCGTCTCCGTAGCTTGCGCTGCTGCTGCTGCTGCTCCTTCTTCGAGCTCGAAGCAGAAGCTCCAAGTTCAGAAGCACTTGAGGCGTCTGAACAAACCCGCCGTCAAAAGCATTGAGGTCGCCTTTTTCTTTGCTAGCCTTTTTTCTCTATTCTCGCTCTTGCTTTTTTCTTCTCGAACCTTTTTTTCCATGGAGGAAGTTCGCGAGGGGTGTGCGAAAGGAAATGGGAAGGGGAAATGCGCTTGCTTTTTGTAGGATGGGAAAAGAAAAGGAGAAAAGATGGAAGCTGCCGTGCTGATCGAAAGGAAATGGGCTTTTGAGGACTCACTTCTTTTGTGTTTTTCGAATTTGAAAGCTCCTCGCTTTTGAGTGGCATTTTGGTTTTTGACTTTCCAGCTGCGACGATCTTCTCAGTGTTTCGTTCCTCTACTTATTCCTTTTCTCAGATAATTTCTTTAAATGATGTATTGCTCTTCAGATGGAAGCTGTATTTGACTGTTTAATTTTCTTGGAGGAACTAAAGGAAACTCTGTGGAGGATTTTTCTCTTTCAAGTGGTTGATAGTGTGAACTTCTCTTAGTTTTTCTAATTTTTGGGTATTAACAGAGCCCAGATGGAGACGTAATAGACTGCGTCCTTATCTCCGACCAGCCAGCATTTGATCACCCTTTACTGAAAGACCACAAAATTCAGGTGCACATGTTTCCTGTTCATCTTACTTTTCTTCTTCTTCTTCTTCTTCTTTGTGAGAATTTCTTGTCATCAATTCTTTTTATGCAATTCGAAACAAAAAACGGGGTTATCTGGTGATCAGATGAGACCTGACTATCACCCAGAAGGGCTGTATGATGAGAACAAGGTATCCACAGGAGTAAAAGAAGGGACAAACCAAGTGACTCAGCTCTGGCACTTGAGTGGTAAATGCCCAGAGAACACCATACCCGTTAGGAGAACAAAGAAGGATGATGTTCTCAGAGTAAGCTCAGTCAACAGATATGGAAGAAAGAAGCAAAGAGCCATACCTCAGCCTAAGTCTGCTGATCCCGGTCTTGTCAACCAAGGAGGCCATCAGGTGAAGATAATGATTAGCCCTTTTCCTCCAACTTCTTAGCTTCGTTCTAATGGCTGTTTTTGTTCGTCTTTAGTTAGAGTGTTGTTTAATGTAATGTTGCTTCTTGATTTTGGGAGTGAGCAGCACGCAATTGCTTATGTCGATGGAGGCAAGTACTATGGAGCCAAAGCAACCATAAATGTGTGGGAACCCAAGATACAGCAACCCAACGAGTTTAGCTTGTCTCAGCTGTGGATTTTGGGAGGCTCTTTCGGCGACGACCTCAACAGCATTGAAGCTGGTTGGCAGGTGATGTAGATGGGACATGGGTTTCTCTGGGAAATGGAGGCTGATGCTTTATTTTCACATGCACATGCCATTTGTATTTGACGATTGCGTTGGTTGGTCCAAGCAGGTCAGTCCAGAACTTTATGGCGATAACAACACACGACTCTTTTCTTACTGGACTGTAAGTTTGCATCATTGAATTTAGCGTTCTGAAGTTGCAATGATTCGTCCATATGAAGAACTCATTTTCTTTCCAAAATTGGCAGAGTGATGCATATCAAGCGACAGGTTGTTACAACCTCCTGTGTTCAGGATTCATTCAAATCAACAACGAGATAGCGATGGGGGCCAGCATATCGCCGGTCTCCGCTTATCGTAATTCACAGTACGATATCAGTATACTCGTCTGGAAGGTAAAGTACCAATGCATCCTACACTTAGATCTAGGTGAACATACCGACGACGCGCTAATGCGCACTTTTAAGGATTTTACATTGAAACAAAGCGAAATGGCGGTTTTTGCCCCAATCCATCCATGGGAGCGCCACCCGAACTTCTCTTGTTTATTTAATAATATGGCAAAACGGTGCGTTGGTATGCAGACTTGGCAGTACTTGAAGCCATAATAGGGCCGAGGCAATTTAGTACGCATATCAGAAGCATCTGCGTTGTTTGGATTAGCAATTTACTTGTGCTGTTTGTTTTGGTTTTTTCACAAGATTTAATATGGTATTGATCCGTCCAAGATGCGTAGGGGTTGAAAGATGTAGCTACCTTCATTGTCTGGAAGGTAAATGCCAAAGCAACCCCACACTTGGACGCTCTTTTTGAGAAGATTATCAAATAAAAACACGAGAAAATCGAGATTATAGTAAACATGCGTATGGGTGCCAATGCTGTCTGGAGTCAATGCTGTCTGGCAGGGCATAAGCCATCTAGGGAGGAGCTCTTCATGGTAGCAAAAGGACAAAAAATATTCAGTGGTTCTAATTTGTCATGTCGTTGATTATGGGTAGTGATATGTCTTCATTCTAATGTCCAGAGAAGTTTGTCGAATGCATTAATGATAAAATCCTTTTGCGTGGTGAATTTCTTCAAGGATCCGAATGAAGGGCACTGGTGGATGCAATTCGGGGACGACTATGTTCTGGGCTACTGGCCCTCGTTCCTGTTCTCGTACTTGGGAGACAGCGCGTCCATGGTCGAGTGGGGAGGCGAGGTCGTGAACACAGAACCCAGCGGCGAACACACATCGACCCAAATGGGAAGCGGCCATTTCCCTGACGAAGGGTTTGGGAAGGCCAGTTACTTCAGGAACCTTCAGGTCGTCGATGGCTCCAACAATCTCAGGGCCCCGAAAGCGATTGGCACCTTCACGGAGCGATCCGGTTGCTATGACGTCCAGACAGGCAGTAACGTGGATTGGGGCCATTTCTTTTACTATGGAGGCCCTGGTAGAAACCCAAAATGCACATGATCGATGTCGCCTCTCTCTCTCTCTCTCTCTCTCTCTCTCTTCATAATCCATGGTATGAAATATAAAATGCATCCCCTCCATGCCATCTGTCTTTAAAATCAGTGGTCAGGATAGTAACTAAGTGACTTTTTGTGCAGTGTGAAGTTTTTGACTGTCTTTCGAGTTTAGAGTAAGTGGTTGTAGAGCTGACCAAGTGTGTCAAAAGCCCGGAAAAACAGGCCTTTGATCATTCTCTCTCTCTCTCTCTCTCTTTAATATATGGATCCTATGTCCCTTTGTTTGAGTAGTTATTGAGTGGCTTGTTGCTGTATGGACTGGCCTTCTGTTTTCGGTCATTTTCCCCCCGCAACTGTAATATGAAGTGTTGGTTCAGAATTAGATATCGTCCTCGTGAAAGGCTACTGCTATTCTTCCAAACCGCTTTAGTCAAGAAAAGGATTGGTCCGGTATGGGGTCCCAAGAATGAAAAAAAAGTACGCTGAAAAGCATGTGGGCTAAGGAAGAAAGAACTTTGCATGTGAGCAAGGTCAGAATGACACAGACTATTTCTCATGCTTTTGCATGCGCCCGTCAATAGTCCCCGCACTTCCCCTTCGCTCACTCTGCCATAGCATTCGAATGCACATGAACTTGAAATTATCCTCAGGAAGACCTTATGGATGTCTGTTCAATCATTTATATCGAAATTTAGTCTACCGCAAGAAGCTAAAATAATCTACACGGGCGATCCATCTTGCTGTAAGTAGCCAATAGAAATGCAATACCCAAAAAGGAACGAAAGGAGGAAACGATGCAGCGATGCCTTTCAAGGGAAGAAAGTAGTTCAAAGAAACCAGCACAGACGATTAGGAGCTCAGTACTATTAAGGTGAAACAATGTGTGTGGTTCCAGCTTTCAAGATCAAGATTTGCTCAATCAGAAAGTCTGCAATTTCCTCCGATCACTGAGTCTCAGACGCTCATTAATCAAAACCCATTACTAGGAAGAAGAAACTGAAAACAGAACTGGTGAGAAAAGCAGTCATTATAGAATGATGAACGAAGGTCCGGTACCTTTCGCTTACTATTACACCTATAGCCAAAGTGTTGCGATGCTAGATATACCGAGAAATCTCTTTTACTGAAGTGATGTGGCGATATCACAAGAGATGCTTGACATCAGGTGGTAAACATAAACTCGTGCATCTCTCTATCTCTGACCCGCTTGCTTTAGATGCTTAGGTTCTTGTTCTTGTTCTGGTCCTTATGGCCATGCATGTAAGACCGACTGCGAACTTAGATTCTTGGATGAGTCCACAGAGGCCATTGATGTTCTGACATATTCTCAGCCCGACATTTATGGCTCAGACATCACGATTGGAATATTTTGCTCATTCACATCTTTTTAAGTCATCGAGCTGAGGCTTCCCATTTTCATCATTTATTAAAAGAAAAACAAAATAGCCAATCAAAAAGGATAAGCCTTCACTTATGCCCCGATTCATTGCACCATTCAAGGTAAATCAAAGCTTTCCCCTGCAGATTCTGTAGCTTATCAGGGAAAAGAGACGAGCCCGCCTCAGTGTTTAGCTTTGATTCTCTCTCCCTCTTTACCATTTCCAAAATGCCGGCACATACTGGTGGGAGCAAAAGATAAACGAAATTATGAATGATTGCCCCATTGGCCATTCTTCTCATATGAGAAGAGAAGGTGAAGAGTTCGAATTCCCACATTGGATAAAAGTTTAAAAGTAAGAGTTTGAGTAAAAGGATAGTAGAACTGACAAAAAACAAATTCTCTAACTTTCCATTTTCACCTTATAAGTGATAGGAATGAGCGATTCCAGATTTCTTACAGGTTCCGTCTAAAACCTAGAATTTACTCTCGAGTATAGGTTTCTCATTTTTTTTGAACTCGGAACCTACTCATCGGAACATAGAACTTGGAACCTACCCTGATACAGGTTCCAGGGTCAGTTCTAGATTTCAACATGTTCTTTTTTTCATCTTTAGTTAAGCAACATGAAAATAAACATAACAATAAAAATGAATAAGGATTTTATTATCGATTGTCTAAGAACGAGTGTCTATATGCACTTGTCAAATAGTATTAAGGAAATTTTGTGATTTTAATGCACTAGTTATTCTTGTATCATATAGAATCATTATCTTAAAAGAAGCAATTAGAGTTTCCACTAGTCCAACAGTTTACAAAAATAAAATTCTCAATTATAAAATGGAAGTTTAGACTAATGATTTCAAATTATACACTTATCATCAAACACCATGAAATACCTTAGAATCGTGTGAAGACATAGATTAAAAAAAACATAAAAACTTATACTAGGTTCTAGATTCCGGGTTCCGGGTTCCGGGTTCTAGGTTCCGGGTTCCACCAATCGAGAACCTAGAACCTACCCTCAGGTACAGATTCTTCAAATTTTGGAACCTAGAACCTACCCTGCATACCTTAGAATTTGGAACCTACAGGTTCTCACCAGTGCGGTTCTCAGGTTCCAAATTCTATCCTGGAACCATACTCACCCCTAAGAAGTGATAGTTTTTTTAGAAATCAGAGGAAAAGAAGATAATTGCTTAATTGCTTATTTGAGCTTTAAGTGCTAGCTTATTGGATACACTACTGTCATTGCCAGGATAAGGAAAATGTAATTAGGTAACACAACCACTACATGACTCACTCAATCGATTCACGTCAAATGCGTCTATGTCATACAGAAGACTATCTCCAAAAGGCAAGGGAATCATGGAGGAAATGTAGACTATACATGCCTATATAACAACGGCGCATAAATTTTTCATTCTAATGGGTCGTGTTAACGAGTTTGAGGGTATTTGTCACCTCAAGGTAATAGGAAATGATTTGAAGTTTCCAAGGGATGAGTCCCAAGAAGAAAATTCCAATTACTAGAGAATTGTTAAAGTAGTTACTAGTTAACCAATCATTTTAAAAGGGCATTTGTATAATGAAGGACACAGCTCAGCCTAAACTATAATCATGTGGATGTTAATGAAATTTGGTAATGCTTGGGCGGTGCGGCATTGGACGAAATCATTGACGTCCACAGCAACAAAAAAAAAAAATATCAGTGATGGTTGGTTGCACATGATCAGAGAGAGACTTCCAAATGTGTCACCCATGTCTTCCTATAATTGACTCCATGCCAGCACAGAGTTTGGCTCTTGTCCTCTCTCCAATCACTCCATTAAAGAATCCCTCCCCTTTTTTCCCTGTCTGATTAATTGAAATGGATGATGACTGAAACGATAGAATAATGGACATGAGCCAGAGAAGATTATATCTTGAGTTACTCGAGTCTCCGTGATGAGTTCTTCTCACGCCCAAGCAGCAAAAGCTAATTTCATCCAGGGAACATGGTACTGTATTAGAACAGAGTACTGACTGGCGAGGAGCTTTTGCGAGGCTGGTTTTCAAATTTGAAAACTCGGTCGTTCTTGATGTTTGCACCTCAACCCACGACATGACCCACCTTTCTTTTTTCTCTCTCTCTCTCTCTGTTTTTTTTTCTGAAAAGGAAAGGGAGCAACGGCAAATTTGAATGTTGAGAGTCCCCCCTGGGATTCGAATCTGATTTGGTGGTTATTTCCAAACCGCAGCGACTTTAGTTTCGAAAAGTGTTCAAAGAATTCGAGGTCAGGAGATGCTGAGATACAAGAACATAATTTTACGTGCCATGTATAACTTTATTTAAAATAGCTTTTTACTTGAGAGAAGAAGCAAAAATTTTGGACATAGTGGGTAGAGTATACCTAGATTCTTAGAATAGCCACCACTTATGACAGATTATAACAAGTCACTATATATTTTCAAATTTTGATTTTAAGGTTTGTACAACCAAACACGCGAAAAACAACAGCTCGTGGCATATATACAAAGAAATTATGCCTATAGCATATCTGTCCATATCTAAAAGGCTTCATAGTCTCATACATTCTCTTTTTGTGGCTTTAATTTTGTCTCGATCTCAATCAAACAATCGATAGAAATAAGAAATAAGAAATAAGAACTCGGCGTAAACACACAAAAGAATTAGAGTCATCTTGGACTTGAATGGCGTATGGTGTGTGTCAAGGAGAAGTGGATTAAGGTTAAGCTACATAGATTTTCATGATGATTCAGTGTTTTGGGCATGGAAACAGTGGTGGTGGGTTAAAAAAAGAAAGAGCAATGCCAAAAAAAATAAACACAGGTGATTATGAAAACACAGGAGTTGGAAGGACAGCCGACGGGGGGACCCCAGAAGGCAAGAGGAAACAGCTGTATGGCAACTCTGCTCCCCCCTTCCACTCTGTCAAAACCCTAACGTCTCTCTCTCTCTCTCTCTCTTCGTTGTTTTTTCCTTTTTTAAAAATGGAGAGAGAGAGAGGTGTCTTGTTGTCAGTGTATAAATATGTAGTGTATGACCCATCATCCCTCATCACCCACGACCCTTGTCATTGACGCTTAATTTGCTCTGCGTAATCTCTCTCTCTCTCTCTCTCCGACGTTTCAAGCCAGCAAGAAAGTCTTTCAACCCTTCCGAAGAAGCGCAGAAATGGAGGCAATGAAGATGAAGCTCTTCGTGACCTTGATGGTGGTGCTCATGGCCCTCGCCGCTGCCCAAACCGCCTCCGCCGCCGAAGCCCCGGCGCCGAGCCCGGCCTCGGACGCCTCCGTCTTCGTCCCCACCTTCTTCGCCTCCGTGGCCGCTCTCGCCTTGGGTTTCTTGTTCTGAGCTCGCGAGACGAGGAGCAAATGCAGGCGGCAAGACTGCTCATTTCCTCTTTGCTTACGCTCGCTCTCTCTCTTTAGCTCTTGGCTGATGAGTTTGCGGTGGGAGAAGAGAGGGATTTGGAGGGGGTTTGGTTTGGTTTCTCTTCCTTATTTTATTATAAAGTTAGGAACTTTAGCGAGATTGTTGTTGGGTCTGTTGATGAAGGGATGATGATTGGTTTCTGGGTGTTTTTTTTTTTCTTTTGATCTGATTCATATTCATATGTTCGGAGGCATTGGTACGAGATGCCTCCTGTGCTGTTGTGACTTTATATCTATGAATACCCTTCTTTGGAAGTAATAAGATATCCTCGGGCTTCATGAATGCGAGCTCCCCTTCTTCTGTGGGGACATTGTTGCTCTGGTTCATCGTCTAACACTCATCCAAGAATCCCAAATTCGAATGGCCACGGCAATCAAAGGTAGGAAACGATCCTTTCCAAAGTAGCTGTTTTATCAGCAGAAAGGTAGGAAACGAGCGCACCCAGCCCAATAGCTCGAATTTCAGCTCGCGGATCCTGCCTAATTCTCGACATTCTTCAGCTCATTTGACGAACGAAAGGGATTCAGGTGAATTTACTCGTTTAAAAAAAGAGAAATGGAAAAAGAAGAAAGAAAAATAAAGTATGGGATGGGATGGGAACTGAGGAGCAGCAGCAGCAGCATGTGGCTTGGACCAGATGATGGGGAAGACGCACATGGGGGAGGGGGGATGCGCTCCCCTGCGTTTACGACCCGGAAACATTGTGGTCCCCCATCCAGTTGCATTTGTGGAGTACGTACATTAGGTAGAGATGAAAATGTTACGCTGTTTTGCGCCGAATGTGTCTTGGTACGGTTCAGATCCGCACCCATTTTACATCCGAGCCGAGATGGAGAAAAGGGGGAAGGGGTCGGGGGGACAAAGAACACTTGAGCTCTGGGCGTACTTAGTTTATAGACCTTGTTCGATTCGAAGTGAAATCATCAAGTCACGTAATGAAATGCGGCGGTCGTGACTTGAACCGGAGATCGTCACGGTTTGCACGTCTCGGGATCAAACCTGAGTTACTCGGACACCGTCTGGTTGCTTTATATATTGCCCGCACCATCATGAGCATTTGGGGGTGCGATAACACCTCCGGAGCCATGGCAGTACTTGCGTCTGACCCCCAGCAGAAGGGGCCAAGGCTCTTGGAGGTGGACTCAAGAAAGTCTATCTTGGCCGAGACTCGAACCCACGACTCCTTGCCGAATCCAATGCTGAATCTTAACCTGACTCGATTGATCTTTTGGATTTCTGATTCTGTCCATATGGATTTGCAAAACTGTGGAAATGGGAAAGATAAACCGTCCTACATGTACGCAGGCTATTCAAAATTCTGGACGGGCTCGAGGAATCTACCAGCACACGGACTTCTCAAAATTCTTGAGTCATGTTTGCTTGATTGTAATCAAATCCTTCCATTTATTACACTTTTTGAAAATTTTAAAATTCAATTATACTTTCATGACAAGTTTTAGAACTTAATTGTAATTTTCAAAAAGTTTTATAACTCAATCACGGGAGAATTGCCAAAAAATCCTAAACTTTATTGGGGTTGTCTTAGGTCAGATCTAAACTTTTTTTTTTTGACCGATTCGTCCTAAACTGCGATTGTCGATGAGTCGGCGCCGGCGAGAATATTTTAATAATTTTTTATTATTTTTTGATTTTTTAAATAATTTTTTGATTTTTTATTATTTTCCGAATTTTTTTATTGATTTTTAATTTTTCTGTTTCTTTTCTGTTTCTTTTTTTTGCTCCCCTCCCCTCCCCCCCGCCGCCGGCAGATGGCCGGCCACCACCGACGAGGCCGGCCAGCGCGCGAGGGCCGCGAAGCCCTCGCCGGCGACCTCGCCTGCACCTACGGCCGCCGGCGAGGGTCGCGGCCCGCCGCCGAGATCCGGGCGAGGCCAGCCGGCGGTGAGGCGGCTTCGCCCGATCCGGGCGCCGCCGCGAGGGTCGCGACCCGGCCGCGAGGGATCTGGCGAGGCGGCGCCCGCGGCGAGGCGGCTGGCGAGGCGCCCGATCGGGCGCGCGGCCTCCTCGCCATGGCGGCGCGGCGCGGGCCTCGCGGATCGGCGGGCGCCTCGCGGCGAGGCCATGGCCTCGCCATGGCGGCGTGGCGGCGAAGCGCGGCCTCGCCCACGGCGGCGAGGCCATGGCCTCGTCGGCCGCCGGCGAGGCCGCCGGGCGAGGCCGCCTTCGCCCGCGGCCAGGCCATGGTGAGGCCGCCTCGCCACGGCCCCTAGGCCTCGCCCGGTCCGGGCGAGGGTGGCTGGCCCGACGGAGGCCGCGACCCTCGCCGGCCGCCGGCGAGGGCTTCGCGGCCCTCGTGCGGTGGCCGGCGGCCTCGTCGGAGCTGGCCAGCCACCGCCGCCGCGGGCGAGGGGGAGGGGAGGGGGAGAAAAAAGAAAAATTTAAAAAAACAATAAAAAATTCGGAAAAAATTAAAAATTCGGAAAATAATAAAAAATTATTAAAATATTCTCACCGGCACCGCCGACGCCCACGTCAGCCCGGCCGGCCAAACTTGGCCGGATGGACTCAATTGGCACAATCGCAAAAGGTTTAGGGATCGATCGGTCAAAAAAAAAAAAGTTAGGATCGACCTAAGACAACCCCAATAGGTTTAGGACTTTTTTGGCAATTCTCCCCTCAATCACACTTTTGTGATAAATGTTAGAACTTCTAGTATACTTACCTCAATGTATGAAGTACTTGTTCATTGCTTCTCATTACAATCAAGCAAACATGACTCAAGAAGAAGATGTGGAAAATTGTCCAAAAAATGCTAAACATATTGTACTTTTGCCAATTAAGCCTTAAACCTTTTCAAATTTTGTTAATTAAGTTCACTTAACTTATTTCAGTTGAAAATCACTAACATGACAATCTAAGCAACGTCAGCCACAACGAGGGAGCTGGCGAGAGCACAATGCCCTCACCAGTTCTCAGCCAATGGCCGGTGGTCCTGCCAGCTCTTTGAACCAAAAAAAGAAAAATATTTAAAAATTAATTTAAAAATATAAAAACATTATTAAAAATTATTAATGTCAAATTGTTAATTGTGCCACATAGGACGGCTAATATCTACATTAGCAATTTTCGGTCAAAATCGGACAGATTGACTCAATTGGCAAATTATGAAAAATTTTAAAACTCAATTGATAATATTAAAAGATTTAAGATTGAATTGGTAAAAAAATAATAAATTTAGAATTTTTTAAACAATTTTTCCAAGAAAATATGTTTTGAGTTATATACTTTCTTTTCTTTTCTTTTCCATACTTCTTTTTGTTCCTTAACAAGTGGAGGGGATACTAATTAATAAGCCTATTTTCCGAGATCTTCGCTTTATAGCTTTCACACCGGTAATTGATGGGGAAATGACAGAAATAATCAACATCTCCTTTGCTTCCTCTTCTAATATACCATACATCTTCGGCAAGGCATACGGAAGTCAACATGCCTCGTTTGAGCTTCAATGTATCAAATTTTTGCCCTCCGCGGTTCCCAGAGAAAAATAACTATACCCGCACCACCTATTTGCTATCGCTTCTGAAACTCCCCGAAGATGCTAAACGTAAACCAACATGGAGTTGGCAATGATTTATGTCATCTCCTCTACTTGATAAACTTGACAAATCTTGTCAACTCTCCTACCACCCTGACGTTTGCATCACTAAACTCACCCTGGAAGACAGGTACGAATGAGGCCTCTCGGTTTAAGCCTAAGTCAATCCGGATCTTAACTAAATGAATCATATGAAACACAGTACCTGACAAAAAATGGGAATAAACATAGTACCAAATGAAATGTGAAACTACCACAAACCAAAACAGAACAAAGAAGCCAACTTCAACCCTTCAATGAAAGCAAAGAACAGTTCTCTCTGTTACCAATAACGGAGAAACATAGTACCCAATAAGAGTGAAGAAACCTCAATTGATCACCTCAGTGGAAGATAAACTCATCCCAAAAAGCAAATAATGTGAGTTGGTTCTGAAAATGAAAATCAGTTTTCCTTGAGTACAAAGCTTATTTCACTTGGAGCAATCCTTCCCTAAAAGCTCTTCAGCCGAGTAATTCCCTTAAAACGCCCAAGAATAAGAAGACTGTAGTGTCCTATATGATCACACCCCAAAAAGAATTACGGCTACAAATCGAGACATATTGAGAGACAGCCTACTTCAGTTGCACCATGGAAAAGAAAAATTCTGCATTTGGGGGGTGTGATATTGCCAAACCCATCCAAGACTTCGACACAGCAAAAATGTATTTTAAATCCTTATTAATGATAGTGAACTTGAAAAACAATCCCATCAGCTCAAATTCTATAACCCAACAGACTTCTCCAACTTCTGGATTTGGTTGAGGAATATCCAAGTCATCTGCAAAAGCAAACATCAACAAAAAAAAAAAAAAATTAGTTATCGACATCAATGAACATTTACAAGTGGCAAGCATCAGGTATGGCTGAGCATGAGAGAGAGAGAGAGAGAGAGAGAGTATACCATCACATGAGGCGCAATTCTAACACAGTACACAGGGAAGCCAGTGTAAAATCTGAACGGCCCTCCTGCTTTCAAGGTCTTCATTGCACAATCCAAGGAACCAGTGTATGGATACTTTCCCTCAGCATCAGGTTGCATTTTCTGAATTTGGGTTTTGACGTAATCAAAAGGTAAACTGCAAGCTGCAGCGAAAAAACCTGAAACAGTACTAGCCCCTGCAAAAGTATGAAAGGAAATGAAACATTAGCATCAGAATCAGCTCAACCAGCTGATAGTAACGTAACTGGTGTACATGATCCGAAAAAAGCCTGGACATGTTTACTTTCTTGCTTGCACCAGGAAAATTTCCATGGAACACTAATTGTTAGCATTTTGCAGGACAAAAAAAATTAATATTCACTACAAATTACACAAAGATAAAGAAAAAAAACTTTCTAGAGAGCACAATAGGAAGCAAATAAAGCCCTTGCCTCACTTCTGGAACAAATCTTCAGATATCTCAGTTACACAGAACTATGATCGTATTTGTGGATATATAGAAGAAAGCCATAGAAGAAAGAGCTAAAATGACTTTTGTATCAAATGCTTGAAACTAGAAAGAGGCTTCAGCATTTACCATTTATCCTAACAGCCTATTCTGTGGTCCTCCATGGAAAAAGGAAAGAAGCACATCAAGGAGAGAACATTAGATTATATGGAGGAGATCTATCCGATACATCTAAACTGGAAAGCTTGTGGTCGGATTAGAGGCCTTCCTAAGTGAACCCTAGTGGGTTCTGGTATTCACTACAGGTCTCTTCATGTAAAGAGTAGAATGAAATAACAAGAAAACACTATCTCTTTTGAAGCAAAGCCAGGATGTATACGGAAAACTCTGTTTTGCTTCTTGATACGTATTACCAATTAGACCAGGTCACTAATCACAAAATATAACACCAGTACAAATGATGCAGAAAAACTTCAAGATCATCTATCATAGGGCTCCTATGGTGTTTCAAAATCAAGTGTCACCAAACCTCAAACCTCACAGTACCTGACCTCAACTTATAGGGAGTCCCTTTTCAAAAATGACAAGGACATGCATATTCCTAGTGCTGTAAGGTTTATCTCGTTGAGCCTTTGTATGTTCGAGCAACTTAATGCAGCTTTTTATTGCAATTGTTCCTTGATTCTTCCAGCTGAACAACATATTATCCTTGCATAAGCTTTACAAACCCATCAGCACATCAGATAGACAAATTAAAAGACTTTGCTCAGTATATGTCCAGTCAACTAAGCAGCACTACAGCATATATAATATACCCACTGCAAAAGTGAAGCAGCAATGGCAGGTTACCAGGCCAATGCATGTGTAAAATCAACCAATCAATCTCATGTGATCATAATTGGTGCTTGCAGTGCATCTCCAAGCACAAAACATGATCTATGGCCACAAACGAATAAACTTGGTATAAATTTTTTCGCAGCAAACACCAACTTAACAGGAACTTAAAAAATCTGAAGTTAACTCAAAATGGACAGTTCCATCAGAGCCTAGAAATTTGTGGGCTAGGACATCACTTCACATTTCATGGCAGATATATACTTCAACAAAATACTCTTCTTGTCATAGATTGTTTATATGGCTAACAAACGTGATAATTACTTTGACTTGAGAACGAGGGTTGAACAGTCACCTATCACCCTCGCATCATTGAAAGAGAAATTCAGAATGTATGAGCTGCCAAAGGGCCAAATTAGTAGACCAATTAGCATGAGTCATAAAGTCTCATATGATCACACCAGAGGGCAGAAATTCAGTCCATAACTCTTTTAAACAGAATGCAGATAAAAAATACAGTATGGCAAGAAGATGGAGAGGAAGGACAGATGGTTTGACAAGACTTTAAAATGTGTTCACAACCATGCAACTAACGTGATGAATAGATTCTTCCAACGTAGTCACATTTGCAGGCATTCAAATTCAGTAAGTTTCTGCTCAAAACAAATAATAACTAGCACAAAATAATCTACTTACCCAGAATGGTAGCACCTTCACCAAAACCAAGTGAGTCCTTGCAAAACTCAACACTCTGATCATAGGACGCCAGCATTCCCATGTTCAAAGCCATTGCTCTCACAACAGTAGGGCCAGCTCCCTTCCAGAGTGCCAAAACTCCCTCATCACCGACAATGCGGTAAAGAGCATGGAAGGCATTGGTATAATGCCGGCGTTGAGCTGCAGGCAGCGTAGCATCGGCTTGCATACGGATAAGAGCTAAATCCGCCGGACTACCAACACAGGCTCCAATAGCACCGGCAGTCAACCCACACAAGGCCTTCTGGTATAGAGGCAAAGGCTTCCCTTCGTTGGCTTCGATAGCTTTAGCAGTCAAAATCCTAGCAGAAGGAAAATAAATTATTCAGTAATGGTAATGGGGTAAAGAGAAGAGAGAGTGCTGAGCAAATTGAGCACGACAAATTAAACAAGCAAGACTCATATGGGCACAGTGCGCGAAACGTTCTGTCAGCGATACTGTACGACCAAAATAGTTGCAAAACACTCACCTGAATGTTCCAAGCCGTGCGGTAGTGTAGGTGGCTTGTCTAAGCAGACCAGCAGAAAGTCCCTGCTCAAACAGATCGGTATTAGGACCATTGGGCAGATCAAGTCATTGCTCTCGAGTGAAAAATGCAACCAAGCCCGTCTCTAGATAACTAAACAACAGCCGCGACGACAGACTTCAGCTTCGACTACCGGATCGACGAGGCGGGAAGGAAAATTACAGACTTGGACAAAACCAGAAGAGCCAGATACCTTGTAAAAAGCGCCAAGGCCCTCTTCCTTGAGCATGTTCTTCGTCACCTGAGCAGCCGATCCCTGACCCAATTGAATTCTCACCTGCACACCAAACAACAATCAAAACCCCCGAAAGGATGAGCAAATCCGAGCGCTCAGCCACAGATCTGAAACAAAAGGGCCAATCCCATTCTAACAGAAACCGAAATGCACAAGCCAGAGAGGACAAATCTGGGGAGGATCACCACAGGTCACGCGAGCAGACCAACCGAAAAACCCCAGTGCGCGCGGGCGAGCGAAACCGGAATATTCAACACGAGAGCTCTCAACAAATGAAGCGCGAAAGGGAAGAGAAACCGCGGAGCGATCTCACCCTCGACGGATGCATTTTCGGTTCTTTTACCTTGATCATGTCGATGGGCTGGATGACGCAGGTGGCGAGCATGCCGGAGGCTCCTCCATTGACGAAGGGCTTCACGGTAGGCCACACGCCGGCGGACTTCGGCTTCTTCTCTTCTCCCATTCTTCTTCGCTTCGGATCCTCACCGGAGATTCAACGCGGCGGCGGCGGCGGGGGCGACGGGCAGAGAGAGAGAGAGAGAGAGAGAAGAGGGACTTTCGGGCGTTGTTGCAGAGGGAGCGGAGAGATGGGAGGAAGGCCACCACTATAAATATTACATACGAATTTAAATTAAAAAAAAAAACGTTTTCTCCTGCTTCTTGTGAAAATGGAAAAAACTTTATTGGTATTCTCCTTTCGGGAAATGCCTTTAGGTGTTCGGCCTCCGATTTTGCGTAAATTACGATGTTGCAACCTTCCTTTTCTTATACGCTAATAAAAGTTAAGGAGCACTTAAAGTATATCCTTTATTAAATATTTTTGCTAGTATGATCTAATTCAAAAGATTTCATCTCTTTGCCATGATGCGCGTGAGAGATTTAATTCACGGGTCCCCCCAAACACAAATTATTTTTAATCATTTCCTGACGTGAGTTTTTTTCTCGTTTTTCCTCCCCAAAAAGAAAAGGACATCGAGCTATTGTTGCCGTCGAGCTCTCTACAATCGATGCGTTCCTCAAAAACTAGTAGCGGGATCAACCCATTCAAATGGATTTTGTAAAACAAAGGCAACTCCGTCAGTAATAGAAAGTGAGGACAAAGAGAGTATAGAATTTATGCATTATCGACATTAATTGAACATGAATCCGAATCGAAGTATCATCTCATCAGGTCAAACCTCCCATCTTTACGCTCCCACCAATTTGGACCCAACATGGAACTCTGCTCATTTACCTACCCACTCATTACAGATCCCACCAAACTTTCAAGATCTGTTCTCTCCCACATGGTTTTTCTGCGAGATGCTGCTGCAATCTTTTTCACGGCGCATGTCGAACCTAAATCAAGTAAAAGCATAGACGGTGGTCAATCCTGATCGAAAAACCCACTGGCCGGTTCGCTTTCTCTGTTGCGAGCGCCTCCGTCTTCAAAGTCAACCTCCACTTCGACAGTGTATCGACATTGACTTTCTGATGTCCGATGAAGGACCGGACCGGGCCTTCTTCGCTTTGATCTCTCGCTCGCTACGACAGCCGGGGGCAGGATGGTCATTGAACGCGACGGCCACGTGGCTACGGTGGCTGAACCCCAACTGCTTTTTTTGTATGGCACCGAAATTTCCGTTCTAATTCCGCCGGGGATAAGCCTTGGGGAGAGGGGGGGGCGATATCTTCGCGATGGCGATGGGCTTCGAAGTCACCTCCAACGACTTCGGGCCTCATCTTAGTAAATTCCAAATTACATTTTGATGGTTTTTTTCCTTGCTCGTAGTGTGAATTGAAATTATCTACACAAGTTTTGCGAGGTGATAGCTTTGAAATTGTTTCACCAAAAGCGGGGATTCACCCAAATAGTGAAAATTCCTTTACCAAGAGGGTGATTCTTGGCTTATGTGGAAATAATTCCGTGATGATCTAGGATAGAAAATTGCCTACCTCTTTAAAAGGAGGAAGAAATGCAAATGCTGAAAATAAAAGTATCGAGAATGCTAAACAAACATCGAGGATGACAAGGCAAGAACTAAAATGTTGATTAAGAACTTTGGGAATTTATGTTCGAGATAGATTGCTCTCCACTAAGCACGATTAGAACACAAGCAGCTGTATTGCTCTAAGTATGACTATGAGCACATGCTTTTCAGGACTCCAAGCGTGTTATTTCGCATACCAATAAAACATGATTCATAGGCAATTCCGGCTTCTAGAACTATCAAGAGGCTTAATTGTCACTTAACACTTGTGTATTTATTCGACATCTATGATTCCTTTATGGTGTCAAACACTTGGCCAAATTTCACGATAACGGGTCACCTATAGGCTCTATTAATGACTCGTGATATTAGTCAATCCTCCTTCATCATTCGTAGTGATCACATTATAGAGTTGTCAATCTCCACACCATGCCTCTCAAGCCATCTTTCTCGACCAAAACTCCACTAACCGATCATACTTCACTATTTGCCGATTACAAAGAGTTCGACCGTTCCTTCTTTTTTTTTTTTTTTAAGTGTGTACAAAAAATCAATTATAATATATTTTCGGGCGATTCTATTTTTATATAGTTGATTCGGTCTTTGTCCTATTTTTTAGCAATGTCCCTCCCCTTTCGGCAGGAGGCCAGCAAATCCTTGGATTTCTCGAAGAGTCCGAAATGACGAAAGTATCCCTACAGTCTTCGTTGCGCCGATCCGCCTCGGAATCATCGCCGCCACAAGTTGCTTCGCACCCCAGCCTTACCTGATACAGCGCGGTTCCCCATTGGCCCATTTGCACTCTCCCTCTCTCTCTCTCTCTCTCTTCTTTTTCTGTTTTTCTTTTTTTCTCTATTTTTTTCCGTTTATTTTGAAAATTTTGTTATATGCGAGATGCCCATTGGACCATTGGCCTGCTTTTATATCCTTGCGATGTCGCATCGAATATTTTTTCTTATTGCTTCGCTTGTGTCCACTTGATTTTCCCCCTTTCTTTATCGAATTAGATTTTTTCTTTTGAGGTGATTGTTCTCTACACTTTTAGTTTTCTCGTTTGATTTTATTTTTGGAAATGAATGATCTGTTTTTGATGTTGAATGTCTTGATATTTTAAAAGTTGTGTAAGTACTTTTCTTAATCCGTCCGTAACTTTTAGAATTTTCTTTTAGGAGGAGAATAATAAAGCGTAAAACATTTCTAAAGGTACTAACCACTAATTCTTTATCAAGATTCTTTCTTTTTAACGAAGTGGATTCGTTATTGGATCTTGAATCATTAGGAACATTTGCACAGATTCTTTCTTTTGGCGCATCCAGGGTAATGGGTCAAAGAACAAACTATATAGAGATTCACAAAAACCTATTAGTTTCGTGACCCAATTAAATACCTTTGGCATATACACATGTTCCAAATGGTTGATGTAATTGCAATTATCCCCTAAGGTTTTTCCCTTTCACTGTTTGTTTAATTTAAATCTTACAATGGATGCAAGTTAACCTACTATTTGTTTCAAGGTGCTTGAAACTTTGATAATATAAAACTCTTGACATATAGATTCTAACGCAATTTTTTGAGAAATTGCACAAAACTCCCTTGAATTATAGGGTAGTATGCATTTGCCCTTAAACTCTCGAGGTGTTGTGTATTATCTCATGAAATTTCATTTTGTTACGCCTGTTAATCTTTTGTTTTGATTTTTATTAGTATGGGTAATGCACATGATTTTCAAGAAGTAAATGTATATTTTCATCTCAACTTCGCAAAAACGAAGACAAAGAAAAATAAATTAGCTAAAATAAAAAATAATAAAGATTATAGATATGAAAACTGATGAAAACAATAAGAGAGCTGATAAAAAAATTAATAAAAAGAAACACAAATAAGTACAAAGGACAAGTGCACCGATAACCAAAAAGCCAAATAACAAGACTCGGATGCTCGTCATGTACTCTTAAATTGTTCATCGATGACAAAATGATTGATCAATAAAGATATTTTAAAAATCACCTTACAATTCGGTTAATCATTTCCTTTTATGAGCCAAGTACATCACTTTTCTTTTATAATTCTTTAAATATATTTTTTAATCATTATTTACATTTATCGATCATTTAAATATATACAATGACTAATCAATCTCATCAAGCAACTTTCATTTTTATTGAGGCTTTTTCCCTTTTTATATTATTTATTTATTCCTTAAAATGCCTTATTTAGTTCCATCAGACTAGCTATATTTATCACATCTTAACAAAATTATTTTTGTAATGCTTATCTTAAAATCATTAGCATTTTACTTTAAAAAAAATTCCTTTAAATTTTTTTTTTTGATATCGATGAACTGCTGGAGCTCACTCCTTCGGGGAAACACATGACCCTCAGACCTCACTGCAAGCCGCTATTTAGACGTAGACTTCAGGGAATGCTAGCTTAGGACTCCAACATCAGGACTCTCCTCTTACAACACTTTAGCAACGAGAGGGTTTGAACTCTTGACCTCGACGATGAGAGAGAGAATGCACATTAACTACGCTACCGGTGGTTGGGTTTTTTTTCCCTGAATTTTACTTACGGTAATTAAGGAGAAAAGAGGGACATCATTGAAAAACTAAAGGATGAAAATATACTTTTTTCCCCTTAAAAGTCACGTGGATTTCATATGCTAACGGCCATAATAAAATGCAAGTTTATGAGATATTTTTGCAATAATCAAAAAGCGCAGGTTGCAAACGCATACTACCCTATAAGTCACGATGATGTCATGCGATTTTTCTGTGATTTTATGTTATGTAATATGGTCAATATTTCAAATTTACCAGGAAATAAAAAATTTAACAAACATGCCAAGTTTAAACTTTTCTCATTGAAGAGCGATTGATTACGACATTTTTTTTAAGGAGTTAATCAGTTTTTTTTTTGTTTTATCTTTCCCGAAACTCATTGACCAGGTGTCTCTATCGCGCCCTACTGCTTTGCACGCTGGCAAGTCACAGAGTCATACTTTTGCAGCTTGTCGTGACTAAACAATTCGTGCTTTTGCCCTTTTTTTTTTCTCGAGTTCATGGCACGCCAAGATAGAACTATTTTGAGCTTACATATCTTAATTATTTGAACGTGGTGCGTGAATATTTAAATGCATCAGCCACGGCAGGCTACTACGATACGAGCTTCTTCTATGGCGATGCTGTGGAGCCTGAAGTTGTCGACCCGTGGACTTTTCCGCACGATGGACGCAAAAAAAAATGCTTACAAGAGGGGAAAAGATAATTAAATTGCTCGAAAAGCAAGCACGAGAGAGCTGACACCTCTTGAACACGAAAAGGGTAGACAAAAAAATCTATGAGAAATGGTGACATCCCTCAAAAGAATATGAGAAATCATTATATAAATTCGACCCGTCGACGGGTTTGGAAGGGAACTAATGAAAAAAAAAATGTGGAAATTCCTGCCAAAATTCTTAGAGATTATCGTAAGAAATCAATGCACGCGAGAATCGACCATGTACTAGCTTTGAATCTTTTGATCTCGACATTTATCGAAATTTAAATATCCACGGTAATTGGTACGCATGTAGGCTTCTTCTGAAAAGCATGAACATGGCAAATCCTATCATCTATCCATCAATTTGACAAGAGGATTAATCTTATTGGACTCAAAGGCATTGTCGAGACTTGTTTGTAGGGAAATTTTTTTAAAATTTATTGCGCTTTTGTCAATTTTATCCTAAATCTTTTAGTTTTGCTTTTCCTTTTGTTGGTGGTTGGCCATCGGCCGTGGTTCAGCTAGCTAACCTATCCCTATCTGCCATTGGTGAGGCCCAGTTGGGCGAGGGTGAGCCCTAGTGAGGCCTACTAGGCAAAGGAAACACTTGACAAGGGGCTAAGTAACATCGGACAAGGATAAGCCTCACCTAGGTAAGGCCAACCAGCTGACCAGGCCATCCCTTATAGCAAAATCAAAAAATAAAAAAAATATTAAAAAATTATTGAAAATCGTCAATGTTAACGCCAATTATCCTAATTGACACCATCAACGTCCACGTCAGCAATTTCCTACCAAAATTGGCTATATGGACTTAATGGATAAAAAGTGAAAATGCCTATGACTCAATTGGTAAAATTTAAAAGTTTATGACTAATTAATAAAAGTGTATAAGTCTATGACTTTTTAGACAATTTTCCCCTTGCATGGTGGTCCTATCAAATGTGATTTCTTTTACTTTTTCCTTTGGCTAGAGATTATCTATTGATTCGGGTTTCATATTTTGTCGTGAGAGTATATTTGTGAGTTCAACGGTATCCAAAAAACTAGCACATGCGAGTACTTCAAACATTACGCAAAACATAGTGATACATGTTTATCCAATATGACTTATCACAAGGATATGTGATAAGAGTGGCTCATGCCATGGGTATGCTATTGCCTCACATAGGCTGCATTTGGTTTGACTTTTCTAATGGGTTTTGGAGAAATGCAATTGCCTTTGACCCAAAGAGCTTTTGAGAAATGCAAAAACGATTTGGTAAATTATGCTTTCAAAAGTAACTTTTTAGAGAAAAACTACTTGGTGGAAACACATTTGAAAAGTTGACTTGTGCGATTAGTTTAAGTTTCTTAATTTTTAATTAGTTTAAAATTGAAAAATAATGTTTGCAAATTTTTTAATTCAATATTGACAACAATGTTAAAGATATGTATCAAAAAATTTATAAACGAAAAATTAAAATTTCATTCCTTTTTTTTCAAATTCAAATGGAAAAAATTCACATCAGAGTGGATTCTATATCTCTTAAAAAAAAAGTCCACTTCCATCCTTGGTTCTGACGAAGGGAGTGAATGCATGAAAGCACGACGAGAAAGCTGGTGGATTATCGGCCTCGCGAGACAGGCCTCGGCCGAGCCCAGGAAATCGTGGCTTTGCCCAAAGCTGGTGATGGGCTGTATAGTGACAAAGCATGTCGGCCCAGTCTCTTTCGGCCGGTTAAACCAAGGAGCCCTCGAACTTTGGAAAGCTATAGATTACACCCCGAAATTTTAATTTTTGGTGCCGTCTCGCCCGTTACAAGGTTTGATTAAGTTACAAAAAATCGAAAAGATGCATGGTCCGTGAAATTAAGAAAAAATTAGTAGAGGATATTCAAGTTAAAAAGATAAAAAAGAATGAATTATTCTATTTTTAGATAACACTTAATGGCTCTCAAATGGAAAAGCTAACTATTGCAACAAAATTCAAAATTCGTGAGAATTATTTGTAACTTTTCAAAGTATGGGGCTATTTTACATTGGCGCAAAAGTTCGAAGAGGTTTTGAACAATTATCCCCATTCATTCCTAAATCATTCCTTTATTGGGTTTGCTTGGCTTAAGCAGGACCTAAGGACCAAGCCTATGTTCCATGGTCAAAATTGGGAGTGGTCCTAAAGAGCTTCATCCATCCCTATTTGTGACTAATCATTGTCAACCGAGTGGGCCTAATAGAGTTGCACCCTCTCTCTTTCGTAAAAAAACAACAATCAAGCCGATCTAATCTCAAGTCATGAAATTTCCTCTAACATTTCCTCTGTAGACTCGACACCCATAACCTTTTATTTCTCCAAGCCCAACGGTGAATGATCGGTCAATAAACGTAACCGTAGTATGGACGCATATACTCGAACAACACATCATCGCTTGACAAAAAAAGGGTTCTTATTCTACAAAGAAATGAATGATTATATACCTTTTGCTAGCGCCAACCAAACTTTAATTTAAGCCACTCGCCCATGATATAAAGACAAAGCATGCATCTCGATCTTGTTCACATCCTTCTGGAGGAATATAGCCACATGGTAGCCAACTCTTCCCCTTGGATCACATTTTCTCATGTCCTTCCTGTAGAATACGGCTCGACCCATCCTGAGCTCATCTTCTTTCCACGTTGCATCCCCCAGAACGTGCCCTTCTTTTTGTTCGTATCGGCAGTGGGACGATCATTGGTGTTGGCGGACTAAAGAATCGAGCCGACAATGGAGAAGATCGGCTGCGGACGCATGGAGCAGTTAGGGCGAGTAAAGATCGATCCGAACGACCAAATGATTAGAGTCCGGCGCTCGTGAAAAGAGCATGAGATTTTCGAGCTGGACTCTGTCGCTCGATCCTGGAGATCCAACCTTATTTCATACTGTGAACGGTACTGGATTTCCAGCTTGAAAATCCGAAGGTGGAAAGAACAATTTGTGTGATTGACTAGATCATGGATCTAACAGTTCACGGGTCCATTTTAAAGAATTGGCATTTTCTGATTTCACAAAGGCGTGGCTCGGCCCGGATGAATAATTTCGATGTAGCCTCGACCTTTGGGCCCGATATGGACTCCCCTGATTGGTTGCTCTCAAACATGATTCTTCACTTTTTTGAATGTCTACATATGATCTCCGTTCGCATCAACAAGAGATTTCCACCTTTCTTTTTTACTTCTAATTTATGGTCCTATACCATATGATGTGATTCTTAGACCATGATAATGGTTAATTGAATTTTACAAAATTTTCAGCATGAAGGGGTCCATCTCTAATCTCTATCGATGTTAACCAAACAAAACTTAATTTAACTTAATAAGAGGTGCTTTTTAATTCAACTTTCCAAATGGGCTTTCGATCTCCAAAATCCTTAGGGAAATGTTTAACCATTTGGCAACCGTTTTGAAAGAGTTTTCGAGTGAAAATCAGCATTGAGAAGGTCGAAGCTCAATGCTAATAGGGACTGTATTGGACTTTCGGTATATAACCAAATGCTGAAAATAATTTTTTCATCCAAAACTATCCTCATCAATTTTTCAAATTTTTTATTTTATCCATTCTTATGTATTTTTTTTAAAAATGGGATGAAACCCTTTTTGTCCCCTTTTTAAAAAAAAGGACTTAAAGCCCATTACAATTTTTTTTTATACCAGACACAACTTGAACTCAAAGTCTATTTGCAAAAAGTTTTTACCAAATATAATTTGTATTTTTCCAAATAATTTTGGCTTTCAGCATTTGTATTATAGTTAAACCAAATGCACTGAAAAAATAAAAAATCAACACGACTTAATAAGTTTTCACCATATCATAAATTAAAAATTTTCATCATATTGATTATTTCAATGATGGCACAAAATCATTACAAAATTACACGAGGTCACGATGACACGGCACAAATTTGCCGCTACTACAATTACAAACCTGTGGAACCCAGTCAAAGGCAAAAGTAAGAGAAAAAAAAATGATAAAATAAAAGAAAAGAAAAAGGGCAAAAGAAAACAGTGAAACAATCATGCTAAAAATATATAATTAGGGGCAAAAATAACTGGAAAGACAACGAAGCATCGCACGACGATGCATCATCCCCACCAGCTAATCCCACCCCAGCAGATCGAACCTGTACCGGGGCCCATCTCTCCACGTGGCCCAACCCATGCGGTCCCCCCAAGAATTCCCGCTTCCCGTTTTACCCTCCCATCGAGGTCGGCCCCGAGGCAAATATCGGGGGGCATTACCGTCAATTTCGGGTCCGGCCCCCAAGGGGTCCCACGGAAAGGCTGGAGCCTGAGGGGAGGGCGAGGCGGGGCAAGTTGTCGCCGGACTCCAAAAATCTCGCCAATCCAGTTAAAAAGGTCATTTTGGGCGGAAAGAAAAAGAAAAAAGAAAAGGAGAAATACGAAAATATAGGTTAAAGCAGACGGCGGATCTGAGAAGGAGGCGAGAGTGCTCTCATTTCGGCGAACTTCCATTTCTGAAGGTAGATCGAAGAAGAAGAAGAAGAAGAAGGAAGATTCGTGTCTGGTTCTTCGATCCGGGAGGGTCTAGGGTTTTTGAGAGAGCGAGAGAAGATGAGGGAGATCATAAGCATACACATTGGGCAGGCGGGGATTCAGGTCGGGAATTCGTGCTGGGAGCTCTACTGCCTCGAGCATGGCATCCAGCCCGACGGCATGCTTCCTAGGTATCGCCGCTCCTCTTCCTCCTCCTTCCTTCTTCTCCTTCTTCCTGCGCTTCCGATCCGCATCTCTGCCGGTCTTTCGATGCTCCGGCGCGTGTCCTTTTTTTTTTTGCGGGATCGGGCCTCGACGACGAGCTGGATCGTTCGCGCTTCCGGCGTCCGCCTGGCAATGTCGCGCTTCGTCGTCCGCGGTCCTGTTCGGTTGTTACATTGCATCTGTTCGATTGCGGTTTAGCTCGATAGGAGGGTTAAACGGCGGAGGATCTGGTTGAGATGATTTTTTTTTTCGAGTTCGCCCTTACGTGCGTAGGCGTGGAGATGATTATAAGTTCCGCGAGACACGTTGAGAGGAAATGGACTCGCATTGGTTTGGTAGTTGTTAATGGAAGCCTCCGGATATGATTTTTGTTTTTCCAGATTAGCGCGTATTTCTCGAGTCATCGGTAGTGTTGTTCGTTCGAGAGGTCGATTCGCTGCGAGTCTGAATCTAAGCGGGTGTTCTTTCATGACATTGTAGCGACACGACGGTAGGTGTTGCCTCCGATGCCTTCAACACCTTCTTTAGCGAGACCGGCTCGGGCAAGCATGTTCCCCGGGCTATCTTCTTGGATCTGGAGCCGACTGTCATCGATGAAGTCAGGACCGGAACTTACCGGCAGCTTTTCCACCCGGAGCAGCTGATTTCTGGCAAGGAAGATGCTGCCAATAACTTCGCCAGGGGCCACTATACCGGTAGGTAGAAGTTTAATGCGGTCGCGATGCTGGATAGATGCCATATACTCTGTTGGTTCTTAACACGATTTCGCCTTGTTTGACAGTTGGGAAGGAAATAGTGGATCTGTGCCTTGATAGAGTGAGGAAGTTGGCAGATAACTGCACCGGTCTGCAAGGGTTTTTGGTGTTCAGTGCTGTTGGTGGTGGGACTGGTTCAGGTCTGGGATCTCTGTTGCTAGAACGGTTGTCCGTTGATTATGGGAAGAAGTCAAAGCTTGGTTTTACCATCTATCCTTCTCCCCAGGTACCCGATGACCATTTAGTTGCTCTTATGTGAGCTATAGTTCTCAAATTTCGGTCAAGATCTCCTCAGTTATACAAATGCAGATTCGATTTTTTTTCCTTTGGTTTCTGGAATTGCATATGGCTTTTATACCTTGAGTTCACGTCTCTTGTGGAAGATTGATGGATCTTATTATGCACAACAGTACTGAAAATTTGGAATATGAAGATGTGATTTTATTATTGGGGAGTGTCTAAAACTTGTCATTTGCAGGTCTCAACAGCCGTCGTGGAGCCATATAACAGTGTTCTATCTACTCATTCCCTCCTTGAACACACAGACGTTGCTGTGCTCTTGGATAATGAGGCTATATACGATATTTGCAGGAGATCCCTGGACATTGAAAGGCCAACTTACACTAACTTGAATCGATTGATATCTCAAATCATATCATCTTTGACAACTTCCTTAAGGTTTGATGGTGCCATTAACGTGGATATCACTGAGTTCCAGACCAACCTCGTTCCTTATCCGCGCATTCACTTCATGCTCTCTTCTTATGCCCCCGTAATCTCTGCTGAAAAGGCATATCATGAGCAGCTATCAGTACCTGAGATCACTAATGCGGTATTTGAGCCATCGAGCATGATGGCTAAGTGTGATCCTCGGCATGGGAAGTACATGGCCTGCTGCTTGATGTACAGGGGTGATGTTGTTCCCAAAGATGTTAATGCTGCTGTAGCCACCATAAAAACCAAAAGGACTGTTCAATTTGTTGACTGGTAAGTACAATTTTTTATTATTATTTGTTTTGGTAAGTGAGATCTTGTTTATGAAGCACAAGGCAAAGACTAGGTAGAGCAGTAAGTACAAATTAACATAACAAGGGAGAATGCCTTTTTTGTCGAAAGATGGAAATGTTCATCTTATTATGTCTGTGGAATGTGATGCTGATTTAAGCTTTTCTTGGTCGCTGTTTCATCACTCTGTCTCCAAAAATGACATATATATTCACACAATATAGACTCACTGGCTACGCTCACTGAAGCTTGTGTCCTCGTATTGACGAAAAAGAAAAAAGAAACTTGTTTGGCATTTCTGCTTAATAATATATGCCAAATTTTTGGTGTAGTGTCCTTTCTGTTCTCCTTGCTCTCCTTTTCTTTTTTCACTCTGCTTGCTGCCCAGTTTTTCTTTATCCTGTTGTTCAGGCTACAACAAAGAATTGTTTTGCCAGACAACTTTTCTTCTAGATGTTTTGTAAACAAGTACCAATGAGTTGTCCTTGCTTTTGGACAGTGTATGCTAGGCTGCAAGAAGTAAAATGTGTCCATTTGGGTTACCATTATGTTGTCAACATCACTGCAAGACCGCTAAATGGCTCTCAGTGACTTGGTGCTGGTGAATTGACTTTTGTTTGTATTTTTTGGTATACTTGCACCAGAATAATGAGACTAAGACTGTGCTGATGTAGTTTTTTTGGCTTTTGACAATAAGGATTTTCTGTGCATATGTCTGCATGTTTCAAAATTGTGGTGACATCATGACCGTTTTTCTTCTTCTAGAGGTTTGTAGAGTGCATCTTGCTTTAGAGCTGAAAATATGTTCTTTCTATCAAACAGGTGTCCCACTGGCTTCAAGTGTGGTATCAATTATGAGCCTCCAACTGTTGTTCCTGGGGGTGACCTTGCCAAGGTACAGCGTGCTGTGTGTATGATCAGCAATAACACAGCAGTGGCCGAGGTGTTCTCACGCATTGACCACAAATTCGATCTCATGTATGCTAAGAGGGCATTTGTTCACTGGTATGTTGGTGAGGGCATGGAGGAAGGAGAATTTTCAGAGGCTCGTGAAGACTTGGCTGCCCTTGAGAAAGACTATGAGGAAGTGGGTGCGGAAGGTGTTGATGATGAGGAAGAAGGTGAAGACTATTAGTAGTGTAATCTTGCAAGATCTCAAGGAATGATTCAGTGGTCAGGGTTTGTCCACCACCTTTCATGGATATTCTGTTTGTATTTCTTGTGTAGATGTGTGCTATTTGCTCATGCCTATTAATTGTGAAACTTGTTGCCTTGTTATGAAATGTGTCGTATTTTGTGGTGCTAGAAACTTGAGATGGCAATTAATATCGAACCTGGTTTGCTTGTACCTGCCGTGTCTCAAGCAGCCATTCCATAGTCACCAAAGGATGATATCTGGATGACATCTCCAGCTGTCAAAATCTCTTGCAACTCAGTTCATTAATACGATCACAACTGGTTCTTGATTGGGCGTGTATCCTAAATTTTCCCCTAATGCCATGTGAGAACCTTTATGCAATGTAAGGGTGTACATCATCTATCACCTGTATATGTTGGATCTGGGAAGGATTGCGACTCCATTTCTTTGTCTTTGGTGTTATTTGATACTTGAATAGGATTGCTGTTTTGTTGGGAGTAGCTTTTGTGACTTGATTGCAACGGGAATTGCAGCTTCTCCTTCTATTACAATCATTCTCGATTGTCATGACGTGTTACTCATTGCTAGACTCTCTCTCTCTCTCTCTCTCTCTCTCTCTCGGGTTCCAGCAATGACTATTGTGGTTGTGGCACGATCATTGCCAAAAAAGCTGTATGCCGGATTGTTTTTAATTGGGCTTGTATCCTAAATTTTCATCTAATGCCGTGTGAGAACCTTTATACAATGTAAGGGGACATCATAAGGTACCTGTAGATGTTGGATCTGGGAAGGAGTGTGCCTCCATTTCTTCATCTTTTTTGTGTTATTTGATACTTGATGGAACTGTTGTTTTGTCAGGAGCAGCTCTTGTGACTTTGATTCCAACAAGAGTTGCAGCTTCTCTTTCTATTACAATCATTCTCGATTATTATGACTTGTTAGACAATGCTAGACTCTACGTCTCATGGGTTCCAGCAATGACTATTGAGCTTGTGGCACGATCATTGCCCAAAAAAGGCTGTATGCCAGATCGTTCTGAGTGTATAAATCAATGGAAGATTGATGCTGACTTCACCCTGAACTTTTTTCTGGCCAATCTGTACTCAGCAGGACTGATTTGTGAAGTATCGGTTTGTTTTCTCTAAAACTTTATGAGTATGGATTTAAGTTTAGCTTGACCACGGTAATCCATTTGTTGCATATTATCTGAGTATAGATTTAAGTTTCGCTTGATTGTGGTAATCCATTTGTTGCCCAAAACGAAGGGTTGCATCTATTCAAAATGTCGTTATACAGGTACCAATAACAACTGTCAGATGAAAAAGTTTACCTCATTTGACATTGAAACTAAAGATTCATCGGACTGGACATAGTCGATTGACGTTGATCGGCCAGAAAAAAGAAGAAGAGCTCATTTAAGTACCATCACACCAGAAATTAAGCGTCTTAGGATAAAAAGAAAACACCGAGTAACTTCACAGCTGCTCACATGATCTTAAACTCGCAATATATCCAAATTAAAAGAAAGTAGAAATATCTAAGGCTATGGGCTACTACTCATGCATAATTTAGTTTATTAGCTGTGATAAGTAGCTCTTTTCTGGATGCGGTTTGGAATTGGAACGTCTTCAGCATAAAAATGAAGCATAAAATCTTCAAAATACTACTGATTCCAGTATTCTGTATCCTGCGCTATAGTTTGACAGAATCTACCTAACACATCATAAGGTCCATGGAATGAAAGAGAACAGGATTGAAAGAAAGATCTCTCTCTGTTTCAACTTTGACAGAACAATTGGCCTAATGTGGGAATATCCCACATAGTTTCGTTCGAACTGTACGTGTTCTGCAAGTACTCGTTGAGTCCGTTAATCGCGTAAAGTGAAGCAGAAATCTGCCTCTCCACCTTCATGTGTTCAAATTCCGAGAGCTCCAAATCAGTTGCGGAAGCATATGGCCCGTGCTTCGGCAGTCCGTCCTCTTGGACTAAAGGGAGCTGGTCCAGGCCGGAGGTGAATGCCCATGAATGGTTGTATTGAGACATAGGTGTCGATCCAAGGCTCGCCAGGCAGCTGCTCAAATCTGGTCTGTAAGTATGGTTGAAAACCCGGGCATCTTGCATCATCCCACTGGAGAAGGTGCAATCACTGTCTCTACTTGTGTAAACATTGGTGACAGAGCTGAGGCTGATCAAGCTGCTAATGCTAGTAGATGAATCGGTCTGTGAAGCGGGTTTCTTGGTGGAATTAAAATTGGGAGGCGAAACCATAGGCCGGTCCCGTCGTGAACTGATCTTCTGATTCAAGAGGTTCCTGATCTTGAGGGAAAGAGCAGAACTGGTAGGGAAGTGAGGGGAGAAGTTGGTCCTCGTGTTGGAACCGCGGAGGAGACAGGCGGCCTCATCATAGGCCCTTGCGGCTTCCTCGGCAGTGTCGAAGGTGCCGAGCCACATCCTGATCTTCTGGGTCGTGTCCTTAATTTCGGCCACCCATTTCCCTGAAGGCCTCTGCCTGACTCCTACAAACTTGCTCTTGGCTGTGTTGTTGGAGGGTGTGGACTTCAACTTGGTTTTCCTGATGGGTGAGAGTGGTTTCAGCCGTGGCTGCGGATGATGATAATTGTCATGCCTTTGGAATTGAATTTCCATGGCCAAAACTAGAGGGGATATTCTCAAATTTCTTTTGGCAAGCTCATGACACAGAGGAGAGAGAGCAGGGTGATTTATATACAAAGAAAGGGAGGACAACTTCAACTTTTTGAGGGCGGAGTGGCCCGCTCGTTGTTATGTGCTTGTCATTTGGTGAGGCTGAAATTGTTCCCTCTTAAGGAAATGCCTGAGCTGACGATGCTCTCCAATTTCAAACAGTAGACCAGATCAGAGCCAGTCCTTTGACCTGTTGACATGCTGATCATTACCCTTTGTCTCTCTGACATGGAAGCCACCCACAAGGGCCACAACGTTGAGAAGAAAGAGTCTTGAAAATGACGTAAGACCACAAAAAAAATTGCAGATTAAAAAGTCAAGAGGTTTGGCTCTTCTGTTGTAGTTTTGTTCTGATTAATAAAACGGTCGGAAAGAAGAAAAGTACATGATTAACGCAATCATGTGATCCGGCGAAAAAGTAAATATTTGGCTTTATCTCGGTTCTGCCTACGCAAGGAACAGGATTTGATTTTGGCAGGCCTCAACGGGTGTGTTGCGGGTCGTTTTCTCACAAGATGGTTTGGTCAACGAAGATTGTGAAGATTCGACATTTGGATGCACGACAGAGTTCTCCAAGAAGGAGTGGACCCGATGATTTTTAAAAGTAAGAAGATGATGAACGGATGAGGTCGGGTTAGGTTCAAATGGGAATCTTTTCTTGGCATGCTCATCCCAGGAAAGAATCGCTCAATCTCGTCTTATCCCGCAATACCAACGACCATCCTCTTGTCTCAACACAGAGGAACAAGAACACCATTCCGAGATTAAATATTTGATTATGGGGATTGTGTTGTTCTGGCACATGAGGATCGCTCCACAGTGATGCAGCGTTGAATCATTTTGGGGGGTTGTCCGGTACTATGTTTCATGTTATTGATGATTATTGATGCCATTGAATTGACTCAAGCGCTGAAAATAGTTTCTTAGCACTTGAAGGAGACGACCAAATGTCCTCCAAGTCATTCCATGGCTAATCAGAATGGTGCCCACGATCTAGTTTAGTCCATCCATGCCAGTTTTCGTTGAAGTTTCTTGGTCATGGCAAAGATATCAAGTATAAATGGACTTATCATTTTGTTCTGGAGTCACAAAGATTGCTATTGCATTAGGTTTAAATTTTAGCAGGTTAACTACTTTAGCTTAGCTACCTTTTCCCCAACAAAATGTGATCGTCACTGATTCGCCGTAGTTTGGACAAAGCCATTCATTTGGTCATGGTCACTGCAGAGAAGAATATAAAGGAACTTTTCCGGGCTCAAGCAATGCGAAGCTCTCTGACGGATAAAAGCTGAGACAGTATCCCACAATTCAGATGACGCATCCAGCGATTTGGATGAAGTTTTAATGAATTGCATTTGCAAGTCTCAGCAATACATTATATCAATCAGATCTGCATGCAATGCTGAACAGTTTGATGAGACGCAAGAACTGGCATGGGAGTTGCCTGCAAGACAACCCTTTGAAATTGAGCGTCCAGCAATAATCAGCCACCCTTCTCAGGACTCAGGAACTACCTTCAGGGAAAAAAAATTAGCGCATGTTACCAGAACAACTCCGTTAACTTCCTGATAAAGCAAGAAGGAACGCCAATTATATGTTGAATGTTGTTCTCAGGAGACATTGCAATCCATGGATGACCATTTGGAAGCCAAAGCTGATGAGGTACAGCTTGCACTTTTACTAAAGATGTTCAGTTTGCAGTTTGCTGTGCTAGTGGAGTTTGACCTACACTGTGCACCCAAAAGCTAAGGAAAACTTCAGCGGTCTCAGAAAGTCATCCACTAAAGCCCCGAAGCTTGGACCAATTGACTTCTGAAAAGACAGGAGTAGTTTCTTAAATAGGCCAATACAGATGGGCAAGACGAGAGGACACTTCTTTGCTATTATGCAGATGCCCATCTTGACTAGAGGAGAGTTGGGAGACTTCATTGGCATTTACACACATCTGATGATTACTTTCCCTCAAAGCACCAGTTACAGAAAGATCTGAAGGGGCACTTCAAACACACCTGTAGAGAGGTTGCTAAACTGTAACATCTTTAGCATTAAGAGAACCTTCAACTCCGTAGCTCTATATATATCACCGCAAAGCAGAAGCCAATTTGTAAGACAAAATTTTCTGATATGACATGAGACATGAATTAAGGTTAAAAGTCTTCAGATCATCATTAAGACAATGAGTTCTTGAGTACTTGGATCATGTCTATATGCTGACTCAATTTCCACTAGCCCGCTGGCAAACAAACATCTGCATGTGCATGCATTAATAGGCAATTAGATAGGCAACCTGTTCAACAGATCAATTGAAGTCAGACTGCTCTATTTGAAGAGACCAGACAACATGAGAGACATCAATTCTCAGAGCATCTAACGGGGCAGAGGACATGTGCATAACCCGAATTCTGGCAAGTGCAATTGTTTGAAATCCAAGAATAATCCTGAAGGAGTGTATAAATCGATTGCTGGGTCAGAAGAAGATGTGCCGAATTCACTCCTAGGCTGGTTGCTCTTTCAAGTTTCAAGCTTTAGTTTTATGACCAGGAGATCTTCAAACCAAGTGATCGCAGAATGTAGTACTACTGATGCCGCAAAAAACACTAGTTTTGCGGTAGAAAAATTAGGAGCGGTCCATAGGAAATGTGACTGCTCAAAGTAAATGGCTTCAGGCTTTATCTCCAAATTTTCGACATCTTGACAGTCATTGGCATGGTAAAATTTAGTCCTCACTTTTGTATGACTTGATACTTGCTTCCCCAATAGTCACCCAAGACAACCATTAATCGGGACCCGAACAGCCAAGACAATCGGTAACGTCATGTCTAACCATAAAGGCAAAGTGAGCAATACGCCACAGAGCACAGAGCGTAATCGATGATTCTGAAGCTCATCCAGGACTGCATCTGCCGATGAACCACCTATAGTTACGGTCCAACACGCAGAGCAGGATCCAGTCCACGGACAATTGCCCGATGGCCTCGAAAGCTGCCCGGTCTCGTACAAGGCTGCGAATCTTGAGCGTTCAAATAGGCTTAAGCTAATCCAGCCCATGGTGAATACTTTCATCATGCGCATGACAGTAGAAAGATTATACAAATGACGCCAGGAAATATGTGACCGCAAAACTTCCAAAGGAAAGAGAGGCAGACAAAAGGAACCAGTGAACTTCATATGAATTTGTAAACAACACGCCATAAAGACCATTGCCAAGAAAGAGGGAGCGAGACCCGTGTGGCGACAGAATGTTTTTCAGTTCTAAAAACCAACCACAACACTGGAATGCTGTGTCTTTCTTTAACAGTATTTTAAGAATTCCAAAAGGAAAGGAGAGGACAGAAGCATCAAAACAAGAAAACCATGCTGACGAGGGCAGGACAGTGAACAAGAAGAGACGTAACCTCCAAACAAGAAACGCCATCCTTTAAAGGGTAAACTTCACCGGTGATTACTGAAGCACAACTGCAAACTCTCATTGAGGAATCACTTCGCAATGGGTATTGGGTACACTTCCTGACTGAAAAACAGAGCAACGCACGGCCGATTTTCGGGACGCGCGTCATCGAATTCGTCCACCCATCGAGAGCCTGATCGGGTTCCGGTCCCCCCCAAAAAAAGAAGAAATCTTTGGATCACGTAGCGATCGAAATCGGAGTTAGACAGCGACCCGCGAAGTTCACGAAACAGGAAAATCAAACGGGAAGAGTTTCAGGAGAATGCTTCAGATGCGCGCCGCGCGGCCCCACGTCGGACTCTCAAGTTCGGGTCGTGAATCATGGATCCGGGTTACCGCGATTCCTTCAAGGGTCGGGGGTCATTTTCGGAAGGTGCTTTTTCTATTGCCCCCCGGTTCCTTAAGGATGAAGAAGTGGGCGTAATGGGCCCGCGGGTCCCACTCTCTTGGCAGTCCCCCCCCCCCCCCAAAATCCCACGCGCCGTTCGTCGGGCTGGAGGGCACGCGCTTTGTGTATTGACTGCGGTCACCCACTTGCCACCGGATTCCAGCAGTTTCCTTTGCACAATAATCTTTAAGCTTCTTCACACATTAGAAGAAGACCCCAATGATTCATTTAGATGTGGATCCTGAGGCGGCCCGAGGGGGGTCGACGGTTACCACGGGTCAACCGTCGAATTAGGTTAGCGACATCCCGACCAGACAAATATATAACATGCCCGTAGATCATGAAATTTAAATGGGACGGAACATGATGTAACGTGCTGTATCCTCTTCCAAAATTTAGAAATTCAGCCTGCAAAATCCAGCTAGTCCAGGGAAGATAGAAAGCAGAATTCTCGAAGGGTGTGCTGATCTCTGTTCCCTACGAAAAACACCTACTAATAAAGATGGGATTTGATTTGGGCCTTGGGCGGGGCCCAAAAACCGGGCGCGTAGAGAGCACGCCCCAGGGACCGCGCCTGAGGAAAACGGGTCCCCTCCTTCGGCTCGGCTCGGCTCGGCTCCCCAATCCCTGCAGCTCTCAGCGAACAAATGAGCACCAACTCATCACTCTATCCCCTCCAAAAAAAACCACAGAGGAGGGAGAATCTGCATCATCTGCTTTCCTTTTTTCCTCCATCTGCTTCCGCTCCATCGGCCATTTCTAGTGAGAGAGAAGCGCGCACAGCCTCTGCACACGCTCGCACCTGTAAAGACAGATAGACAGACAGACGGTCAGACAGACAGACAAGCCAAATCCCATGAGGAATCCGTCGTCGGGAGGGACGAAGACCCCGTGCTGCAGCAAGGTGGGGCTGAAGCGGGGACCGTGGACGCCGGAGGAGGACGAGCTCCTCGCCGGCTACATCAACCGCGAGGGCGAGGGCCGGTGGCGCACCCTCCCCAAGAGGGCCGGCCTCCTCCGCTGCGGCAAGAGCTGCCGCCTCCGCTGGATGAACTACCTCCGCCCCTCCGTCAAGCGCGGCCAGATCGCCCCCGACGAGGAGGACCTCATCCTCCGCCTCCACCGCCTCCTCGGCAACAGGTAACCTCCCCCGAATTCTCGAAGATCTTCGAGCCGGATCGATCGGGGTTGAGCTTTTTCGTTCTTGGCTAGGGTTTCGTGCATTCTTGAATCTCGAATGCCTCGGGAGGGGCCGATTAGGGTTTCGATATTCTCTCTCTCTCGGTCGCTCGCTTAGTTTCCCTCTTCCACTCACTGATTCGCCACCCAGTGCCTGCAAAATTTCAGCTCTCTATCCATCTCTCACAGGAACCCACGCGCTCTCACTCAATCGCTCGCTCACTTTCTCTCGCATTTCTTAGCTCATAAGGACTCACGACCATGGCATCCAGAAAAGCACTCGCTGATTAATCGCAAATCTCTGCGAGATTCAGCTAACGAACTAATTCTCTCCCTGTCTCTCTGTCTCTCTCTCATTGTGTTGTGGTTTTGAATCTTGTCCTGACCTATGTTTCGTGTGTGATTGCACTATGATACAGGTGGTCTTTGATAGCTGGGAGAATCCCAGGACGGACTGACAATGAGATAAAGAACTACTGGAACACTCACCTAAGCAAGAAGCTCATCAGTCAAGGAATCGATCCGAGGACGCACAAGCCACTCAATCCAGAAACCCAGAACTCCAGCAGCAATCCTCCGGCGAAAGCCTCTTCTTCCAAACCAGCGCCTCGCTCCCGAAGCCCTAACCCTAGCCCAATCTCTTCTGGCCTTGAAGAAACCAGCAGCGGCAGCCCGGCCATAATCAAAGAAAATGATCAGCTCCAAAGTGCTGATAATATGGAGGCTGTGTACCAAAATGGGACTGCGACGGCTCATGGTGGCCAAGCCAGTTTTTTGCCAGGTGCCGAGCATTACCATGTGGTGGGCTTGAGAAGCAGCCACGGACTGTCTAATGAGGAGGAGGAGGACCTCAACTGCTGCGGGGATGACGTCTTCTCGTCGTTCCTGAACTCCCTGATCAACGAGGAAGCATTCCCGATCCAGCACCAGCTACAACAACAGGCGGTTGGGTCCTCGCCAGATTCAGATTCTCTGATTCCCATGGCTGCAGCACCTGCTTTCGGGATAGGCACTGGATGGGAATCTGCAATAATGTCTTCAGTGATTAATCAAGACAACAATAGCAGGAGGGCGAATGAACAGGTTGAATAGCAGTATATGTATATCCTAAGTTGGAGAGTATTAGCTATCAGCTGCCATAAATTATGAGGGGTCTCTAGGGTTTGGAGTGTCGTTCTATGTGTGTTGTGCCAATTCTTGTTTAATCTCTTCAGCCAGCAGCTTATTTATCACTGCTGATTTGTTGTGATGATGTATGGTATTTGATGTAAACAAACCTTCCACTTGGTATTGTACTTATTTTATATATAGAGATGTGTGTTCATATGCCGATTGCATTCCCTCATCGACTGTCCTGCATTTTCCAGAAGAAGTCGAAGAATTCCTGGGGAACCCTACAAGAAATTCATAATCACTTGAGCGTTCCCACTTTTTGGTGACTTAACTTTTCTTATATTTTGCCTAATAACTTTCTTGAATCAGATAGTTATAAGTTGTGGCTAGTATATTAATTACTATCTCATCCTAAAGCGTCAAAATACATGAGGATGTATCTTTGTCATCACTAGAACTTTGCTTTGATAATTACTCAAGAACAATGAATCCAGCATGTCGATTCTTGAATCTACCCGGTATGAATTTCATCTATTTTTCTTATTCAACTAGGCAACAGTTTCGTATATACAAAGGAATCCCATTTTTCGTGAAGAAATTGACACCGGCAGAGAAAACAAAGTTGATCAACAAATGAACGAGCATTGTGTAGTTATGACTGTTCTACGAGTCAGCAAGAATTCATATATTGAATAGACTAGGGAAATAAGATGCATGCTTGCTCAATTTCGTTCTAGTGTAGATGCTAACAAATTTATTTAGTGATAGAGGCTAGAGAATGCTAAGAGTCGCAAAAAGCAAACCCTAGTTATGAGGGTGTGCTATGTTAAGCGGAAATGAGAGTATAATTATGCCATTAGGCTCTAGGTAGACAGCATTGCAATACACCAGAAGGAAATAGATTTTTTGTGAACAATTATTATTAGAGCGTTCCAGAATCTATCTACTCAAGTTTCCTTAGTTATGTCAATAGTGAAAATTGAGACTCCTACCCTACACTATTAATAATCTTGATAGAGCATTCAAAGCCTTGTAGCTTATCTTGTGAGCATCATCAGGTTGCAATAGATTCATTACTACAAGAGAAAATTGATTTCACTATTCTCGTTCTGGCAATTTAGTTTTCCAGCTAACGGTTCATGCATCCTACCTAACTATGGTCATAGACATGCTCTAGCCTGGTAATAGTTCATATTTTAGAAAGAACTTAGACTGGTTTATCAACTTTTGTACTTCATTTTGAGCCCCGCGATTTTATAATTTTAACGCTTTACTTCCCAAGTCAAAGTGAAAAAGGATGAACTTATATAAATATCATTAAGAAAAAAAGTGAGCACGTGTAGCCTTGAATAGATAGGGTCTGCAAACAGGGACGTATGGCCACCATTTTTACACCAAGAACTCCAGATATAATGTTGTCGTACAATAATCGTTCATGAAGCTTGAATGCTGGCCTAGTTGCATTCTATGCTTTGTTCTCATTAAAATTAATGTTAGGTAGACATCGAAGTATTGAAAAGAAACCCTAGAAGGCTAAAAGCAAATTATAATGGACTGCTGTTATCTTCTTATTACGTTCTTCCCCTATGGTGTGAAATTATATGTAAAATAAAACCAGCCACAGTTGTACTTTCACCCATGTGGGTATATGTACTCGACAGGGAAAATAAGGACTACTGTATTATATTAGTTATCCTGTTAAGAGTACTCTAGCCTTTTGTATGATCTTGTTAGCATCACAAGGTTGTAATAGTTTTTCATTACTGCATTAGAAAGATTTATTTCACTAGGCTCCGGCAATTTCGTTTTCCAGTTGATGATTAATACATCCTAGCTTAGCTATTGTTTTAGATATGCTTAAGCTCGGATCATAGTTTGCATTAGGAAGAAATTAAACTGATTGATCATTTTTTATACTTCATCTTGAGTCCATGATTTTATGTTTTTTAATCTTCGATTTCCCTGGTTAAATTAAGGAGAGAAAAATGGACCTATGAGAACCATTTTTGCACCAAGAAATCGAGATAAATGCAAACTGTACAGTAATAATTTATGAAGCTCAAATGCTGGCCTAGTTTCATTCTACGCACTATACTCATTAAACAGGATGTTATGTATGAAATATCTGCTTAGGATCATTTGAGATATTGAAAAGAAACCCTAGAAGGTGGAAAACAAATATGAACTCGAGATAGATGTAAACTGTACAGTAATCATTTATGGAGCTCAAATGCTGGCTTAGTTTCATTCTATGCACTATACTCATTAAACACGATGTTATGCATGAGATATCGAAAAGAAACCCTAGAAGGTGAAAAACATATATGGTCATATGGCGACATCAGTAGAGTCTCTTAGTAGGTGAAGTATTTTCTTAAAGATTATCAAACATTTTTTGAGGATTACGGTGCTTTAGTGCTAATATTTTCGGCTATAGTGTCTTAGGGGCTGTAGTTGACATCCAGGTTCTTTTTCAGCGCCTTCTGTAGTTGACCTTCAGGATCTCCTAGTCAGCAAACTCCTCAGATTGATCACCTTGAAGGGGATGCTTACTGTTTTGTTACAGCAATTTGATTGCATGCCTATATATCTAGAGCTTCTCATCTAAATTAACTATGATGAAGACACACAATGAATGAACAGTGTAAATAAAATTTTCTTCCAAGTAGCCAAACAATGTTTGTCTCCACTAATTTTGCTACATGAGGGTTTAATCGAACAAAGGATTCAAGATCTCATCATAGGAATTTCTTATCTAAGTTTCCAGTTAAGCAGCTTCACTATTCACCTAGGGTAGTAGCCATTCATCCAGACGTAAAATCTTCATCTATCCCAGAAGAAATAGTCTACGGACAAGAAGTAAGAGAAGAGCGACAGCAAATGTAGCATATAGTTACCTTAGCAAGCATACACGCTCGTGCAAGATTTCCCCACATCGAACTCCATCTTCAAGAGTGTAGAGTCGAACCATTTAGCTTCCCCTCGATGTCTCACCCGTTCGTATGGAACCTGTAATAGAGAGTAAAATCCTTGTGTTCAGATCTCTTGCAATTGCATGGAGGACGTTCATCGTCCATTAAAACACTCGCTAGGTCCAAGCTACTAAAGGCCTCCATCGACGAACCCCTCCACAATGTCTATGCCGAAGTATATTTCGTCGTTCATGCACATTGTCATAATACACGTGAAACTTTGATACCTAGGAGTTAATTAGACATGATTAGCGGGGCAACCTCTCGGTCGGACCGGTTGGTAACGAGCCCAAAACTATTCATCCGGGCCTGTCCATCTTATTCACTAGGGCTAGGCCAGGCCCAGTCCAAACCCGCCATTCAAGATCCTGAAAGGGATTGAAAGGATAGAGGTGGTCCAGAGGAGGACGGAATGCTCCGAGCCAGGCCGGGCTACAGCAAGGACAAAGGGGGCGAGGCCAGGCCCGGACAGATTGCTGAAATTTCTCTTGTTTTTTCTGGGATTTTTGAACGGCCGATGACGATAATGTGGTGCCGGCAGTTCTGACCTAATCAATCATTAAAATGGAAGGCCCCCTACCGTATCCGACCATCCTCGGTTCAAAGCTTTTCAGGAGCCAGGAAGCTCGCGAAACTACCAGTCTCGTCATACAGTCGGGATTGGTAGATGGGGTTGACTATAATGGGCGTCCAGACAGATAAAAGTGGGCAACCCAAAACGTCGCCCCACTCGTTTGACCGCTCCCTTTGTGTCCCCTCCTCTTCTTACTTTGTCTCTTATAATCCTCGGTAAAGAAGCCGTAAGGACATGTCCCCAACGCAAGCTCTAAATGAAGAGTGCCCAAATGGCAAAAAAAAAAAAAAAAAAAAAAAAAAAACCCACTAAAATGTCTTTCTCGTGGGTTGGGGATACACTCCATACGGTATGGTATGCGTCGTGAAATGTTGCTTGAATGCATGCGCGCTAGGAGCATAACTGTTGCCGAACTTGTTAAGAATCGAAAACCTCGAGTAAATCTAAAGTGAGGTAAAAATCAGGATATGTGAATTTTTTTTTTCAGCTCATTGCGAAGTGGGATTCTAGTGGTGGAAGTTCCATGACAGACGCTTCAAACCTAATCCCTAACTGGTAATATCTACAAGAAACCGAATTCTGCTGTATATAGCACGTATTCTGTGAAAATTGACCCCATGCTAACTTACGAGGAATTTGCCAATAGAGCTTGCTTTCTTCTCCCCGGTCATGATGCCCCTTGGAACTTTACTAAAACCATCTTAATTTCGTCCCGAAAGTACTCTCCAAGCAATCCATTCTCAGTTGACCCATTCTTACTTTGCCTGATCAAGAGTTTCTTTTCAAGTCAATCAGCTTTACCGTATATAGAAAAATCATGATCATGAAGCGGGAGAATCAGTCTACGGAAGATGGATTCCTCTGGCTTTTGTTTCGTTCCTGCGACTAAGGACCGGTTCTTGTTTTGCTGAACACAAAACAGGGTTCTGCTCTGTTTCTCTCCCTACTTTCCGTTTCTTCTTTTTTGGAGGTTTTTTGGGCTAGCTATGAGCTTCAACGTCATCTTTTTGGACCTTTCGGTTGCAGCCGTAACTTTAAAAGAGCGGATACGGCTCAAAGCTTTATCTCTATGTTGATTGCCGAAAAAAACCGTTAAAATCTATAGTATTCTTTGTCTCTGTCTATTATTTTTCAGGACAGTAGGGTTTCGTGTTCTAGGAATTACAGGCAGTATTATGTCGGGCTTCGGTTTTCTGCCTCTTTGGCAGATAACCCAGGCTCCAACCTAAAGTTAAGAAGTTCGCGTTTACTACCTTTCAATGGACATGAAAATGAGTTTACTTCAGTCAAAATGCAGCTGGCCGATGCTCAACAAATGTAATGTACTTTATAAATACCTACTGTTCAGAGATTATTCATTGACGTGATTAACCGTCATTGCATTCTCGTGACCAGGGGAAAAAAAGAAGAACTTCAGAGTCCAACAAGCATGCAGGGCCATGAACACGAGATGGTGGTTGAGACTACGACGGTATCTATGAACGGTGCTAAGTGCAGACTCCAATCGTCTAAAATTAGCTAGAACTAACAGCAAAAGCAAAGACTCAAAGGGAAATAACTTTGCAGAAGCAGATATCTTTACGTGTAATGTGACGAACGTATCTCGCGAATTCGAAGTCGAGCAAGCATAGCAAAAAGTAAAAATTCCTGGTGCGCGACAACTCACCTCCATGAGAAAGCCGCATTCCAGCAAAACCATGCAAGAATCTGCCATCATTGGAGCTCCCTTCTTTCCGCAGGCGACGCGTTCGGGGGGGTTTTTCAGAAACATGATGACACAATGATCACCGTCGAGATGGGGTCCGGAGCAAAAGCGAAAAGAAGGTAAAAAAAAGATTTGCAGGGTCGGATGCCGGAAAAGATCGAGCGAATAGAGAGGGAGATCTTCAAGAGCCTGAAGAAGGATCCCCTGCGTCCTGTGCGCGTTCTTAATATATCGCCCCGACCCATACGAGGGGGACGACCGACACGTGTCGATCGGTCGCAGGACTCAGGGAGCGCTACAAGCGAGTCGGGCCTCAGGATTCTGCGGGGATTGACCGGTAGATTGCTGGGGGGGACTACCGGCTGCGTCCGGTTGGCCCCCTGGAGTGGCCAACCAAACATTCTAACCGGATGGGTCAAGACGATGTTAGACAGAACAACCTTTCTTGAACAGACCCTCTCTGCTCCTCTGCTTCTGCTTCAGGGGACTTTGATGCTCTTTTGAGATTGAGGAATTCCTAGAGGGCACTCTGACATCTTAAGTTTTATGAAGAATCTATGGCTGCCTCTCTCCCTTTGTACTACTATCTCCAAATGGTATGTTGACCGGATCTTTGGTACCGTTAGGGTCGCATTCCAAAACTCGTTTTCATGAACTTCGGACCGGTGGCATGGAGCAGGTCCGACCGGTAAGGCGATTGGCCGAAATTGCCCCTATTCATTATTATATTCCTGAGTCGGACTTGTAAGGAAAGTAGTAATTTTCCTGCTTAGTGTTCTTTAATATGGTCTTTTGCATAGTACTAAGCGTGAAAATTTAATTAAGAAGGTAAATAGGGTTTAGAAAGATTCTAATTTAAGATCTCTAACTCTAACACCATGTAAGATTTTTTATGGCACTCTCGTTACCAACAATTCTAAAAGCTTTTTATTCTTAGCAAGAGCGACTGACCCTCGCTAATGAGACCAAGAGATTTCGATACTTGAAAAAAGAAAAAAATAGAAGGACACTCATGATATTATACGTTTGATTAGAGACATCATATCGTATCGTGATTATAATGCTCTAGAGTATTGCTAGTGTCTTTGGTTAACGCACACCGAGCGACATATATGTACATGCACCATCACTTTGTTGCATCGTCATTTCTAAAATAACTCTTTAACATGTTTCCTGCTAAAATTGCCTTCTTTCAAAAAATCAACCGGATCACTACACATGATGAATGTACAACAAAGTCGCTATCCTCCCTATAATTGAACATTGTTCAAACCGTCCCTATGTACTATAGTTTCGTGGATCTTAAGGTACTGTGAAAATAAAACGGGGGGGGGAACGGAAATTTAAATGCGAGTATATAGTGGTCCAGGCGAAGGATTTGGGTCGTCCCAAATTATGAGTTTGAGACCGCACGGCGAACTTCATAACAATAAATTGTGTATAATAAATTAGTAATAATAATGATGATGATGATGACGATGATGATCTGGAAGGTGGAGAATAGACTACCAGTCAACTCTCGGCAACCTACGGTCAAATACCCCGAAAGTCAAAAGGTTTTGCCCGAGAAGCGATGATGCCCATTGAAGGACTCGGTATCGCCGACCTACCATTCCATTTCCGTACCTTGTTTCATACTCCGGGATGGGGGCGAGCAGAAGGACCGGATTGAACTTAGTTAATTGATGATGGTTCTCGGTTCTTGAAATTTGGAATCGGTGAATATCGATATGGTTTCAATTATTGGTGTGGACCCACTTACTCTGGCTAGGCCAAGCTGATTCTTTCTTTTTTAGATTTTTATCATTCCGAATTTCCTAAACGCTGATTACCGTTCTTTTTTCGTTCAGTCACGATAATGCACGTTTGTCGCTCATGCCTCTCACTCTCACTTCTCTCAGACTCAGTCACGCAACAGCGATGCCTCCCTTGCAATTTAACGCCTCTCACACTGGGTTTTTGATAATCATTATAATCATTGGAAGTTTTGACTATGCAACTATAGTCTTGCAAGAAATAAGAAAAAAAGAAAAAGAAAAAGGATATGTTGTTGATTCCTAGACTAGTTTTAGGGTGGGAACCGGCTCACTCTAAAACCGATTATCCCTAGTTTCTTCCTACGAGAATGACATGACAATTCCCATTGCAAACTCGGGTCGGTTTGGCGGCTTGCAATTGGGCTAGTGAACGTGGGTTCGGGGCGACGGATGTGGACACTGTTTGTTCCGCCGCCCTGTTCAAATAAAAAAGAAGGAAGGGAAATCCGGGAGAGCAAAGGACCGTGACGTTAAGAACGGCCACGAGTTCGATAGGGATGGAAGGTTAGATGGCAAAAGACACATGGGAATTCGAATAGGACTGCTAGGAAATCAATTTACAGTACGTTTGACCAAAAAACATAAAATTACAGTACCAACACAGGGTCGAAAAGTTGATTAGTTAGATGCAAAGTCCCCATTGATTTTAGTTTAATAATTAGATGAGCGAGTGGATGGAAAGGTACATATCAACTGCCCCGACCCGACACGAACGGCAGCAATTTGGAAATAATTATTGGGGCTGAACGAGCAAATCTAAGTCAGTCCAAACGGAAATTCCATAACACTGGATTGAAGGACGACCGAGGGGCCTTGTAGTAATATCACTTATCATTAACCAAAAGAAAATTCTAAGGAATCGAAGTTGTACGGAACTTTCTTCTTTTTTGAATGAGCTTCCAAGGGACTGCGACAAAGGCATCGCCCTCTCCGACAATATTCGAAAATAATATTAAAAAAAAAAGGAAAAAGGGGGGTTTGATTTTGGAGTTGTGCTTTATACCTGATAAAAATCATGGACATAAAAATCGGCCAAAGAGTTGACAAAAAAAATTATTGAATTAATATGTGTTTGATATTGTAGTCTTCATATTTTGACGTACACCAAATAAATGTGGAAGCACCTTAATATGTGCTCCTAAAAGGTTTCTTCAAGAGAAAGCATAACACATAGAACATGCTTAATAATCATTATAGCTCGTCCTATACTTTTTACTTGGGGGTTGATGGCTCTTGATCCAATTCGGTTCAAAGATGAAACATTGGTTCCCCATTTCTAGGATTGGAAATTGGACTGATTGGTCTTATAACTAGGAATCAAATAGGCCGATTGTTTCATTTCGGTTTGATTTAATGGAATCGGTCTCTATTTGACTTTTGTCGTGACTCACAAATATGAAAAAAAAAATTGGTTAACAAAACCCCTTCCTCGCCCCTCTTTTGCTCCTCTGAAGACATATCAAACCATCAAGCACCATGTAAAACAACAAAAAAGAGTTGTACATCAAGAAAAATCAAGCCAAATACAAAATCAATCAAGAGAATAACAGTTGCTTGGAGGCGAGAGGAAGAGAGTCATTGTTGTCGAGCACAAGATAACGAGAGGGAGAGATTGAATGATTGAGAGAAATTATGAAAGTTAGGATTTATTAAAAAATTAAAAAATATAAAAATATATAAAGTCAGTTAGGTTCGGTTCCCACCTTAACCAGGAACTAGACCGATTGGCCACTTGTTCCAAGATAAGCACTAGGAGTTGGATCGCCACTCATGGTAACTACTCAAAACCTGTTGGTTTGGCTTGGTCCGGGCGGCTACTAGTTTGGGTAGTTTTCGTTGCACACCTCTACTTTTTACTAGATTGTAAAAGAATGTCAAAAGGGTTTCTTAAGAAAAATATAACTTATCCAAATTCCAATTCCTATTGTATAAATTAAGAAAAGAATGGCTTTAATATTAAAGATACTCGTTACATGGTTTATTACACAAATCAGTATAGCAAAAAGGGTATTGTTGAGGCACTAATTAGTCGTGCCTAGAAAACAAAGGTTCTCATAATATGATAGTTATGCAAAACATCAATCGACAAACTTTTTTACAAGAGTATTTAGTAAGTGAATTCAAGCCCTTTTTAACAAAAAAACAGTTCCAAAAATTGTCATTTACGATGCATCGATAGTTCTTGAGCAATTTGTATTTTGAAAATTAAATAATTTAGAATAAAATACGCTTAATGGGACTCTTGACAAAAAAAATAATAAAAACTATATCTGTCTTTTATTTCGCCCAAAAAAAAAAAGACAAATTGGAAAGGGCACAACCGTGCTACGTGGATCCATTAGAACGTTGTTGAGCTGGCAGAATTCCCGACCACTGATTGTTTGACTTTGACCCTCTTTCACGACAACCGCTCGAAACGCCTCTCTCTCTCTCTCTCTCTCTCTCTCTCTCTCTCCGTGGAGGTGTCCGAAGGGAATGGCGAGCACGAGCTCCCCAGCACTGCACTTGTCGACGGAGCTGAAGTTCCCGTTCGACCCATCCCACCGGAGAAGAAGGAGGAGCACGATCGCTCCTTCCTTATCCTCCGGCAAGACCGTCCGCTGCCGGGAGCCGATCGCCGTCCGATACCGGCGTCGCGCCTCCGTTCCTGCGAGCTCGTCCGTGTCAAATGCTGCCCTCGACGAGTACACGACCCAGGACCGAGCCCGAGACGACGACACCCATGCCCACCGCAACTCGAAGTCCAGAGCCGGTAAGTAAATACGGAACCGACGAACCATCGTGGGATGTGAGTTTTTCGGTTCGTTTCTCGTGTTCAAGTATCTGAAAACTCGGCTCCTTTTCTTGCCTTTCTGTTGTCCGTTGCAGGATATGGAATTGGAGGGGCTATTCGATTCGGTATCAGTGTTGCGGAGACAGCGGACCTGCTTTGGTTCTGATTCATGGTTTTGGAGCGAACAGGTCTAGACCGTTCACATTTCATTATCAGACAAATTATTTGCTAGGTATTGATTGTTTTGATCGCTTGACATTGCTCTGTTTTTGTGTCCACGTGTATTCCCACATTGTTCCCTTTTTCTAGGTAAGCTTGAAGTTCCCTTCTATGATGTTGTTGCTGGTATTACTATGGCAGAGTCTCATCTGACAATTTCTGTAGAACAATGGAAACTGATCTGTTTTATTAGTGGTGAGAAAATTGGGTATGACTATTTGTTTCTTGATTAGATTGTGGAATCTTAGATGCAATGAGTAAGCAGGGGGACTTTGCTTCATGTAGACTCTACTTGAAGTCTTGAAATTTAGTTACACTGGTTTAATATCAGGTGAAATGTATCTCCTGTGCTTCAAAATGGAAGAAGTATGCGAATGCCATTTAGTGTGTGTTTTAAGGACACGTTCTTCTATCTCTCGAATTACATTTAGTGTGTGTTTTCCTCAGTGACCATTGGAGGAAAAACATTCCAGTTCTTGGGAAATCGCACAGGGTATATGCCATCGATCTGATTGGTTATGGATATTCTGACAAGCCGAATCCTCGTGATTTCGGAGACGATTTGTTTTACACGTTTGAGACATGGGCGGCACAGATAAATGACTTCAGCGTTCAAGTGGTCAAAGATAAAGCATTTTTTATATGCAACTCTATCGGAGGTAACGAGTTTTAGCCCATAGCTAGTTCAGTTATCCTCAAAATTTCAGTTTACAACTTGTAACTCCACTCCTGTATCTAAAAACAAAAGGATCAGAGGATAAGTTGCACTTTGGGACATGATGCATGATCATGGGATATAAAAATTTTGATTTCACTTGTAGTATGGTACTTTTCATGATGCATTACATTATGTTGTAGGTAATGAAACCATCTATTTCCCCTTCTCTGGACTCTTCAATTTTTTCATGCTGGCAAGTTTTCTTTTTCTTTTTTTGATGGTGATGTGAGATTATGGCAAAGATAATTTCTTTCTCCATTCTTCAGGTAACTCATAGTTCAGCATATGCATACTCGATAATGAGACCTAAATTACAACTCATGCTTATGCTTAGTATATGTTCTTGCTCATTGATTCTGTTCTCCATCTGATTGTAGGAGTTGTTGGCCTTCAAGCAGCTGTGATGCAGCCACAGATATGTAGGGCTATCGTCATCCTGAACATCTCTCTTCGAATGCTTCATATTAAGAAGCAGCCATGGTATGGAAGACCTCTGATCAGATCATTCCAGAACTTGCTGAGGTGAAACTTATTGTCCCTTCTTGGAAACTTTAAGCCCTTGCTGAGCATCTTTAATTTCTGAAGTGAGTTACTGTTGTGGCAGAAATACAATGTTGGGGAAATTGTTCTTCAATTCTGTTGCGACACCTGAGTCTGTCAAAGGTATCCTTTGCCAGGTAAAAATATAGATTAAATTGCACTGAGTCCACGACAGAGCAGAATGAAAGCGTTTTGCCTTATCTTTTTCACTGAGGCGAGTGCTTTTGATTAATTTTGTGACAGTGCTACCATGACACCTCCCAAGTGACTGATGAATTAGTTCAGAAGATTCTTCAACCGGGACTTGAGCCCGGTGCTGTTGACGTCTTTCTCGAATTCATTTGTTACTCAGGCGGTCCGCTTCCTGAAGAACTATTGCCGCAAGTGAAGGTCTGTTTATTTGTCATCCGCAATCTCAAAAGCTATGCGGTGTCGTTTATCGAAACATAGAGATTGTGATGATACTTAAAAGCTCCTTTTATTGTCGCTGGTCTTTGTCAGTGTCCTGTTTTGATAGCATGGGGAGACAAGGATCCATGGGAGCCCATTGAGCTTGGAAGAGCCTTCAGGAATTTGGACTCTGTGGAAGACTTTGTGGTGCTCCCTAATGTTGGTCACTGTCCTCAGGTCTCTCTCTCTCTCTCTATGATAAAGATTAATGTGGGGGTTCTATTGAGCATCTGTGGGCATTTTCCCTTTGCGATTTGGTGCGAAAGTTTCGTTCTGTGCTTTTTGTTCGACACTTGATGATACTTTCTGCAAACATTCTGACTAGATTCGTTTTGTCTCTTGCAATACATGCGAAGGATGAAGCACCCCATCTTGTAAACCCACTTGTTGAATCTTTTGTGGCACGTCATGCGGCGCCATCAACTGCGTCAACATGATGATTTGGAAGACCATTCATTCGTTGTGAATTTCATTACAGATGATACCTCCCTTTTTTTTCAACGTCCCCAATAACGATTTGTGTAAGAATGCTCAAGGAATAGTGAAAATTTCTACTGCACTGAAATGGTGCAGGGAAGCAAGTCACTGCCCCTTGATGAATGTATATTTCTTCTGATATTACCTTATCTTGTGTGGGCTTATTGCTCTCGCCCTTGTATGCTCTTATAATACAACTTCAATTACTTGACTAAGGTGACAGTTTTTATAATCAAGGCCGTTGGTAATTTTCAGGACGATAATCGAGAGACTCCAATTTGACATCTGATAGTTTCATCTTACCTCCAGAGATAATGTTATTTGGAAGATAAAGGAGGCTGATTGATGGCATGCATGGTGCATCAAGCATCGCACTCAATTCACCCTTTTGCCATCCTTAGCCTTGGAGAATTTGATTGGACATCACGCTTTGCATTTGAAAACATATCGAACCAAGATTTTTTCACTATCCCTTAATCAATGAACCAAGCTTGTCCCGATCTGACCGCCCATTTCTTGTGCTTCGCATTATACTTAAGAGTTAATGTATCTTGGGGGTTTCTCATTTTGGCATCGACATGCTGAGACGTAAGTCTTCGTAAACAGTGAATTTCAAAGTAGGTTGTTCTATGGGAGACAAAGGACAACCACAGCGGTATCTGCATCTTCATACCAACATCGATAACACCAGCTGAATATATAGTAGCTTTAAGTATAATGCTCGTATCGAGCTCATGGAAGAGGGTAACGGAGATCTGTCAGAGACAAGAGGACAAATTGATCCTGACAGGGTAGGAACTCCATGTTTCTGCAGGAATAGATTCGTCTGCATTTATGCACGATTGTTTTTGCAGCATGCCAAAACCGGAACACGAATTGTGATGAATAGAGAAAATATATTTGTTCCTGCAGTATGATACATGAAATATGCGATAATCTTGGTCAGCAGGTTATAATAAAAGGAAATTCTACAAATCTGTGACTAAATTATCCGCACTTAATAATTTTAATGAGTGACGGTGATTTTTCAGTTTAGTGAAAGCAATTACTTCGTTTCTCTTTCTACTTTGCAAACTCCCCAATATGAGCAGAAATGGAAGGAAATAAAGCTAAGCCTTATAGTAGATCAATCTTTAGAGATATTGCTTCTTCTATTTGACAATATCGCAAATTGATCCTATCAAGGACCATAACCATGCACTGGCTGATTTGAAGAGCGAATGAAAGCAGCTTGAATGGAAATATTTAACATGCTTAACTATTTTTATCTGATACCCATTGATGCCTTATTGATAGATTTTGAGGCACTTCCTATGCATCTGTAGATGTGAGGAATTCAGAAACAATTCCACTCCTTTGCTTCTCTTCCCCAATCAGGAGTCAAATTTTAGAGGAAGAGAACTTCATTTTTGGCCTCTAACAAGCCTACTACCTAGTCCAATAAAGAGGTTTAAAATACATAACTCCTCCAATTTGAGGTCTCGTGTTTTTTTTTTTTTTTCTTTTTTCGGCTTACAGAAAAGGGCCACCTCAGGGATATAGTGCTATGATGGTCACAACAATAAGGCAAATGTCTGTTTGTTTCACTTAAAATGATATACTGACAATTATTCACCTACTACAATGACGATATCAATGTAGTGTTCATGTTAAGAGTTAACAGCATCATCCTTAAGAGTGTACAATAATGGAAAATGCACTGCAGGCATGGCAACTTATTAGTGGACAACATTTACGCAATGTGAAAATAAAATTAGAATGGCAAAATTAACATGACTCAGATAGCGAACAGAACCTACAAAAGGATCAAATTTGATCTTCTCTGGATCTTCCAGATTTGTGATTTGGGGGAGGGGGAGGGGTTGGCTTTGAGACACCCACTGTAAAGCATTTAACATAAAAGGTCAGGGGCAAATACGAGGTGATAATTTCCCATTTGGGCAGTCTTCTAATTTTTTTTTTCAAAAAAGCCCTCTCTTACCCCATTGATTTCGTCGTAACCTACCAGTATTTTAGCACATCCTGTTTCAACTTCTCTCACCTAAATTAGCATAATTGGAGTACATGATGTACATTCACAAAAGTCACAAAGTGCACAGGCATCAGATGAAGAAGAAATAACAGATACAGAGAAGCGAGTGCTTTCAAGCACTCAACAATTTGGAATTTCCAAGAACAAGGAAATTGCATGAAGCTGAAGAATAGTACAAACAGATTCTGCAAGTTTATCGTATTGACATTCAGCAACTGTATGAAGTAACAGGTACATGTAAGATGAGCTAAGATGAACTCAACCTTCTCATTCAAAAGAAAGAATTGAGAGACAAAAGACATAGCAAAAGATATGGAACAACAAAAAGAAGAAATAAGTGTTCTCCAACCTGGTCAGCATGTATTAATTCCATCCTTGCAATCTTTTGTTAGGTTATAGAATGTCTCCACACGTGTCTTTGCTCTATAGAGGACCTCTGTATCAACTGCGGCCCTCATGTAACCATCAAATTCTACAGGTCTTCCCTTGTTTAGAAGCATTGTCTCATTATACCACTCACTTGTATTTGACCACAATTCCCTGTAATCATCAAGCAAGTGTACTCTGTATTGAGACCTCAACTTATCAAAGTAATTGTAAAAAGGCTCGTTGGTTGCAATGTAAAGATTTCTCCAAGGCGCAATCATTCCCTTAAGCTTCAGCAGAAGAGCATCAGGAGAAGTGTCAGCATCAAGATGAGGCCAGAGCTCTTTATTCTGCGCCTTTTCACCCCGGACCACATGTACGGCATCGAAATCCCAGTCCATTCGCCCACTAATCCCTGAGACTATATTCATCAGTCTCTTTGATTTCCAGAGCGCATGCCAAGGCCTCTGGATGTATTTTGCCGCTTGCCCTTCACAAACCCTGTACCAGTAATTCTCTGGCTCTGGAGCATCAAACTGTCTCCATATAATTGTACTCTTATCTTTCCTCAGTTGCATTGGGGTAACCTTATATGTCACCACCTTTTTCACTGGCACCTTTTTCTTATGGCTCTTATCCCATCTCTTCCAATCCTTAAGGAACTCTCCCTCCTCCACAGTTGACGCCACCTCCTTGAGATGTTCGAAATCAAAATAGTATCGAAAATCCTTACCCTCCTCATCCTTATTACTAGGATTATAAGTTGCAGCTGAGCACATGTTCAAATCCAGCACAAATGTGCGGTTTAAGTACATAGCCTCTCCTAATCCACACAAAAAACTCCACAAATAATGATTCATTTCCTTGCAATAATCCCCTCCACGCGAATAGTACAAGTATCTCCCCTTCCTAAAGTTTGCATCCGATCCCAAGCTCGGAATTGTATCGTTAATCTCATTGTCTCTAACAGGTGTCAATATTTTTGCTTTAGTGCCCCGTGCAGCATTCGATCTACTCGGTCTACGAGCATTGACGCCCGAATGCCAACCACCGGAATGCACCACCTTATACTCACAATCGTCTCCAATCAAAATCTTAAACCTCCTAAAATCCCTATACCTCCTCCAAGACTTCTCCTTCTTGTTTCTGAACCTCCAAGCTACATCGCACTCATCTGTCTTCGAACCACTAACTGGAGCTTGATATTCCAAAGACACAATGGACTTAAAAACCCGCAAATTGAACTTCTCGACCGCAATCAAGACACGCGGGTCGGAGCAATTAACGGCCCCTCCGGCCATTTCACGGCAACCCGGATTCGCTTTCGAAGGACCGAGGATCCTCTCCTCGGCTTTCTCGATCGCGGCCTCGGTGATGGGTTTCGCCCCGGAATCACGGGGAGCCGCCGAGGCACCCGCGGGAGGGAGCTGCCAATCCTCGCCCGTGTTGAGGAGGGAGTTGTCGGTCTTGAAGGTGGCGTTCTCGTTCTGGGTGAAGAGCCGGGTGAGGGCAGGGGCGGATTCGAGCCAAGGATCTGGGGGCTGGTAGGTGATGGCGATCACAGTGAAAATGAGCACGGAGAACACGAACACGGAGAAGCAGAGGTTCCCTATGAGCTTTATCAGGTTCTGCCCGATGGGCTCCGTGCTCGGGCTCGAATCCTTCATGGGTCTTGCTGCTTCTTCCACTACACGTCCTCCAATCTCAGCAAATTCGTGCTAAGCTGACGCAGAGAGGAACTGGGTAGTGTGCACTCACCTCTGATGACGAGAAAAAAGCTGGGATCTTTCGGAGATCTGGCGACTCGATCGGAGCGAATCTTGGTTCACCGTCTGGGTTCAGTCTTGAGGATGCGCTCGCCGTGATCGGAGATCTTGAATGAGCTTCGATGCTGGTGGGGGGTCATGGCGCTTTCGGGTGCGGTCCGGATCCTTGCTATCTAAGCCAGCGGAGGAGGACGATGAAGAAGAAGGAACCGCCCAAGCCAAAGAAAACATAAAAATAAAAAGAAAGAAAGACAAAGAGGTTTATATGATTTTTCCAGTTTTAATTGAAAATGAAAAAAAGAAAGGTGGTTTTTGACATTTTAAATTAAACGAACCCCACATTTTTCTTTTTTCAGATTTTTTTGTCATACTTTTTTTTTCAGATTTGAAAAATTGATTAATGCGGTAGCTCGAAATGATGGATGTTATCTTTAAGTCATTCCCTTTTCTATGTCATTAATACGCACTTTTATGGCTCCTGGCCTTCTATTTAATACGGATGAATAGATGAATCGAGCACCTACATAAATAAATAAAAATAAATCCCTTATTATAAAGTCGAAGCGATTATGGTATGGATTGTCATTTATGAGAGGGATAATTACACAAATAATTCTCGAATTTTGACATAATATATAATGTCGTTCATTTTATGGAAAATATTTTTCAGGAAGTTATTTTTCGAAAGTTTATTTTCCGGGAAAATATAATTATTTTCCGATGTTCGGGTGAAACTTGATTTTTAAGCGCTTGGGAAAATATTTTCCTTTATAAACTCTTTTCAATAATTTTATTATTATTTTATTTTTAAAAATCGTTATTTATTATTTTTAAAAATATATTATTAAATTATTTTTTTCTTTATTTTGTGTTCTCTCCTTGGCTTGGCCGGTTGCCAGCCGGTGGCCGGCCACGCCTTGAGCTCGCCTTGCCGGCGAGGGTCGAGGCTTGCGTACCTTTGGTGAGCTCGCTCGATCGGCTCACCTGCAGCGAGGCGAGCTTGAGGTGGCAAGGCTTGGGCCTCGCCTCCTCTAGCGATGCTCGGGTGTCGCTGATCTGTGAGGCCCAAGCCTCGCCGTTGTCTGGCAACGCCAGATTGGCGAGCTCGATTTGCCTATCGCTGGCCGTTGCCGTGGCCGACGACCGGCCGAAAAAAGAAAAACAAAGAAAAAGAAAGACGGAAAAATAAAGAAAAATTTAAAAATAAAAAATCGATTTTATTAAAAATTAACAAAAAAATTCGAATTTATAAAAAAATATAAAAAATTGAAAAATAAAAGAAAGAAGTGAGGACTAATAGAGAGTGCAAGATAAGAGAGAGCAAATGTGGAAAATGTTTTCCCCAACTTAAAAAGTGGAAAACACTTTCCCTCACTTTAGAAGACTTTTTTTCCTTCATGGAAAATATTTTCCCCAATGAATTTATTTTCCGTGAAATGAACGTTGGAAAATCCAGGAAAACATTTTCCGGAAGTTATTTTAGTGAAACGAACGGAATCATAATATAGTTTCTAAATTTTTTATTTGTTTAATGTCATTTCTAAATTTTGGCCCATTCCTGAATTTATAATTCTGAATTTTTTTAAAAATATTCAATTTAGTCGCATAAGACTATATGAAAATATCTAACATCATTTTATCATTAATTCAGGTTAATAGAATTTCTTGATTTAATTTCCATTCCGATACATTTGAATGGTGGACAAAAACGTTACACTCGAACTATATAACTCAAATTAGGATATATAATCCTCATCATCAAATAACATGGATAATCATATTATCTAATTTGAACAAATTAAATAAATTAAAGACTTATTTATATTCTAATTTGAGTCAAATATCTTACGTGAATAATGCACACTTAACATTTTCTTTATTCAACATTCAAACGTATCAAATTGGAAGTCAAATCAGCAAATTTCACTAATTTAATTAATGAATGACTGATTAAACATTTTTATATGGTATATGAACTAAATTGAGTATGTGCCATAAATTAAAAATTTAGGAATAACATTGCATATCAGCCAAAGTTTAGAGGTAATATTAAATAAATTAAAAATTTAAGAATAACATTACTCGTTGAATCAAAGTTTGAATTATTCTATTAGTCTAATATATATAAAAAAAAAATAAGCCGTAAGTTTGCACATTTCACGCGGGAAAAAGGGCGAAGTCTTAACGAAAAACAAAAAGAAGAAAAAAACCATGTGGACTTCTTTTGATCAGAATAGAGAATTCAAGGCAATCGCGGGGCGTTTCCTTGACAATAATTGGAAGTTACATAGTCAGATTATCAGGTAGATTTCTTCATGTCTGGAATGGGTTTAATTTTCATGATGCATTCAATATATGCTATTTGGATCTCTCTTATACACGGCTAGCCATTCGAACTATGAAGTGTTGGTGTTACAGCAGTAGAGTTGCCGAAGTTTTCATGTTGGTCTATGTTCCACGTCCTCACACAAGTGATGATCTTCGTCAAGTGTTGTTTGACTGTATTGAGTATTAGAACATTGACAGGAGACTCTCCGCGGTCGTGCTGGATCATAGTCTCTTAAGGAGGCCTTCATATGACATTATTGAGGACGAGATTCCTGAGGAGCATCTCTTGCTAGGTGGTAGTTTGCTCCATGCGGTGCTGTGCTTGACCATTGAATTCGATTGTTCTGGCCTAGAAGTAATTGAGAAAGGTCGGGTGAGCGTTTCTCACTAGTAAAAGTTGCAGGTCCCTACGACTAAGAAGCTAAAACTTGACCGGCAAACTCGATGGAGTTCAACGTTTTACGATGCTTCAAACGGCATTGTCTTGTAGAAAAGTGTCCCGTCATTTAACGGCTTTCAATTCACAGGACATAATTGTATACCATCTGCCAGGGAGTGCGATATGGTTGGGGAAACATGGGGAAAGATTGAAACTGTTTTGCAGTATCCCTGAGATGTCATCAGGCGCAATATATCCCACGTCAAATCTGTATCTCCCAAAATTCTGTGAAGTTCAAATTGCTTTAATAAAATGGTCGGAATGCAGGAATGAAACCATATGTTGAAGAAGCTGATGAGTACCGTCCCGCCATTCATGATGTTATCAGAGTGGCAGCTGTCCTAGATCCAGCGTATTATCTGTCATTAATTTCCTTGGATGTAAGGAGATGAAGCTGGCCGCAAGATGAAGAGAATTTGTCAAGTTTATCTTGACCCTTTTGAGAATACCAGTCAAAAACAAAGTTTGAGTGTACAAATCGGGCATCCGCGTCTCTTCAGGCCAAGGAGTTGGATTACTACTTGGAGGAAGACGGTTGTTAGGAGTTTGGATTTTACATTCCTTCTCGGGGAGAATCAAATGGGCACATAATGTCCTAACTTACAGCAGATTGCTAGAGATATTTTGGCTATTCTGGTCTCAAATGCTGCATCAGAACCTCCATCTAGCGCTGGCGATCATCTAATTAATCCTCATCAAAGCAGACTTCATCCTGGTACTGTTAAGGCGCTGGCCTATGCACAGTTGTTGGCTCAATTTAAATGACATATTCCACGTTATTTATAAGCGTCTTTTTTCATGTGTCGGCATTTCTATTGGATGATTCTGCCATGGACTTGCAAACTTGTGGGTCCATTTTGTTTGATACGGATGAGTAATTGGTTAGTTTGGTAAAGTATAATTTTCATTATACTGGAGAAACAACTATTGCTTAATTCTGTATCCCCGCGTATTTTATGAGTATGGTGATTTTTCACCTGCAGTGTTTGATCTTTTGGTGGCTCTGATTCTTTTGATAGGAGCTCAACATGGAGATTACTTTTTGAACTTCCAGTTTTCTTAGATTAAATCACCACTTTACCAGTGAGTTTAGGAGTGTGCTTTTGTTGTTGAATGAACGAGGACGTCGAAGCTTTAAAGGAACTTCTCTTACATTTCTAAGGATGGTTTTGGTTCTCTGACAGTGAGATTATTGTGCTTTAAATTGTACACCTGAAGTTGCAAAATCAGATATCGAGCAAACTTTGGACCATTTTCGCAGATGAATCATTAGTTTGGTTAGCGTTCACCGAGTTTTCGACAACATTAAAGTACAGCAGCAGCAATAATGATCAGTGCATTTCAATCATGGACAAACTCGACTAATAATGTAAAGTATTCGAAGTGGCAAACTTGCGGAAAAAGAAGTATCCATCCAACAGTTAGAGAAAAGAATTGATTTGCATTTGGTGAGGGCAAAAAAACCTCTTGAATTCTACAATGTACATCATATGTGCAAAAGATGAACTGGAAAAGATTTGTTCTAAATAAAAGAATGAGAACGAATTCCTAAAAGTTCTAGTCTTCCTCCTAGTTTCTTTGCTGTATTTTCTATTCTTCAAGTATAAAGAATCGATTCTCTATTCACACCAAAAATAATCAGGTCAATAAAAGATTACTCTGCTTAGGCACTAGGCCACGGGGCTGATGCTTGCCTTTTCAGAGGCGAGGACTTCACTGCAGGGTCTTGAACGCCAATGTTAAGAAAAGAAGCACTGTCATGCTCTGATGAACCTGAATTTAGTCCTGGCACTGAAGAAGGTGACCTCAATCTCTTCAGTGTAACTGCACTAGCACTTTGCGGAGAGATATATGACCTCGAAAATCCTGCACGCCTGGAGACAAATTCACATGTTCTAAAGCTCGAGCCTGCAGCTCTGGGGGATGGTCCCTCACGTAACCAATGCGAGGCCCTGCTCCTGTCGTCCATTTGCAGGACAATTGCTTTAGTTGCTGAGATGACTTTGATTCTTTATGTGAGTTAACCCTTTGTACAACCAATTCTTCTGGTGTAGTTTCTACTTTGATCTCTCCATCTTCCTCAAACGAGTTCGGTTTGGGAATGATGTAACTGGGTTCAGAAGCAAAGGGCTCTTCTGTTGTTTCATAACCGTCTAGATTCTCACTCTCTAGGTCTTCAAATGACCGGCGCTGTTTTGGTACTTTGAGACTGGTCAATTTCCTACCGAAGCTTCGTAGGTGCCTTGGCTCAGGCAATTCTGGTTCTGAAGAATCACCACTCTCTTTGTTCAATGAATCTGTTTCTACTTCAGTCAAGGTCAAAACATCAATCTCTGAGGCATCTGCCTTTTGCATTACATCCTCTTCCGATGGGTTGCTTCGTAGACAAAGACTGTTTCTCCTGCTAGGCGTCATGTCTTCCTCATCCTTTGGACTCAACTGAAATGTGAATACAATGATGAGTCAGCTATTTGCTTGTTGTGAAGAATATCAAAACAAAACAAAACTGATAAAGCCTCTTGGCATCATCCAAAGATCTAAGGCGGAATCCTGCCTAAACATGGGTTGGCATGCGTGGCTACCTCGCATGATCTATTGATATGAGTGTTAACTCATGTTTTGAAGCATGAGCGAGTGAATTTTCATTAATCACACCAAAAGATACATGGGGTATAACGAAGAATCTATCTCCATCAATCTTACCGTTACATCGGTGAGGTCCACATCGTTCTCTTGGAGAAAGGAGATGAAATCCTCGAAATTTTCCTTGGTGGGCCGATAATGGCCACTGTGAGGCCAAACTGCCTGCAAACAAACAGAGAACGACCATTGTTAAAAGACACTGATATGAATAATCACCAATTCAAGAACGTATTGCTATCTCTTAGCCCGAAAAATTACCTTTAGCATGCCATGCTCGACAACTAATCTCCCTGCAGCTGCTGCGGCTCCTCCAGCCAAGAAGCTGGAATGCTGGAACGAACCTTTCTTCTTTTTACCAACATACATTACTCTTGATGTGCTCAGTACGAAAATCCACTTCCCATCCCTAGGTTCATCTGCGGTGTGGATCGGCTCTCCACTCTGCTTGTAAAAGAGCTTCCCATCTTCGATGACAACTTCATAGGCCTTCCTTTCCATCTGTTAGGAACAAAAAAGGCTCATAAGCAAACGTACACAACAATAACAAAGGACAATCACAAGTGGAGTTAGAAGCTAACCGGGCCAAGGTACTTGATACATTGCTGTTGAAGTTTTGGTCTGGGGCATTTCTCGAGATTCACTTCTTTGCCTTCTCCTATATCCAACCTGCAACACAAGTTGAAGATGTCCCCCTTCTGTCAGAGATTAGTTCTTATAATATCAACAATGTAAAAGTGTCACGTGATCAGATCTAGTCCATTACCAGTGAAAGAAGGGTTCTCTGCTCTGACTATGAAGCCATTTGGCAAAATAGAACTGAAGATTGTGCCCATAACGATGACGTGGATCAATCTGTAAAATAGCTATGATAATAAGTCAAACTGATGAAAAAAGATAGTTACTAGTAATAGTTTCTTGTCATGAACTTACTGCTTCAAGCCAGTGTTGTAAGGCAAGTTTCTGAGCCTTATCGTTCTTCGACAAACCTTTTCCAACCTGCAATATGAAATAGCTTAGTCGCATATCCAGGAAAGGCCAGAAAATACATATCAACCTGTTGGAGCTCATAGATTTACCTTGGCAGCTCTTGTTCTTGCTCTCGACCAACGTGAAATGGCTGTCTCGTGTTTCCCATCATCAAAGAATGATATAGAGCTATGCTTGAGCTCAGCAAAATCCAAGAGCTTCCACCTGTAAGTTCCATGAACAGCAGTGTGAGTAACTAATTACATTCACACCATAAACTTATAATTCATCACCATCAGCATTTAGAATGCTTACCATCTCTGCTTAACAAGTACCGCACAATCTGCCAGCTTCCTTCTCGTGCGGAAGCTTTTGTAAACTTTCTGTAATTTCAAAGCTGCCTCGTGTTTAGGATTGTTGGGGTCCAAAACAGACCATTCCTGAGCCATCCCGACAGATCTCAAGATCTGATTGTTCTCGCCATCAGATTTTGGGCTAACCAACATGGCGGGCACTTGCTTCTGTTCATTTGATACCGGAGTCGGAGACTTGATTGAAATTACCATCTTCGAATCCTTCTCTTCCAAGCGAATCACTTCAGAGCCTAGGGGCTTGGTTATCGTCGGCTCTGAATTCTGAATATTGAAACTGATGGAGCGCACCGGAGTCTTGACTTCATCGTCTCCAAAACGTAAGGATTTACCGATAAGAGATTGGACACCATTTTCCACGTCGGCAAAGTCCGCCAATGGGCAGGGATAGGCAATTCCCATACGACGAGATACACGGCAGGGTGCAAATTTCCTCCTGAAGGAGACAAACTGAAATGTCGGGAAACAATGTTAGATAACCAGAAAAAAGCAGATTAACATGGTAGCCATGGAATGCATCCCTATCAAAACCGTGCTAAATAAGCTGCATTCTAGCAGAAATGAACCAATGCAACATCGATGAAGTGGTCGTCGAAATCCGTGCTGACTACTGATCTATAACCAGCGCAGACAAACTGGTGAACAAAATTTGTATATCCTAAAAGCTACCCGTCCTTCGAACCCAGTACCAGAAAAACCCACCGCAAAGCAGATAGAGACTCGGCAAGAGGACCGATTCAATCCATTTATTCATAAAAAAAAAAAATCATCAGGAACCACTCGAGGCGACGGTGGATCAAGAAACGCGTCGACGAGCTCCCGTCCCGATAAACGAAAGGCTCGTTCCCAAGAACGCAAGGAGAAAAGGGAAAAATCTAACGACACCTCATTACGCAGAGAATTAAGGGAACGGAGCAGAGAGCCTGAAAATTCACGAAATGCAACGGCAACCCAAATGCCTGCACACGGGGAGTTACCTGGGATTGAACGAACGAGCGAGAACCGAAGCGAAGATTGGGGGGGAGTCGCGATGTGAACTCGAGAAGAGACTCGTCGTCGTCGTCGTCGAGGGAAGAAGAGAGAGTCAAATGAAGGGGTGGGGGAGGCCTTCAGTTTGGCTCTTGCTGTGCAAAGTTCGTGGCTTTTCCGAAGCGGAAACGAAAAAGTATACTCCTTTGGTCTGCTCGATGCTCGCAATATATAGGGACGCTAAGACAGAGAGAGAGAGAGAGAGAGAGAGAGAGAGAGAGAGAGGAGGGGAGGGAGAGAGCGTCGTCTTTCTTTCTTTCCGGGTCCATCCACGTGGAGTAGACCATTTCGGCCATCACGGGGTGAAAAATTTTCTCCGACAGAAATTTCTCTTCTTTTTCTCCTTCTTTTTTTTTTTTTTCCGGTTCTTTTTTAATCGTGGTCTATCCATTTCGATGCGCACATGGCTCTTGGATTGCAAATTACCGTGAATTTAATTTTTCTAGATGTCTGAATAATTTTTTGTCAATTTGATCAGATTCTTGAATCGATTTTTGCAACACGTATAAGATCTATCTATATATATTTATGTAAAATTTTTATCCATGACTTTTACCTATTTAGTAGACAAATTTTCACTATTTTTAGTTTGAAACTCCCGAAACTTTTAGTATACAAAAAATTCAAAGTGTCGTGTCTTTTTTTGTTGAAAATTTTTTTTACCTTTTCTAAAAGCGCAAATCTGGCAAGGCCCCAAACATTGGAGAAATGCATGCCGAAGCTTTTAGTTCATGTACTGTCATCAATCCCCTTAAAATAAGTACCTTTCAATTACTCAAAGGGCAATTTTCAATTTCCTCTCAGAAAAAGATGGGAGAGAATTTTCCAGACAGACTCATTAGGATCTATTTCAATGCACCTGACCGATAAAAACAAAGTTTCTCGAATATGGTTAATTTAATTCATTGAATGTGTATCCCAAGGAACTCAAGGATATCCACTCCCGTGCTCCCCATATCCAATTTTTCTGGTCACGGTAGGTGTTTCCTCGCTTGCTTCTCGCTAACTTTTTAATTCCTCATTGGGAGAGACTTAGGTCTTTTTAATAGCCATTAGTACAGAATAATAATAAATAAATAAATAACCCAGTTTCAATCGAGCCCTTTTCTACCAGTTTCCCCCCAAAAGAAAAGGACTTTTGTTTACGGTCCAAAAATCCTAAACTTGCACGTCACGCCCGTGGATGGTTTTTTTCCAACTCCCCAGGAGTCGTTCGCTCATCCCAAGTCAATTCAAAACTTAAACTAGAAAGAAGGAGAGGGATTGACTCGTTCCTTGTGTAGCAAGCTCGCAAGTTCGCAAGGGCTTGTGTCATCCCGGCGCTGCTTCGAGCTAAATTCGCAGGGCTCTGTCCATATTATGGCCCCCCAAAAAAGTCAATCCATGTTCGATACGTTTAGACATGAATATTCTGCATGAGAAATTTCTCTGCTTTTGTTTTATAGGTCGTTACGTGGGGGTTTTGATCGTTCGGGTGATGTCATGGCTCGCGTGAATCCTTCGGATACACCGTGGAGTAAGTTGAATGACTAAGAGCCGATTTGATGTTTGGATATTGAAAGCTTCGAGGCCATGGACGATCCCATGCAATGCACACGAAATTTGAGGGAGTGGAGACCCACCAAGCGATTATGCTCTTATCCATTCTTTCACGTATCGTATGGAAAATATTACGCATTGGGTTTCACATTATAAATGATCTTTGGTCAAATTGGATATATCACTAGTTACAAAATATAGTCAAATCAACATAGAGTCGGGACTCGACATGATCTGTAAGTTTATTCCACCATATAAGTGGTGTTGTATCCAATTTATTTAAAATAAGGTAGGCATCATTTGGTACGCGAAAGTTAATAGACAATAAGAACTTTCCTGTGTTTGTATTCGATGAATGATTAATTTCGTCTTCAAATATAACATTGGGGAACAATTTTGAAGAAAAGTTGGGAGTTGAGTTTGATGGACAGCCATTGTGTAATCGAAAATCTTTAAAAGTGCCCCTCAAACAATTGCCAAGCTTTATTTAACAAGCTTGGAATATTACAATTTACCATTCGAAAAAGTGATTTTGCTAAAATGCGTGGTTCTCAAATTCTCAATGAGCCTCAAAATGTGTCATTTTCATTTGTAATAAACTTCAACCGGTGCCCAAAGGAACTGTTGTCAAGACCCTTTTGGCTTTTCGCAATATCCGAGGAGTTAAACGGATGTTTTGACAGACGACAAAGTCTCATCCGACAGAAACGACGATTGGAGCTTTCATTTGCGTAACCAGCGTTTGCTTTCTAGAGAAACCAAATTCCGTGCGAATGACGCGGATTTCTCACCCACTTGCTTCTCGAGAAAGAAACTGATGATGACGATGATGTCCCGGTAGGAAGAAATGAAGACGGGATAGTAATGATGAACCAAGACCGATTTGGACGAACGATACGGGGAAGTGAGCGATACGGTCAGTCCACTTCACACCGCCAGGAATCACTCGGCGGGAGATGGCAGCAACAATGATGACGACAAGCATGACTCTAATCGTCCAGTTAATTAATCTGATTAAGTTAGGTTATACGTCTTTGATTACGACGGTGTGGGGAATGACGACCGGCATGACTTCAAATGCCCTTGCCTTGAACCGTTCTCTTCCTGCTCCCCCTTTCGGTCCCGGTCAATTCAGCGGACCAAAAATTAACTTCGTGCGCAAGTATCATCATCATCCGATCCAACCTCAAATTCCCCAGTAAATTCTCCACCCGGAAAATCGGTCCGACGACTCTTTGCTCATCACGAGATGAAATAATTTTTTTTTTAATCATTTCGTGATTTCGAGCAGGCTCCGACGTGCTTAGGCGGCAGCAACGCTTGTTAGCAGAGTTTCAGCTGCGGGAAACAAGCGCTGCCCAAATCTTCATGCGGATCTGATCGCCTTGTCGCCGCCATGTGCGAACGTAAAACCTCGTCGTCCCATTATTGCGAGGCTCGGGGGATTCAGAAGTCAAACCCAGTTTTTAAGGTTTAATTTAATGGCGGGGAGATCGAAGAAGAAGACGACCAGACACAATACCGTCATCTCCAACTGTCTATCTCGGATCTCCATGCAAACATGAACCCTTCTTCTCTCTCTACTCCTCTCTCTCTCTCTTCTCGCCGTGATTAAATTACACCGTAATAATGAGGTACGATGGCCGTACGTACAAGCCGTTAGGAAGTCCAACTGGCGGGCTTCCACGTGTCGGAAGGCCGCTCAGGCCACGTCGTGCTTGCCGGGGAAATCCGGTACAAGCCAAATCCCTCTGCGAGATTTTTGTTGCCACGTCAAATTAATGCGAGAGTAGATCCTATCTCCTCTTCCCCGATCTCTGTTTCTTCTACTTCATTTTAGGTTTGTGGAGATTCGGTTGTGTCCACATACAATGTTGTGATGCCACGCACCTCTTTTGTGAATGTGTGGATGTGATTGACTTGTGTAGAAAATGCCTTTTCTAGTCACTTATTAGGGTGTGTTCGAGATTCTTTTGTGCCATCAGTTTTTAGTAAGACAATCATGGATGTTTTCTTTGATAGTGTTTGCTTATTATTCTTTTCTAATAAACAATTAGTAATGCTCCAAACCATCATAAAAAGTCACTTTGAATTATTCATGTCGGAATGAAAATCACTTATGTTTATACACAGAAAATAAAATGTGTGTTTGGTAACATTTCTGTTTTCTAAATCATTTCTGTTCATAAATAGTTTTTTTTATTTCTAATTGATGGACGAGTTTTTGAGTAGAAAAACACGTTTGGTAATTATATAAAATTTATATTCTTGAAATTGAAAAAGAACAAAAATGCATTTGGTATGACTCTAAAATCCTTTTTTTTTCATCTAATTATTGAAAATATCATTGGAAACTTAACATTTCATGTCTAGATAAAATTGAACTTTTGTAATGATTTAATTGATCAAAATATTCTAAGATGGCCTAAGAAAATCCAACTAATAGTTAATCAAAGATGGATGGCTAGAATTGTAATCGAGAGTCTTATTAGTTTATAACTCATAATAAGAAGATGTTGATAATGTATCTTTAGGCATTATAATAAATAGGTATATAGACCTTTTGAGCTTTTTTAGCTATAAGAAGAAGAGCAAATGTTGCCTAGAGTCGCCAAGCTTTCACGACCTAGCATTGTCTTTAAAAAAAAACGACAATTAAAAATCCATATGATAAAGCCTTAAAAGCTTATTCAATTTTGAATCCAATTTTCATGAATAGATTTTTACATTTTTTTGTGCTAATCTAATTTTAAACTAGAATTAACACTAAAATTTAATAAAATTACTCAAAATCTAATTTCTAAATTTTTCCTAAATTTCTTTTTTTTTATTCCAAAAAATAGGGACTTGGATCGAGTCAAGAGACTGGACCTTGTGTTGATTATATAAAGATGAGCATTAAGTTACATTGAGCTTATTTTTCTAAAATGACCTTAGTTCTTTTTTTGTTCTGGGAAATAAAGAAGTAATTTTTTTTTTTACTTTTTGTTTCTATTTTAAAGTTATTTTCTAGTCATTGATTTGTTTTGAGTGATAGAAAAATGAGCTAAATTACTAAACAGATTTCTATTCTTTTTTTATTCTAGGGAACAAAAGAACAGAAAAATAAAGAAATAGAAACGTTACCAAACAGAACCTAACCAACCGAACATGCTACGGCTAATTTTCTCTTTCACTCTGCCGTCGGCGAAAAGGATGAGACATGAAATATTAAAAAACCAAATACCGGGGGCGCCTTTAATTTTAAAATTTTGCTCTTTTTCCAATGTTGCGAATTTCATGATTTGACATTCGTTCAAGGGAAACACCCGAAACGTTACAGAACATAGAAACGTCCACACCGATCACCATGGATCACATACACGATGTTCACATCTTCTCTTATCCGCGGGTTTTCATTTTCCAAATTCAGAGGGATACGAAGGACGGAACAGGGAATGTGGTACGGAAACATTTGCCCATTTCGAGGGGGGGGACATCATGGACGAAGACGCGTGAGGGCTGTGGTCTGAATTTTCTACGCCGCTACGGTCCGTCCACCGCCCCCCCCTTCTTCCCCTTTTCTTGGACCAAAAGAGACGATCGAATGGGAAAATGTCCGAAAATTCGAAACCCCCTTATCCATCATCATGCCGGTGCCGTCGTTTGGCGGCCGAAACGAGAGCTGTCTAGGCGTACGAATTCGACCCAAATAAGCGTAAACGCCATCGATTTCAAAATGGACCTCGACAAGGAAACGCGGTCGCGAACTTCAGTCTCGAGCTGTCGCCCTCCTGCTCCTGCTCCTGCTCCAGAAGCATATGATAGCTGGCTAGCACCCAAGTGAACCAAAGTATAATAAATATATATATATAAAATAAGTATAAAATAAATGAGGAAAAAGGAGGAATTTGGGTCGGTCTGGATGGTTGGTAGGAGAAAATATTAGCGGGGGGAGAATGCGCTTTTACGGTGAAAGTTCCGAAAGCGCCCCAGGAAGGAAAGAACGCGCTTAGGTAATTGCCGACGCCTTTTCGCCCTCTCTTCGTCGCTCTCTCGTTTTCTTTAATGGCGGGCGTAGTATTGTCTTTGGAAAAAAGGGAAGTGGATGTATCCAACACGAACTCGACGACGGAGAAGAAGGAGTCAGTCAGCAGCAACGTTCGAGTCAACGCTCGGACAGACAGATGAGGTTGACTTTTGTTGGATTGCGTCATGTTGTCTCTCCTCCCCCAATAAAAATTCTCCACGTACTAGCTTTGACAGGTGGATTCCAGCTTGCGCTTCCTTGGCTCCACTCCACAGCTCTTGGGGCTTCATCCCCCTCCCCTTTTTTTTGTATTTGTTCTTTTCGCTCGTCTGGTTCGCACCTGTTTGTTGCAACTTTTTTTTTTTTTTTTTTTTTGGGGGGTGGGGGACTAGAGAGCTACGGCATGTTTGAGTTATGGTAGAAATGGAAAAATACTTTATTTTTTTGAATTTATGCATCCACATTTACATTGTAAGATATTGTGGGATAATGTGTAAGCCGGACTTTATTTTAAGCCTAGACGTGAAAATATATAATTAACGAGGCAAATAAGGGCTTGAAAAGTTTTGAATTCAAAACCTTCTGCTCTGTTATAATGTGAAATTTTATAGGATCACCACCAACTATTTTAAAAGCTTAAATTGTTAAATGAATACGTGGTTTAATATTTAATTACTTTAACATATAATTCACGAAATTTCAAGTGTTTTAAGTTTCTAAAACATCAAACTTTAACTAAGGCTTCATTTCTTTTACTACAAATGAATGATTTGGAAAACATCTTCTTAAAAAATAATCGCTTGAAATAATTTGTCAATAGAATATGTTATCATTATTGATAACAATTTATGTTGAAATATCTCTGTAAATGAAGAAAATATTGTTTGTTTATTTATTTTTGTAAGTAATGTAGACAATTGTTTTTATGATATTATTTTTTCAAATCATTTATTTTTCGCAAAACAAACAATACCCAAAGAATGTTTTTTACAAAAATATTTATAATAAAGAACAATATTTTTCATGGAAATTATTTTTAAAGAAAATAGTTAGTTTTCTATTTTTGGTGGTTAAGGGAAAGTAATTTCCTTATTATCAAAAGGGGAAATTGTTTTCCTTCAATCTAAATTTGTTATTTACAATCCATGGGCTTTCTGTAAATTCGATTAGTTTCCCATCATACAAATACCAAGAAGACAAAAAACAATTTCCTGAAAATAAATTTCCTGAAAATAAACAAAACCTAAGATAGAAATTTGTTGAAGATATGGGTTTTTATTGTTATAGGAAATGGTTTAGTTGCTTTCCCGAGTTTTGAAAATTGCAAAAAAATATATTTTTTGATTTCAACTGAACGGAGATGAGAAAATCCCAAATGACTTTACAGGTTACTATTTGAATATCTTGAATTATATTGTTAGCTTGACATCAAAAAAGGGAAAAGATGGCTCCTCGATTTATCGCCTAAAATCCCAAAAATTTATTCAAATCCCAAAATTCAAAGGAAAAGAAAAGTTCGAACACCTTGCGCGTGATCTTAAAAGTCAACATATGTGTATGTGCGTTTCAAAGATTTAGTTTGCCAAGTAGAAATAAATATAAACTTTCAAATGAAAAAAAAAAGAAAAAGAAAAATGCATGCTCCATGCTGATCAACAAGAAGAATATCTGGGTGAATGGAAATTGAGGGGTGAGGATTTGACTGGGAAAATAAAAAGGATTTGGTTTCATGATTCTCAATGGCTGGCTGGACCTGCTCGATGCTTCCAGTTCCATCCTTTTGCCAAACCCGAGTTTTGATCGTGCCAATCGGTCCCAAATCTGTTTCTGCTTTTTTTTTCGACACTAAAACAATTCGCATGCAGTCTACATTCTACCTAACCCAGATTTTCCCTCGAGGCTAATCCAGATCTATGCACTACTTAATGAATTATTAACGTGAGAACACAGAATTATGCAGCATCAGTCCGAACAAGGAAAGTACAAAGAAAAGCTCTATCCACAGAAACACCTCCGCGACTCCATCCATGCGGACAATAGCCCCTTTTAGAATTCAATTCGGTCGATATAATTAGGTGTTTTATATAGACGACACGTTTGCGACTGAGACAAGATTAGTGGTGCTCAAATTTGATTCCGATGTCATCTAGGGACTCCGGAATCCCAAGCAAAAACAAGGGTTTTGCGTCTCTCTCTATATAATTAATTTGTTCTGATTAATGTTTGGTTTTGTATGGTGCGGGGAAGTTGAGCGGTCGCACGCTACGTTAGCTGACATGCACCCGCACCCAACGCAGGAGGAGGACCCCCCGTCCCCGGGGGAGGTCAAATGCGGTGTGGTGGAGTCTTCATGACTTCAAGGCTGGCCGGTTGGCCGGCCAGACCACTGGACCCTATCCCGTGTCTGCACTTAGCATTCCTCCTACAGGCTTTGTGCATGGTATTCGGAAAGCAATGCAAGTGAGCTAGTGGGTCATGCCCTACATATGTCATGTCGATTCATGTACATTTTATCAAAATGATTTTCTTAAATGTCATTTCATGATGCCTCACGACATAACTTTTGAGATGACAAAACGCTTTGTATATAACCATTATGTGAATTCATGTATGATAGGAAAAGCCAGTGATCGACATGCTTTTAAAAGCACAGGCTTTCACCGACCCAAGCAGGATCATTAACTTGGTTCGATAAACTGTGGAATTGCAATCAAGATGGGGAAAATGTGCTGCGTGCGAACTTGATCGGTGCGTTGATGATCTGAATTGGACAGCTCGATCATAGATATCCACGTAATTCTAAAGTAGGAATCAGTGCGTTTCTGTATAGAAGGGCGGTGCATCTTTGTGCCTCCTTTGGATAAACCGAGGACCGCATGAGTCGGACCAGATGGACCTTTGTTCCCAGCAAAACGGGCAACCCATTTGACCTTGACTAAAACCAAAACCAGTGCGTGCGCTCAAGCTACATTCAACTCCCCATCATGATCTGCATCACCACCGAATCACCGTCCATTTCTCTCACCTCTGGCTCCACCGAATTACGAAGAAACGACACATGGAGCGACCGTACAAGCTCAGACGCACGTAACGGGGGGATGGATGCAATGCTCCTTTTCGTCATCTGGAAAAGATGGTGGTGCGAGGTGATGGATCGTTGACCATTTTCCACATCCAAAAGCGTCGTCGTACTCAACGTGAACCCTCAAAGTCGTCGGACCCACGCTCTCCTAATGGAACTGGATGTGGAAAAATGCTGAGTGAAAGGGGTCGGTGTATGTAGAGTCGGTTTCAAAGCTTATTGAGCTGTCGATTCGGCTTTGTCGTTCGGTAGATTGCAGATGACTTGATAAAGCCTAAATTGAACTGCATTAAGCTAGTTTTAGACAGGGTCAGATTTCTCCACGCGAAGAATACGGACCTAACTTATCCCGGATTCGCGATGTGTATGTCAACTTTCAGGACAAGGTGTCGGGATTTCAAGAGTTCTCGATTTGAAAGGACAATTAATGTGAAATAAAACATAGGTGCCTCAAAATTCAACGATGATAAAAGTAAGATCTTCCCGATTTCGCATCCCACTCTTGTGCCTTACACTAGCTTGTAGATAGATCTTACTTGATTTTCAAACTATTTTGTCATTGGCCGAGCTAGGCGCATTCGTTGAATATATTGATCTCAATCAAGAAGAAAAGCTACTAAAAGTAAGAAGATAGAGAGAAGACATATAACTCTAGACATCAATTTCATCATATAGTGTCTCAAATTGAATGAAAGAGTGTGAAAGATTAACTACGGTGCATAAACTAATCTCCTCTCACCTAATGTCATCTTATCACTATGCTTAGGACACTACATTTGTACTGGAAAGCATTGTTTTTATGTCGGAGAGATTGTTAATTAGAACCAAGACTCAGTCAATTAATCAAGACTCACCTTGGACAATTATAATTGCACCAAAGAAAAAGAATGTGGTGGGTCCAACCAAACTTATCCGACGTACTTTTTGTCTTAATTGAGTCATGTGAACTGCTGAAAACCTAAGTCTAAGCTAACCTTCGAGCCTAACCACTTTTTAAACGACCAACTTGCGATGTTCTCCATGTCTTAATTTCAAAAAATTTGAGTTTGTTCGCATCGTCATCGTCTCTTGATTGCTAAAAGGGGCTTATTCTAAAGTCGATTCCTTAGGGTGACCTTTCATTAGGGCTCGCATAACCAACCTACCTTAGATACATTAATTTACTTTCAGTCTTCTCTTAGTCGCAACTTGCCAGTTGCCCTTCATGGGAATAGTTAGCCCACTTGTCAATGAGCATAAAGCAGCTGTTTGACCTGTCAGTAGTATGTTGGGCTCAACGCTAATGTCAACTAGGCAAAAGTTTGTCATCCCGAGTAATCACAGTCACTGACTCCTCAAGGCAGCATTACGCGTTCTGATTGCATGTTGGACCTCTCATCCCCCTCCTAATTGCATAATATTGGTAGAATTTCATGATTTATTTTTCACCTATATGTGTGTATTTTTGTGTTGAGTTAGTTCTTACAAGTACATCCATTGAAAACTATTCCATACTTGCTATTCTTTTAACATAATTAGCACGCATGTTCACGAGTAACGATGATAAGAGAGAATCGGAAGGTTGTCTCAATCTCTAATGTTGAAGTTGGCTATACTTAGTTTCTTTGCCTCAAAGGAGTCTCCAAAAGAAATGAGGTTCGGTGGTTGAGAACGAAGGATCACAAGTAGCTTCATCTGCTCCGACGAGGCGCGTTTATTGAGTTTTATAATCATAAAAGCGTGACAGATAATTACATAGTTAAGCACGATGTCAATGGCGGAATGGATAATGCAAAGACCAAACTACCAACTTGCTTCTAAAAGCACTAAAAAGGAATCAATGAGAAAGCAAGAAACGTCGGCTCAGAAAATGAAAACCAGCAAAGCCGGTTGGATTTTCTTCCTCCCGTGTGTAAATGAACTGGACTGAGTAGGGCTTCACGTGATCCAGCGCATGCTAAACAGAAGAGAGGGCTTGCGTTTGAACTCATTGTCAAAAGGTCCAACTAGAATTAGCCCGAGAGGATGAGATGAGAACGCCATTTGAGTTCAGCAGTCGAAACATTAATTAGAATCATGGTTTGGCCATTTAATAACCCGAGATTTAGCCAAGAGATCTGTATCCTTCCAAGAACAAAAAGTCAAAACTCAACACCCTAATACCTACTGAGCAAGCTGGCATGTCCGCACTAATGTACCAACCAAACCCTACCCAGTTAGAAACTAAAGCCATTCGACGTGCCAGAAGCACAATGCAAATTAAACTCTTAATCCAACGACATGGATCAGGTCACAACTTTTTAGTAAGTTTCTAGAGCAGGTCGCTTCGTGGTCCTTCGCAATCTCTCTCTAAACGATGACTCTTATCAGGAATCTCGACAACCTTGAAAAAATTATTGGTTTATCTTCAACCACCAATATTAAGAAGATGCTGCAAGATTTACGATCTAACAAGATGTCCTCACGGACCCCAACACAAATGGGTACTTTCCTGAACAAAGAAGCCCGCATTGGCTGTCCTCCTAATGTCCCCAGAAATAATGGTCCTCCAATGATTGACATCCATTGGACCTGTCACGAGCAATGAACCCGGGGCTACGTTGGAGGTACCACGGAACACTCGGATCTGAAATAGCTCAGACCATTTTCAGGAGCGCAAATCATATTCCATGCATGAATCATATGGGGAATAGAATATTCCCTCGAGACAAGTTCCCATGATTTGACCAGCATGGAAGTCAGAAGTTAGCTGGCTCTTCAGATATCTATACCATTATCGCCTGTCTGAAAGATAAATTAAAGAAGCTTACCAAGACACTCATGGGACGAACTATGGACTACGTTTCCAGTCCAAGGACCTAGTAGGGTACAGCTGATACAAATGGGCCAGGAAGATACACAGCTAAGCACCCGATCGATCCAACCCAATATGTCAGCAATTCCCGGCAAGTTAAGAAGCATTCCACCATTGGACTCCAGTTTTTTCATGACGTTAATTGCTAATGCTAGGGCCTGCGTTGTGCTACTATGAGTAAAACCCAAGAGCCTTGCACGGTCACAACTGAAGAGAGCGGGCAAGAAGAACATCACAAGACAGCAAAGTCTCAACGCAGCAGAAATCCATGTGGATTTCAGAGTTTTCTTGACATTTCTAGCAACGTGACCGTGACACGATCAAAAGCAAAGCATCCCATCCCGATCTGTAAGTATCTTTTGTATCTAACAGATAGTTAAAATCTCATTTGGATTCCAATTCTACTAAGAGGTCCGTCAGAGATCAGATTGTTAATAAAATAACAAGATGTTTCTTTTATCCATTCTGGACAATTGGTAAATAAAGAAATAATTAATATATTCAAACTAATTACGTTATCACATAATACCATGGGAGAACAGACTTTGAGCCTAACACGCCAAAACTACCACGAGATGCCCATCCTCCGTCACATCTGTATGTAACTAGTTTGATGTAATAGCAACGAACAGGGGGACAGCCACTATTCTACGGTTAACTTCTATACGTTGCGGCGAATGGTCCCACCTCTCACAGAACGAATTGGTACCTCACTGGATAGCAAGAGAATACAGAAATATCCAAATTAGCCCAATTCGTCAGATTCATCAGAATCACTTCTTTCAGGTTCCCCCACATTCCTCTCAGCCTCCGGCACCTTGGGTTTTGCAGTGTGCTCAGGAGCAGTCTTCTTGCCTGGTTTGCCAGAATTTTCATCTCCGTCTTCCTCTTGCTCAACCATGTCCCCATGTACGGCACAATGTCATAGAAAAATCGAACAATGGCAGGTGCCATCTGCCAAATGAAGTGGGTTCACATCCTAAATGTGCCATCAGAAGAGCCCATAGAGAGAACCACAGTTCCTCTACTTAATAATATGCATCAAATACATTTGTTGACCATACTACCGTGATCATCATCAATTGGACAACGATGCCTCAACCAAGGTGACAGAAGCTAGATGCGCATCTGTGCAGATACTGCCCAAAACAGAAAAGAAAAGAAACCAACAATGGCAGTTGCTATCTTTGCAATAAAGACGGTTCACACGCTAAATGTCCCATAAATAAGATACGAGTTAATTAACAAGCAGATGCTGATATGCCTACTACTATAATCAAAAGAATAGATATGAGTTTTTCTATAACATCAAGAAATAGATACTAGCATCAAAGGATATCGGCATACTCTGCTGTCCCACTAGCCATGATGTTCGACAGATCCTTTTCAACGTGCTGCACATGCTCAGGCTGCAGCAAGTAAAGAAGATGGGTGATTAAAACATCTAGAAGCTACACCTGATTCGTGCCTGATATTGCCTTCAACACACATCAACCAGTTAATTTAACTTAGATTTATCAGTATGCCTACGAATCCATGTCAGGCAACGTTTCTACTTCAGTGCTGCTGTAAATTCTACTAATCTACGTCCTTTTAGCAGACTCTATATCTAGCCTACCATTCCTAATCAATTGCCCCTCCCTCCACTCGCCCATGGGGGTGGAAAAAGCAGACTCGTGCTCAAAGAAGAAGGAGGTGATAATTACATTTAAGTCAGCTGCGCTGCAGACTTGTGCGCATCCCTCATAGGAGAAGTCAGACCATGTCTGTACTCTACCACATCTGGGGCAGGATCTCCTGGCTCTCTAACCATTATCATCTGTATATGAGTTACCTTTATAAGAAAAAGGTGCACAGATAAGTAACAATGCTGAAACTCTTAAAAAAAGCCTTCACCTGACCAACGTCTCCATTTTTAAGCAGATTAGTATAATCATAGGTCTTGTAAGACTCCACAACAGTTCAAAGATTCATCAGAGAGGCAGACACCAAAATGGTCACCACATAAAGAAGGCCGACTGAGTAACTTGCAAGATATAAGAAAAATGCAAGACGACAATTCCGAATTCACTGTGCAAAACATAGCGATAGGTAGGGTGATCGGTTCACAGATGAATCATCAGTTTGGTCAGCATTCACTGAGTTTTTGATGACATTAAAGTAGACTTCCCCAGTTACAAGGTGACTTCTACCGTGAGAGATCAGTTGAACCTTTCAGGAATAAATGAATTAAGTCAGAAGTCTATAAATGAGGAAAATCTCCAGAATGTACATTTGACCTGCTAAAGTTTACTTTCATGCTTCCATGATTAATAGTGATGATAAGCATAATTAGAAGAACTTGACTGGCAAATGTTATGTTTAATTTCATGCTTCAGGAGACGACCAACAACAACCACAACAGCAGCAGCAGAAATAGTAATAAGGAAATTTTCAATTATGGATAAACTGGACTGCCAATGTCAAGTATTTGAAGTGGCGACCTCATGGAAAAACAAGTATTCATCCAACAGTCAAGAGAAAAAAGTGATTCACATTCCCTGATGGGCCAAAAAACCTCTTGAGTTCTACACTGCACATCATATGTGCAAAGATGAACTGGAAAAGATTTGTTCTATATAAAAGAATGAGAACGAATTCCTATAAGTTCTAGTCTTCCCTCCTAGTTTCTTTGCTATAATTTCTTTCCTTCAAGTCAGTATAAAGAATCGATTCTCTATTCATACAAAAAGTAATCAAGTCGGTAAAAGATTCCTCTACTTATGCACTAGGCCAAGGGGCTGATGCTTTCCTTTTCAGAGGTGAGGACTTCACTGCAGAGTCTTGAACACCAATGCTAGATAAAGAAGCACCGTTGCATCCTGATGAGCCTGAGTCTAGTTCTGGCACTGAAGAAGGCGACCTCAATTTCCTCGGTGTAACTGCACTAGCTCTCCACGGAGAGAAATATGACCTGGAAAATCCTGCACTCCTCGGAGACAAGTTCACATGTTCTAGAGCTCGAGCCTGCACCTCTAGGGGATAGTCCCTCACGCAACCAATTCGAGGCCCTGCTCCTGACGTCCATTTGTAGGACAATTGCAGTACCCGCTGAGATGACTTTGATTCTTCATGTGAGTTAATCCTTTGTGCGACCAATTCTTCTGGTCTAGTTTCTACTTCATTCTCTCTGTGCTCGTCAAATGAATTAGGTTTCAGAACGATGTAATTGAGTTCAGAAGCAGAGGGCTCTCCTGTTGTTTCATAACCATCTAGATTCTCGCTGTCTAGGTCTTCAAATGACTGACGCTGTTTTGGGACTTCAAGACTGGCCAATTTCCGACCAAAGCTTTGTAGGTGCCTTAGCTTGGGCACCTCCAGTTCTGAAGAAACACTCTCTGTGTCCAGTGGATCTGTTTCTACTTTGGTCAAGGTCGAAACATCAATCTCTGAGGCATCTGCCTTTTGCATTAAATCCTCTTCTGATGGGTTGCTTCGTAAATAAAGACTGCTTCTTTTCCTGCTAAGCATCATGTCTTCCTCATCCAGTGGACTCAACTAAAATGGGAAACAACACTGAGTCACTTATTTGCTTGTTGCGACGTATATTAAAACATAACTCAATTAATAAAGCCTCTCGGCATCATCCAAAAGATCAAAAGCGGAATCCTGCCTAAACAAGGATTGGCATGCCGGAACAAGTGATCCCTCCTCGCATGATCTATCAAATATGAGTGCCAACTCATGTTTCCAAGTGTGTGCCAGTGGATCCTCAGTAATCAAAACAAAGATATATGGCATAGCGAAGAATCTATCTCTATCAATCTCACCGTTACATCAGTGAGGTCCACATCGTTCTCCCGCAAAAAGGAAATGAAATCCTCAAAATTTTCCTTGGTGGGCTGATAATGGCCACTGTGAGGCCAAACTGCCTGCAAAAAAGCAGAGAATGAGCATTGTTAAAAGACGCTGATATGAATAATCGCCAATCCAAGAACATATTGCTATCTATAAGCCCGAAAAATTACCTTTACTACGCCATGTTCAACAACTAATCTCCCTGCAGCTGCTGCGGCTCCTCCAGCCAAGAAGCTTGAATGCTGAAACAAACCTTTCTTCTTTTTACCAACGTACATTACTCTCGACGTGCTCAAAACGAAAATCCACTTCCCATCCATGGGTTCACCTGTGGTGTGGATCGGCTTGCCACTCTGCTCGTAAAAGAGCTTCCCATCTTCAATGACAACTTCATAGGCCTTCCTTTCCATCTGTTAAGAACAAGAAAACTCTAAGCAAGACATTAACATAAACAACAGCAAAGGACATTCACGAATGGAGTTGGAAGCCAACCGGGCCAAGGTACTTGATACACTGCTGTTGAAGCTTTGCTCTGGGGCATTCCTCAAGATTTACTTCTTTGCCTTCTCCTATATCCAACCTGTGACACAAGTTGATGATGCCCCCCTCTGTCAGAGATTAGATGTTATGATATCAACAACTTAAAAGTATCGTGTGGTCAGATCTAGTATATTACCAGTAAAAGAAGGGTTCTCTGCTCTGACTATGAAGCCATTTGACATAATAGAACTGAAGATTATGCCCATAACGATGTCGTGGATCAATCTGTTAAAGAGTTCAGGAGAATAAATCAAACTGATGAAGAAAGATAGTTACTAGTTACAATTTCTTGTCGTGGTGAACTTACTGCTTCAAGCCAGTGTTGTAATGCAAGTTTCTGAGCATTATCGTTCTTCGACAAACCTTTTCCAACCTGCAATATGGAATAGCTTAATCACATATCCAGGAAAAGCCAGAAAACACATATCAACCTGTTGAACCTCATAGATTTACCTTGGCAGCTCTTGTTCTTGCTCTTAACCAACGTGAAATGGCCGTCTCATGTTTCCCATCATCAAAGAATGATATAGAGCTATGCTCGAGCTCGGCAAAATCCAAGAGCTTCCACCTGGAAGTTCCATGAACAGCTGTATGAATAACAAATTACATTCGCACCATAGACTCATAGTCATAGTACATTCATCACCATCAGCATTTAGAATGCTTACCAGCTATGCTTAACAAGTACTGCACAATCTGCCAGCTTCCTTCTAGTGCGGAAGCTTTTGTAAACTTTCTGTAATTTCACAGCTGCCTCATGTTTAGGATTGTTGGGGTCCAAAACAGACCATTTCAGAGCCATCCCAACAGATCTCGGGATCTGATTGTTCCCACATCTTGGGCTAACAGACGTGGTGGGCACTTGCTTCTGTTCTTTCAATATCGCAGTCGGAGACTCAATTGAAATTACCCTCTCCAAATCCTTTTCCAAACGCACGGCACACTCGAGAGCCATCACTCCAGAGCCTAAGGGTTTAGTTATTGTTGACTCTGAACCTTGAATATTGGAACTGATGGAACGAGCCGGAGTCTTCACTTTGTCATCTCCAAAACATATGGATTTGATGATAATGGATTGGACACCATTTTCCAAGTTGGCAAAGTCTGCCAATTGGCAGGGAAAAGGAAGTCCCATGCGACGAATATAAAACAGGGTCCAAATTTCCTTCTGAAGGAGACAAACCAAAATGTTGGGAAACAATGTTAGAGAATAGAAAAGGCAGATTACATGGTAACCATGGAATACATCCCTATCTAAACGGTGCTAAATAAACTGCATTCTAGCAGAAATGAACCCATGCAGCCTTGATGAAGAGGCCGTTGAAATCAGTGTTGACCACTGATCTATTACCGGTGCAGACAAACTGGTGAAAGAAAATTCTATATCCTAAAGCACCCGTCCTTCGAACCCAGTACCAGAAAAACCCACCGAAAGAAGGAAGAGACTCAGCAGGCGGACCAATTCAATCCATTCCATTCAAAAATATGCGACAGTGGATCAAGAAACGCCGTCGACGAACTCTCGTCCCAATGTACAAAGCCTCGTTCCCAAGAACGCACGGAAAAAGGGAATGCAGTGGATACAGAGACCCAAGCAGGCAAAGATTCTAACACCACCCATCGCACAGAGTATTAGGGAACAGAACAGACAGCCTGAAAAATTCACGAAAATGCAGCGGCAACGCAATGCCTGCACACGGGGAGTACCTGAGATTGAACGAGCGTGAACAAACGCGAAGATGGGGGGGAAGTTCTGCAGTCGTGATGTGAACTCGAGAGGAAACTCTTCCTCCTCCTCCTCCTCTTCCTCCTCGTCGAGGGAAGGACAGAGTCCAAATGGGTGGCTGTCGGTTCGGCTCTCGTCGTGCAAAGTTCGTGCCTTTTCCGAAGCGGAAACAAGGGAGTTACTTACGCATCTCGTCTGCTGTTACGTGCTCGCCATATATAGGGACGCAGAGCGCGGGCGAGAGTCTCTCCCTTTCCCTCTGGTCTCGACCACGCGGGGTAGACCCATTTGGCCATTGAGGGGTGAAGAGAAAATTTCTGCGCAACTGCATGCTCTTCTTTCACACGCGCTCGCAAACTCTCTTCTGTATTCATGTTTTTCAGATGCCTTCATAAATCTGCTGGGCCCCTTTGGATTCAGTTCCTCCCGTGCACATGAGATTTATCTATAGATCCTAAACCATGCGGCAAACGTACTTCAACTTTTTCTTAGTTGGAAACTTCTGAAACTTACCGAATATATGAAATTCAACGTATATATGTATTATTTCCATGATTTTCTGAAGTAACTTTTTGCGAAAAATGGAAAGGTTAAATTTGTTGCGTTTCTAGAACCGCGACCAAATGGACTCGGCATCATATTAGTAGAAAGCAACCGTGGGATCAGACAAATGCAATTCAACGCATTATTTCGTGTACTGTCGTCGATGTCCTCATATAAGTGCTTTTCAATTGCTTGAAGGGAATTTTCGATTTTCTCCCAAAGAAGAAGCAAATTCACTATGGTCTATTCCGGCACACCCGATAAAAAAAAAAAAAAAGTGTTTTCTTGAATATTGTTATTTCAACCTATTCATCTGTATCCTGAGATCCTCGGGATATCCACGCTCGTCCTACCCATTTTCATTGGAGGGACCTAGTTCTCATTTGATATTTAATTGAGCCTCTTTCTATTATTTTCCCCCAAAAAAAAACCTTTTTTTCCGGTCCGAAAACTCACGCCTATGGAGAATTTTTCCCAACTCCCGAGGAGTCATTTTGCTCTTCCTAGTTAATTCAATACTAAAAGAGAGAGAGAGAGAGAGAGGGGTTGACTTGTTCCTTGAATTGCAACTTGCAAGTTCGCGATGGCTCGTGCCATCCGATGCTTCGAGCTAAATTCACAAGCTTTGGCATATTATGACAAAAACAAAAAGGTCAATTTATATTCATTAAGGTTAAATATATATCTTGCATCAGAAATTGAGGTTGGATATTCAAAGCGCAGGGCCATGGACAATTCCATGCAACGCAGACAGGGAGCGAGACCCGCAAGCTGATTAGGACCATATTTGATCAACACTACTTCATTTTTTAATGTTTCATGTTGAAAATATTACACAGAAGGGTTTTGCACCATAAAGGGTGTTTTTTGTTTTTTATTGAATTGGATTTATACTATGAGTTCATCATATTTTTCGAATCATGTATAAAGTTGAGACATGACATGATCGGTAAGTTTACTCCACCATATTAGAAGTGCGACATTCGATTGACCTAAAATTAAGTCAGTCATCATCTGGCATGGAAAAGGTAAATGGAGATGGGACATGCTTGCAGAAAATGCGTATGAAGACGGCTCATATGTGTGAAATATGACAACGTTTTTGTGTTTGTATGCGGTGAATAAGACTACTTTTGTCTTTGAATATGACATTGAGGAAAAGTTTAGGAGAAAAGATGAGAGTTTAGTTTGATAGGCAACCCTTTTCGTAATTGAAAACAATAAAAAGTGCACCTCAAACGCTTGCTAAGGTTTTTTTATTTGAAATAAGTGATTTTATTAAAATGTGTAATTTTTCGATTCTCAACATGTCTTGAGAAGTATCGTTTTCGCTTTTCGTGAGCTCTACGAATGCCCAAACAACAATCATTATCAAGGCTCTTCTATAATATCCATATTCATAAACAGTGATGGTGAGATTATATTAAGAAAATCGAGACGTTGATTATTGACATTTTTATGAAGAATTCAACTAGCGCTTCAATGGGTGATAAAACAAACATTTTATAGAAATTAAATTCCACGCAAATCGACACAGATTAGTCTCCCACATCCTTTGTGATAAAGAAACACTCCACCAATTTTTCCCAAAAAAAAAAAAGAAAATGATAAATAAATATCTTAAAAAATGATCATCTATATTTCGCTTATAAAATTAATGGACAGAAAATAATTTCATTATCCATAAAAATGTTTAAATTTAAATTTTTTCGATAGTGATGACATATTTTATTGATCAATTATTCTAAATAAAACAAAGAATTATTTTTAAAAATTATTTATTTTTAACGAAATTAGCGGAGCCTAACGGGACAATGTAAGTGAATTGGATGAAAGGTCGAAAATCAAGGGAGGGCCACTCCACAGTCCACACCTACCGAAATCGGTCGGCAGGAGACAGCAGCAACGGCGAGGACAGACATGGCCGAAACCAGTCAATCGATTGATTGAGTTTAAAGTCTTTTGGATCGTGACTGCATCGAAATGACGACCGGCATGACTTTGAATCCGCCGCATTGAAACCGTTCTCTTCCTTTATTCCTCGTCAAGTGCGAACGTAAACCTCGTCGTCCCCACTATTTGCAGGCTCGGGAGATCGAGAAGTCAAACCCAGTTTCTAAGGTTTGATTTAATGGCGGGGAGGTCGAAGAAGAAGACGACCGACCGACCAGACACGATGCCGTCAACCCAACTGTCAATCTCGGATCTCCATGCAAAAACATTAACCCTTCTTCTCTCTCTCTCTCTCTCTCTCTCTCTCTCTCTACTCTTTCTCTCTCTTCTCCGCGTTTAAAATTACAATGTAATGATGAGGTACGGTGTGCCGTACGTAACTGCCGTCGGGAAGTCCAACTGGCTGGCTCCCACGCGTCGGAAGACTGTCCACGTTGTGCTACTGCTTGCTGGGCAACTTCTGTACAAGCCAAATCCCTCTTCAGGATTTTTGTAGTCACCTCTAATTAATGCCAGAACAAATCCCTTTTTCTAACACCGTCTCTTCTTTACGGAGCAACATGATTTTATGATAAAACTTGAAACCAAAAGACCAGATGAATAAAAACCCGTCCGTTTCTAGATTTTAAGATAAATTTTAAGTTCTAAAAATTGAAGAACCTTTTTTACAAAGTAAGTTTCAGGCTTTTGTGCTTCTTTTTTTTTTTTATCTATACACAAATGAGTGTATAATTTGAAATAATTAGTCTAAACTTTCATTTTTTTTCGTGTCTAAATTATTGGTAGTTTGTTTGTAAAACAAATTAAGAGGTGCATTCTCTCACATCAAAAAGATATGAGTATGCACATTAACGAAATTTGACAAAAACCAACGATCATTATTTTTTATTTATTAAAAAATCGGGTTTACTTTTATAAAAATTAATCATAACGTCTTATTGAGATATCGCGATTATTTATGAAAGAATTGCGGTTATTTTTTTTTTATTTCGAATTTTATGTCTCTTTTCAAGATAACTTTTGAAGACTTACATTTTCCTTTTACAACCTTTTCAACGAAGGGTTGTCTCTATTCATTAAGATATAGTTATACATATACGTCGGTTTTGGAATGAATGTAGTAACGTCTTTTCAAGTTTTCTTTCCTAAAAAATACAGCTATTGTTTCCAATTGTTTCCTATAGAAACTCTAGTGAAATATTATAATTGTTATCTGATATTTTTATTTGAGACTTTATTGTATCTTAGAAGATATTTGTCGATGACCCCTAAAGAACTTCATGGGACAAATAAATCCTTAAAAAAAATGATATTATTTTTCAAAGTATGATTTTGATTGCTCTACTAATTCAAATCAATTTTGACTTCATTGTTCTACTCAAGTTCGAAGATATTTTTCTCAACATAAATATAAATTGTAATCAATAAATTGTAGCAATCTGTAATGATCATTAAAGGTAATGATTAATTACAATCGTTTAATTAATAATGTAAATGGAATTTTGATAAAATTTAGAACCAACTCTGAAACTTGTGACAAGGTATACAAAGTAGGTTTCATGTTCTAAAAAATAAAGAATCTATAGATTTCAGGTTGCAAATGGAACTCGTGTGGAACCTAAAACCGTTAATCCTTGCTTGTCTTCATCTATTTTAGTTTAGGTTATGGAGATTCACTCGTGTCCACATACAACGTTGTGATGCTGCGCATCTCGTCTATGCGTGGAAATGATTGATTTGTGAGAAACTGATTTTTCCTGGTCACTCATTAAGGTCGCGTTCAAGATTCTTTTGTATCATTGTTGTCGTATGACAATTATCAATAATGGATGATTTTATTCATCGTGTTTGCTTATGCTTCTTTTCTAATAAACAATTAGCAATGCCCTGAATTGTCGGAGAAAGTCATTTCGAATTACTTGTGTTAGATCGATAGTTGGTTATGTTTATATACAAAAGATAATTGACCCAACATGAAATGGATAATTTTTTCAACTCCGAACTCTTTATGACTGACCGTCTTCATTTCTATACATTCATTAAGACAGTCATTTGGTACTTAACTATGCTGGCGAAAAGGAGGAAACATGAAAGATAATAATAATAATAATAATAATAATAATAATAATAATAATAATAATAATAATAATAATACGGGCATCTATTATGTTAAATTTTTGCTTTATTCCAATCTCAAGATTTTCATGCTTTGACTTTCATGTAAAATAAACACCCAAAACCTTACCGAGCGTGTACAAACATCCACACCGATCATCATTAATCATATACACACATCTTCTCTTATTCACCGTTTTTCATTCTCAGATTTTAGAGAGAACGTAATGAATAGAACAATATGAAGTGCAAAATAGAGAATACAAAAGAAAACATTCTTGGAAAGGTACAAAAATATTTAAACTTATTGCACTTGTGCTTAATTTCATGTCAATTCCATAGTATCTTCTTAGGTAAGCATCGATCGTTGGTCGAGCAAATCTAATCCTACCTTTTTGAAAATTTATCAATATGGTCTATTTGGCAAATTTTGATCAGAAATAAGTGAATGGACGTTAATATGGACAACTTTTTAATATTTTTTGATTTTCCTTTTAATTATTTTCTTCTTTTTTTCCACTGTGCCCCTCAAAGATTGTAACTCTCACCTATACATGGGCAAGGTGGCCTCGCTTGTAGCCACGAGTGTGTGCGCTCACAGCCCTCACCCAATGGCTGGTGAGCTTTGGCAACCCTTGCCATCGGGGGATAAAAAAGAAGAGAAGAATAAAATTTAGAAAAAAATTAAAAGAATTAAAAAATTATCTACGTCAACATTCGCTAGGATACATCATACAAATGACATTCCGTCATCAATTTTCAGTTAAAATTAACAGAATAAATTATATTATTAAAATATTTATGACTAAATTAACATAAGCACAATAAATTTAATATTTTTTTGATAATTAGCTCAGAACGCTTGCCATGTCGAGGGAGGGACATCATGGATGAAAACGCGTGAGGTTGCAGTCTGAATTTCGACGTCGCAACAAATCAACCACCGCCCACCCAAGGAGAGGACAATAAAAAGAGACATTCCAATGGAAACGCCGAAATGTCGAAACCCTATCAATGCAGTCGTTCGGCGGGCAAAGTGAGAATTGTGTAGGTATGTACGATTCAAACCTTAAACAAAGGTCACTGATGTCGAAACCGAACTCGAGAAAGAGCGCTCTGCAAATTTCAGTCTCGAGATGTCCCGCTCCTCCTCGTCCTCCTCCTCCAGAAGCACATAGCTGGCCAGCACCCAAGTGAACCAGAGTATAATAAAATATGAAATGGACATAAAATAATAAAGATAAAAATAAACGAGGAGAAGAGGGAAATTGGGTCTGTCTGGTTGGTTGGATTACTGCACTTTTTGCTGTCAAAAGTTCCGAACGGCCAGAAGGAAAGGAGAGCGCGCTTAGCCAAGTGCCGTCGCATTTTTGCCTGTTTCTCTCTTTCTTTAATGGGTGTGCGTTGTTGGGGGGAAAATAAAAAAGAGCGAGAAGCAAAAGGTCGGGGAAGAGAAGGTATCCGACACGAACTCGACGACGGAGCAGTTAGTCAGCAACACCATTGAAGTCAACGCTCGGACAGACAGGTGGTTGACTTTTGTTGGATTGTGTCTTGTCTTCTCTTCCCCCCAATAAGGATTCTCCACGTTGCTCGGCTTTGACAGGTGGATTCCAGCTCGCCCTTTTCTCGGTTCCGCAGCTCTTGGGTTTCCCCTCGCCCTTTCTGTATTTGTTCTTTTTCGCTCGTCCGTTTCGTACCTGTTTGCTGCAGCTTCTTTTGTTTTTTTGTTTTTTTAAGTAGAGAACTACGGCCTGTTTGAGTTTCAGTAGAAATGGAAAGAAAAAAAATACTTTATTCATGTGAATTTATGTGTCTACATTTCATGAAATTTTAACTGTTTAGAATATTTGAAAAATCAAATTGCTTGCACCTTGAAACTTTGACTAAGGGTGAGTTTGTTTCGCCCAAAACTTCACAAAAAAAGAAAATATTTTTGATGAACATAATTTTTGACGAAAACAGTTAGTTTTAATTGTTTCATGATTTATGGAAAATAATTTCCTTCTCACCAAAAAGATAAATTATTTTTCCTCAATTTAAGTTTGCCGTTTTCGGTCCATGGAAAACTCTTTCAGTAGATTAATTAGTTTTCCGCAATTCAAATGTTGAAAAGTTGGAAGACCATTTCTCGATAATGGTTTTCCTTCGAATAAATGGATGGTAAGGCAAGAAAATTTACAGAGGATATATATATTTTTTATATAGAAAAATGTATGGCTGCTTTCCCAAGTTTTGAAAGCCCAAAGTAATATTTCGATTTTAAGTCAACGGTCATGGGAAAACTCCAAATGACTCTACATGTTACCATTTGCTGTCTATCTCGAATCACATCGATAGTTCGACATCGAATAAGCGTCAAATTTCTCGTGCTACAAGAAAAAAGGGGGGAGATGGTACATGGCTTTGTCGCCATCCAAAATTAAGGAAAGAAAAAGAGTTAACATGCTGTTCACGATCTTAAAAGGCTATACATGTGCGCGCGCATTTCAAACGTTCAGATTACCAAACACATTTAAAATAAACTCAGGGAAAAACAAATTAATGCAAACAAAACCCTTGATTTACTAAACAACAAAAAGACTTTGGGTGAAAATAAAAGGGTTTGGTTTTCTACCTAACCAGACTTTCCCTCGAGGCTAGCCTCAGATCTATGTCACTTAATGACTAAATAATGTGAGAACACATAAAAATATATGTAGCATCGTGTTTGAACAAGGGAAGTACAAAGAAAGCTACTCATTATCATCGTTTGAGAAAAGGGTAGAAAAAAGAAAACGATTGCATACAGCCAAGAGCAGACATTAGTCCTAGTTTAGGATTCGATCGATATAATCAAGTGTTGTATGTAGATGACACTAAAATACGATTTAGTAGTGTCCGAATCTGTATCTGATTTTAACGTTTCGTTTTTGCATGGTTTGGGGAAGTTAAAAACAGTCGAACTTCCCGAATGAGCTGACGTGCGCTCACACCCAGCAACAGGAGAGCCCGCCGCCGCTGCCCTCGGGGGAGGTTAAAAGCGGCGGTGGAATCTTCATGACTTCAAGGCCGGCCGGTCGGACCACTGGGACCCCACCCCACGTGTCTCCACTTGGCACACAGAATTTCTCCTATGACTTGTTGCCCATGGAATTTGAAAATTTGTGTGTGAGTGCGCGAGTGGGATGTGCCCTCAACGTGTTTTGTCCTTATGTGCACATTAGGTTAGAACCGAGAACCGACTGATTTTGGGTGGTTCCCATAGAAATTGGTTTTGGGTGGTTTTGTCATATGTATTTGGCAAACCCTCAATTGGATTCACATAACGTGAGTTTCCTTGAAAAAATGGTTATTTTATTCTCCTATGAAATCATCTTTAGACTTTTCCTGTAGAAATAATTATTTCCTTATAGGGAATAGAAGAAGTTAAGAACACAAAAAAAGAAACAGAAAAAGAAAGGAAAACATAGTTGGTTACGAGACCTGGTGGCCGATTCTCAATTCCACAAATGGACAACCGACCCTATCTAATCCGTTTACAGACCCATTTTAGAACTGATTACCCCTAATGTACATTTTATCAAAAATGTTTTCTTGAATGCTGTTGCCCAAAGCCAAACGACATAACTTTCGAGACAACGAAACTCTTCATAGATAACTATTATGTAAATTCATGTATGATAGGAAAAGCTACAATGATCAATATGCTTTTGAAAATAAGAACTCACATAGACTCTAGTGATATCAAAACTTGGTTATCTATGAAACCACGACCCATATGAACTCGATCAGTTCATTCATGATCTGAATTAAACGACTCGATGGTAGATATTCACATAATTCTAATGTGGGAATCGGGGCATTTCTACCCAACCAAAAGAGCTCGAAAACTTACACGCGGTGTTTTCTTCTTGCCTCCTTATAATAAACGGTGGACCACATGGGTCGGACCAGAAGGAGCTTGGTTCCCTGCAGAATGGGCGACCCATTTGACCTTGACCAACAACATGACCAGAGGGTGCATGCACGCTACATTGAAAGGTCATAACTCAACGAGAAGCCGGAAAGTCGTCGGACCCACGCCCTCCTCATGGAATAGGACGTGAAAATTGCCGAGCAAAAAGGTTTTGGGTACGTGCGCAGAACCGGTTTCGAGCTTCTGAGCCGTTGACTTGACTCATCGTCCAACCGTGTCATAATGTTTCGACCAAAACAAAAAAAAACCGTGTCGTAATGTGTCATTTCAGTAGGTTGTTGATGGTTCAACAAAGCCTAAATTGAAATGAATTTCGCTAGCATTAATCCTAGGATTTCAAAGGCCGGTTGGCCGGTTGGACCTCCAGACCCTTCCCTCGTGTCTCCACCTGGAATTACTCCTAGGACTCGTTGCCCATGAAATTTGAAAAGTGTGTGTGAGTGCGTGAGTGGGTTGTGCCTCACGTGTTATGTCCTTGACGTGCACGTTAGGTTGAATCTAGAAACCGGATCAAATCAGTCGATTCCAGGTGGTTCCTAGTCCAATTCTCGATTTCAAGAATTGGACCGGATTAGACCGACAAAAGTGACCCCCCAATATTTCTTTTTCTTTTTTATATTTATTCGGCAAACCCTCAATTAGATTCACATAATGTGAGTTTACTTATAGAAATAATTATTTCCTTCTAGGCAATAGAAGAACCAAAAAGAAAAAAAATTAAACGCTGCCAATTCCAAGACTCGATGAGTCGGTTCCCAGTTCCACAATTAGAAACTGGCCCTGCTTGGTCCTATTTTAGACTCAATTTGGAACTGAGTGATAGAGGCTAGCAATAACACAGCACCAAGCATGTGTGCAATATATTATAACAATAATCAATAAGAGATTAAGGGATAAGAGAAATTGCACACGAATATTATAGTGGTTCGGCTTATATCAAACTTACGTCTACTTTCCAAGCAATCAACCAATAGGCTGGATTTCACTATGTGATCAAAGATGATTACACACTCTTAAGTGTTAGCACTTGGTGATGATATGTCTTACAAAATCACTCTTCTTTGTAATTCACTAGGATCACTCAATTACGCACTTTTTCAAACAACTAGTGAAGAATTGAATCAGCCTTTGGAATATATTTATCCTCTCTAGTCTCCTAGGTTTCATCTTCTCCTTATATACTCTCCAAGCCACACTCAACCGTTGGCTCTTTCCTTAAGAGATTAGTCTTCCCTTTCTTAGACAGACTTTATAAGGTAAGTTTTTTTGACCGTTGGAGGTAGATTAGATCCCCTTGGATTATGTTCGCTCATACAATCAGAATCCGAGCTTCCATAAGTATTTCATCCTTTTTTGGAAGTTGTCTTGATGATTGATCTTGTTGATCAATATTAATATGGTAAGTGAAAATCATAACCGTTGGTGATCTTATCCTGTAGTTTCATTCTGAATCTAACAGACTTATGTTCTGAGTCTGCTTAAGTTTTCCGTCTGGTACGATCAGACTCAGAATCTGCGTTTCTTCATCCAGACGTCTTCTCCATCCAGACTCAGAGGCTTCCTGTGCTTCTCCGTTTGCTTCATCCAGACTCAGAAACATACGTTAGTAGCCTTTAATTTATTTTGTCATCTTCAAAACATTATAAGGGATTTCCCTAACACTGATCACCCCTAATACACATTTTATAAAATATGTTTTCTTGTCGTTGCCTAATTCCACACAACATAAATTTCGAGATGGGAAAACGTTTTGTATATAACTATCATGTGAATTCATGTATGATAGGAAAAGCGATAGTGACCGTATGAACTCGACCAATTCATTGATGATCCGAATTACACAACTCGATCATAGATACTCGCATAATTCTAAAGCAGCAATCAGTGCATTTCTGTATCCAATGTGATCTCTAGAACGTTGATGCTATTCATCAAGAAGTTCATGATACACCCAATCCAAAAGTGCTCTCAAAGGCTTACACTCTGATATAGAAGGGCGGTGTTTTCTGCTCTGCCTCCTTAGGACAAACCGTGCACCACATGGGTGGGACACGATGGACCTTCGTTCCCAGCGGCACAGGCAACCCATTTGAGCTTGACTCACACCAAAAAAAGTGTGCACAGTGCATCCTCCATTCAACCCACCATCATGATCTGCATCACCTAGTCACCGTCCGTATTTCTCACGGCTGGCCCCACTGAACGATGAAGAAACAACGTATGGAACGAGCATACGAACTCAAATGTACGTAGGGGAGTGATGGACACAATCCTGCTTTTCGTCGTCTGAAAAGATGGTGGGGCGAGATGATGATGGATCGTTGACCATTTTCCACATTCGAAGGTTATACTCAACTCGAACTCGGAAAGTCGTCGGACCCACGCTCGCCTCATGGAATAGGACGTGAAAATGCTGAGTAAAATGGTTTGTGTATGCATGCATAGCTGGTTTCAAGCTTCTGGATTGTCGATTGGACTGTCCTTCAGTAGATCGCAGCTGATTCAACAAAGCCTATATTGAAATGTATTAAGCTAGTTTAGACGGGCCAGATCATTCCACACGATCAATTGGGATTAACTTATCCCAAAGCCATGATGTGTATGTATACTATCAAAATTAAGACGTCGTGTTCTCAAGAGTTCTCGATTTCACATAATAATTACCGTCCACTATGATATAGGCGTGTCATGGTCAACAATAATAAAAGTAAGATCTTGATTTCACGTCTTACTCTCATGCCTCCAAATATCTAGTAGATGAATCTTACACGCTTTTCAAACCATTTGTCATTGATTGAGTTTAGTGATCCCGATAAAATGAAAGCCTACTTAAAAAGCACGAATTTGGAGAGAAGACATATACTTCTAGGCATTAATTTCCTCATATAGTGTCTCAAACTGAATGAAAAAGCATGAATTGACCCCCGTAGGTAAGCCTACTCTCACTAATGTCATCTTATCCCTAGACTTGACACTACGTTTGTGCTGGACAGCATTGTCTTATGTCCAAGAGATTGTTAATTAAAACCAAGACAAGTCAATTAATTAAGACACGCCTTGGATAACTTCAACTGCACTAAAAAAGACTCCGTATCCAGCCAAATCAATCTGACATACTTTGTTTCTTTTCATAATTGAGTCATGTGATCTGCCAAAACCTAAGTCTAAGCTAATATTTTTTTATTTTTATAACCCAGGAACCCCCACAGCCGACAGCCGGAGATGATAAATCCGGGGCGAGCCGAGCCGCCTCCACGGACCCGGTTGCGGGTGAGTTGCGCGGAATGCAAACGCGGGGATTCGAACCCCTCCCCCAGCGATGAAGGCAAAGGAACGAAACCACGCAACCACCATGGGTAGAGGTAATATTCGAGTCTCCTGTCCGCATATATTGCGCATTATTGGAAGTAGAAACCCCTTTTCAAACGATCAACTTGCAAATGTTCACCATGTCTTAATTTTAAATTTTTAGTTTGTTCGCATTGTCATCGTCTTGTCTTCTAGGGCTTAATTTGTAAGGTCGATTCCTTTGCGTGAACTTTGATTAGAGCTCGCATAACCAACCTACATTAGACACATTAATTTACTTTCGGTCTTCTGTTAGTTGCAACTTGCAAGCTGCCCTTCACGGGAATAGTCAGCCCACTTGTCAATGAGCATAAAGTAACTGTTTGACTTGTCAATAGTATTAGGAGTGATCGGGTTCAGAGTAGGTAGAGTCCAAACCTGGACTCTATACCCGATTTTGTTATAACCAATTCCTCTTTTTTGAATCATGTACCTTACCCTGTTTTTATTGGATTTTATTTTGGACCCGACCCTATTATTCCGATTCGGAAATAGGGTCAACCTTGTTTTCATTGGAACCTGTTTTGCAACCATTCGATATCCTATACAGCTTTGAATTTTACATTAATTAGCGAAAAAACAACAATGTAATCCACCTAACATTATAAGACAAAGCCAAAATCCTAACTAGCAATATGGATCTAATATTAGTCCCATTCCCACAAGTACTTTTGATATGATTTAATGTGCTTGCTCATGTGTATGCAACAAAACTCTTATTAAGAAGATATATTTCTTGTGTTGGACTGAAAATGCTTTAATTAGTACTACAATAGTTAGTAGCACTTGTCCTGCGACTATAGTAATAGTTGAAGATAGAATCATTAAAAAAGAAAAACAATACATGAGAACAGTTATTTTTAACAATTCTTTTAAAACAATTCTCCCTCAACTTGATTTAGAGAGAATCTCTCTTTTTTTAATAATTCTTCGAAGACAAAGAGACTCAAAGGCATTATATAAAAAGACGATTTTATTTTATTTTTAAAAGGGTAAAAATCGATTCCAAAACCGGTCAAGTTTCGGGTGGGTCTTTGCTTGGACCCTATTCCCGAACCGGTTTCAACCCGTTCCCATCCCTGTTTTTCGGGTGGTCTGGTCTGGATTCCGGATAAACCCGGTCCGGTTGCACACTCCTAAGTAGTATGTTGGGTTCACCGCTAATGTCAACGAGACAAAAATTTGTCACTCCGAGTAATCACAATCATTGACTCCTCGAGGCAGCATTCCGGTTAAAATTGCATGTTGGACCTCTCATCCCTCTCCTAATTGTTTAATATTGGTGGGATTTCGTGATTTTTTTTTCACTTCTATGTGCATTTTTAATTTTGAGCTAGTTCTTGTAAGTACATCAATTGAAAAGTATTCCATGTCCGCTATTGTTTGTTATTGTTTTAACATAATTAGCACGTATGTTTACACATGATGTGATGATGATTGGAGAGAATTGGAAGGTGGCCTCAATCTTTAAGGCCGAAAATGTCCCTCCCCCTCCCTTTCCTTAAGTTGGCTCTACTTATTTCTTAAGAAATGAGATTTGGTGGTTGGGAACGGAGGATCACAAGCAGCTGCATTTGCTCCTGCGAGGCATGTTCAGTGAGTTCTCTATCATAATACTACGCAACCCTCTTTGAAGTGCAACGTCAAGGGTGGAGTGGATAATGCAAAGACCGATCTCCCAACTCGCGTCTAAAAGCACCAAAAAAGAATCAATGGGAAAGCGAGAAACATCGGCTTAGAAAATGAAAACCGGCAAAGATGGCTGGATTTTCTTCCTCCTTTGTGTAAATGAACTGGACTGAGTCGGGCTTCACGTGATCCAGCGCATGTTAAACGGAAGGGGCTCGTGTTTGAACTTCTTGTAGAATTAGCTTGAGAGGATGAGAAAAGAACACCCATTTGAGTTCAACAGTTGAAACATTAATTAGAGTCATGGTTTAACCATTTAATAACCCAAGAAAGGTGATTCTTTAAGTGGAGACAAGATTTAGCCAAGAGATTTGTATCCTTCCAAGAAGACAGACAAAGTCAAAACTCAACGCCCTAACCTTACCTACAGAGCAAGCTGGCATCTCTGCACAAATCTACCAAGCAAACCCTACCCAGTTACAAACTAAAGCCATTCAACACATCATCAGCACAATGCCAATTAAACTCTTAACCTGGCGACATCTATCAGGTAATAACATTTTAGTAAGTTTCTAGGGCAGGTCGCTTTGTGATCCTTCACAATCTTTCTCTGAACTATAATTCTTATCAGGAATCTGGACAACCTTGAAAAATATGATTTTCTTCAACTACCAGCGTTACGAAGATGCTGCAAGATTTACGATCTAACAAGATGTCCTCGTGGAACCCCGACACAAAAGTGTACTTTCCTGAACAAAGAAGTAGCATCTGCTGTTCTCATAATGTCCCCAGAAATAATGGTCCTAAATGATTGCATCCACTAGACCTGTCACGAGCAATGAACATGAGACTACACTGGAGTACCACGGAACACTCGGATCTGAAATAGCTCATAACATTTTCGGGAGTGCAAATCATGTTACATGCGTGAATCATTTGAGGAATAGAATATTCCGTTGAGACAAATTTCCATAATTTAACCAGCAAGGAAGTCAGAAGTTAGCTGACTCTGCAGCTATCTATACGATTATCACCTGCCTAAAACAGAATTAAAAAAGCTTACCGAGACACTATGGACTACGTTTCCAGTCAAAGGACCTAGCAGGGTATAGCTGACACAAACGGGCCAGGAAGACAAACAACTAAGCACTCGACTGATCCAACCCAATATGTTCGCAATTCCTGGCAAGTTAAGAAGCACTCCATTGGGCTCCATCTTTTCATGACGTTACCTGCTAGTGCTAGGGCCTGCGTTTCTATTAGTAAAACCCAAGAGCCTTGCTCAGTCCCAACTGAAGAGAGCGAGCTAGAAGAACATCACAAGCCGAAGTCTCAACGCAGCAGAAGTCCATCTGGATTTCAGATTTTTCTTGACATTCCTTGCAAAGTGACCGTAACACGATCAGAAGCAAAGCATCCCAATATGTAAGGTATCTTTTTTATCTAACAGATGGTCAAAAGAAATAATTAATTTATTCAGGATAGTTATGGTTTTAGAAATAATCATAGGAGAACAGACTTTGAGCTAACATGCCAGAACTACCACGAGATGCCTGTACATTTGTATAACTAGTTTGATGAAATAGCAAAGAACAAGGGGACAGCCAACATTCTACTGTTAACTTCTATATGTTGCAGCGAATGGTCCCACCTCTCACAGAACTAGTTGAGACCTGACTATCTAGCAAGAGAAAACAGATATATCCATATTAGCCCGATTCGTCAGATTCATCAGAATCGCTTCTCTCAGGTTCCCCCGCATTAGTCTCAGCCTCTGGCACCTTGGGTTTTGCAGTAGGCTTAGGAGCAGTCTTCTTGCCTGGTTTGCGTGAATTTTCATCTCCATCTTCCTCTTGCTCAGCCATGTCCACATGTACGGCACCAGGTCAAGGAAAAATCAAAAGTGACAGGTGCCATGGGTCCACATGCTAATGTGCCATCATAAGAGCCCAAAGAGAGAACTGTAGTTCCTCTACTTAATATGCATCAAATTTATTTGTTGACCTTACTCCTGTGATCATCTTAATTGGATATCGGGGAGGATTCAACTAAGGTGATAGATGCTAGGTGCACATCCACACAGATACCACCCAAAAAACGAAAAAAGAATAGAAACCAACACACAATGGCAGTTGCTATCTGTGCAATAAAGACAGTTCACATGCTAAATGTCCCATAAGTAAGAACCTAAAGAAGAGCTCTAGCATCTCTGCACTTAATATGCATCACCAATTCATCCCTTGACATTAGTGATGGGATTGTCAATTCAACAACTTAAATGCCTCAATCAATGTGACAAAACCTTGCTTGAAGCACATAAGGCACTTCAAAAACCTGTATTGACCAACCTAAATAAGATGTCGATATGCCTGCTCCTATATCAAGGAAATAGTTTTTTGATAGCACCAAGAAATAAATATTAGAATCAAAGGATATCAGCATTTTCTGCTGTCCCACCAGCCATGATGTTCAACAGATCCTTTTCAACACGCTGCACAAGCTCAGGCTGCATCAAGTAAAGGAGATGAGGTGATTATACATGTAGAAACTACACCTGATACATACCTGATATTGCCTTCAACAAACATCAACCAGTCACTTTAACTTAGATTTATAGCTATGTCTACGAATCCATGTCAGACAACGCTTCCACTTCAGTGATGGTATAAATTCTACTAATCTCACATCCTTAACTTTTTTAGCAGATATTTTATGGTTTGCAATGCAATTCAGCACTAGATAGCACACCCTATGTCTAGCCTGCCATTCCTAATAAAATTTCCCTCTCCCTCCACTCCCCCAAGGGGGTGAGAAACAGACACATGCTCAAAGAAGAATGAGGTGGTATTTACATTAAGGTCAGGTTCTCTGCGGAATCTTCTCTTGCGTGCATCCCTCATAGGAGGAGTCAGACCATGTCTGTACTCCACCACATCTGGGGCAAGATCTCCTGGTTCTCTGACCATTATCATCTGTACATGAGTTACCTTTTAAGAAAAAGGTGCACAGATGAAGTAACAGTGCTGAAACTATTAAAAAGTTCCCTTCACCTGACCAATATCAGCAGTTTTAATCAGATTAGTATCATCATAGGTCTTGTAAGACTCCACAACAGTTGGTAGATCCATCAGAGAGGCAGTGAAATGGTCATTTCCAATGGCAAAAGTTCCAGTCCTCCCATCCTCTGCCAAGACAAGGAACCAAAAAGTAAATTTGAAACCAAAATATGCGAAGCCTTCATAGGATGTAAAATCGACCCTGCCCCGACCTTACGCGACATGATGGGATGAGAATGGCCAAACAGAACAAACAGTGCCTAACTGTAAAAAGTATAACCACTAGTATTCCGATTATGTCAATGTGATGAGACGTCCATCCAGATCCAGTCAAACATCCAAGAAAGGAGAGAATCTCCATTTGGAAGGTCATAATTCACAGATAGAATACACCTTCCTTTCAAGAAGAGTAAATCCCAGATAAACTTAATACCCAATCAAGAGCCTTACCAGATAATTAATGACCAGAGATACAACTACACGTAGTCTGTATTCTAGTGGACTTAATTTGTCATAAAATTCTCGTAGTTCTTTTAATAGACACAGATGGTAAAGGTTTCATACCAGAGAAAGATAAATCTAACGCCTTGTCATCAGAAGAAGATGCATCTTCATTCAATAGCTGTTCTATTCGCTCCGCAACAGAAGGCGGAACCCTGAGAATGAACTGTTCCTCCATGCCTAAACACACAGAAAAGGGCAGCAAATTAATCCAAACCTAGAAAGTAGATAAGCAAAAGTTCAAAGAACTACTCCAAAGCTGCATAGCTCCACTCCAGTCATTGACACCAAAGGGAATATTGATAAGAGAAGCAAGAAAGCAAGAGAAATAGAAAATGGTTGTTTAATAAGAAAGTTAATACAACGACTTTGATTACATGGTATTAACCGAGAAGTCATATCTAAGGGAAGGTGAATGTTGATAGCATTAAGGTAGCTTAAGCACAAAATAAAGAAAGTGGCGAAAAATTTAGGAACCAATCATCTCAAAATTATGCATGTTCAAGGTACTAGATATCGATCCGCAATAAAGCCACAGTAGAAGCAATCCCGTTAGCGTTCATTCGACTTAAACCAATCATTTAACAGCACGACCTGGTCGTTTCAATGCCACTCAGGCATCGCTTCCAAATTCACAATTTTTCCCAAATTTCTGGAACCAAATCTCAATTGGGCAGAGCTTTTCGACGGACAATTTCGCCGGAAACGGGTCGTTCGCGTAGCTCACGGAGTAGTCATTCTGCACTGCGTTTCTATCGAACACTAAGACAAAAGCTTGGAGCGCGCAAACCCAGAAAGCCAATCTACGATCAAGAAGAACACGAAATCGCCCGAATCCACCCGACGCGATAAAACACACGCGACTAGAGAAGCACGGCGAAACGATCATATGCCGCAGCGCGGGCGGATAAGGAGCTCACCGGTAACAGTGCCTCCAGCGAGCAGGATCCTTCACAAACAGAGAGAGAGAGAGAGACGCACGGATCTCAGAAAAAAGGAACGCCCGCTCCTCCTCCTTCTGGGACGATGGGTTCGATCGGAATCCGGCGCCGGCGCGAGTTCTGGCGGGATCTCAGCTACCGGAGCGGAATCGAGTTGCTCGCGGGTGTGCTCGATAATCGAGCCTCGATTCTCTTCGTTCCTTCCCTGCGGCCAAACCCGTCTTTGATCAATTTACGATTACGGCCCTGGGCAACCCCGGCAGGAGGAAGCCAGGAAGGCAGGGGCAAAGAAGAGGGTTCGTTATCCGTATTGACCGGGCCGGTCCGGGCCATTCGGGCTTCAGTCCATTGAAGCCCAAAAGACGGGACCCAAGCCCAGTGGCCCGGCCCCATACTGTCATCTCTCGTCTTCTTCTATTTCCCAAAGCCCATCTCCGTCGGTCTCTTGCGAGGCGCGCCAATATGGGCTGAAGGCATATTTCGGATTGTTTTACGTTTGGGCTTCCTTGATGGCGAAGCTTACCCTCGGGTCTCCTTTGTGTACTTTGAAACTTGGTAACCATCTCTTTTCTTCTTCTTTTTGCCTATTCTTTTGTTCTCCAGAAAAGAAAAGAAAAATTAATTCATTTGATGACATCAATTAATTTTTCCAATTTTTTCGGAATAAAAAAGTGGCAAGGGAATAGATTTAGAACAAAAACAATAAATAAAAAAAATCTACTTCTTTGTTCTTTGAAACAAAAACCAGAAAAAATTATTCCTAGATATAAATTATTCCCAATAACAGAAAGGTTATGAAACACACTCCTAAAAGATCCAAATGATGAGCTTGTCCAATGGTGGGGCAACTCTCCAAGTGACTCATCAAATGGCCAAGTTGAGTTAGATTTAAGTGCATCGAAAATGGGTTTGATATGTTCAACTCATATTGACTCATTTTTACCTAGTACAGTTTTATTGACAAAATCTAGACTCTAATTCTTAGCATATTTTCCCTTTAAATTGGGAAAATAGTATACCTAATAACTAACGGTCAATCAAAAGCAAATTTCCCTTCGCTTTTTCATAAATGTCACTTTTTGTGCTCTGCATCAGGCCGAGGCAACGGAGCAACTCTCTTATAGGTGCAGTCGTGTCTGATTATCACTCTTGCTAGAGCTTCACCAAACACATTTGAGCCAAAAGCATCGACATCATCCGTGCACCTACCCAATTCAGGCCATAAAATTGAAGTCTACCTTTATTTTTGATTCTATCCAAAGCGAACCCGGTTCAAATTGCTTCCCCTCGGACGATTCGATCAGATCTCCAGTCCGGTATTCAAATCACTTGCCTTTCCTTGAAGTGGGAAGGAGAAAAAGGGGTCAAGGTCCTACAAGTGAGAAAGGGGGCGATGGGATGTGAATGGCTTGTAATCCACTAACTCCAAACTCCTCTCAAAGAGGAATCTTTACATTTTGCCTGTCCTCTGAGGAAAAGAGTCCAAAAAGGTTGCTCCTTTTGACGTTTTGATGGGGATTTCATGCTGACACCCTTCCCTGCCTTTTTTTTTGACTGTTTGTTAGCTTTACAACCAAGCATTGTATTCTTCTATAGTGTAGATTTGGGTCGTGCATACGCAGCACTATAATTCCAACTTTATTCCTACTTGCAGTGGAGACGGACTAATTCAAAATGAACAGCAGTTATGACACGAATTAAATCTTCCCCCCATAGATGCAAAACTAACGTGATGGTGTTGAAGCAGTCGTCAATGCTGATCGCCCATGTCAATCCTTTAAAAACGTGCATTTACATTGTGTGAAATTCAGAAGGTGTAGAAAACCTAGGTGGGATACGGTTCTCAATGCACATCTCATTCATCAATGAATGAAACTCCACCTACCAGTTATTTCCACATTCATGGTTATAATTTAATACATACGACATATTTGTCATATTGACAGAGGGGCGAAGGAATGAATTTCATGTTGTCTGACTTTTTTGTGCATGTGCATTTCGGTGCCCTGGACTTTTGTGGGCTTACGAAGCAAACACTGTTGCAGAATTTTGTTTCTTTCTTTTTATCATTATTTTCAATTATGTCAATGTCACATAGTAGAAGTTTCTGTGATGAATGAAGTGTTCATAATCGAGGAAGAATGACCAAAACGCCCCCGGGAGGATCCAAGTGCTTCCGAAACATTCTCAGGGACGAACGATCCATAATTGTGCCGTGATCTAGAGTTTTCTCGACATAAATGCTAATAAGTGGTAGGTGGGACGATACAATCTTGTCCGTCGGATCGAAACTTGATCAATGATTGTAATCTGAGGGCCTAGGGTGCCCTCTCTTCATTTGTATCCATCCAACCATTTAGCAATCTAAGTTCCTTTTTTCGTTCAAAACTTCTTTCTATTTTCTCTCTTTACGATTTGAGTGAATTGAGTGATCGATCGATTCGAAAGCGCAACGATTCAAGCGATCTAAAATAGCCTAAGTTGTCGCATGGTCACGATCTCAAACGATCAATCCGTGACACTAGCATGTGTGAATGGAACTTATTTACATAAATTGCATCGAGAAAGTAATGATGATGGAGCAACTTCATTTTGTCACCCACGGTATCATTCCAATTTTTTATCATACGTTTGGGCCCATAATCTGATCAAAATTCAATCATTTTCCTAATTTGACATAAATTGTATCAATAGATTACAAATGTTAGGACACTTGATGGCATTGACTTGCACTTATAGGGCCGGATCATTTATAACTTTTAAAGACCGTTGGACTAAAAAGAAAATATCTCAATCAATCATTTAAAGCTTTTAAGTACAACGTATTATGTAGGATACGTGACAAAATACATTGATACACCATGTACATGAATCAATCTTTGGGAGTTGATAAAATCTCCAGTTACAATGCATATCTAATCAATTGCCCTTTCCTCTCGGCCAAAAAATAAAAAAATAAGACTCCCTTCCCATCTTAATTCTTTAATCTTTTCCTTTTTTATTTGAAAAATAATCGATTTGTGATGTGTATAAACCATGCACCGAAATCCTTCTTTTAAGAATTGCTTATGACAAATTGACAATGATTTACCTAATATATATAATATAGCTTCAATAGCTTCATCAGATGGAACTGATATTACCCTGTAAAGAAGAAAGAGTCTTGAAAACATCCCGAGAACGAAGAGAGATCTCTGTAAAAGAACATGTCCTAGGAATTAATTAAAGCATGGCGAACGAAGAGATCTCCTGTAAAAGAACATGTCCTAGAAATTAATTAAAGCACGGCGAGTGAGAGTGAAGTTTCCGACTTTCCCTCGCCGATGGAGCGTTAATTACTGATAAAACCCGTACCTTTTCGACTCCTTCGAACTGAGCAGCTCATAAGTCATAATTAAAAACTGTCTTGGAGGGAGAAATTCCAAAAGCCCACGCATAGCATCTCTCAAATTTCCCTCCTGTGTAAGAATACCGTATTGAACTGCGATAATTCCAACCACAGCTCGGACCCAGAGGCCATTTGAGCAAAAGGTACTGCAGAAAAGACAAAGCTGTAGCGGGAGCCGGTACAGTTCGGCCGGGCGTTGCTGGGAACAGAGAAGCTGCCATTACAGGTCTCTATCATCGCTCTGAACTTCCGGGATCTATATATTTGAAATTTAATGTGGTATCCACTTCAAATCTTTGTCACAGCGTCGTAAAGCTTGTATTTTTAGTTAAAAAAAGACCACTTTATTCTGTAGAAAACAGATTGGCTTGTGGGGTATAGTCCGGACGAGCCTTATTTTAAGATGGGTCTTCTGTAGTGGGAAAAGAGTGATATTTTTTCCACAGGCCATTTAGGTCTAGACTAGAAGAGTGTTGTTTGGAGTCTTCTGGTTTCCAGCCTCGGCAGTGAGTGCTGCGCTCTCAGGAAGCGTGGGAAGTTGATGAAATCTTTGATAGATTCTACTCGAGATTTAATGCTCGGGGGTTCGGATTTTTTGAGAGGGATATCTCCATGTGTGATTTTCTTCTTTTGAGCTGATTTTGTGCGCGAGAAACCGAGTAAGTTGTGCTACTTTCCCTCTTGATTTCTCAGTGTCTGAATCTTTGGGGCCTTCTCAATCTTTCAGCTTTAGGCATCTACGTCTCTTCCGTGCTTAGTTTCTTCGTCTGTTGTATTCTCATCGTCCTGCTTTTGGAGGTTTCCCTAGAATGTTCTGTAGATCACGACTCTCACTTGAGCTGGTCGCTGATTCTTGTAAACTATGCTTATGCAACAAACGAGAAGTTACTTTGATGCCTTATTATGGCATTTGGCATTTTAGAGATCCAGATGAAGAGCTTATTCAGCTGGCCCTTCATAGTGCTGGCACTGTATTACTCATTTCTAAGCTTAGCTGCATTGCAGTTGGACGATATGTTTCTGGGCTGTTTGATTTTGGCACTGTCGGATGCTGTCATGGACCTCGAAATTTGTCTTTCTTTGCGGCATACTTTGTGAATCTTGTGCTTGAACACAGCGTATTTTGCAAATAAGGGATTCCTAATACGCTATAGAGTTGGACTAATTAGTGACTACAGAGTTGAATTAAAGTTGGTTAGTTACAACTACAAGAAGGGGCAAAAGAAAAGGAATCGGGAGGAATTGGAAAACCATTGTTACTTGCATCTCTAGACTGTAGTGAGTTTATCAACTGAACTAGAAGTTACAACAATCTGCAACTTTTGTCCCTAATTCCATTCCATGATGTCTTCCAGTGCCAATTTCTAAACTATATATGGCAAAGTATTACTTTCGTCTACTATTCGGCAACGTTGGATAATAGTCATACCAGATGTGCTTCAGAGATAGTTCATATTATTGGTTGAAAGCAGAATTATCTCAATAATCCTAGCAGGTCATCTTGGCATGATTTATCTCAAGGCACTGAAGCTCTGAAAAGTGACATTTATGATTCAGCTTATTCTCTCTCTTTTTATTTTGGAGTTTTAGAGAGATATTTCAGGTTGGTAGCTGCAAATGCAATTAATGATGGGAAAGGAAAAGGAAGACTTTCGTAATGCACTTGTAAATTAGAAATATCTCAGCAAAGGTTTTTGGTGCTTGGAGATTGGTTAATTTTGTGGATATAATGTACCTAATGAAGGTATATTGGCTTCCTTATTGTTATGAAGTAGGTTGTCAGTTTACTCAATGGCGTAAAATAAACTATCTAGACCTGGATAAATGAAATAAACTTTGTAGCCTTTGGGGCACTAGTGGGTTGTGTTACTATAAACCAAGACTTCATGATCAATGCTATTTAGATGGAGATGTTAGAATATTTAAATATTAAACCACATTTTTATCTAATAAATTAATCTTTTAGCGCAGTTAGTTGTAGTCCCACAAAATCTTTCATGATATTAGAGGAGGGGTCATGAGTGTTAGAACATTTAAATATTAATTCACGCATTCATTTATCAGTTTAAGCTTTTAGAGAAATTGGCCATCCCACAAAATATTTGGTCGAGATAGATGAGCTGGTTGTCTATCGCGCAGCTCTTTGCGGGTTTTATGCTTGTTTTGCTAGAAGTAGCACTTAAAATGGCATTTCTTTTATCATTTGTGCCTTCTATCCTTACCTTCATTTCCATGTAATCTTGATTTTGAAATGTGAATGCAGTCTCTAACCATGCCTCATGGAAAATTCACTGGATTTGCAGCTTAAGCTCCATCTAAAGGCGACAGAAGAGGGTGGAAGGTTTCGTACCCCATTTTCTGGAGATGATGGGTAAAAGAGGGCTGGGGAGAATTCTTCTGCTTCTACTTTCATTCTTGCCTATTGCCTTGGGTAATTCGGAAACCCTCCTGGGTTCTTTTTTAGTCCTACTAGCTCTAATTTGTCTGCTGAATCTTTTTCTGCATTTAGTGCCTGTGAAACATCCTGCTTCAATGGTTTATCTGGTCCTGTGGGGACAAACTAATCCAATCATGTAGAATTTTCAGTCTTTGTAGAGGGGATTTGATGGACAATTTTTGCATGGTCATACTTCCTAGTCGTGACTTATGACCATAGTCATACAGTGTTAGGGTTTATACAATAGGATTGCATACATAAGGTTTCGTTGGCTTGATATTGCTTGAGAGTGTAATCAGTGGTTATAGATTTCCTTTGAAGCTGACGATAGTGAAGGGCAATTTTTTGCTTGGTCATACTTCCTAGTTGTGACTTATGAGCATAGTCATACAGTGTTAGGGTTTAGACAATAGGATTGCATACATAAGGTTTCGTTGGCTTGATATTGCTTGAGAGTGTAATCAGTGGTTATAGATTTCCTTTGAAGCTGACGATAGTGATGGGCAATTTTTTGCTTGGTCATACTTCCTAGTTGTGACTTATGAGCATGGTCATACAGGATAAAGGTTTATACAATAAGATTGCATGCCTGAGGTTTCATTGGCATGATATTGCTTGAGATTGTAATCAGTGGGTATAGATTCCCATTGAAGCTGATGACAGTGGTACCATCCCTAATAAAAAAGATGTTTTGTTATGCATGGTCATGATTATATTCTGCTTCACAATTCTATGTCCCTATTCAATCTGCATTTTTTCTTTTTCTTTTCCCATATGTATGGTTGAAAATGGATAAGCTCTTGACCTTAACATTTTCATGTTCGCTATGGATTAAACAAGTCTACTGACCTTATCTATTGGAATTTGGGGTGATCTACGAATTCATGCGATTACATGCTTGACAATTTGCTGAGTCCCTTCACTCCCTATGATTTTGCAATCTCTCTTATCATTCAACTTTACTTGACATCACAAGCACATGAAGTCAGCAGGCTGCATTTTCTTCTATTCCTGAACTATATCTTGAACTAATAAAGCAGGTGCCTTCGTGGGAATAAACATCGGTACCGATGTCACTAACCTGCCAGAAGCTTCAGATATAGTAGCAGTCTTAAAATCCAATGAGATAACTCATGTGCGACTTTATGATGCTGATGTTCACATTTTAAAAGCCCTTGCTAACAGCGGGATCAATGTCATGGTTGGTGTCACGAATGAGGAAGTTTTAGGGATTGGGGAATCTCCAGCAACTGCGGCGGCTTGGATTAACAAAAATGTTGCCGCTTACCTGCCTGCTACCAATATAACTGCAATTGCAGTAGGCAGTGAAGTTCTTACTTCAATACCTCATGCTGCTCCAGTCTTAGTTCCGGCAATGAATAACCTTCACAAAGCTCTGGTTGCCTCTAATCTTAATTTTATTGTTAAGATCTCGACCCCACAATCAACGGATGTGATACCGAAGCCCTTCCCTCCCTCCGCTGCAGCCTTCAACTCTTCATGGAACTCTACAATTTACCAGCTGCTTCAATTCCTGAAGAACACAAATTCCTCATACATGTTAAATGCTTATCCATATTATGGATATACTCAAGGGAACGGGATTTTCCCACTCGATTATGCTCTTTTTCGCTCACTTCCTTCAGTGAAGCAGATTGTTGACCCGAACACCCTTTTTCACTACAACAGCATGTTTGATGCCATGGTCGATGCTACTTATTATTCTATCGAGGCTATGAATTTCTCGGGGATCCATGTTATGGTGACAGAAACTGGCTGGCCTTGGTTAGGTGGATCAAATGAACCTGATGCGACGGCGGAAAATGCCCAAACCTTCAATAACAACTTGATCAAGCGGGTGCTTAATGGCTCAGGTCCACCTAGCCAGCCAGATGTGCCGATCAACACATACATCTATGAGTTATTTAATGAGGATAAGAAACCAGGACCTGTGTCGGAGAAAAATTGGGGTGCGTTTTTCACTAACGGGACTTCTGTGTATCCTCTCAGCTTGGGCACATCCGGTCGAGTCACGGGGAACTCTTCTGGGCTCTTCTGTGTAGCGAAGCAGGATGCAGATACTGACAAGTTGCAAGACGGGCTAAACTGGGCTTGTGGTCAAGGTCACGCTAGCTGTGCAGCTATTCAGGAAGGACAGCCGTGTTACTCGCCCAATACTGTAGTGAACCATGCTTCGTATGCCTACAATGACTATTATCAGAAGATGCATAGTATTGGCGGGACGTGCGATTTTCAGGGCACGGCTATGACAACTACGACTGATCCCAGTGAGTTTCCTTCTTTCTTTTTAATGTTCTTTTCTGCAAAGGACAACTGGGATTATGCATACAAAACTGTCTGTCTTTCCCTTTTTTACGAGGCGCGTACGTGGTTTACCAAGGGAGAGGGTTGCATGGGCAGTGAATCAGTTATCTTAAAAGAAAATGACGCGTGGATGTGTTTTCTTTTCCTCATCAAAAAGTTGCATCACAATTTTAAGCAAATGTCATTTGGACTGATCCATAGACCACGTTGCTAAAGCTTTGGGTAGTTCATGGGCTCTAATTTCCTGCTTTGCTGATATTGGCACATAAAAAGGGCAGAATATGCATGTCCTTCCTGCAATACTCTGAGAGGAAACTTTCTTCCCATATTTTTCTTCGACTGATTCCTTTGGTCGCTGACTTGCTGCGATGTAACTGCAGGTTATGCATCGTGTAAATTCACTGGCAGGTGAGAGATTTTTAGTATATCTTTGAAAGATCTGCTCTGCTGCTGACATTACATACTTATTCATTTGAGTTGTGTCTGTTCTGAACGTGTTCTTGTATATGTGTCTGCTTTAAACAGTTCAAACTCGAGCTCCGCTGTGGTTACCCCGGCTGCATCTGCTCCTTTCAGTCCTATAGGCGGAGGTTCGCCAACTTCAGCTGTGCTAGTCTCCGAACTAAAATACATGATTTGCGCGATCGCTGTTGCTCTAACGTTGCTCTGATGGAGGGTTGTGGTCATATTCGGCTATAGCAGTCAATAGAAGGTTACCTGTAGATCTTGGGTGTGATGAAATCAGTGGGAGATTCTTGAGCTTAGTGAGAATTCTTGTTCACTCATACCTTCTCATTTTTGTTTTTGTTATGTGCTTTAGAGATCCTTCCATTTAGTTCCTCTTGGTCTGTTTTGTGTCATTGTAATATTTGATTCTAGAATCTGTGGATAGAGCATGATTCTTTGGAGAGGGGGGAGATGAGAATGGACCAATGCGACTGGCGATTGCCTTGCTTCCTTGCGATTTCCCTAAAATCAGCCACCAAATTATGGTAGGAAAGTAGGACGGTGTCCTGCAAATTCATCAGAAGCACATCCTATCCATGCAGTGTTGCAAAATGTATGATTCGATCTTTTACCCAAACTGATCTTATCACCAATCGATTTGGATTATTAGTCTAATTGTAAAAAGCTTGGCCATTGATGGGAATGGAGATGGCTTGCGCAGAAAAAGGCAACAGGATATGTGTATTTGCATCAAGTATGATCACATTCGAAGTAACACTCAAAGCATTATTTAAGTTGTTCATTGAAATGTTTGAGTAAACATTTCATCGTATCAGAGGAAAAATGATCACATATCAGCCAATCAAAATCAAATCATTTTGAAAGGTAGATAATGGGCTATTATTGGTTCTTTGTTTTTTTCCAAGATTAGTTAAAAACTTTAAAGTAGAGAACATTCGTTGATACATTCATTAGGCACCTAATCACGCGAACATTATTCAGCAAATGTCATGATGGGACATCATATTGCATCGCGACTGTCGCGAGCTCTAAGAATGACAATCAAGCCGATTTGGCCTATAATTCCGGATTGGGTCGAGTTCTAAGAATGACAATCAAACCAATCCGGCTTATAATTCTATCATAAGCCGATCTGGCTTATTTTCCTCTTTGAAATGATTAATTGAAAATATTTATCATTAGCATCCAATTAAATTAAATTAGAATATAAAATCCGGACGAATAAGAACCCATTGGAGTCGGTTTCAAATCAGAACCGGGTTGGGTCGAGTAAGAATGATAATCAAGCCGATCCGGCCTATACTTCCGGCTCTACGCGGCTCGGTGCGCAGAGAGCCAAACCGTCAAGAAAGGAACTGCGACTGTCGCGAGCTCGCGCGTTATCTGGGAAGATGAGGAGCTCCGGGATGATAGGGTCGTCCTCGGCGACGGCCTCGTCGGCGACGGCGTGGGCGTCGACGACCTCGGTGTCGTCGTCGGGGAAGAGGATACAGAGGGAGATGGCGGAGCTCAACCTGGACCCGCCTCCCTGTTGCTCCGCCGGACCCAAGGGCGACAATCTCTACCACTGGGTCGCCACCATCATGGGCCCTCCAGGTTCATCGCCCTCTCTCTCTCTCTCTCTCTCTCTCTCTCTCAGTGCTCAAGCACCTAGGGTTTCCGCCCGGCAGTTGCGGGTCTTGTTTGGACGCTAATTATGGCCCTTCCTTGATCTTTGAAGCTTAGTTTTTTAAACTAGTAATCTGGGACGTGTTGTGTGGAGTCATTGATTCCTCGAATGTAGTAATTCTGGGTTCTCTGTTGCTGAATCTGGGTTTCCTTAATGGTTCAGCTCAGCTTGTTTTGTTACCCGCTGTCCAGAGAGAGAATCTTTTAGTTCCCTGCAAACAATTTGGTTGATGAGCTCGGATTCATAGCTTTGCCTTGTTTTTTTCCCCTTGTGTCTGCAAAATTGTCTGGGGTTTCTTCAGCTGTTGCTGCCTGTGTTGCTTGACTGGTCTGCGGTTTTAAGTCTTCGATGAACAGCATTTGTCATCTTGATTGATTGGTATTCACGAGATCCAGCTAATGATTTCCTCAGTGATCCGTCGTGTCCCTTTCTTCTCTAGTTTCAGTGAGTCGGTTGTTTTGCAAGGTTCTTAGTTTTCTGTAGTGACATGATGAGCATGCTTGTGTGGATGTTTCTAGGTACACCGTATGAAGGCGGGATATTTTTCCTTGACATAACTTTTCCAAGTGATTATCCATTCAAGCCTCCACAGGTTTGTTGCTTTTGTCGATTATCTCCTTGAGTTTGTCAATGGAATTTCAATTGTCATTTGGAGTTTGATTAAGTTGGAGTAGTTTGCATATATGTCTATTTAAATCACGTCGGTTCACAGGTCGTATTCAAGACTCGAATTTATCATTGCAATGTTGATTCGTCCGGCAATCTTGGATTGGACATCTTGAAGGATGGTTGGAGCCCGGCTCTTACAATTTCTAAAGTTCTTCTTGCCATCAGATCGATTTTCACGAATCCTGATCCCCGTATGCTTCTATGATTGCATTTGTTTGACTCACTACATCTTCAATAATTCTTACTTGCTAGGAAAAAGTGAATTTCTTAATTGGTTGTGGGACGGAAACAGATATATGGTTCTCACATATCACTATTAATTTGCAAGCAAGAAACTTAGAGTGGAGTTGAAGGAATTTTCTAGGAGCACCACCAATCAAATTCTCTTTCATAGTAGTTCGTCCTCTAAATGAAAATGCATCATGCCTCATTCGAATGTTCTCTTGTTTCAGATAATCTACTGGTTCCTGGCATTGCCCACCTGTACATGGTGGACCGGCCTAAACATGATCAACTGGCTGCTGAATGGACACTACGATTTGCGAAGTGATGGAATTCATCAGATGGAAAGAGCAGACTCCCTTGTTGTGCAACTCTTGCCACAGAAGACGGCAGGTTTGGCAATATGGCCCCACCTAAACAACCAAGTTGATCTTGAGACCAGTAGGGATGAATGTGACGCATGCCTCCTGCTCCAGCATCAATCCTTTTTAGTGGCAACTGGTAAACTACTTTTAGATTTGGTGAACGGATGTTACGGGTGAGTTAAACCTTTGGCAAATGCGGTGCTAAAGTCCAAGCTGAATGATCTTTGTGAATGGGAAAATAGCCGGTGAATGATGAAGGAGGATTCTAAGCAATTAGAGCTGTTACTTTATGTGCGTGTCAATCAACTTGGCAATTGTACCTCTCCATGTTCATTTGTCTTTTTGGGCTTGACCTTATGTGCCCTGCTTTGGTATCAAAGATAATTGTAGCAGGACGCGAAGAGGTACTATATGGCTGTTGAAAATAGCCATCTTTTTCGACCAAAAAAAAAAGTAGCCCGTCTTTCATCGTCACAAGCAATGTCCCAGCCCATCCCGGAACCATGTATCCGGTCACACTAGTGCCAAAAAGAGAATTCTATTTCTAGCACCTTATGATTAGCAGCCCGATCTTCTCTTTCCTACCTTATGATTAATAGCACTGTCGATTCTCTGCACGGATGAGAGTACCTACAACTGGATCTATCGTTCGAGTACCAGGACACAAATCGTGCTTTTGATCAGTTGCATTTGTCGAAGAATTACAGTTTCAAAGATGGCTATGAGCCAGAATCAAGGATCTAAGCATCAAAGAATGCCGTACCCTTCATAGTGAGAAGGGTGTCAACTTGCCACGGATGGTTTATTCCAAGGTGAACTCGAAACGCAACTCGGCTTCTCAGATCCTAGTTTCTAGAGGCAAATGTGGGTATCCATTTTTGGGATCAGAAAAAATTTAAGGTGCACGTACTTTTACTTCTCTGACTGACAGACGTTGTGGAGGATTGTAAGGTGTTAGGACTTTCTGGTTTGATGATCGAAATTAAATGATGGGAACCTGCCGTCTGCTCGATGAAAAGTATGAGAACAGAAAAACGGGTCTCGTCATTTTCAGTTGGTCATGGAAGTGACCAATTCTTCTGCGCCCATCAAATTTGGCGTTTTTGGGTCAAGCTCAAAACCTTGCCTCCCGACTAATCTGACTCTTGACTGTCATCATCAGCCTTCCGGAAAATTTCAAGGTGCCGTGTATCACTGCACAATGCTGAAAATGTCTGCAGACCTATACAGTCAAGAACCAATTTTTACTGAGAAGGTTCCGTTTACTTGAGTGCAATCATTCGTCAATTTTTAATTGGACGACCGGGTTTTTCAACATTGGATGACCGTAAAATATTCTTACTTCCAAACCATCGCCTCTTTGATGGGATCAGTGACCTCTATTGTATTCTGTACTTTCAATGATGAGGCCGGAATTATTCGTGCATTCAATGTACCAGGCCTTGGATCTGTAGATCACACTACAGGCAAGATCTAGTCAGGTTACTCGCAAGCAATTCAGGCTGAACTCGGTAGTTATTCGAGATTGACTCAAAGTCAATCTCGAGCACAAGCTGCTCAAGTATCTATTTGAGATGAGCCCCAGTTCCAGCTCATCAAGCCCATTAGCTTAATCAAGCTTTCATTATTTCTTCGAAAAATCTAAAATTTGTATAAACAAACACAAAAATCTTCCTAATCACACAATATTCAAACTCATTGAACTCGACCTCGAGTTCATTCATAAATTGATCCTAATTGACTTTCGAACCGAGTCGAGCTTGATACTCGATTTTCTAGTTGAGCTGAACTCGCGCGTGAAAAAGCCACTACTCGATCGAGCTCCAGCTCGACAATCTATGGACTTGACTCGGTTCGATTACACCCCTAGACTCCTCTTCGGGCCCTCTCGCGAGACCTTCTCTATTCTCACAAACCGACACGCCAGCGAGCGGAAGGTCGCGACGAGAGACCACAGAAGGACCAAAATCTCAGTTCATTAGTGCATCCAGCTGTGCAGATCTTTAGGTCAACAATCCATCATAGAAAATTAGAGAGAGGCAACGACTGCCGAATCTCCGATGTTCATGCCTCGGCATGTGCAAGAGCCGAGCGTGCACCTCGGTGTCACCAGTAACCAACTCCATGTGCCGCGGCTGCAATTTGAACAGAAGCCCAAATTTTTTAACGAGGGTTAGAGCTGAATTCTTCAAAATGTCGTCGTCAAGGAGATGCCACCAAATCGGAAAACGCATGTTTGTTCTTGGGGGAGAATCTTCTTTTTAACTCGATTCTCACGCCAGACGATCTAAGACTTTCTTCGAACGGCGTCGGCAAAATTGCTCCTCTTCCGTGAGAATGGGATCATATAGGTTCCGGTCCAGATGGGCTGCAACTTTTCGGGGGCAACACGATACAAAAACTAATAAAATAAAATTACGATGGAGGATCTCACACGGTCGAACCATTTCTCACGTTTCGATCTGATCAGAAACGTTTTTTTGGGGGAAAATTTCGTGCTCGGAGGGGGGCGTTTATCTCGAAGGAAGAATCGGTCGCTGTAATGGGGATTGCCCGTCGTGATTAATGGTTAAGAGACCAACAGCGACAGGCCTCGGTGCTAATTGCACTTTTGTCCCGTGTGGCTCGGGAAGTGGTTAGGAGTGGGGGGCCGTGATGATTGAGGATTTTCGGGTATGTGTCGCTGCATCACTAGTCACTTCATAACATATTCGGCAAGGAGGAGGATTATGGAATTTGTTGAGGACAGGTCAAAGTTTTTGCACCAAACAGAAGTAACTCAAGTCGTCATCGATTCTCAAAATCTTATTTGAAAAATTATCATGCGTCGAGTACCGTAAGATTCGCATCGGCACATCTTTTGATTCGCATCGGTTTCATTAATTTCATTTCCTTTTATTATCCTGTTGAATCTTAAATTCATCGTCAAAAATAAGATGGAGAACATGAATCTTGATATCCTAATCGAATTCAAGAAAAATATATATATTTCTTGAAGACGAGAGAAAGAGAATAGCAAATATAAAAAGTCAAATCAAGTTACCTTTAAAATGATTTTGTAAACATTTAGTATAGTCGTTCCTTTTTTTTTTGTCCATCAGTGTATCCAAACAAAGTACATCTACACGAATGAACTCACGCCTACTTCGTTCTATTTTTTTCCATTTCCCAATCCCTTTCACCTGTCGCTATTCACATCTTTGCTTATAGGGTTTCTTTTGTCCCCTAAATTTACGTACGTACGCTGTCCATTAATTTATACCGACATAACTCTCCAAGTTTATTCATTTCTTGCCCACTTTACGAGCCCCCCAATTACCCTCCGACATAAAGACCGGCTCTCCACTTTTCGTACGGACGAAACTATGATTTCGTCGCTTCAAGTAGATGCGCATCTCATTATCCATCAAAACCTATCGCCCAAACTCCGACCAAAGTTGGCGATCCTAAATTCTAGGCAGACCTGATTTGGTTCGACACTCGAAAAAGCGTGCGATCGAAAACTCATTCATCATGGCGATTCTCACGACATTCGCCTCCGATCAAAGCAAGCAATGCAACGGGGGGCTCAGTGCGGTTTAGCTCAAATGCTCTTTCCGCCATGGAGAAGTCCTCAAAACGCATTCCTCTGTTTTCCCGACAAAATTGCTCGACTCAGCTATGATCATTTACATAGTACCGATCAAAAAGCAAGAGCAGCGAATACAAACCGAAAGCATATCTCTCGTCATATACATATATAAGCCTTTTGATGAAAAGTAGGAAGCAAAGAAAACCAAAAACACTCCGAGAAGAAATGACTCTACTGCCCCTCGCCGTTTCGCAAGCTGGGCTCCCGGCACGAGTGGAGCGGGGATTTTATCAAATCTCCACGCAGCAACCCGATTGGACGAACCCGCTGAACTCGTCGGGCACGTCGCTGACCCGCTCGAATTTACCGCCCTGCTTCGCCCTCACGTAGAAACCCTGCGCCGCCCCCTGGTACTCCGACCCGGTCACCAGGGTCATGTCCCCGACGGCCACCCCGCTCGGCCCGACCCGGACCCTCGAGTCCGATTCGGCCCAGCTCACCAGCCTCCCGTCGCTCCCGAAGCTGCCGACGGAGGACCTCGGGCACCGGCCCGGCTCCCAGACCCCCTCGGCCAGCTTCCACTCGCCGCCGCCGGCGCACACCTCGGCGCTGCCCTCGAACTCGCCCTGGCTGTCCGTGCCGTACCCACTCACCACCCAGAACACGCCGCCCGCGACGATCCCCTCGCACTCGTCCCGCTCCCGAGTCATCGGGGGCAACTCGGTCCACTCGTCCCTCCACACGTCGTAGGCCCACGCCGTCCTCAGCGCGTTCTTGTTCTCGTCGTGGCCCCCCGCCACGTAGATCCGGCCCGCGTGCGACCCGATGGCGAAGAAGGACCGCTTCGACGGCATCGGCGCGCACCGCCTCCACCGCCGCGACGCGAAGTCGTAGAGGAACACGTCCGTCACCGGGTCGTAGCTCGCCGGGTCCCAACCGCCCATGACGACCAGCTTCCCGCCCTCGCAGCCGGCGACCTGGCAGAACAGGGGGAGCCCGGCCTGGTACCCGGGGACCGGGTCGAGCCGCTCCCAGGTCCGGCCGATCGGGTCGAACACGGTGATGGCGTAGCTGGGGGAGTCGCTGGGCTTCGACCCGTCGGGCCGGGGCTCGGGCTGGGGCCGGGGAAGAGCCTGTACGAGGCAGGCGACCTTGCGGGTGTACCCGAGGTGCTGGCGGTGGTGGTAGAACTCGCGGCTCTCGAGCAGCTGGTGCCAGCTCCGGCAGACCCACGAAGCGACCTGGTGAGAGGCGTCGGGCAGGCGGGACAGGCACTCGAGCCCTATGTCGCCGGGCAAGCCCGGGATCAGGTCGCTCAGCTCGAAGCTTTCCATTCTTTCGTTTTTCTTCTTCTTCTTCTTCTTCGACGGTGCTTTTCTTTCTAGTGGGAAGCAGAAAGCTCTTTCGGGCTTTTAATTCGAAAAAAGAAACGAGAGACTTTTTTCGGTCCGTCTATTGAAAATTGGCTTATCTATAGTGCTACTGAGCTTTTTTTCCAGTTCGAGAAAGGCCCGGGCAGGGCAAGCGGGTATTTATACAGAGGATCGGGATAAACGGGAGACGGGAGAGCAATCACGAGCCGACACGTGTACGGCGGGACCGGCGTGACGTGGTGGCCGGGTCGAGAAGAAAATATGGCTCCGATTTTCGAAAGTCTCGTCATTAATTGGGGGTGTCTTTTTCAAATTTTAATTTGGGGGGGGGGCGGCATCGGCCTTTGGATCGATCCGGAAAAAGACGGGCAAAAGCCGGGGGAAGCCACCGAGTTGACCGGTGGTTAGGATTGGGTTCTTCGTTGTTGCGGATAAGGGCTGGGGCTCGCCGAGCCTGACTGGGACACCGGCACGTGATATTTACCGCGGGCCCCGTGTTCCGCGCGACGCATGACACGTGTCGGATAAGGTGGGCCGGGGGAGGGGCGAAGGGATGCGGATTGCCGACGTGTTTGGGGGGCGGGATTTTATCTGAATTGTGGATGAGTACCCCCTCGGGAGAAGAGCGTGAGGGAGGGGAGCGGCGTGCTGCCACTGCTCCTCGATCCCGATTTCTCATGGGGTCTTTTCCATTTTTCTTTTTGGATAATATCGTATCTCGAACGTGAACAGACCGGTGCCCGCAAATCTTTTTTTTAAGGAACACTTCAGGATGGGAACGGCACAATTCGCGACACCAGCCGGGGGCACCGGAAGAGGCACTTTTCTCTTTGACTAATCGTTCGGCCTAATTCCATCAGGATTGCTATGGCGCCCAGTAAGAAGCGTCTATGTGAAGCGTCCTGAACGAGTCGGGAGCGGTCAACTCGACCGAAACTCGAAGAATGCGGGAGGATTCTCTGTTACCCGTTCGAGTACAATCGATATAGTATTCAGCATAACCTCCGATTGATTTATAAAAGATGCAAGGTGCTTCATTTGTCAGTTTTAATGTAAAGTAATAGCGACGTCACGCTTGTTCATACTGCCATTTTGTAATCCTTGTTTTGTGGGGGGAGAAAGGGCGGTAAACTGGTTTTTCATCGACGACGAAAACAACGAAAGGTGGGTGGATTATAAAAGTGGGGGATGCCAATGGTCGCCCCCGATCGTGCCGCTCCATTCGCGAAGAGATTGGACAATTGGGACTTTGGTTTGCTCGTGATATTTGGTTACAAACGAAGGAGAGCGATTTTTTTTACAAATTTTAGTCAGCTCGTGCCCACCTTAACCGTAATTGTTTAATCTAGGTGGGAGCAAATGAATGGCTAAAGAGGAAAGAGATTCACAACGTCAATGTTGAACATTTCTATGCTTAAAAATAAAATAAAATAAAAACATTTAAGAGTCTCTGATCACGAGACTCATTGAGCCGCGACGGAACGGCAGCGATTTGTGAGTAAGCTCTCCAGACGGCCTGCATGAGGGAATCGAATCGAATCGGCTCCCAAACCTCGAGGCTCGCGCAGGTTATTCCTCGGATGCACTGGGCGGCGACCATAAGGATGCCCGGAAGCCCCGAAAGGAACGACGGAGCGGATGATCGGTCCGTTGAAATCGGGTTAACTACAAGTCAAACCGACGGAGCCCACTTGCTCCTTTGTTCTCATCTTGTTCACAAAAACGAAAAAGAAAAAAGAAAAAGAGAAAAAACCCATGTCCACAGTCAACTCCGCCACCACAGACGTGACCGCCGACGGATTTTATTATTATAAACATCATAATTTTTTTGGGGAGGTTTGAAAAGAGGTAAAGAAAACAAAAGAAAAAGAATCTCACTATGGAGTTAGTGCTTAGGCGTGGACACACCCCACCGCGAAAACGAAGTGGGGCCAATTGGCGTTTTGACGTATTCCGTAATTATTTAAGGTAATTATTTATGCATAATATTGTTGTTAATTATTAATTTGAGTTTTATATCCATATATATAATATAAATTGTTTTAAATCGCGTCCGGTTAGGGCATGCCCATGCAAGTTACGCTGGACCTGTCCTTTTCGGCACACCGCCGGTTGGGTGTCCCAGGGTCCATTACCCGGGAGGTTTTTGTCCCGAAGCGCGGGAAAACCTTCTAGAAGAAAAATAATGGCGATGCCTTTGCCGAGTCCAAAGTGAAATTACAAAAAGAAAACAACACGACCAAGAGAGAGAGAGAGAGAGAGAGAGAGGGAGAGCTTCTAGAAGGACGATCCAAACCATAAATGGGCTCTTTCGTCATTTTCCTATTATTGTTTTACCTGCCTTTAACAGCTAGAGATTCCCGGGAGGGCCCAACGAGATGGATCGATCGGCCGAGAATGAACCGGAGTGAACCATCACGGGCGACATGATTGAGGCATGCCCACTATCGGACACGATTTTTTAAAGTGCCCCCTTTCTTTGCCCCAAATCGTGGCTTGTGAATGATGACGGCCCAACGTTGATGACCTTTGTGCTCAGTTTGCTCGGAAAAATGATACGCAGGGTCTATGGAGTTAAGTTCAGTGTAGTGCCGCTAATAAATTTTTAATTTATGCAATACGATTATTAAATTTTAGTCCAATACTCGGTGTCATTTTAGAATTTTTAATTTTTCAATACGATCCAATTTAATAATCGTTCAAGAATCACAGTGATTAAATTAAAAATTTAAATACGATATTAGATATTAGGTTAAAGTTTAGAGGAAATAATGCATAATCGACCAAAGTCTGGGGACATTTTTTTGATTAATCCTAGGTTGCTCATGAAAGAGCTCACCCACTAGTTGGTCACAGCGAGATCGGTGGGCAAATCGACATGGATAGGGATGTCGATAGCTGAGCGTTCTTCCTTGCCGAACCAAATCACGGTACAATGCCTATTGGCTAAATTATATGGCGGGGTTTGTCCCGGGGTTACCCAAAAAGCTTCCAGAAGAAAACGACGTGCGATGGGAATGTAGAAGCAAAAACCCAAAGGGAAAAACAACGGAAAGAGAGGGAAGGGGGAGGGGGAGAGAAGGAGAATCCAAGCTAGAAAGGAAGCGTCTGGAGAAACCTGAACTTTACTCTCGCCTGAATCGAGAGAGCGATCGATTTCGAGAGATTTCTCCACGCATGGAGATCAATTTTCCCGGCGGATGCGTATGGAATTAAGCGGGGTTCCGCCCGCTTCTCCAACTCTTCTTGTGAACATCCAAAGAAGACGGATAAATTCCATGAACGATCCCGAGGTGGGGTGGGATGGGATCTCTTTAAACTTGAGAAAAGAGTCCGAAAAATTATAAATTCATTACATATGTATCAATTTAATCCTAAACTTTTATATTTAGAGTCAATCCGGTCGTTTCGATTAATTTTTTGGTTGAATATTACTGACGTAGACACCTATCGATTTATGTAACACAATCGACATTAATTATACATAAATTTTAATAATATTTTGAATTTTTTTATATTTCATATTGTTTCTTTCCTTTCTTTTTCTTTCTTTTTTCTTCCTCTTCCTCCTCTTGACGAGTCTTACCAAATCTGGCGATGTCAGGTCTTGCCCATAGCCAACCTTGAGCCTTGATAGGGGTTGGGTGAGGCTCGACCTTGCCATCATAGGTGAGGTTGCCTAGAGGCCGATGAGGGGCCTCGCTAGCTCTCACATCTGGCCAATCACCGAGGTCTAGCAATCGGCTAGATGGTTAAAGTAAGGGAATTGGAAAAAAAAAGAGCAAAAGAAAAGAAAAAAAGGAAAAATATTTAAAATATTATTAAAAATTGTCCATATTAACATGTCATGCCAACCGACGTCAATGTCAGCAATATCCAACTAAAATTAATCGAAAAGACTGAATTGATTATAATAAAAAGATTTAGGATTAAAGTAATAGTATTTAAAGATTTATATCGATTTGGCATTAATGTAATAAATAGATTTATGACTTTTCTGACACAACTTCCTTTTGAGTGAGAATGTCTTGCAAGCATCTTAAAAAGTGCCAAATCAATGGACAAAAACAATTGAAAAGAAGAGAGCGAGTATCTCCGGGTGCTTTTTCCATAGATGGCAAAACGACATATTCCCTTCAAACACCGAAAAGGCGAATGTACAGTGCTCGACCCAAACGAAGGGACCAGACACCTCACCCCCTCCCTTTTTCTCCCTCCTTTGAAAAGGCAAGAACTGAGGTATCTCTCACCTTTTTCCGCTTCATTCAATACGAGAATTGTCATTTTGGTCAAGCAAAGGATATCCAAGCTGATCGACAAAAAAGGATATAGATCAGCCGAATCGATTCATTAAAATTCATCCCGCGATTTTCTCCGCCACGAATCTCTCGAGGAAGCAATAACGACTGGATCTGCCTACGATTCGACGGTTCTTTTCCCTTCCTCTTTGAGGCATCATTGACGCGTCTACGCCTCTAATCGCGAGCTCCCTAGGTTACCTCATCTCGCCAAAATTCCATCTTTCCAGAAAGTCTTGCGTCGGTCCAGGGAAAATTTTTACATAAAAAGATCAGTGGAAGATAGCGCAAACGCAATGATCCTTTCTTGTCTGATAAAAGCATGGTCCCCCAGGGGCAAAATTCATCCCCCATCGCGAGCATCTAGAAAAAGTGTGGTCCAAAAGAAGAGAGGGGGGGATTCTACGCATCTCGAGATCCACCGCCGCTTATTTTCTACCCCGACTAGGACGACTAATCGAAAAGATCGAGCTTTCCTTTTTTGGGAAAATTGCCTTGTCAAAGCACGAGGAAATATTCTTTACCATTCTTGTCTCCAGATCTCGGCCTTCACTCGTCGTATCTATTCTGCCCCCCCACCCAATCGTTCCCCAACATTTTTTTTTTCTTTTTTTATCGAAATAGAACTTTTAATTAATCTAGCCCAAAGTAGGGGGCCGAGAGATGGGCATTAGTACATAATAAATTTCAAAGACAGATAGGTGGGGATTGGACCCAATTCGAGGGTAAGCCCTATTTCTTATGAGTTTTAGCGATTCAATTTGCAGTCACATTAGCCTTATTGTAACAAAAATTAACCTAAATATTAGGGCGACGCGATAGAAAAATTTTACATTTTTGGATAGGCACACGCGCCTCCCGTGTGAGCTATTGATGGTGGACAAGTGCTTTAGCCAAAATCTAGCAATCTTTCTCTAATAGAACGGCCTCGTTTGAGGAGGGGAGGGAGTTACAGCCATCAGCTGTAGGGAAACAAGATAGAGAGCAGAGAAAATCGAGGGCTTTGACCAACGCCCAGGCCTCGACCAGAAGTGGGGAGGACGCCAGTACTGATTGAGCGGCATCGTGCAGCAGCTGGTCGGTGAAATTGCAACAAATCCAAGCTACCGAGCCCATGGTGTCACCAAATAAGAAAGCCCCATCCATATTGATCTTGAATGCGTGAATTAGCGGAGGTTGCCATCCATTGATAAGGGTTCTGTTGGTTATAGGTTTACTGCCTGCTGGGATCCAAGCGCGGTAGCTCTATAGCACTGAGGATGCTGTGTCCACTACCTAGTCAGCCTGCGGAATCCGGCACTTGAAGACTGCTGCGTTCCGGGCCTCCAAATTTCCCACAGGATCGACGCAACTTGTGCTAGAGCCGGTAAGCCTTTTTTTTTTTTCGCACAATGTCCATTAGCCACTCTTCAATGTGACTTAACCCGTGGCTAGATGTCTGAATGTGAAGGTTGGGGTGCGCCCACAATGAGTTGGTCCAGGGGCACATGAGACAAAGGTGTTCGACGATTTTGCAGCACTGTTGGCACAATGGGCAAAGGGGATCAGGTATTATGTTCTTTTGAAACAGATTTTCTTTTGTTGGGAGGGCATTTTGGTATAATGTCCATAGGAAGAATTTGATTTTGGGTGGGAACCATATGCTGTTCCATAATTTGCTGGGGGTGTATGACGTTGAAGCTTCATTTGGTGACTATTTTGTTGTTGATTCTCGAATGAACGTGTACCCACTTTGAACTGTGTAGTGGCCAGGTGAGTTCCTGTCCAAATGAGGAGGCCGTCTTGTCTTGATTGTGGGTTTAGGGGGGTTGCCAATATTTCCATGACTATTTGTTCGTCGAAATATTCATGTAAAAGTGGTAGCTTCCATGTTTCTTCTATTGATGATATGAACCCCGATACAAATTGAGGTTCATTCTTGTTAGCCGGGCCATTTAGGATCCCTTTCGGTAACCACCTGTCCTCCCTAGTCTTTATTCTGGTCCGATCTCCAATTGTCCACCTCATGGCAAGGGACATAGCATCTCTACCAGCGAGCAAATTATGCCAGCCCCAAGAAGATTTATGACCTTTACCAGCACGCCAAACATTTTTTAGGGGAAAGTATAGTCCCTTGCATAGTCGCCTCCATAAGGAATTTAGGTTTGTGCTCAACCACCATGCTTGTTTTGCCAACAAGGCTTTATTAAAGTCCAGTAGGTCACGGAAGCCCCCCATTGTCTTTCCTTGTTTTGAGTACCTCCCATTGCTTCCAATGAATACCTAGCTTTTCGCTCATTTGTTTTCCACCAGAAATGTGCTATTTTCTGTTCGATTGCCTTGCAAATTGACATAGGAATTTTAAAAACTGACATAGCATATTGTGGGATAGCTTGCACCACTGACTTAAGTAGGATTTGTTTGCCTGCTCGGGAGATCAGTTTTTCTTTCCAGCCTTCCAGTTTTGTGTTTACTTGCCCTAAGATCCATGCAAATATGTGTTTTTTCGATGTTCCCCAGTCTGAAGGTATACCAAGATATTTCCCAATTTTTTCTATGACCGGCACCCTCAGTGCTTGCACCATATTCCACTTTAGGTTCTAGGGGCAATCCCGACTGAAATAAACCCCTGACTTGTTCGGATTGATTTCTTGCCTCGAGGCCATACAATACTGATTTAGAACTAAGGCCGGGTTTTGACATTCCAGAACCATCCCATCCAAGAAGAAGATTGAATCATCATTCGCCAACCTTGCTTGACTTCTCCAATTGCCGGCTCTTCAAATGGTGGAAGGGACATTTCTTGATTCGTCAACCACTTTGTGTTGGGCAAATGAGTTGATCGCGGATTCTTCTTCCAGATCCTAGTTAGCACACTGCATTCAATACTCTTTACGAGAGAAAGGGGAGAGTGAGAGTTGAAACCAAGACGTTATTATTGATGACCAAAAGAGGGGAATCGAGTATTATCAATAGTAAAAATCACTTTCAAGGTATCATCGTGATTTGGTCGGGGTTAAGAGATGGATAGTTATGTGGATGGAACATAGGACTCACAAAGCTAGTTGCTATATGGTCTAAGGGTGCATTTGGTTCAGCTTTGCAAATGGGCTTTGAACCTAATGCAAATGCTAAAAACCTGAAACTATCTGAGAAAATGCAATTGTGTTTGGTAAAATTTCTTTGCAAATGGACTTTGAATTGAATGTGCATTTAGTAAAAAAAACTTTCACAATGAGCTTTGAAGGTATAATATATGTATATATATCTTCTTCTTTTTTTGAAAATTGAACTAAACTCTTCGCTGGACCGACGAAGAGCTACGGCTGCCGACAAGCTAGATTTAGCGCCGGTGGTCGTTGGCTAAGGTTGCCCGACTCCTAGCAAGGTTGTGTGACCTCCGACAGCCCTCAACTAGGTCACGTGACCCTCGCTGGAGTTTGCCCGACCATGGGCGACCTCGGTGCCCGCCCGCCGGAGCCAAATCTGGTCGCCGGCAATTGTAGCCCTTCGTCGGTTTGGCAAAAACCGGCAAAGGGTTGCCTCCTTTTTCAAAAAAAAAAAAAAATCATGGGTAAAATCGGAATTATGAAGAATTAATGAGGATAATTTTGAAAGGAAAAATTAATTTTCAGCATTTAGCCAAATGCCAAAAGCCCAAATCACAAAGTTAGTTCCTACTAGCTTTGAGCTTTCAGCATTTTGAAATCCATGTCCAAAGTTGAACCAAACGCAACCTAAGTGCTCTAACTTGAAGAGACATATTTGAATAGGTTGGCAATTGAAGGTAAAAAGAAATGGCTGGAACAGAAGTTGGCCCACAATAGGATGTATATTAGAATCATATATGGATCTCTAACTTATTTTAAGGTAAGGCTTGATGACATGATAGATCTTTACTCTTTTCTTGTTTATGCATATCCCAATTGGGAGAAAAGTGACGTAGTTTGCCCTGGAAATGCTTGGACCTCCAACTTACGCTACAAGGGAACTCGCATGCAAATTTGAATGACTTCAACCTAGGCAAGACATTACTTACTGGTTTATCCATCATCCAATTTAGTCCGATACTTTTCATCATTCTGAAGAGTGCAGTAGGTTAGTTGGCATTAGGAGGCAAACAAGCCCTTGACTTAAAAAAGAAAAATCAATCAGGACAAATGCCATCTGCACTTCTTCTACAATCGAAAATGAAAATTCAATTTTCAAAGCTCGTTTTCCAGCCATGGCACCCAAGATGAAATATATGATCCCTAGATCCTTGTGATTGGGGGAGAATAGCGGTCGGATCAGATTTGTCATAAATTTAGATTCTTTTCCTTCTACCTTTATTGGAAGAAACCCATTAGGAAGGCCCTCAAAAGAGAAACGCTATCATAAGCATGTGCATGTTCAGCATCACGATATGATTCACGGGCATCAACATATACGGTATACATGCGACCATAATTATTAAAAAAATACAAGAATTATTTGCCAAAATGGCCTTCCCGTGCTCTCATATTATATGAGATTTTATAGAACTAGCCAATTTTTCTACAAGTTTGAGCTTTTAAAAAAAAAAATATAATTTAATATTTATATATTTTAATACGTGGGACCACGATTAATAAGCCAACCCTACAGATGGTTCCAAGCTGTGTCCAATTGAATGACGTTTTAAAAAAAATCTCGAATCAGACGGTGGGGCTTCAATAATTTTTGCATCCAGACATGTGCTTCTGCAGAGGTATCCTTTTGGCCCACGCCCAACAAACGCATTACCACAAGGTCGACAAAAACATTGGAATGAATCCATCTATCAAGCTCTCTCTCTCTCTCTCTCTCTCTCTCTCTTGCAGAAGTACATAGGATAGGAGGAGGCCATCAGAACTGTTCATTGTGCGCTCCTTCTTTCTGCTCGTATACCAGAGGAACAATCTATTCTTATGTATGTTGTTACGAGGAACACTGAGTTTTGCACAGGCTGTTGCGAAAATCGCCTGTCATACCCTGATTCTCAGTACTTTAAATGCTGAAGTATTTTGGTTGTGGTGTTGAGTTATTCTCGCTTGACGAACAGTTTGGAGATGCATCTCATTCTCATCGGTCTCCCTAACTCAGCTTATAGGTGCGTCTTATCTTCTGCATATGCTGCTAATCTTATCTCACTCGCAGATTACATTTTCTGTCGAAATGCCAGTCAAAAGGAAAAGTTGCCATGTCCAGGGTCTACTTGTCGAAAAGGTCATTGTATTTCTGATCATATAATGTCGTGATTGGCTTACCCTTCAATTTCACTATAGCAATGTACAAGTTCGATTCACAAAACGTCAATTGGAAGAGGCTGATATCCACACGCAGAGAGAGACAAGTACTTGAATAACTACCGCCATCATCAGATATTAAAGGCAAACTTGCTTGGGTTGGGTTCCAGCATCCCAGCCAAAAGAAAAGAAAGAAGACTGGCTTGAGTTGGGGTAACCAGAAGTCAAAGAGAGCGTCAAAAGGAAAAGCATTTGATCGCAAAGGATTCGAACTCGACATGATATGAACAATTTAAAATTGACTTTGCCATGAAATTTTTGTTATAATGTGTCAGTTACTGTGTAAGTGAACTGAGTTAGACATATGGATTCCGAGATTCTACTCTACAAAGCCCATGACTCAAGAGGCCTGAAGCATGACCAACCTGTAGTAGTATGGCTAAACCAATTAGGACCATCTCCGCATCCCATTCCAGGAGATGGTCTCCATTTTCACGCTTGTAAGATCGTCTCATCAAAACTCGTTCTGGTCTGGAGAATTTCCAGACCACTAATTGCCCCAAATAGCTGCGCAACATTGCAGATTGAGAAATGATGCCAACATCAAATGTGTCCCCAACTATCTGTCTTCTTCATAAGAAAAATTTTTGCCCCTGCTTTCCACGGCCATCACATGCACCGCCCCATGACTCTGTTGAACGATGTCTGGTACATCGAGTCGAATTCATACTACCGCCTTTTGAGATCTCTGCTCCTGGAGAAAGCATGTAATGTCCATTTTCACTTTAAAAGTCTTCAGGTTTGGCTACGTGGTACCTACAGACAGGGCTTCCTAGAACAAGGGATTCCATCAACTCTCCATGAACTTATCTTCTGCAAAACTATGCAGAGAGGGAAAATTTTCCATTAGTCTCGATCCTATTATTAGTCATTGGGAAAAGGCGATTGAGTTATACTGTCCTTTCCTTCTTCAGGGCTTGAAATCAAAACTTACAACTCTAATAACACCAGAATGCCCCATCTCAACGTATCCGTGAATAACTAACTCTCAACCTTCATATGTGCTAGAGCTCTGGTCACTCTTCATAATCCATTTTCTCACGGGCATCATTGAATGCAAGCCATGCCCTTGATTTGCAGATCTTCATGAAGTAGTACCAAAGGATCGCGAAGACAGTCAACACGGCACTCAATATATATACGATTTCAGAAGCCACGGACATCACATAAACCAAAAAGCAAGATGGAATCAAGCACATGATCACCAGTCCCGGCATTGCCATGGGCACTTTGAATGGCCTCTTGATCGCGGGCAATTTCTTCCGTAACCAAAGAAATGAAGCAAACTCCAGCAACATCCCCAAACTGTACAAGAAATTCACAGTGTAGATCAGGTCCGCAAAGTCCAAGTAAGAAACTGCCAGCGCTATCAATGTGGAGATCAAAATCCCCACCCAGGGGGTATTGAACCACACCGACCGCAGCCCGAATGACCGGGCAAAAATGCTAAGTCTGCCATTCCCAAAAGCTGATATGCACAGCTACTCAACTGAGCTTCGAAGAGTCCCACAACCGATAGAACCGCACCTATTTCGATCCAGATCTTGAGCCACTCGCCGGCGATCAACTCTCCAGCATCAGCAAAGTATCCATCAACCCAATCCTCTTGATCCAGAGGAATTGCCCCAATTGCAGCCAAAAGAGGCACCAGATAAGCCAAGCAAGCAAGCAAACCAGCAGAGAATAGTGCCTTAGGGTATGTCCTCTGGGGGTCCTCAACTTCCCCAGCTAAAGTACTTGCACTGTCCCAGAAATTCAAGTTCCAAAAGAGGGTGTTGAAGAAAAGTGTCCAATCCTTAGCCACGCCCACCTCACCCAGACTGATCCACCTTTTAGGATCAATCTTGGGGATTGCAAACAATGTCAACACAACAAAAGGCAAGAGAGAAACAACACCCAAACCAACTGCAGTATACCCCACAATGCTTAAACCAGTGTAATTCATAAAAGACAGCACCGAGGTGAACAAGAAGATGGCGACGTACCGGGGCACACCGGAGGCGAAAACTGAGAACATCAGCTTGAGGTAGTCCATGCAGAGGGCAGGGTAGGAGGCCAGGTTGATGACGCCGCAGAGGAACTTCCAGGAGCCCAGCAGGGAGCCCCAGAAGGGTCCGAATGCCCGGTGGGCCCAGATGACGTAGCCGCCATTGCCGGGGAAGGCAGTGGCGAGCTCCGCCGTGACGAGGGCCTCGGGGACGCTCCAGATGAAGGGGAAGACGATGAAGCCGAGGATGGCGAACAGCGGGCCGGCGGCTCCCACGGCGGATTCCTCGCCGTAGGGACCGCCGGCGACCTCGAAGTAGATGAGGAAGACGAGGGGGAGGAGGGCTAGTTTCTTGGAGGCAGCGGCGGGGGTGATCGGGGGAACGGGCGGATCAAGAAGCACGGCGGTCGGAGAGTGATCGGAAGGCTCCATTACTACGGCGGATGAATGATTGGCCTGGAAGCAAGAAGATCCAAAGGGTAAAGAGAAAATGGAGGTAAATGGAATTACAGTGTCACGACTCAACGTTCAACGATCACATTGATTTGACGTACAGGTAAGAAATCCCTACTCTTCCACGCTTTCCGCGAGGGGGGGACATGGTGGGGTTGGTGATTCCGGTTGGTGTACTATCTGCACCGTTGAAAATTCCATTTCTTTCGGATGTTCTTTTTTAACCCTTTGAGAGGACCAGTGCTCGAAAGAGAGGTATATCATAGAGACAGGTCATTCTCGATTCATTCGATCAGTCTGGAAAAGATGAAATGACCGAACTCTGACGAGTTGGCTTTTGCAACTCAAACGGTGGTGTGTGCCTGTACTTCGATGGGCAATGTATGCCATCGCCGTTCTCTAACTATTTGACTTCTTTTTTATCGGAGATGACCGTTCCGTAACTAATTTATGAAGTTCTTGTTGGTCTTCTTCGTCTAAGCAGAGACTCTGTAGAAAACATTTTCAATGACAAATTGGAAACGGCACCAATCGATTTTTTTAACATGATTTTTTTTTTAGAATCATCGTATCTAGCAGATTCATCCTCCGTATTCGAGCCACGCTCCAGTCCAGAGTCCAAGAAGAGATAATGCAGAAAAATGGGCACAACGTGTTGTCTACTTCAAAGGACAGACTGCAATCCATACCTCATCCGAATAATAATTGATCTTCACGTGTGAAAATTGATAATAACAAAAATTTGTGGAATATCATCCTTACAAAGCACCACCACATGGGGCAATAAATTAAAATTGAGACAACTAGAAGAGATCAAGATGAGATTTTTTATTGTGATCGAAAGTTTCCTAAATGTTTGCTGTGTCTAGTCTTCCGCCACTTCGACGTCGCTGATGCCGAACTTGAAAATCTTTTTGGACTTGCAGAACTTCATCAAGAAGAACCACGCGATGCCGCCCAGCGTCATTAGTCCACTCACCAAGTACACAACCTTGGTGGCAATCACCATTATGACCACTAAGAACGCGGACGGTATCAAGCACATGACCACCAGCCCCGGCACGCCCAGCGGTACCCGGTACGGCCGCTTCAGCGACGGGAACTTCCTCCTCAGCCACACGAACGCCGCGAACTCGAGCAGCATTCCGAGGCTGTACAAGAAGTTCGCCGACGAGACGATGTCGGTGAAGTCCATGTAAGGAGACGCCAATGCTGATGAGGGAGGACAGCAAGATGCCCACCCACGGAGTGCCGAACCGTTGAGACCTCGTAGCGAAGAACTTGGGCAAGATCCCAATATCCGCCATGCCGAGGACCTGGTAAGCGCTGCTGCTGAGCTGGGCCTCAAAGAGCCCGATCGCCGACAGCACCGCGCCGACCTCGATCCAGACCTTGAGCCATTTACCTGCGATCATCTCGGCCGCAACTGCATGGAACCCGGACTCCCACTCGCTCTGGTCCACCGAGATGGCACCCGTCACGGCGAACAGAGGAATCAAATAAGAGACACAAGTGAAAATCACCGCCACAAGAAGGGCTAATGGGAAATTCCTCTTTGGCCGGTCCACTTCTCCGGCGATGGTGCTCACATTGTCCCAGAAGTTCAAGTTCCAGAACAGGGTGTTGAAGAACAAGTTCCAATCTTTCTTGACACCCTTTTGGCCTAAGCTCACCCACCTGTGAGGCCTAATCTTGGGGATGGCGATCAAGGACATCAATAAGAAGGGCATCAGAGAAACGACGCCGAGCACAATCCCGGCGACCCCAACGATGTTGAGGCCAGTGTAGTTGAGGAAGGTGAGAGACAGGTTCGATAAAAGGAGGGCGAGGTATCGGGGCCAGCCCGACTCGAACACAGAGAAGATCTTCTCCAAGTAGTCGATGCAGAGAACCGGGAAGGCAGCGATGTTGATGACGCCGCTGAGGAACTTCCAGGTGCCCATGAGGGAGCCGAAGAAGGGGCCGAAGGCGCGGTCGGCCCAGATGACGAAGCCACCGTTGCCGGGGAACGCGGTGGAGAGCTCGGCGGTGATGAGGGCCTCCGGGACGCTCCATATGAAGGGGAAGATGGTGAAACCGAGGAGGGCCAGAAAGGGGCCGGCGGCTTGCACGGCGGGCTCTTCGCCGTAGGGCCCGCCGGCGACCTCGAAGTAGATGAGGAAGATAAGCGGGACGAGGGTGAGCTTCTTGGTGGAGGCCAACGCGGCGGGAGCGGCGGCAGCGGTGGTGATGGGGAGCTCGGCCGACGCGGCCGGCGGCGGCGCGGGTTCTTGGCCTTTGGGAGGTCGGAGGTTTTGGGAGCAGTGGACTTCGGGGCTCATCGTGGAAGCGGCGGCCGTGGCGGCGGGTGGCGAATGCAGAGGAAAGATTCGACGCCCACTAAAAATTCATCGATGGCCACATTGCTGAATCTCTCTCTCTCTCTCTCTCTCTCTCTCTCTCTCTCTCTCTCTCACACATGCATGGGACTCTGCTTCCACATGGGAGAGCACATTTAAATACCGGAATGAAATCAGCACGGCATTAAATAAAATATATCACCATGGAATGGGAACATAGCCATCGCTATCTTTAGCAGCTGCAGACGGTGCTTCTTTAGATTAAAGAAATGCAGAGTTGAAGCACGCAGAGCACGTTCCCGTCGTTTCAATAACGAAAGGGGAGAGAGGGAAAGCGCGGGACGACGACCGAAAAGGGATTTCGTGCCCGCATGAGGAAGGAGAGTCGAAATTGAAACGACAGCTGTGGGAGTCTACAATGGTCGGCCAGTGCCGGCGAGGTCGCATCGGCTTTCCGAAAAGCTCGAATCATCATCGTGACGACTATCCTCAGTCAATTAGAGAGAGAGAGAGAAAGGTTCAGAGTCTGTACAGTAGTACAGTGGAAGCTTCAAAAGCCAAAAATCGAAACAGACTTCCACGGGAGACATGGGTCTTTGATCCCGACCGGCCCAAAAAGCCCGGTCCTCTTTCTTTTGGGCCAAAATACAGACTTTGGGTCTGGGCCAGTTTCTCAGGCCCGGATGTCATTGGCCCGAGAAAAGTACAAGACCGGCCCGCCCGTCCCGTACTTGGCTCTATCGAGAGTAGGCCTGCCAAAATTGGTCATAGGCCCATTTCATATCCCATATTTAACGGGCCAAGTCGTTGGGTTAATTATGTTCAGTAAATGAATAACAAACGGGTTTAGAATTGTAAAGCCCAAAATAATATGAGTGTTACATGAGTTCGCAGCTTACTTAGACCTAACCTATCTGTAGTATAGACTCTCTATTCACTCTATCTCACCCTCATTCGCTCTTATATTCGCTTCCTTCATACTCTCACCTCAGTTTTGGTATGAATTAAGTATGGAAGCATTTTAGTAAATAAAAATTGGTTAAAATGGATTAAATAAGTCCATTTGGATCAAATCATTTTCAACATGCCCGGTTGATTGGTATAATCCAGAGGTGCGTGGATTAATAATGAGTCTCATGGATTCTATTCAAGATTAGCTCATTTTCTAACTAATATGATGCGACTTGATATTTTTGTCTTGTGAGTGGATATTTGCTTTAATGATCAGAAGCACTCCACTCATTTCTCATTTGTAAATCAGCAAAACAAAGAATAATAATAATAATAAAGGTAGGATTTGAGCTAAAAAGATGAATAAATGTCATCGTTCATTTAAGTAGCCAAACTCGCCATGCGAATAGTGGCAGCGACAAGTATATTCCCCTAAAGCTCGAACGAATGGTGTCGAGCATCGCCTTTTACTCATCGTCGGCAATGTTCTGTGCTCGCGAATCCAAGGGCTCTCCTGAATCCAGACTCCGACCCTCGCGACCTGGCCATCCACCTCGTCAGTCCTGACTAGGACGACAGCAAGTCTGTCCACGTGTGAACAGGATAGTGCCAAAGAAACATTACCATTGCCAGTGAAGTCAGGACAGGACACTTTCCACAACATCTTGAAGAAGAGAGCACAGAAGGTTACAAGGCCAATGACAGTCCTCTTCCAAATTCTGAGTAGGGCAGGGTCGATCCCGTCCGGCCATGGATACTGTCAGGGATTCTAGTCGTTTTCTCTTTGATTCGGAGCAAGGCGAAGTGACCATTTCCAGCATCTAGCCGGATCGATGCTGTTTGCTAGTTCCTACTAACCCAAGAGCATATTCCAAAAGGACTAACGGTCAAGAAGTGGGATCTATAACGAACTTAGAACTCAATCATAATTTTTCCTCATAAGTATTAAAGTTTCGTTTATTTAGTTCACAAAGATTGGGACAGAGAAGAAATTTATTCCCGAAAACGCCTCTCTTCTGGTGAAAAAGTTCTATAAAAAAGGGACCTAATTCTTTCGAATTCCTATAAGGAAAAGGAAAATGATTCCTTGGGGAACCCATCTTTGCCGCCCATGGCCATAAGGGGACAAAGGGATCTTTTCGATGTGAGCAAAGCTCAAATCCAAGAGACTGTCCCGTCTCTCCTGTTTCCCAATAGTTTATTTCCACTCGGAACAACTAGAGCACTGGCGAGACTACAAAGCTGATGCATGAAACGATGAAACAGCGGAGTTTCGAGTATAAACAACGATTAATGAAGGAATCTTCCTTTATAGATATTCTCATTGGTGCAGCAAGAACAGGACAGAACTAGGAAGAATGCTGCCTCCTGCACGAGACAAATCCGCATCTCTGAGAACAAGAATTACAGCGCCTAAACTTCTGTTAACAAGAATAATTTGGAGGGAAGCATTTCCGATTCTTGTTATGCCCCTCGTCCAAAAATGTTTACTCTGGACAAGGCCAATTACAGTGCATGATGAATACTTGAACGTGTGCTTTTCTTTTTTCAGGTCTAGCGTGGGTGTTGTTATCTCTCGATAAAATATATGGTTCCGTTGCATTGCGATACTAGAACTGAGTTTCGACAACATGTGCTCCATTTTTCTGTTTCGGTTTTTCCCTTTAAGAAAGGACTTCATTGCTCTATCGTAGATAGACAGTAACAGGCTAAAGTTAAAGGTAACCACAGCTCGTGAGAGCATCAAGGATCAAATTGACTGCTTCCCTATATTCTTGTGTTTGTCCAAGAGTTTGATCTCCTAGTTGGTGTAATTATCGACAGTACAAGTCGCTCCATTTTGTCGGCAACTGAAGAACACGTCCAGGAGTTGCTCTTGTTAGTCGAAAGGCACAATGATTAGCTTTAAAAGATGAAACAGTCGCTGAAAACTATGGGCCTGAGAAATATTAATATCGTGCCTCTTCTGGTGTCCCTTCTTATACACCGAATCGGCTTTAATGATGATTGCCATATAAGTGAGTATCAACCATCATCATAACTTCATTTGTGCTTTCCAGAGAGACCCGTTAGGAGGAAGGGTTTACAAGGATAAGGACATGCTCATGCTTGTGTTTTCTGCATATTTTTAGGTTAGGCTACTTGAATCAGGCTGTTTTCTGGAGTCAGCAACTCTTCTTTACATTTTCCTTAATCCTCTTCGAAGAAGTTATCCAAGGGTTTGAACCAAATGTCTTCGACATGTTCTCTCATACCAAAGTCCTTCCATACAGTGATTATCGGCAGGCCAAGGACTCAGAAATCTGGGGTTTTAGTAAGAGCCCAAGTGACAGTCGCTCCTAAGAGTTCAAGTCTTCACACTTTTCCTGAGTTGTCGAAGCACGTGATTTCTCTCACTGATCTGCAGTTGGTTGAGATTGTTGAAAAGCAGTCTCGAACTGGCAGACTTTTCCCAGATAGTGAGCACCGGAAGCTGCAGTTTCATCCAGCTTTTCTTGATGAGGCCTACGAAAGGTGTCGGAAGCTTTGCGCTGAATATGCTAAAACATTTTATCTAGGTGACTATCTCGGCATCTCTCAAACGGACATTGTTTCTCCAACGGATGACAAATGATCCTAATGTCATCGATCGTTTACTTTTCCTTTGCACGAATTATGTCAGGATTTGGCGGTTGATTTTTCTTGAATGTCCCTTGATGCAGGAACTTTATTGATGACGGAGGAAAGGCAGAAGGCCATATGGGCAATATACGGTAAGGACTAGGAATTAACGAGTAGTCATGTCTCATGATGCATCTCAAATTAATACAATCATGAAAATTTTGTCGATCCATGTGACTGTGATTGCTTTGTAGAGTAGCTAGACCTAGACACCAAATTCATTTACTTGAATTTAAGAGTCGTCTCAACATGGAAATTTCTGGCACTCTTAGCCAAGAACGATCCAAAAGAATAGGTTCCTCCTTTCTGAGGTTACAAAAGATCATTCTGGGACATGTGATCATTCCTTTTTCACTGATAAAGATTGTTTTTTGCTTGCAGTATGGTGCAGAAGAACAGACGAATTGGTCGATGGTCCCAATGCCACCTACATGAGCTCCACCGTTCTTGATCGGTGGGAAGAGCGACTTCAGGACTTATTTGATGGACGCCCTTACGATATGCTCGATGCTGCTCTTACAGACACTGTGTTCAAATTCCCCCTGGACATAAAGGTAATGATTTTTCTGCTCATTGCCTCAACAACTTATGTGGGTTGTTGGCAAACGAATCATTTTATTGTCAAAGAGATCTATTGTCATGGTTAGAGATAATTAAAATGGGGGGTCTATCGAAAACCACTGGCATGAGACTTTTAGCGAATGACATGAATTGATGCAAAATGTTGTACGTTGCTTTTGCCAGCCCTTTAAGGACATGATTGAGGGGATGAGAATGGACACAAGAAAATGCCGCTATGAGAACTTTCGGGAGCTTTATCTCTACTGTTATTATGTCGCTGGAACGGTTGGCCTAATGAGTGTTCCGGTGATGGGAATCGCAGCGGATTCTTCAATTTCCGCTCAAAGCATATACAATGCAGCTCTATATCTAGGCATTGGAAATCAACTAACCAACATTCTCCGGGACGTTGGGGAGGAGTAAGTGTTGTAACACTCGGGTTATATAATCTACTTCGATTGCCTAGTTTGTATTTTCCTCGTCGACTAAACTTGCTCATATCCATATGCTTTTATTTGTTTCAGTGCTCTGAGGGGTAGGGTTTACCTTCCTCAAGATGAGCTTGTGCAGTTCGGGTTAAGCGACAAGGATGTTTTCTCAAGAAAGGTGACTGATGGTTGGAGGGAGTTCATGAAACAGCAGATCACCAGGGCAAGATTTTATTTCAACATGGCCGAGGATGGAGCTTCTCATCTCAACAAGGCCAGCAGGTGGCCGGTAAGTAATTTTTAGGATATACTGGCCTTACAAGGGGGAGCAGCAGTCAGAAAACGGTCATGCGATAATAGAGGAAATTCATGGCATTGATCATAAGAAATACAATCGAAATTCCAACTTCATTGCCATAGACATCAAAGCAAGCAAACTTACTAAATATGAAAGCAAACAAATGGTAATTTACTGTGTTTCAAAGTTCTGTGAACTGATGGTTAGAGTGGCGGGCCAATTTGCAGGTGTGGTCCTCGTTAATGATATACCGCAAGATCCTGGATGAGATTGAGGAGAACGACTGCGACAACTTGACAAAGAGAGCTTATGTTGGGAGGACTAAGAAGCTTCTTACCTTGCCACTGGCATACAGTAGAGCGTTTTCAGTGCCTACCTAATGTACACGTATTGGCTATGCAAATCTGGGTGGCTTTCTTTCCTATTACAGGAATGTTGATAGTTCAAGATGACCCCATCAGAAATCTGACGAAGGCTTTTGTGTATGATTATTGATTTCAATTCCAGATAAATATACAGTAGAAGCTCTCCAGAGACTACATCGAAGCTTGCATAAATTCTTGTAATTACAGTGAGACGTCAATCGATGGCCTTATAGCGAGAGCTTATCCACATGAAATGAAAGTTGTTTCGGACAAAAGTACAGTCCTCTTTGCTTAAAAGAAATGGCTTGCAGCTCCTCATTTTACGCTTTCTACAGTAGTGGGATCAAGGGATATCAGCAGCTATGGAATAGGAATATTTGCTGCTCGTTTAACTTCATTTCCAATTAATTGCATTCGTACAAGGAGACCCGTGAAGGGCAACATCGATCGAAACATGAGGAGACAATATCACCGATTGTAAAGTTGAATCACACGTCGAGGCCTGAAAAAACCAGAGAGAACCGGTTCGGCCTTCGAGCTGTGGGTTCCGTAGTCTTCGGTCGAGGTTGAACTATCCATAGAGTTCTCTTGGCTCGTTTAAGGGGGGAAACTTCGAAAGTGAAAAGACAAGCCTCTTGTGGCCAAGTCTTTGCAATAGAATTTGGTCTTCCTAAAATTTACGAGCATCTTCAACATTGGCTTTGAAAATTTGTGCAATCTGTGCTCAGGGAATCGTATCGTACTCCGAACCAGGAAAATTCACATCCATTCTGCCACACCGAGTGGCTTGATTAACAATTCATTGATCCTTCTTATCTTTTCTATTCCTACTCCCATGGCTCGCAGTCTCATACTTACGTGTAGGCATGCTTACCGATAACATAGTATTGGAAAATTCAAGCGTGCTACCAGAACACAATAATGGCCTATTTTGTAATCGATCAATTTTTATCTATTTTTTTTTCCTTGAAACAACAAATGAACATAAATTTGATTGGCAACATCAGTTATTTTTTCCATTCCTATATATAGATTTGATCCTACAAATAAATTTGAAACAAAATCAAGAAATATTCTTTTGTTCATAAAAACAATTCAAGAATCAAATAATATTCTTCTTTTCTTTTTTCTTTCTTTCTTTTCCTCTTTTTTTTCTCTCTTCTTTTCCTTTTTTTTCTTTCTTTTCTTCTTCTTCCTCCTTCATCCTCAGGCTAGACAAGAACTCCCCATCTAGCCAGACAAGAACTAACATCCTCGCTGGCCCTTGGCAAGGCTGGCAAGGCTGGGCAAGGCTAAGCCTCACCCATTCACCACAAGGTCCACCTCACCATGGCCGAGCAAGGCCGACCTCTTGGTGGCTAGGCAAGGTCGGGCCTCATCCAATCAAGGTAAGGCTCCCTTGATGCCGGTGATCAACTAGAGGAGGGAGAAGAAAAGAATGAAAAAGAAGAGAAAAAAAAATCTCATAAAATTATTAAAAATTTAAAAAGAAGTTCAAAATTTTAAAAAAAAATTGAGAATCATATCAAACATATTCCTATTCTTAGTATAAAATTGTGTAGTTATCAACAGCCTTCGAACACTCAAAGACTTGCCGAGGGAACAAAATCAGAAAAAATTACTTTTAACAGAAATTGTTTTCACAAACAGAATGATTACCAAACATGCTCTAACAAGCACTCTGAAGCTTAAACAGCTCCGCAAGATAATATACATGTTGACACACTAGGACAATAATATGTCAGCATTTGATAGCGATCAGAAAGGTGCTCGAGAATTCTGCAATTCTGTCCAGGAAAGAACGGGACGCAGCTCACTTTTCTAATAGAACAAACCCTGCTGAAACCTTAGTCCACTAAGATCGGCTCTTAACATTGGATCTCCCTCCATCCCAGAGAGTAGATGCAGCCCATCATCGAATACAGGCTGTACGGCAGGCGTACCTTTCAGCATCAAATTTAACAAATACGATGCTCATCACACAAGTCTCTGAAATTGATCTCACTACGCATTCTATCTCTCATTATACACAGTTGATCGAGTCCACAGCACTATTCATGCAAGAGTTCCAGTGGAAGCACGCCTTTCTTCAGTAAGAGGAGAGGAAAAAGAGAGGCTATGCAGGACAGGACCAGACGACTTTAGCAGGAAGATATCGGAAAAGCACCCATTATAAAAGTCAAGTCATCCCTCTACAAGCTCCGACGTCCTCTAGTGATACTTCTACAGAAAGATAAAAAGTGAAAAAGAAGAAAAATATAATGAGAACTAGAAGAAAACTTATGATGCCACATTGTTCCCTGGAAATGCTACATAGGCCACTCATCGGCAGCCTTTAACGCACAATTCTCTCACAGTAACCTGTGATCTAAAGGCACTGACACAAAATGTGAGCCCCTCTGCGCATCTTCACCAACCTCCATGATACACATATGGCATCGCTTTGAAAGACAATCAAGAACACCCCAATTATATGAAAGCCCAAGAGCGAAGGCCATGATAAGCTTATCTTCTCAATGCAAATATGTCACAGGAAGTAATCAGGTGTTCTACGGGTCACATCCGGCTCTCCTCTCCTAGGAGCAGGCTCAAACTGCAAAATCATAGACCAAGTCTTCAGGATATTAACCCAATAGAGAGAGAAGGGGCAGCTGTGGTGGAGAAAGAGACCTGAATGAATGTGTGCGCTTTACAATCATCTACTTCGAGGATGGATGCCATGTTTCCACAACGATAACAATAGTTAGGCGCACTGAATATGGTGACCACTTTTTGTTCCTGTCAAGAGAACATGCTATCAATCACATGACCTCTCCATTCTACCCAAAAGCTGAGAATCACAAACAAGGTAAGACATACATGGCTCCAGTTATATCCTTCCATAACCAACTGATGAGCTCTAGCAATGAGCTTCAAATTGTTGGAGTGATTAAATTGCTCAGATATATCCTGCCATAATAATCAAGAAGGCTACTGCTTAGAAAGCTTTAGCAAAGTATAGATCACAGGAAAGGCAGTTGAACCGGAAATTGTGGAAAAATAAATATATGTCAAGGTCTCCATTCTTCCAGACTAAGGCCAGAAAAAGCAAAAAGTCAATATTGCAAAAAACAACCCAAACCTGGCCAAAGGTATATCCAGCTCCTCTGGGTGAGATACCCCAACCACAACGATCATCAGGGTCAGACCATAATAGATCGCACATGGGCCCCTCATGAGGAACTTCTTGCACACGGTCAAAATTCCGAATGTTGTCAAGGGTTTCAATAGATGGTGACAATCCACCATGTAGGCAAAATATTTCCGACTCAACCTTCAACAAAAGAGAAGCAATAGCTCATAGGACCATAGAAAATTTCATTTTTATGCCATTATATTAGTAGAGGGATGAAAGATCTTGTTCTATGAATTAACATATTGATTATAATCAAAGGATCAGACTGACCAGTGCTGTCAGCGGAAAATAGTCAAAGAGATCGGTAAAAATCTTCCAGACATTAGCATTGCCATATCTGCATGAAGAAACAGAGTTCCTGTTACAAGCTCTCTCTTTGAGAGGATACAGTCAATAAGAAAGTACATGACTATAAGGCAGCAGCAAGCAGTTTTCAGGCACATCAGATAATGAATGTATGCATCTGTGCAACTTCTTTTTTGAAAAGGAAAAAGAAATTAGCAATTTGTCTCATTGACTTTTAACTTGCCTCCACTAAAACAACCTGATTCAACACATGCTTGCAATCAAGATTAGCTTTTATAATAATAGAAATCACCTTAGAAAATATTATATAATGCGCCAAAAAGGATCGGTTATAAATTGACCTCTAATGCACAAATACATCAATAAACACAAGAAAATCTGCAGAAATCCAGATCAGATGCTTAAATTCAAACATATAGGAGATATCAAGACCAACTAGTAAAATCAATTAAGATATTACCGGTACCTTGTTCAACTTTCAACTAATACCAACATTGATTCAAGCTTCCTAGCACATCTGAGGACAGAATTGCGCTTTTCCATTTTACTCACTGCTATAGACTAAAGTTGAGAAAACAAAGAACAGAAACAGAAACATCACTAGGTCATAAAGTAGTACATCTTTTAAAGGGAAAAGTTCATGGAACAATAGTTACCATCAGCCATAGTATCCAACTGAACCACAACAAGGATTGCTAATTCTCACGAGGATAAAGCTTTCAAATGTTGTAAACTTCACCAAAGTGAATGCCGGAATATAAAAAGATTAAGAAGCCCTATACCGCATCACATCCAGAAGAACCACAAATAAAAGTTAAAACAGCGAGGGAACTCAAAAGAACAACAAACAATTACTCACTTTCGAAGGCATTCATCATAAAACCCATAAACTTGAGTGATCTGCAATGCAAAGTACAAGACATATCAGAACCAGAATCCTCATACTTGATATACAAAGAACCATAGAAGGCATAAAATTTGGAAGCTGCTGCACATGCAGCCATGAGAATGGAAGGAACAGAACAATACAAGCATTAGCACGTTGAATACAACTGAGAAATTGTCTGGAGTTACTGAAACAAAAAACTGAAAATAGAAAATCCTAATAAAATTGAAATAACAATGAGTAGCAGTATACAGTTATTACCTGACGGCTTTCGTGATTTCCTCTTAAAATGGTAATTCGCTGTGGATATCGCACTTTGAGAGCTACCAGGAGCTGAATAAACAACTCAATCTTAGAATAACAAGAACAATCTTATCACTTGCAACACAACTTCAATATCACTGTCACAGATTGTCTAAATTTAAAGAGCTCCAAACAATACTTTACCACAACGAACTTAGCTAACATGGAGATTTTCCGACCCAGCATAATTTTCAATTATAAGAACACTCTTAACTTCCAAACAATAATATTAAATATCTTGACCTAATAATGTACAAGCAAATGTCCCAACAATCATGGGGTTGCAGGATGGATGAAGGGTAATGAAATAAGCAATGCACCACTTGGAAGAATATTTGGGTATTTTCCCCAAAGACAAACCCTGTTTTATAATTCCCAGGCCATTCTTAATTCGTTTTCCTTTTTGACGACATGTCCCACTAAAAGCAGAAAATTTGTTAACATCAACAGCAAGACACCAGCTTACATTTATTAAGAAACTTAAATGCTGAAAAAGCAACATACAACACGAGAAATGTCAAGTTCCTCCAACACATTTCAAGTAAGCCACATACAGTACTCTTCATTTTGTTTTTACTCTCCAAAACAGATAGGAGCCACTTAAAGAAGCAGAAACCATTCAAAAAGTGAGTATTCAAACGAAATGATAAATGTCAGCTGCAGAAGTAGAAGTACTTACTGTAACAGTTTCGACTGAATAATATCCACGATCAACATAATCTCCCATAAATAAGTAATTCGTATCTGGGCACTACAAGAGTAGACAAATAGAGATGAATGTTGTAGTTGCCTATCTTACATTATTGAACATACTGACCATAAGTTTTCGCTAAAGAAGCAGGAAATTAAAGCAAATGTACATGGGTTTGGCAAGATGAGCCATCGAACATAGTGGAAATTTTTCTCTAGTCAATATAAACACAGTGACATAGGTACCTGGATCATAATTCAGGTGGAAGCATTTCAAAGAATCAAAATCTCAAAACAAGGTCTGTTCAAATTCAGATTTAATTGACACTTCATATAAACATGCCACATATCAAAGTACCCTCCATTCAACAAGCCCATAGATGTAACCAAACAGCAGAATAGTAATTAGTGGCTACTGACATGGGCAAAAACAAGTAATGATTCACATCTCCACTTATATATGGAAAGTGATTAAATTGGCAAAATTGGAATGAGCAAAGCCAAAAGCCAACATATACAACAGATAAGATCCACTAGGAAAGCATATACCTTTCCTCCAATGCGGAAAAGCTCGGCAAGATCATGAAATTGGCCGTGAATATCACCACATATTGTGACAGGGCTTTTTACAGGCTGCAACACATGAAAAGAGAAAATGCTTACACCAATTCCATCTTGAAAGATAATGAGCCCATCACATAGTAGCTGAAATTCAGCCTTTTAGTTAGGACATAGACAACTATGGTTGGATGAAATAAAAAATACACAGTACCCAATTAAACGCTTAAATAAACTAATTTTAGTATTTTCAGCCATTTTGAAATCAGCATGAATAGTAAAAGGTTAGATACATCAAGAAGATAAACAAATTGGATGCTTCAATATGAAGACAACCAAATTCAATTCAGTCAGTAGACAATTTTCAGATATTAATATTAATAAGAATTCCCAATTACCATTTGTCTATGCAGGCAGTTTATGTTCCCAATTTTAAAAGCAATGTAGCTGCAAACGCTTACCAAAAGTTCCGGTGTCCCTACTCACTGCCAAGAATTAGAAATTGTCAGCAGCCCAATTAGGATCTTATGAAGAATAAGAAAGAGTCCATCTTTTGGTTCCCAGACAACCATCAACACTCAAAAGGTTCACTTGGGTGACCAAAGTTAATGGATTTCACTCAACCTCAAGGGGTCAAAACATGACTTTGATTACAAAAATCAACACCCAGAAGTTAAAATTGCAGTTTACCAGTCATGGAGAAGTAAATTAAGTATAGCAAGGGTAGAGCAAGATTAAAAGATATTAGGTTGAATTCAATCATGAAAAGGTACACCAAAGCAAAGTGTATAGTCGACATTAAAAGCAAAACAATATCCATGTAGAAGGCACACCTGAACATTGCTCTCCTCCATTAATATTTCTTTAGCCTTCTCGCATAGAACCCTCACCTGTGTAACATGTCATCAATATTGGCTACTGTAGTTAGAGTAAAAGTATATTTGTGGTTACGTTCCAACACAAATGAAGCATTATTCCGTATTCGAAACCACCATCAGGTCAATCTTGCAGTGAAAGTGGCGTAAATAATCTAATTATGATTTCTAGAGAAAAGATCACCACCTAGCTCACCACGAAAAAGCCAAAGCTAAATGAAGCTTATAAGTTTGACAAGAGACACTGTTTCTTCCTGAAAATTACTTGATTGCTGCATCCTTGTTCAAGAGGAAAAGCCGGACATTACTCAGACCCACAGCAGTTTATCCTATCCGCCTCCTATATGTGAAATGAAGAACCAATATATGCTGAGCAACAACTTGAACCATCAATAACTCCATTGGACCATTATTCGGGGGTCATATAGACAGCATACGTATCAAGCCAAGTACAATATGCAGCAAGTGCAACTATTTAACACATAGTTGCCAATGAGATAATTAGTATTCTGGTAACATTAGTAAGAAAAGGGCTTTTGAAACATGCAGTAAACGTCAATCATTAAGATCCTATTTTTTGTGGCTTCATTCCCAAACTTTCTCCTAGCTCATTCTTTCAGCTGGCCTTATATTACAGGGCAAGATATCATATAGCAGGCAAAAACAATAAGACAGCCCATATTCAGAGCTCAAGGCTCAAGAAAGGAGCTTTTGGCATGTAATTCTCAACAAACAAGTGAATTCAGATGTAGGGAGGAAAAATTTTATTTTGAGTATGGAAACCAGCATATCAGCACAGGATAAGAATAAAGATGCTGACGAACAAAAGCCAATCTGATGGCGACAAAGAGGAAGCTACCCCAAACCTGAGCTGAGATAAAGATTTTAGTGATTCTTACGATAAGGAAATATTTTTGAAAATGCACCTTGCCAACAGCCCACCAGAGAAACTGCCAACGCTAGTTGGGGAATAATAGTCAAGACCAAAGTCTCCTCCTTAGACTACACCACTCTGTGGGGTATTAATTTAAATTCAACAAGCTGTCTTACACTCCCGGACCATTACCAGGTCAACAAAGTACAACAATCACACCAATAAAAAGAGAATAGCTCATAAAAAGGTAAAGGCCATTTATCTCCGTATCTTATCGACAGAAACCAACCTTGAGAAAACGAGTTCCAAGTGAACCCTTAGTCGAATATTAAACAAGATTAGATGCCAAAAAATCAAATTGGACCCAGTAGAGACCGATTACCATTTTTACTATGCCTACTAAATTGGATGCTCCTCGAGAAGGAAAACCCAACAGATCCGATCTCAAAAGGTAAAAATCCCCCTAAATTCAGCCAATCTAATGGATCAAATCCAATCCAATCCAATCGATAAAGAACAAAGCAATTCCCAGAAGAAGAAGCAAAAGCGCCACAAATCGACCCTGATCCGCAGAATCACCCCGGACACAATCACCAGACATCCTTCGAAAACGAATTGCCCAATACACACAAAACGTTAACGAAAAAAAAAATGGCGAGAACGCGAGAGAGCCACCGCGGGCCTCGTTCGGACAAAACAAGCCGACGGCGACGCACGAGCTCGCGTAACGAGGGAAGTAGAGGGGGAGGGAAGACAGGAAGGAAGAAGGCACCTCTTGCTCGGACAACGGTTTACACTGCATGAGCTGAGAAATCTCCTCATCGAGGTTGCCATGTGAATTGGAAGGAACCGAATCCAAGCTCATCTTCTTCTCCTTCTTCTTCTTCTTCTTCTTCTTCTTCCTCCACTTCCGACTCCTCCAGAAGCAGATCTACAAATCGCCACCCGCAAAACTTCCCTCAGCCAAACCCTAATTCCGCCCGCAAACCCCTCAAAAAATTTTCGCCTCCTCTCGGGCTTCTTCTTCCTCCTCCAAATCGCGAGCGAGCAACGACACAGGAGAGAGAACGGGGAAGAAGAAATCAATGTTTCGAGAGCGCCTCTGCTTTTTCTTTTTCTTTTTCTTTTTCTTTATTTTTTCCATTTTCCTAAATTGCCACTCACATCTTCCCAGGAGGGAAAATGACGCGCCCGTGAGCTTTTTTTGTAGCGTGTAATTTAATTTCTAAATTTTTAATTTATTTAATAAAATTTTAATTATTTAATTTAATTTTTAAATCAAATAAAAATATTTAATATGGTCATTTTTTATTAATCAGGACTATGATTTATGCTGAACATCTTCATATGATTTGAAAATTATATTAAATATTAATAAAAAAATTATATTAAATAAATTAAAATTTTGAAAATTATATTACATATTAAGTTAAAATTTATAAATTATATTGAATAAATTAAAAAATTAAGATCAAATTGTATAATAAATCAAAATTTAAGAATTATTTGTGGAGGAAAATGAAGACGAAATGACAAAAGTTCCGGTGCTAATGATGAGAACTCGAGAACTAATTTTTCTCTTGGTCTCGTTCGGAACGTTCCTCCACGAGCGCGTGAGGTAGCGGTTCCAACCGAAAATGGAAATCCCGGGACGCGTGGCGGCCCTTGGTTGGTTGGTGCCCTGCTTTGCTTTGTGCACGCGCGTGCGCTCGTGAGCGTGCGCCCAGGGCTGTGATTTGTCTGAGATTGTGGACGTGAATCGTTTTCCTCTCCGCGACAGAAAAGATGGTTATGTTTTAGTTCAATTTGTTTCGAGAAAAATATTTCCTGACAAAATAATTTCTTCAATTTTTCAAGATGATTTAGGAGATCAATGGAATTTAACTCATCTCAATAATCTCAATATGAAAAAGAAAATATAGGGAATTCAAATTCACTCATTCTCAGTGAGGTTAAGTGGGCATGATTTAATTTCAAGAGTGAATTTTGACTCATATGCCCACAAGAAGACAACGCAAGTCTAAGGAATTATAATAGGAATACAATGGGACCAATAAAAAAAATGATTTAAGAACAAAAAATGAATTAATAGAACACCTATGCTTAAATTCAAAAAAACGACTTTCCCTTTTAGAAAATCAAATATTATTCTTTCAAATGATAAGTGCACCAAAAATCCTAAAAATTGTAAATAATATATTTAGCTCCTAAGGCTTTTCTTACTAGGGCAATCAAGTCATTCTAATGGAAATTGCCGACAAGATTTTTTTTAAGTATTTTCTATTTCCTATGTAGTGATGACGTAGCTAAAATGAGTCATTTGATACCATTCATGTTTTTTATACAAAATTTATTTAATTTAAATTAAAAAAGGTTGAATTGAGGTTAGACAAAGGAAGAAGGGTCAAACCAAGCTATGGGGATTTACAGCCCTCGACATCGCCACCCTATCGTGGTTGAGAAAGGCTGGCGATGGTGAGAGATGGCCGGCTACCTTCCCCATCCCCGGATGGTGGGGTAGCAATGGCAAGGACCTTACAAGTTCCTGCCGTTTTGCCTTCCTTTTCCCTTTTTCTAATTTAATTAATTTTTAATATAATTGAAATTATATATAGATTAAAAATCATATTTAAACCAAAATGACGTCATTTTAATCGTATCATTCATGTTTTAGCCACATCAACAAGGAAGAAGGAGAAAACAACAAAAGAAGCCATTTTGGCAAGATTTGATAGAGCTAACAAAAAAACTCCATTGCACTTTTTGCAACATACATTTGTGATAAGTTTTAAAACTTCTTTAATGCACTTATCCCTTTTCTAAAATATGACCAAAACTCAACCCCTTTATTCAAAATTCTATACTCAAGTATGAAAACCCCAATGCTCATTTGCAGCAACCATTGGTGTCAAATGGGTGGGTCGGAGTCGGGTTTAGGTCGAGTCGAAAATAAAAATAATCCGACCCACATCACCCATTTTTTCACCCATTTTAAATGCAATGTAAATTTGACGACCCATACCCAACCCGACCCATACCCAACCCATACCCGACCCATATTATCAACACATATTAATATTTAACTTAATTTAAGAAAATCTACTCCCACTTATTTAGTCCACTTTAAACTTTTCACTTATAAATTATTTGAATAAAAATTTAACATCAAATTTATAAAGTAAATTAAATAATAAAAAATTAGTAAATAAAAAAATGTGGATACCTCTAAATTGAAATAGTTCGAGAAAAATAATTTTTTTAAAAAATCGATTTTTAATTATTGTTGAGTGAACCCATCGGAACGAAGAACGAAAACGCGTAGAGGAGGGGATGAAAGGAGAGAGATGATAGCTCTACCTAATAACTCACTCAACCCATATTTTACCCATATTTAACTTTCACTTGACCCATATTTGACCCATATTTAACTTTCACTTGACCCATATTTGACCCATATTTAACTTCCACTTGACCCATATTTGACCCATTTAACTAAAAGCGGGTCATAACATGGGTTTATGACCCATATTGATACCTCTAGCAGCAACTACCCCTAATGCTTAAACCTTGACTCGTCGAGGTAGGTTCAAGTCTATAAAAGTTGGGCTCTCGAACCCTAAGTCTCATGCTAGAGCCCAAGTGCTCAAGTCCCACATCATCAGTGAGGGCGAATTCAAGATGCTCATGTGCCCATTCCCAAATGTCTCATGTCTAAGCTTGAATTCGTTGAGGCCAAGGCCCGAGTCTCTTAAGCCCAAGCCCAAGATCTCATTGCATGTGCCTAGGTCCCTGACATCCGAGCTCGAGACTCTAGCGCTTGTGCTCGAGACCCCAATGCCATTGCTTGCGTCCTTGACACCCGAGCTTGAGAACCTAGTGCTTGTACTCAAATCCCGTACAGTCAAGCCTGAGTCCATCGAAGTCCATGGAGCTCAAGCTTGGATCTATTGAGACTAGACCTTGGTTTCTTTGCTTGATTCCCATGTTATCACTAGACAAGTTACTAGCGTTCAAACAATAAATGTCTATTTATAAAAATAAAATCATATTTTCCTTTCAAAATTTCTTTCCAAATGAAGAAAAATATTTGTTAGATTTCGGCAAAAAATATTATCATTTTCTTTAAAAAAACTTCCTAGAAAATATTTTTAAGAAATGTAATATTTTTCGCAGAATAAATGGAGACTTTATTTTTTTTCCGTCTATAATTGAGTATTTCTCGAACCGAATTGTGTGGTCTATCCTCTCGCCCAGACTATCCAGTCCTTTCCCGTTAATCCACTCATAATCGCGCGGATGTGGCTATTGAAATTGCATTTTTTTCATCATAAATATACAGAAGGCGAGTTTTAAAATATAAGAAGATATGCAACTTTATTGAGAGAGAAAAACAAATGAAAATATAAATGATAGAGAAGCGGGAGACGGTGGTTACCGCTGTAGTGATCGAATTTTAGAAATTTACAAGAGTTGTTCTTTTCCTTACTTTTGATTCAAAACGATGTTATACCAAAATAAATAAATATTATTTTAGAAGCCACGTCAGCGTAACGCAAGGTCTTGAGACTTGAATGTAAGAATCATAAAAGTTAAAGGATTCACTTAGACAAATTGAAATTTTAAGTACTTAATTACATATAGGATTCAAATAAAGGGATTAAAACAAGATAAATCACCTTCCTTTTCTAAAAAGACGAAGTTGTATGAAGATATCGAATTTGGGTTTAATATAAACTTACGAAATATGTTGAAATTCAAAACTAAAGTTGTTGTTGCATGTGCCTAATAGTGTTTGAATAACATTTCTCGATGAAGATGAAGATGAGAAAATCCTATATGTGCAATGGAATTTTCATTGAAGAAGCTTTATATACACCATACCTTCACTATGATTTATTGTCATAGGATTTTTTTAAGGACATACTTATTTCGAGAAAAATGAATGATATGAAAGATGCTTTTCTTAAAATGATTGATTGTATTGCTTATAAAATTGAATGGATGAAAAATATTTCGATTGTCTATAAAAATATTAAGACATAAATTTAGTTGATGATGAAAATATTTTTTTGTTAATTATTTATTTCAAGTGATATAAATAATCATATTTAATAAAATATTTTCCAATCGTATTTTTTTGGTGAAATAAAGGGAGTCTTCATTTTTAAAAAGGTCCATTTGTTTCGCAAAAATGTATCATTTCTAGAAAATATTTTATAGGAAATAAAATAATTTTATTTTCCGGTATTTGGCTGAAACCTAAAAAAAATCCATAAAGTACTTTTCGTCATTTAATAAGGAAAATTTAATAGGGAAAATAATAAAAAATTCTCATTCTTAATTATATTTATTTTCATGTATTCTTTTCTTTCTTTTCACTTTTTCCTTAGTCAATCGTTGGCGATCAACCACAGGTGAGCTTATCCAAGGTCAATAAGTCTTGAGACCTCACTAGATCGGCAAACTTAAGCCTTGCTATAGGCCGACAAGGCATGAGGCATCGTGAGTTGTAAACACAACTAGCCTAAGGTCGCCAAGGCTCGCATTGAGGATCGCAAGACCACTGCTTCTTCCTACAATTGTCATTGCTTGAGCCGAAAGAGGAGTCGGAAGTGGACAACCTAGTGGAGGTTGAGCTCAAGCTTGTGCCAAGGGCGATAGGGCAGAGATGTGAGCACAAGACGACATTAGGTGAGTGAGTCGATGAGGCTGGAGCCTTGCCTAGTCCACTAGATTCCGGTGAGGTTCAAGCTCACTCGAGGCCAACAGCCAATGAAGGAAGAAGCAAAAGGATAAAAAAAAAATTTGATTTTTCAAAACATTTTTGTAGGAACAAACATTTCATTAAGGATCCATGCCCGAGCGTCAAGGTTCCATGCATGACGTTTGTGGACTCGGGCTTGTGGGTGAGGACCGTAGCTCGAGAGTTAAGGACCTAAGCATAGTCTTTATGGACCCGAGCTTAGGTGCTAGAGCATTGGGTACAAGCGCCAAGGGCTTGGGCTCGGCCTTGATGGTCCCGAGCTTGGTCACTAGATATGGTCCTAAATGTTGAGACTGAAAATTAACATTTGGGGTTTTCGTGTATAAGTATAGAATTTCGAGTTCAAGCGTTAATACTTAATCATATTTCGAAAAATGTTTTTCGATTTTTTTAAAGGAGAAATCATTTTCCTGAATTTAAGTTTTGATAGGAAAATATTTTTTCATTAATTAGGAAAATAATTTTCATTTACTCATTCTCTTAATTTCTTAAACAGGATGAAAAAAATATTTTTTCGCCAAACAAATGTTTATTCGAAGTTAAGTGGCAACTAAAAGCCAAGCCGGCATAAAACTCAAGATCTTCTCAATCCCATCGAATCTCCTCACGTGACCATGGCACGGGCCTTTTCACGAGCGACGCAATAAAGCGATAGAATGAAAATGAACCGCATCATACTCATCTTGTTTTGCAAAATAGTTTGCTTTTGACTATCGATGGGTCCTTGCCCTTTTGTTCCCTCGTCTCGTTCGGTTCCTTTACCATATGAAAGAAATAGGCACGACTAACTTTACGATCCAACCTCGAAGATGAATAACATATCAACCTCGATTTCAAGCTCGCGGGAATTTTTTTTATTGTTGGGGAGAGACAAGACATGTCGCATTCGAATTTGACATTATTTAAATGATATTATCAAAGTCATGGACGCTTGTAATTTTAAGCCATGTGATTTATATATTGAGGGCAACTCAATTGGGTGAAGTATTAAAAATGCCATATATCTATTATATTTGTGTCAATTCAATGATAAATCTTTTAATTATGCTAATTTAATAATAAACATTATCACATTTTATTAATTGAGTCATTCAAGCCAATTTAAATTGGAAATTGCCGACGTGGATGCCGACTATCATATGTGGTGTAACTACCACTAACATTGACATTTTTTTGAATTTTTTATAATAATAATAATTTTCCTTTATTTCCTTTCTTTTTGCTAGTGGTTGGTTGTGGCCACTATCCACCGTTGCCAAATTTAGCGAGGCTAACCCTCACCCAGATCGAGGTAGCTTTACCTTAATGAGGTGGCTTACCATCGCTCGCTCCTGTTCAAGTGAGGCTTGCTAGGGGTGTCAATGGGTCGGGTCAGGTCGGGTTTTGATGTTACTCGACTCGACCCGACCCCAATCGTAAAGGGTCATGCTATGGCCTGACCCGACTTGACCCGAAACGCATTAGACCCAAACAAAAGGTCGGGTCGGGTCAGGTTGGGCCATAGTGCGACCTTTTCCAAGTTTGGTTTCAATTTCCTATTTAGCTCAAAAACTCTAGAGGGTTGAGCAGTGGATGAGGGCTAAAACGCACAGAGAGAGGGGATTGTTTTTTTTTCTTTTGTTTATTTTATCTTACTTTACCATTTTCTCTCAACAGATGAGGGCCAAAATGCACAAGCGGTACTAGTGTCAAAAAGGCCTACTCTGACCCGTTTCGACCCAACCCGACCCTAAACTTAGGGTATTTTCGGGTTGGGTCAAAATTTTATCCGAGTATGGAGCCGATATCGGAAAATACCCTAAGTTTAGGGTCGGGTCGGGTCGGGTCTTTTTGACACTCCTAAGGCTTACCTTCGCTAGCAAAAAGAAATGAGAAAGAAAAATAAAGAAAGAAAAAAAATTGTAAAAACAATGTTTACTTCATAACCGGCTATGTTATATAGGATGTCAGTATTCGAGCTAGAGATTTCCGACTTAAGTTAGTTGGATAAACTCATTAAATAAAATGTGAATTGGTTTAAAATTAAATTAATATAATTGAAATATTTTAAATTGAATTGACATAACTTTTCCCTCACCTCCATTACATAATTAACCTGGCAATGGACGCGTGGCCTCGAGAACCTCGTCACATTGCTTCGCGTCGAATGCCTAATGCGCTTTAATGAGCCATCGTGACCTTTAAATTCGATCCGCACGAGGAATGAAAAGACCCCCATCATGCAAGATCATACGAGTCGGTGGTCCTAAGGCTCACCACCACCGTCCTGTCTATTTCCTTAATACTCAATTTGGACCAACCACCGTTTTTTGTCTATTCAGCACTGTCAGACGCTAGGATTAGGGTTTCAAGTTTCGTTAATCCAGCACCGCAAGAAAAGGTTAACCGAACCATTATAGAAATAAGAAAGCGATGAAAAGAACTTGCTATAATACACAGGGTGGTTCGTTTGTGATATTTGAGAGGACATTTGTGGTGGATCCAACACAATTCGGGGCAATTGCTAGCCGTGCAATTCACCGAATCATGGATGGCATCCACAATTGCGGTTAAAACTGATAAAACGAATCATAGAACAAAATATGAACTACTTTTGAAAATCATTACATGACCCGACAATAATTTGACTAGTTTGCAATTTCATTTTTTCATGTCATTCGAAGAAATAAAACAAATCACAAAACTCAAAACCTCGAATCTTAATGTTGCATGAAGTCATTATGCACCTCGAAGAAATATCTGAATCAAGATGTAATTCGAATAAGTCTATTCATGAGCTAAACAAACATGATTTGAATCCATCACTTGAACATGCATTTAGACACAACTTTTCGATCTTTCGAGACTGGCCAACTCTTAGATGACCTTGAGGAAGCTCCCTTTAACGAAAACTAGTTATCTCGATTAACCGGATCAATCATTTGCCCATATCGATTTTCTTAGGTTTTCTTCGTGATGGGTGAGCCCTCGACAATTGGGCAAGGGCTTGAATTAGCATCTCGAGATCTCCATATAGGCCGGTGTAGCCGAGTCTAGCGGGCACCCGGCGCACCCCATCAATCCTCTCTGGTTTTGAATAACATTAAAAACGAAAATTGGAAAAAAAAAAAAAAAAAAAAAACAAAAGAAAGAAATCTAGCTCAAGATCTTTTGGGCCCAAGAGACGGGGTGGAGGGAAACACGACGCCCGATCTAGGCCGTCCGTGGGGATGGGCCCTAGCAGTGGGCCCCGGGCCCGAGGAGACGCTCCTTCGAGCACAAGTTAGCCTCCGCCGCCCACCCACCCACCTCGGAACCGCGGGGGCGAAGGAATTTCGCCCCGTCCTTTGTAGACCGCTCGATCCCGAATAATGACGCCAGCCACAATTTATGCGACGTCTGCCTAATTTTATCCGCACCTTCATTTTCATTTTTCACATTTTCCTCATTTTTCCCCGTTTTTCTCATTCACAGAAAAAAAACAAGAAAATAAAAAGAAAAGAGGGCCAGAAAAGAAAGCGGTAGGACTCCCGGAAAATAAAAATTACCGAAAAGTCGCGGAGGCCGATTTTCTAGAGAGAGAAAGTTCCCCCTCGGGGGATCTTTTTATAGAGAGAGAAAGGGGAGATATTTCTTTGGGGGTCGTGTGTGTTGCGTTATAACGTACTGTCTAGGGTTTTCTCCTCCTCATTGGATCTTCAAATCCTTCGTCTTCTTCTTCTTCGTCTTCTAAGCTACGGCACTAGGCGCTTCTCTCTATCGTCGTCCAGCACAGGTACGCAGCTCCTCTTCCTCTCTCTCTATCTCTCTCTCTGTGCGCTTCTCGCCTCTCCTTCCTCTCCTTCCTACCCTGCTGTTTTTTTTTTTTTTGGGGGGTTCGGTCGGGGGACGGGCTCGTGTTCTGAGCGCGAATGCTTCTCCCTTGCGGCGCTCTCGCGTGGCGCCGGGGATTGCATGCGGGCGGGAACCGCGTGCTGCGGGGGCATCGGTTTGCTGCATTTCGTGTTCGCTCCCGGGAGACGGGCTAGATCGCGTTTCATGTCCGCGTCCTTTTTCTGGTCGGCGCCCTTCGATGCCTTTGTGATTTTGGCTGGTCGTGTTAGGGATGGAGGGAATTAGGGGAAGATGCATCTGGAATTGAGGGGATTTTCGGGGGTTTAATGCGTGGGCGATTTCTTTTTGGTTGTCGTTGGATTTTTTCCCTGTCGTGTGTGTTTACGACTCCTGTTGCGATTGCGATTTGCCCTTTTTTTTAAATTTATAATTTTTCTGCTGATTTTTTTGCTGCGTTAATTGCTCGTGTCTTGATTTGATGTTCTTCAGTTTTTTTTTTCATCAGGTTTTGAAATCGCTGACGTAGCTGACATTTATCTATCTCAGGGAGACTATTTTATCTATTGTATTGTAGAAATTGAAGGGGAGAAGTGTTCACTTTGATTCTTTAAGTTCCGGGATATATTTGCTCTTGAAAAATTCAAGTGAGGGTGTTTCAATTGAGATATGCGAGCTTCATGGGCAGATTTGGCTGCGTCTTCCGCAGCTGACAATGTAGGGGCTGGATCTTCTGCCAACAATGGTGCTGCTGTTGCTACCTCAGCTCCCGGTCGTAGTGCTTACGTCCCTCCCCATCTGAGAAACCGTCCGCCTTCGGCAGATCCACCGGCACCTGCTAATACTGGGCCAGCTCCCGGTTCTGATCGGCCTGGTTCTGGTGGGCCACGCTGGGGAGCTCCTAGGAGTGATCTTCGAGCAGGAGGATATGGCGGCAGCGGTGGCCGCGCTGGTGGATGGGGTGGCAGAGGTGGGGGTTGGGGTGGTGGGAGAGAGCGGGAAGTGAATCCTTTTGGAGATGATGTGGACACGGAGCAAGCTTTTGATGAGCAAGAGAATTCTGGGATCAATTTTGATGCGTATGAAGATATTCCGGTGGAGACTAGCGGGGATAATGTACCCCCTCCAGTGAGTACTTTTGCAGAAATTGATCTAGGTGAAGCTGTTAATCAGAACATTAGGAGGTGTAAGTATGTGAAACCAACGCCTGTGCAACGACATGCCATACCAATTTCCCTGGGAGGGCGTGATCTGATGGCTTGTGCCCAAACTGGATCTGGCAAGACAGCTGCTTTCTGTTTTCCAATCATCAGTGGTATAATGAAAAGCGGCCAACAAGTAAAGAGGCCACCACGTGGGGCACGTACTGTCTACCCACTTGCTCTTATTCTTTCTCCTACAAGGGAGCTTTCAATGCAAGTAAGTGTTCTTTATCATGTTATGCAACCAGTCATCTTCCCTTGCTGATTTTATCTTGAGGTAGTTATGTGATTTGCATGTAGATACATGAAGAAGCTAGAAAGTTTTCCTATCAAACCGGTGTCAGGGTGGTTGTTGCTTATGGAGGAGCACCAATAAATCAACAGGTTTGGTACTTTCTCTCCGTCTCTCCTTTTCCTTGCTCCTCATCACCTAGATTTTGCAGTATCATGATCAATGTATGATGTTATTCTGGTATGTTTCTGACTTGCTAGGTTCCAAGAATGTAATGGCACCTCTTTACAATTATTTCTACATGACTTACTTTTTGTATTTTGTGGCTCACACTTTGACTTTGTTTAAGCTCGAAACATCTAAAATCTATTATAGGTAACAACTGTTGACAGGCAAAATCAAATATGGCTTTTTAACAGTTTTTCGAGATTCACAATGTCCTTAATATAGGAGATTCTGGAGGGAAAGTGATTCGTAGAAGTAATAAGTATATTTGAATGCTTCCCAAACATGCTATCGTTCTATTTTTGCTGTCTTCATAGATGTATTTTGTTTCCTTATTTGATCACAGATCAGTGTCAAGTTTCTAAAGCTACTTTTAAGCTAAAAAATGATGGTATTTGAAAGGTAGAATGCTCAATGGCATTCTCGTTGATGCTTTTTTTAACTCTCTTGTGTTCTTTATGTGTAAGAGTTTTGATTTTGGCCAATATTTATTCTGAGTTGCAATGTATCAAGCTATTATAAATGCATAATATTCTTCAATATGTACTCATTTGGTGATTTTGCATGTCTATAGCTAAGGGAATTGGAGAGAGGTGTGGATATACTTGTTGCTACTCCTGGGAGATTGGTAGATCTGCTGGAGAGAGCTAGAGTTTCGTTACAGATGATCAGATATTTGACGCTGGATGAGGCAGATCGAATGCTTGATATGGGTTTTGAGCCTCAGATAAGAAAAATAGTGGAACAAATGGACATGCCACCCAGTGGAGAAAGACAAACAATGTTGTTCAGTGCCACCTTCCCTAAGGAAATTCAGGTATTTTTCTTAATTGAACAATGGCAATGTAAATTCGGTGCCACCTCTCAAGGCTCTGTATTGGCAATGTTTTTCTTAATGTTGATAATATCCCATTTTTGATGATAAATGCTTTGCTTATGTGTTAGAGCCATTGTTAACCTTTGACCATTAAGGTGCTTGAGCATGCATTTATTTAATCTGTACATTTCAATGAAAAACTATGATAATTAGGAGTTATTAACATGGACTGGTGCAGCCGGAAAGTAGTTGTTGAGTCAACCTCAGTACTTTTTGGTCTTACATTCTAGGATGAGCTTTTACATTGATAGGTTTCAGTGTTTGCTTTTGTGTCTGTAGCACTTTCTTTGTGATGTATTACTATGTATAATATCACAACCTTTTGCTTTAGCTGGTTATATATGTCATTTGATCTAGTGTAATGGATATCCTTGATATGGGTTTATTTAGTAGCATTCATGTTATATTGTTTGGTTTTGTGCAGAGATTGGCCGCTGATTTTCTATATAATTATATCTTTTTGGCTGTTGGAAGAGTTGGATCTAGCACTGATCTGATTGTCCAAAGAGTTGAGTTTGTTCATGATTCTGATAAAAGAAGTTATCTCATGGATCTTCTTCACGCACAAAGAGACAATGCTGTTCAGGGAAAGATGGTGGGAGGAAGTCTTTCCTTTTAAATTTTTACGTTGAGACCTATGAGTATATATCACTTCGGACAAGAAAAGTTTTGATTTTTTGCTTCAAATTTTTTTTTCAGTTTCTAATTTTTTGCGATATTGTTACTCTTTTTTTAACATTCTGGGCTGATCCTTTATAATATTTGCGTGACTATTGATTCTTGCAGCAATCTTTGACATTAGTTTTCGTTGAGACAAAGAAGGGGGCTGATTCTCTAGAAAACTGGCTATGCAGTAATGGTTTTCCAGCTACTTCTATTCATGGAGATAGAACACAACAGGTTCACCTTCCCCCTCTCAATTCTTCCATACACTTGTAGTACTTTGTGGAACAATGTCAAATGAATTCCTAGAAACGGGTTTTTGGACATTTGGGGAAAAAAGAGTGCCAATACTTTTCGTCTCAAATTTGATGGTTTCTTAGAAATGACGGTCTTATGCTTGTTCTGTGTGATAGTTGTTTACACAAGGTCTAGTTGTCTACAGTAAGCTCCACATGTTGTGGCTTCTGCCAAACTTTATGCTTTAAAGGATACTCTATAAAGGATATCATGTCAAATAGCCACGTGCAAGTAGTAATGAATGCTGCATCGAGAGTTTGTGTTTTGTTTATCAAGCTGGTCATGATTGTGTTTTCATTTGTTAATGAGATTTGATACTTGTTGCGCTATTAACGGAGTACTGTGAGAGGAGCTTTAAGACTTGAATTTACTGCTCTATATGTATGAAGAAATGTACATCTGACTCAAAACTTATTGATAACCTCTTGCTTTAAAACTTGCATTACTGTTCTATGTTTGAAGAATTGAAGATATGCCATCTATGTCAAACCTATTGATGATCTTTTTGAATGGGTTGGGTAGATAATTACATTATTTTATATCTAAACTGGAAAGCTACTGTGCCTTTTACATGTTGCATAGACATCTAGCTCATTTGTTGCTTGACAAGTTGATAAGTTGGCAGGTTTTTCATGAGTAGATGGCATTTGCTTTTTTGTGAGCATCCATACATAAGAGTTGCTCTGTCAACAAATTTTTCTGACTTTAGTTGGTGTTAGTTATTGAAATTGCAATTTCATTCAAGATGTTCAAATGGCTGTGATTCAAAATTGGCATTCTGTGAGGGTTCATGATCATGACATGATTGAGTTTCGATGAGGAAGTTACACTCTCATACGGGATCTCTTTGTTATTTATAATTTCCCCCTTTCTCAATAAGTGTTTATTACACAAAGATGTGGTATCATATGAGAAATTATGGATTCAAAAATGGGTTGGATTTTAGGTTCTCTGTAGGATTGTCACACTAATTTCTTATTCAAGGCTGCAGTAGGTTTCTACCTTTTTTGATTTTCTTTCTGTTCTAGTAAGAATTCTGTAAGTTTTGTTGATGTACTTCAACCCATCACCGGGATCCAACAACTTGCTACAGAATCTTTTCTTTTCTTTGGCGTGACTGAACTTTATTTGCTTTCAAATCGTACCACCTGTGCAGTTTCCTGTGCTCTGATGGCATAGAGTTTGCTTATACTTTTTCACAGAGATAAGAATTTGCCTTTTCTCTTTTTCTTCTTTTGATCTCAGTGATCTCATGCGTTAATTTAAGTGCTTTATGTGCAACATCAAGAACACTCTCTCTCTCTCTCTCTCTGTGATAAAAATTCTGCCAAGGGGATGTTGGACTATTTGTAAAAAGAGATCAAAGCTGAAGAATGACCTAACTTACTATCCAAAGAATCCACAATGTCAGTTAAAGCAGTTACATCCATAGCTGATCTAAAGGCTTCTAATGCAGACCAGAATAACTGTTGGTGAGGTATTGATTTTTGCTTTTAGAGTCATTATATTAGTTGGCGACTTTGTTGTGTATTAAACAAAAAAAACATAGAAGACATTGTGTAACGATTTGGAGGGGGCTAAGATGCCATATAAGTTTCCTGATGAAGCACCCTGAGGGGGCAATGATGCGACCTAAGTTCTACTTCCAAGCACCAAAAAAAAAAATTTGCTTGACACTCAAAATGGAGCTGTCCACCTGCTGCAAATGCATCTTATTCACGTGAAGTAGGGGTTTCTACTTTCAAGTCCTGCATTCTCAGACTTCTCCACTGTTTGCATTTCACTGCATCCATTTATAGGTGATGTTAGATATCAAACATTGCTGTACCTTTTGTAATAAAATGTTGGTGAAGATTGTACTCATTTAACACTTGTGGTTGCACTGTCAGACGCAAGGCAACATTGTATTTGCAGCACTGAGTTGAGCAACCTTGATTTTTAGTTGTACAAAGTTCTATCTTCAAATTTTTTCCTCTATATAACATGCAGTGATTTAAAATCCACACTATTTCTATGCTTGCAGGAAAGAGAATCAGCTCTCCGCTCATTTAAGAGTGGCAGGACTCCTATTCTAGTTGCTACAGATGTTGCAGCTCGAGGTCTTGATATTCCACATGTTGCCCACGTGATCAATTTTGATCTTCCGAATGACATAGATGACTATGTCCACCGGATTGGACGAACAGGACGAGCAGGGAAAACTGGTTTAGCTACTGCCTTCTTTAACGAGAATAACTCATCAATGGCAAGGTCATTAGCTGAGCTGATGCAAGAAGCAAATCAGGAAGTTCCAGCTTGGCTCTCCAGGTATGCTGCTAGGTCGTCATATGGCGGAGGAGGAAGGAATCGTCGCTCTGGTGGAGGCCGGTTTGGTGGTCGTGACTTCCGGAGGGATAACTCTTTCAATAGGGGTGGTGGTTCTGATTACTATGGTGGGGGCAGCAGCAACAGTGTTGGGTATGGAGGATCATCTGGAGGGTATGGAGGATCATCTGGAGGGTATGGAGGAGGTTATGGCCCTGGTGTCACCAGCGCATGGGATTAAGTAATGAAATTTACTCTTCACTTGTTTCTGGAGTGCGACAGTGGCACTCATGCTTCTGCTGGTTATATTATGTCTTTGTCTTGTCTAAGTGGTTCAAGCTTTATACTGTTTGATAGTATGTCTCACGGTTGAGGGGGATGTATTTCTCATATTGGTGCATGCGCAGATGGAGGGTTTTGGAATGCTGATGGGTTTGGATTAGACATTTCCCTGTACAATGGGGAATCATTTCTTTCCTTGAATCGATCCATTCCTGTCTTTGTTGATTCTGGTGGGTGGATGGGTTGTAGAATATCTGTTGGGAGTGTAAAGGGTTTTTTCTGTTGGCCCTGTTCCTTTTTTTCTCAATAGGCATATTCTTAGTGACCCATTTTCGTAGGGTTTCGAAAGGTTGATGAGTTTCTTCTCCTCCCCATTTTATACAGAGGGTCTTATGTTCCCCCAAGCTAAGGAATTTAACTTTCATGGTTTCTTGTAACATTTTGATGGTGATTGAACTGACAGACACCTCTTATTAGAAGCAGCTTATTTTGTACTTCTCCTTTTCTTCTTATCCATTTTGAATCTCGGCCATTAGATTATCTTTTCGGGTGTGTGCCTTCAATTGGCTTCAGGCGGTGGGTTTCAACCATTTGTAACCACGTTTTGGAACTCCCTGGTTCATACAGTTGTTTCTTTCCCGAGTATTCGATTCTAAATGTTAGTGAATGTAGTGATGATGTTGCAACTCTTTGTTTTGTGATGGCATCGATCTTGTGCATGATGTTCCTACCTGTCCATTGTGAGTGGTTAGGAAGTTTGCTTCATTTAAGAAGGGCAGAGGTCCATCAGGTTCAGGCTGGAGCTAGACATCTTTATGGAGCTATGCCATTGCAAGTGCGATTCGGATATCAGTCGCCATTGGCTATGGAAATTGCCATCAACAAAATAACTACTTTTCAAACGCAGCTCGTGACAAATTGTCCACATCCTAGTGATTTAACAGTACTCACGAGTGGGGAAAAAAAAAACAATGCTCACGAGTGCGAGACCAAGGATTTGCCCGACTAAGCCTGTATTCTGAGTCCCGTCATTGAACCTCTTTTTCCCTTCTTGAGCGAGAAAACAATGAAGACAATCTAGCAGGCGGCCAAAAGTGTTATGATATGTATGACGACAACCGAGACAGTCCTTATTGCAGAGGTATAATTCTTACAGAAACGACTTCAAATGTAGTTTGTATGGTTAGCCATTTAAAGACAAGAAAAAAGCAAAACTAAGGTATAGTACGATCCACCATTTAACATTCATCACTTGACCTTCATCAATTGGATTCATTTTCCAATAAACACGAAGGCAGCGATCATTTAGACTCCTCTGGAGATCATCTCATAAAACCGTTTAAACGATTCCTCGCGCTGAATCCTTAACTGGTTTCGGAAGTTTTTGATGAAAGCATCGGCCAACTCATTGATGTCCGCATTGGCATCCACATCCAACCTCTTCCTTGTTACTCTCGTCTCGTTGTTCTCTCTCCCCTTCTCACTCACTCTTTGGTTTACACGGGTTGATGAAGCCGGAACGTCCTGGTGCTGCTGCTCCATTTTGCAGTGTTGGCCGGCTTTTGCTTGACAAGGAGGGTCTGAGATTGGTGCTGAATCCATAAGAAGAGAACTCTGCGTCGAGGCGTATATATAGTCAAAAAGAACGCGCCCTAACGAACACGAGATTGGCATGAGTGAAAGCAAAAGAAGGAAGGCACAGAGAAGTTAAGTTAATGTTCAAAGATAAGCTAAGGGAAATGTGCAAGGGACCTTCATGGGAAATGATGCGGTCGAACGAACGGACAGGAAAAAAAAAACAGGGAATATAATATTGCCAACTCCCGTGGCGTTGTCCATTTCTTTAAGTTTCTTATGCTAAAAGGAGATGGCACTGGCCATTCTTTTCGGCCTTAATAGGTATGAATCTTCCGGGCTCTCTCCTGGAAATGTATATACATAACTTTCTAACAAACCTCTAGGAGCCATTACAAGTCAACACGATTTCTTCAGGCTCCATTTGTTGAAGAGACACGATGCAATTGAAGTGAGATACCCAACGAGCAAATTTCACAATTTACTGCATTTGAGGACACCTCGAAATCAGACCGTGCCTTTTCCTAGTTGGAATTTTACCGTTTCGAATCCATACCGGCATCGGCAAATTAATTAACAAAAGTGTCGTATGCTTCCCATATCGATTGTATTCCATGCAAAATGTCGAATGCAGGCCTCAATTAACGGTTCATGTATACACTCCTCTTGGATATTCTGACAAATCAAGTATTTTATGTTGGATATGTATCACTCATGTCACGTTATAGTTCACAAGATTAGGTAAAATGGTTATTTACCGAATTATCAAAAAATGAAATTAGATTTGCAGGGCAGTTTCCCAAGCCTCTAAAACAACAGGATTTCATGCCCGTGCCTCTGGATCATTAAAATAAAAAGAACAAAACTCAAGAGCGATCACGAGATGGTGGGGGTCTGTGGGAAAGAGGGATGTGGGGACCTTTGACCTCGGACAAGTCAAAACATGACAGAACATCCAACGGTGTACCGGCAAACCAAAAGCAAATCATCCAACTTTGACGCATGTTTTCCCCTTTCCCTCGACATCTAAAGATAAAATAACATGGACCGAATTTTCCTTTTTTTCTCAACAACTTCTCAAGGTCGTGTTGCACGGTCTAAGGAACACACTCGCAACGCGTCCATCTCAATGCAAATATTTTGGACCTAAATAAGTCTTTAAATTGCTTCTTCCAAACTCTGATACGTAAAAATACATTAATATTTTCATCTTGTTGAAGAAAAAATATATAATTTGAAATAAGATGTGCGGCGAATGTAGATACCGATATGTTAAAATAAATAAAATAGTCAGGTTGAGTGTCCTTATTGAAGAGATTATCACTGACGACTCTTATACATGAAAATATCCCTAAAAGTAAGGGTGTCAAGAACCGAATCAAAATCGAAAACCGAACCGAACCGAACCAAAATTTTGTGTGTTTTTGGTTCAGTTTAGTTTCGGTTCGGTTAACCGAAAAATAACCGTTAATTTTTCGGTTCGGTTAATCGAATCAAACCGGAATTTTTAATTAAAAGTGAATAAATTTATCTTCTTTATCATCTCTTCCTCACTTAGGTCCTAATTAGCAAAACAAAAATAGGAAAACAAAAAAACCGTCACGAACTGAACCGAACCACATTTTTGGTTTGGTTTGTATTCGGTTCGAAACGGTTTTGGTTCGGTTTGGTATCATTCCTTATCGGTTCGGTTTTTGAAAAAAATCGAACCGAACCATTGAAAATATCTACCTAAAAGAAGATAGGTCGATAAAGTCAGACCTCCACTTCTTTCACCGTGAGCTCATGACCTTGCAACAGACCTCGAGTTGAGTCGAAATTTGAGGTAAGACCCAGGCTTCTATTACCAAAATTTCCCAGGGGCCGAACTACGCCAAACTGCCTGTTTCGAGGTTTAGCTCGCGTCATGTTCGGAAGTGAAAGGAAGTTTTTGCCTTCTTGACGTGACGAGGAGAGCGCGTCGCTCGCACCATGATCGAGGTTCGCAGGAGATTATTGGACTGCGGATAGGGTTAAAACCAGCAGCAGGAGCAGCTCCAAAGCGATCAGATTTAGCTTCAAACGCACAGACGAGAGAAAGTCTCCTCTTCCCATCAAATCAACTTTGGCTTTGGGGCTTCCAGAGCTCGATTGCGGGCCATCGGCGCAAGAGCCTTTAATGAGGCAAAGTAATCAAAAGGATTGGAAGAGCCTAACTCATCGTTTACCAAAGGTCGCCTCCATGGCATTTTTTGGACAGATAACTAATAATGTACTATACCTTTTTAATGGAATTGAATATTATTCTCGTGTCGTGTGCATTTAAATCTCTGAAAAATAAAGCAATACTGATTAGACATGCTTAACTAGTACTGCTAAGTGCCCGTTAACAATTTATTTCTTTTTAAGAATCATATAAAGAAAAGTGCCTATTTTGATTTATGAAATCTACGGCGTTTCAGAATTGAAATTTCTCTTTGCTAAATTCGAGATCGCCCGTTACTAAGGGTATGTCACACATCATAACATTTGCAAATCGAAACTGGGCAGAACAAACAAATATTTTTTTAACCTTTCCAGGAACATGGATCATTCCTAAAATCAGTGGATCGATCAAATGGACCAGACAATACTTGCGCGGATACATAGCCACGTCTGTCTACTGGTCTCATTCGAATATGTGCATCGTGTCCTCCTTCTTTATTCAGTCCAAAATCCAAATGATCGACATCGTGAGCCAGCGAAAAATGGAAAAGGGTTGGATCGACCACCTAATCAAAGACAACATCGTCCGTGTCGAGCACAAAAAAAAAAAAAAAAAAAAGAAAGAAGAAGAAAAAAAGCGCGATGGCGAATCGAATCAAGCACCCCACATTCGATTCGGCGTTAGCAATGCTATCATCAGGACTCCGCACATGATCTCTAGTACCCACCACCTCTTCGTCGTCCGATCCCCGCCATGGCTCTTCTCTCCAGAAGCCGATCCGCCGCTGCTGCTCGTGGAATTTGCTGAAACAGTCGATCGTTCGTCAAAATACGACAAGTTACGAGCCCGGCAAGGAAATTAATTATTGGGTTCTTTCGCAAACATTCGAGGGAAGTATGAAACGGAGTTCGCTACGCGAAAAATGAAGTAGGCGTTAATAATGATGAATGGTTACCGCTAGCGGCTGGGGTGGCCGTGGTGCTGCTGCTGACGGCGGTACCGTTCGTGGCTCCCTCGAACAGCTTGGCATCGGTCGAGTTGGCCGCCAAGTGCAGGAGATCTGAATCATTTCACTCAGCCGGATCAGTAACGATCAGGGAGCGCCGGCGAGCGCTCAAAGAGAGGGGGGGGGGGCGGGGGGGAGGGGGCACGTACCGACGCATTGGGTGATGTTGACCGGGGTGTGGCAGGCGGAGGGGAGGCCGAGGGCGAGGGTGGCGTTGATCTTGAGGCCGAGTTTGGGGTCGTCGCGGTCCTTGATGAGGATGCACAGGCACTTCTTGCTCTTCTGCAGCACCGCCTTCAGCCCCGTGCAGCAGTCGATGGTGGGGTTCTTGGCGTCCCCGCCCACGTACGGCAGGCAGTTCGCCAGCCCCACCAGCTGGTCCGCGCACTCCGCCTGGTCCTGGTTCAGGTCCGACCGCCCGGACCCCATCAGCGCCGCCGCCGTCACCGCCACCGCGAGCAGGCACCGCAGCCTCGACGCGGGGCTCCCGCACTTCATCGACGCCATCACGTCCGCGACTGCGCTCGAGCTCGAGATCGAGAGAGAGGGAGAACGATGGAGGAGAGGAGAGGAGAGGAGAGGGACGAGTGCGAAGGTGGAGAAGCTCAACGCCTCGTGTCGTCCCTTCTAATTTATGCAGGGGAAGGGGGAGTGGCTCGTGAACGAATTTCGTTGCTTTTTTTGTTTTTGTTTTATTTTTTATATAGACTGAGTGGAGGACTGTAGGTCGGGAGTGTGATGATTGGAATGATTGTGGGGATGCTTTTTTGGATGCGTGAGGGAAAGTGACCAGGTGACCGACGAGACGAGGAGAGGAGAGGAGAGGAGAGTCACATGCGAGGTTGCAGAGCATCGTTTGACCGCCCCCCAAAGAGGCCGGCCACGTCTCTGGTCTAGCCCAGAAAAAAAGGCTTCGTCTTTTCATCGTCCCAGGTGTTAAAGCCGAAGGTGACCAAACCGAGTTCGACACATCCTGGTGGTGGTCAGCTCTCGACTTCTTTTTCTTGGCCTACCAGTAGTATCTTTTGGACTTAAAAAGATGCCTTAAATTGCCCCCTTCCGAATTTTCATACATAAAACATGGGGTATTCTTATATTTAGAACAAAGATTGTAAAGGATGGGGCAATTGACGCTTTAAAAATAAAGAATATAATCAGGTTGAGTACTCTTACTAAATGGACTATTTGTTGGCGATCTTCATAAGTAGAAATACTCTAGAGGAAGATGGATTAGTGAGGTTAACTTCAACTTCGCTTTACTATGAATCAATGATCCTCTAACAGATTCCGAGTTGTTAATTGTGAGGCCCTAAAAGTAGAATCTTTTAGCACTGCGATTCGCTACTATATCCCTTATCGCTAAAATCCCCGTTTAGATTATGTGTGGTTTGTATTGGGTTTCCGTTGAAAGAGACATGCGGTCGATTCATGACAAACTTAACTGAAATCTAACATGGGCAAGTTCCGCGTGTGGGACTTAGTAATCGGAACACGGCCATTGGGAGAAAAGGGATCGAGGATAACAAGAATCTTTGCTCGAATTGAGTCTCTACCCGATAATCTTCGGTGGCTACTCTGTGCTATTCTTGTCTGCAAACAATTTCTTTCTTGGTTTCTTTTTATTTATTTATTTAATGTGAGACAAAGATAGTAATTTTCTTGTCCTCTCCATATGTCTGGTCCTACTATGGATAGCGTGGAACCATAGAAAAATGGATTAAGACGCTCCATCAATATGAGTTATAAGCTCATCGCCCGACCCGTGATCGTGACGATTCCCATCAGAATGTTTCTTTTTTTAATTCTTCTTCTCTAGATCAAGAAGCCTGCCCGTGATACCAAATGAGGGAAACTCTTTTGGTCCGTGATTACCATTCTAGCTGGCCCGGTCCCACCCTTATAAAAAAAAGAGAAAGGGAACATTAGATCTTTATCTGGACGCACAATATTACAAAAAAAGAGAGAGAGTACTTTTGTACACGAGAATATGGTAAAATTATTTAATGTATATCCCTTACACAGCTCATGTGGAAACCAATCCATCTTTAACGACTCGACGAGAAAAAAAATATTAAAAATTACTCTTGGATGGATCGATGAAAGATTCCGCCTATGCTCTTTCCCCAAATGAGAGCGCGCGAAAGACAGATTCCCATTCGGGCAGGTGCAGCAAGCATTCGAACTTGGCAGCAGCACTGCAATTTTTAACCCGTTTGGAAACCTCTTTTGCCAAAACTTTTCCCTCGCTTGTGAAGAGAGCAGACCCATTCGCTGTCCCACTTTCTTCTGATGTATTATTGTCCAATAACTTCTTCCGACTTGAAGTCATTTCATTTGATGTTCTGCACTTTAATTGCAGCCGTACTGGCCCACCGAGCAGCCCCAACAAACCCACTAAAGGAGGAGGAGGAGATGAGGGCCGGGACTTGTGTCGTGTCGTATGGAGCTCCAACTTCCACCTACCCCTGTTCCCCACTCAAAACTGTGGGCGAAAGGTTCTTGGAGATTGTGGTCATCATCATCGTGTGCTGAAATCCATATGGGTCCTTTTGGCTCTTATCTGCCAAGAGGTCCTTCCATAATGGCCACTGAACCAGCAACTACCTCGTTGCCAGTTGACTCTTCTTGCCAGTTGACTCTTCTTGCCAGTTCAAATTATGCATATGTCACTAGCACATGAGATGATGTATAATACAATACAAAGGGTCGTGTCGTTAATCCTTACTCGAAGAGGAAATATTACCGTCTCTAGTGCATTGATCCGATTGTCCATAATAAGAGAAAGATGGTAATTTGAGAATGACGAACTTTCTTATTAGATGTTTTATGGAACTTGTTAACGGGATTTAGATATGAAAGATGCATAACGCGACGGCATCATCTAAGCGTGAAAGACTCAAGGAGTGATCTATCAATGGATTGACAGTTCTTGAAAGCTCCATGATAATAACTTGCAGATGAACCACGTGTATAGTCCACATAATTTGAATGTGCACGCAATTATTGAAAAAAGAGAATCTTAATATCAAAAGAGGGGGTCGAGGTGCCTTGATTACTAGATCCCAATCCATCGTTATTCCAAATTTCCCCATCATTTTTTTTTGATAAGTAAAAAGGTAGGAATGAGGTACGAGTACCGGAGATCCTTGTTTAGACGTTACTATAAGAGTTACATGTTGGAAGAATCTTTGGGTTAAGTTGTAACTACTGCTCGCGAGCACATTGCCACCTCCCTCCACGACGCTAGTGCAAGTAAAGCTAAGGTTATCCTATACCATTGTATGGTCCAACCTAGTTGCGGACAAACGAAAGCCTCCTAACATCGATGAGTGACTAGAGGGTTTCGAATGCATGGCCAGAGGGCCTCAAATCACTCAGGAGCAAGCCCTACATCACTCGGCCGGCGGGCACAGTGGTTTTCCCAATCACGATATACAACCAATGTGGCTTCGATCGTCCTCCATAAAATTAACAACTTCAAAAATAAGATCACTTATATCGCTCTAGCTAATGGAAAACACTTGCAATGCCAACAAAAATAAATAAATAAATATTCAGGCACAAGAAGTAGTTGATAATAGAATTATTTCTTTCATTGGCTCATTATCCAAAGCAATAAACATAATTCACAATTAGGTAAAAAGAAACGTTTCTCGATCGCTAACTTCTCACAAAACAAACAAACGGCTCGAAAGATTCACGCGATGCGGCTCTCTCAAACAGGTGATCCAATCCAGAGTAGGCACATGTATGCTTGAATGAATAGCAAGAGGGGAGAGTACAGTTGGGAAGGGTGGTTTCATTTATATTTCTGAGTCGTTGTGACTGGTGATCATGTGGCTCTCGTAAATCCTCGTCAAGGCAAATTGCCCAGCATGCATGCGTTTCCTCCCTCGCAAGATCTAAAACCTAATCCTAGGCCAGATGACCTGGTGATTCTGACTCGACTCCTCCGTTGCACATTCACGGGCATTATTGTGATGTAATGGCTTGGAGGGACCATCCTTCTCCTCCTTCCACGGCCATTGCCTTGATCTCTATTCAATTGTATACTCAGCACTGATGTTACTGGTCGTACATCATCTGACAAACGGGAGAAATCAAAGCTGTCCTAATCCGTAGTTTCCCCTAACTTGTCTTGAGCTGCCTCATGAATGTGCATTAACTCTGACGTGCAATGTGCCCTCAACCACTCTGTCTGGAATTCTCTCTTGGTCTTAGCTAAGTCTTGTGTTGAAGCATCAACCCAATCGGGTTTGACTCGCTCTGTAATCTCTGTTGTTCAGACACGTCGCCGTTGATTTAGTTATCGGGCATCCTAATCACGCTTTTAGATGGTGTTGTCGTCCAGAGTCTGTCTTGAGTAATTTAATCGACAGAGCCTGCGTCACTTCTTGATTTACGTGGCTGATGAGCAACGGCTGATGCCGCTGGCGTTGGATTCGGTTCAGGACAAGTGAAACCAAAAGCCGATGCGAGCAAAGGCCACTGGGGTATTGAAATACATGAGAGAGTGGTATTGAGTTGAGGATCTATTCAATCAAATTGATTAAAAAATGAAGTGAGAATGACGTGCGGACTCTTAGAGTGTCAATACTTAGCACGGGGAGACAAATGTTAAAAGTTTGAAAAAACATTTAAATATCAAAATCGGAACAAAAATGATCAATTAAGCGTCAATGGCGAAAAATCCGACCGGCTGCCAAGTGTCGTTTTCCGGTAATTTTATTTGTTGATGGAGCAATTTTTTTAAAAAAATAAAATATCCACGTGACAATTAAAAAAAAAAAAAAGAAATTGTGAAAGTCATACCATAATTTTTTTTAAAAAAATCGATTTTATAAAAAAAGGGAAGGGGAGGCACCCTCACCCGAACCCTCCCTTCCCCTTTCCCTTTCCCTTTTTTTTTTTTTTTTTTAATATTTAAATTAATCAATTTTATAATAATATAATTTTAAAGTTATTTAATATTATTTAATTAATATATTTTTAAAATGCCATGTCAGTACAAAAACGACGTCGTTTTGGCTGAATTTTTGCCGACTCAGCTTCCGGCGAGCCCCGTAAACAAGTTATATTATTAAAATAAGCCACGTCGGATTTCCGGCGACTTTCACCGGAGTTGACACTCAAGTGTACCTTTTGTAACTTTTGGCATTTAAGATTCTCCTCGTGCCAAGTTTTAGTATTTGGGCTATACTTTTGCCGAGCGAGAATTGAGGCAGCCTGAAAGTTGGAGACCCATCTAATATTCATCTTTTGTCAAAGTGCCAAAGAAAAAGGAACGGTCACAGCAATGGGTTATTTTTAGCATGACAAGGCGCGTCTGCAAAACCCAACACAGTACTCAGTAGCTAGTTGAGATTGCGCTCAGCATCTGCTGATGAACAAGATGTCTGTTGTACACGTCCATTGTGCCTTACGTGAAAATAATGACCTTAACCTGTATCGATCATATGGACCTACGCGGAGCCATCAAATCCAAAGGCAATTCAATAACATTAGTGTTGGAGAATGGATTTGATAAGATATCAATTGTGATTCTAATTGATATAGTATATCTGTGATCGGATATTGTCGGAATATTTAGCGAGATAAAATTATAAGACAATATCCCAAATATTTTCCATATATTTTTTTCTGATTGTTTTTTGTATTATAAATACAATCTTGTACTTGTACATTTGATAAATAGAAATCCTAACCTACCTTCCACATTCATTGAATTGCCTACAGTTCTTTTTCTGAGTTAGTGTTGTTGCAACTCCCTACCCTGCAAAACACACCAGCAAACCGAGTAGGAATTCAATTTTTTTTTGGGATATCATGGTTGACAACTCAACAGAAACCCCTATCTCACCTTCAACTGAAATTCAATCGCAAGAACAAGTTTCTGATTCTTCATTTGGCCAAAATCCGATTGGTGTTACTCATGGGCCAACCTATGTCCCAAGGTCGAGTCAGTGGCCCCAAGTCCAGTGGTATCCAATCCAAGGCCAATGGGCTAGTGGGCAAGGGGCGTGGGCCCAATATCCATATGGACCCCTTGGAGATGAGAATACCATTGGATTTGGGGCTCAACCCAACAGAAATGAGCGAACCCATTTATCTCCATATTTCAACCCGTATGGTGAGTTGGGTCGGGTGAATGCTGGTCGTTCAATCGGGCATGGATCGGGTCAATTTGCAAATCCCTACCCGACACCATCGCTTGGTTTCAACCCGACATGTCCGCTTGGTTTCTTGTCGTTCGCCTTTCCAATCACCGGCGGTGACTACCTCAAACCAGGCGATTCCCTTTACATATCGCCAAACAATGGACCGGAGCTCTGGCTTATCCACATGTAGCTCACCGGATTGGAGAACTACACTACATGGGCTGGGAGCTCCGGCGAGCCCTTGTCACAAAGGACAATGAGGGATTCATTGACGGACCATCTCTTTTCCGGCGGTTGAAGAGCAGCTCCAAAGGCTTTGGCGAAAGTGCAATCAACTTGTTTGTACGTGGATCATGTATTGCCATTTGTTTAGCACTCAAAGTCACCGTTGGGCTTTCGTCGATTGAAGACTCCCAATGTTTTTGGGAGAACATCTAAGAGATGTATGGCTGACTTGATTAGGTGAAACTGTACACCATCACACATACAATTTCAAAATTGAAGCAAGGAAATCTCAGTGTGACCGCTTGTTTCAATCACCTGTCAGCTCTGTGGAATGAGCTTAAGGTGGCTGAGGAGCGGCTCGAAGGGCCAGAAAGCATGTTGAAACAGTACAAGAAAATGAAGGAAAGAGAAAAAGCGACGAGATTTTTGCTAACTCTAAATGAATCGTACTCACTATTTCGTTTGTAAATCCTTGCGATGGATCCTCGCCATCGTTTGGACGGATCTACCAACTAGCAGTGCAAGAGGAGAGCCAAAAGGTAGCCACGGCCGAGCATGTTCAAGTAGGCGATGGAATCAGCTTGGTGATTTTTCCGTTCGGTGTTGCTTCGGGAGATAAGAAGAACGCTAGATCTGGAGAACAATCTTCTTTGGTTGCAGCATCCAAAAGAGAAAGCAGCCCTAGAATGGACGGCTGGGATGCACATGGAGGATCCAACGGTGGAGACACACGGGGACTATCGCATGGCTGGGATGGGAGTGGCAGATCTAATGGCTGGGACACATGAACGCCATTGAATTGTTGGGATGTGTGCGGCAGATCTGACGATCCTAGATTAATTGAATCAAACAGCTATTATCAAACCACAATAGCCCTAGTTTATAAAGGATCCTATGGCTCAAAACATGCCACGTCATCTGGAAATGTTAGTGGATAAAACTCTAAAATTAAAAATAAATATTGTGAATATTACAAACGTCCACACCATATCGTGTAAACATGTTGGAAATTGCACAAAAAGTCCAATAACAGAAATAAGAAGGAAAATGAATCTACTGCCTATCAAATTTTCGCACAAAAATTTGATGGAGCACATCAGATGATCACTCTAGAGCAGTACCAAAGGATCATACAAATTTTGAGTCATTTGAAGACTAGCGATAAAAATGCAAGCTTTTTAGGTACTTTTCTTTATAAGGAAAGTTCTTTTTCAAGTGATGCATGGATTATCAACTCTGAAGGGCTAGTGATCACATAATTTGCAACAAGTGATTTTTTTCTTATATCAGAGAACCACAATCTCCCGTATCTATACAACTTCCAAATAGAAATATTACCCATGTTACCAAAATTGGCATTGTGCACCTTGATCCAAAATTTATCCTAAGGAATGTACTGTATATTCCTAATTTTGAGTTCAATCTCATTTTTGTATCAAGAGAATGTGAGAATAATTCTCGTCATGCCATATTCAGTTTTGAAAACTACTTCTTTTAGGACCTTTCGACTGGCAATTTGATGGGCTTGGGTAAAGTTACAGAAGGGCTATATTTCTAGATTGACTCCCTAGGAGATTTGGAATTTTTAAATAAAAGCATTTTCTGTAATGCAATTACCCAAAATAAAAATCTCCTTTTTCATCAACGATTGGGTCATAGTGCAAGTATTCCTCACCCAAATTGTTTAGTTTGTCCTTTAGCTAAGTAATCTTGTATATCTTTTCCAACAAGTACATCTTGGGCAGATAGAATTATTTCCTTACTTGATATGGACATATGGGGTCCTTATCATACTCCTCATCGTGACGGATTTCGTTTTTTTCTTACTATCGTTGATGATTATTCACGTGCTACTTGGGTATACCTCATGTAATCAAAAGTCAAACTTTCTCATACATATAAAAATTCATTCCATTGATTAGAAATCAATTCAATAAATCTATGTAACGCATTCGTACAGATAATAGTCGTGAATTTTTCACTTCTAATTGCAAAGAATTTTTTTCTTCTCATGGAATATTGCATGAGTTCCTACACTTACACTTCATAACAGAATAGAATTATTGAGCGCAAGCATAGACATCTTTTAGAAGTAGCACATGTGTTGAAATACCAAACTTCTATTCCTGAAGATTTTTGGGGGAATTGTGTGATCACCGCAGTTTATACGACTAATCGTATGCCAACTTTTACTCTACCATCATAGAAAAACAACGACCATTCTTATCTAATGAAGATTTATCCATGGCGCCACAAAATTTTTTTACACCAGAATATTCTATGCAAGTTACAGAGGAGTCCATGCCACCTGTCATTGAAGCAACAAAAGATGAAATATCTCCATCTCCATCGACAACAACTACATCATATACTATTTCTAGTTCTTCATAGAACTTGAATCATCAATATGAGAAGAAGTATTACCTGCTCAGCCTCGGTGTTCGCAACGGCATGTTCATCCACCTACCTAGACTAAGGAATATATATGTTCAACCATGAGTTCAATAGGTAGACAATACCCCATCTCCTCATATGTTTCATTTAGTCGGCTATCATCAGAACATACATGTTACATTAGTTGTATATCAGAAGAACATGAACTATCTTCCTTCGCCGAGGCGGCAAGTGATTAATGTTGGCAACACGCCATGGAATCATAACTCATTGCATTCATGGAAAACTACACTTGGGACATCGTCCCACTGCCTCCACATCGGAAAGCGATAGATTGCAAATGGGTAAACAAAATCAAATTTAAAGCCAATGGTTTTATTGAGCGTTACAAAGCATGATTAGTTGCTAAAGGGTTCACTCAAAGAGAAAGTCTCGATTATCAAGAAACCATCTCTCCTGTTGTCAAATAAGTCACGATTTGCTCCTTCCTATTTGTTGCAGCTATTCGCAATTGGTCATTACATCAAATGGATATCTACAATGCATTTCTTTATGATCTAGATAAAGAAATTTATATGGAGCTTCCTTTGGATTTACGTAGACGGGGAGAGTCACAGGTATGTCGTCTGCGCAAATCCCTTTATGAGCTAAAACAAGCATTTAGACAATAGTATGCGAAATTTACAGCTGCATTAACCAATGTAGATTTTCATCACTCTAAGCATGATCATGCCTTGTTTACATGCACTGCAGGAGATTCATTCAATTTATTTGCTAATATATGTTGATGATATACTTGTCATGGGAAATAATGACCATCATGTTGCAAAATTCAAGGAATATTTGCACTCTACTTTTCACATCAAAAATTTGGGACCTCCCAAATACTTCTTTGGGATTGAAATTGCTCGATTTGACAAAGGAATTAGTTTTAGTCAAAGAAAGTTCATTTTGGAGATTGTTTCAGAAGCAGGATTATATGGTTGCAAATCCACTGTCATTCCAATTGAGTAGAATGCAAATTAACCACTCATGAATATGATCGGAATTCATCATCCATCAAGGATCCATTACTCAAAGACCCATCAGAATATCAGTGACTTATTGGAAAATTAATATATCTTACCATGACAAGACCCAACATATGTTATGCAGTGTAGATACTCAGTTAGTTCATGCGTAGCCTGAAATAGTCACATATGAATGCAGCTCTAAAGGTTGTGAAATATTTGAAAGGGTGCCCAGGACTTGGTATTTTCTTATTTCATGATTGCGACATGAAGATGATAGCCTATTGTGATACATATTATGCCACTTGTCCAATGACCAGGAGATTATCACTGGTTTTTGCATCAAATTTGGGAACTCATTGATCTCATGGAAAACAAAAAAATAGTCCATTGTATCATTATCATCAACTGAATCAGAGTATTGAGCCATGGCAAAGACTACTTGCGAAATTATCTGGATATAAGGATTGCTATTTGATCTTGGAATACAGGTTAATGGGCCAACTAAATTATTTTGTGACAATGATGATGCATTGAAGTTGGCAGCAAATCCAATCTTTCACGAGAGGACAAAGCACGTAGAAGTTGATTGCCATTTCAGTCAAAATAAAATCAAAGAAGGAGTTCTCATAATAAAAGGAATTGGAATTGAGGAATAAACTGATGACATCTTCACCAAGCCATTATGTCAAAGGGAACACAAGTATTTACTGAGCAAGCTAAGTGTCCTCGACATATATAGGCCATTAGCTTGAGGGGAGTGTTGGAGAACGGACTTGATATGATATCAATTGTGATTCTAATTAATACAGTATATCCGTGATCGGATATTGTCGGAATATTCAGCGAGATAAAATCGGAAGATAATATCCCAAATATTTTATGTATATTTTTTTCTGATTCTTTTTTGTACTATAAATACGGTCTTGTACTTGTACATTTGATATACAGAAATACAAATAAATTTTCCCTTCAGTCTTCCTTTCACTTTCTGTCGATTGGATTTGCATGCCGACCATTTGATAGAGGGAGCATATATACCTATACAGCAAGCTACAATGCTGATGCGTGCATTCTATTTTTGAGTATTGCAGCTATTTCTAGCGAGAGTTTCTCGTCGGATGGACCAACGTGGAACCCATCAAATCAAAGGCGATGCGTTAATATTAGATTCGCAAGCGGACCATTTGATAAAGGGAGTATATACACCTACACAGCAAGCTGCAATGCTGATACGCGTGTTCTATTTTTGGGTATCGCGGCTATTTCTAGATATTTCTCTTCGGATGGACCTACCTAGAACCTGTCAAATCCAAAGGCGACGCAACATTGGATTCGCATGCGGACAATTTGATAAAGGGAGTATATACACCTATACAACAAGCAACAATGTTGATGCGTGCATCTTATTTTTGGGTATTGCAGCTATTTCTAGATAGAGTTTCTCTTCGGGCCAACTCATATAATTGTTAGAAACATCGGGAAGAACGGTTATCAATCAATATCGGTCAGCATACGTAGTTAATTAATAGGGTTGTTGAATGTGACTGTCACTTAACCAGCTCTGTGGCTTCTAACACTTCACTTTTGAAAGAGACGATTTCTTTTTATCAGTGAGGCAACAGGGAGCTAAAAAGATCAGTGGGGGCAACATAGAGGAAGCATCAAGCAATCCCTGACATATACTATATGAATGCCTTATATTCAGTAATCCGGGAAATAATAAAGCCGTGCCTTGATCTATAATCTCAAGCTTCTAGAGAGGGTGTAGTAGGTGGGAATCTTCTAAAGTTCATCTACAAAGTGTTCCTCATTTGCCTTCATCTTTTGCTAGAACCGATCTGGTAATGAGGTCCTTCTTTTGGGAGATAATGGAAACTCGCTTAAAGATCGTCCGGCAATGGAAGTTCGATTAGGGCAGACCTGAGATTTGAGGCTTTGGACACAAAGAGGCCGCTTGTTTGCTTTGCCCTGCTTCATTGGCTAAGCAACTCTGTTTTGCTATTCTGAAGCTTGAAATTGTATGAGCCAAAAGAAAGAGAAGCTAGGAAATGGCTCTCATAGATGAAAGTATGAGCTAAAATTTTGCGAATGAAAGAAGCAAAGCTAGTTGCCCCCCACTGCTATATGCTCCTATATGTGGCATATAGCTTTGAAATAGCTGCAGGTGCAGTAGCTAGGAAAGGAATTGAGCTTTCAAGTTTTGCTTGTGGTTTCAGTTAGCTGTGGCCATTTAGATTGGAAGATTGTAGCAGCCTTTGATCACACTCGGTTGAACTCACAAAGAGAGCAATTTTGCCCGACACCTAAATTAGTAGGTCAACTATTAAACCAGCTCAATCAATTATCTGCAAGATTAATTGATCAGCAGTCATTGCCGAAGTGCCATCAAATTCGGCATAGACTAGCCAATTCACAGGATGGCCAACATTAGATCGTTAAATAGCCCATTATATACGAATACAGCCAAACAACATTTAAGATATATGGCGGTTATATGTTGAAGGCAAAGAAGAGCCTACCAAGCAAATTCTAGCAACTCATCTGAGCCATTGGCAATTTATTTTGCTCTGAGCTAATTGTAAAATGAGAGGCCAACAGAATTAACTTGTCTAAGCCATTGACTTTGTCTTGTCCATATTGATAATCATATTGTACCTGACCTACTTCTTAGGTTGGAACTTGAAGCTTGGCCGGTCACTGGACTCTAGATTGGACATTTACTAGGGAGATACATTAGACAAAGTGCAAGTTAGATAGACCTGCATCACTGTGATGTGCCGAATTATATCAAGCCACCAACTCTTCTATATGGATATGGAGTGAAAATGAAGTCCGCTGAAGATCTGAAGCAGAGCTACAGAAACAACAGTCGAGATGCCCAACCACGATTTTCTTGATCTCTCACTGTGATTTGTCTTTATTTGAGTGCTTGATCCTGTGGTACCATCTGTGGAATTCCCCCCAGCTGCAACCAAAAACACTCTGGAGAACATTTCTACGTAGGAAAACTTCATGTATTTCGTGCTGCTAATAACTAGAAGGGTGGAAGGGCTATTACCATGGGGGAGTTTGGTGCTATTTCTCTTCTCAAGGCTTTTCTCAAATCCATCAAACACCTTAGCATCTGTGGAGTTCGGAGCAAGGCGCAGAATATCTGAATTTATGCACATGTTTAGAGATAAATGGATCAAAGAGCAAAAATCGGACAAATTTTACTACAAAAACGGGGCATGCAGAGTTTGTTCTAGAGACTCTTAGTATAAACTGATGCTACTTCTTTCAGAAGCCACCTATGCCTTAATTCAGCTAAAGTTGCTTAAATATCCAATGCATCTACTTCATGGTACATACTGCAAAGTGCCGATATTTTGCCTATTCATTTTGCAATGAACAAGAGAGACTTTCTCAGAAGTAAATGCTGCAAAATGCATATATTGTGCCTATTCATTTTGCGATGAACATGAGAGTATTTTGCCTATTCATTTTGCGATGAACATGATAGACTTTCTCAGAACTAACTTACCGATGCACTGAGAAATGTTGACAGGCGCATGGCAAGAGGTGGGAAGGCTGAGTGCAAGGGTGGTATTGATCTTGAGCCCAAGACTGGGATCATTCCTGTCCTTGACAAGAATGCAAAGGCATTTCAAGCTCTTTTGGAGGACCTGTTTCAGCCCAGAGCAACAATCTGGTGTCGGAGCTCTCGCGTCGCCACCAACATAAGGAAGGCATGTGGCGAGATCCACGAGTTGATCCGTACACTCTGCTCTGTCCTGGGCCAAGTCCGAACTCGACAAGCCAAGCAACAGCATCAGCATCAACATGCCTAATGGGACTGCAGTACCCATGTTTCTTGATTGCACTGAGGAAGCAAAAGGTGCCTTGTCAGGCTTCTTCTCAGGTGTAACTCTTGCAAGTTAGAAGCTTGGTGGATGAGATGGGCAGTCGAAATAAATGTAGGATTTGAATTAATTGTGGTTGCATGACAAGAAGACGGTTTTTGCCCAGCTGGCTGTGTAATTATGGAGGAAAACGACCCATCTGAAATCTTCCCTTGGATTTGATAACAGTCCAGGGAATCCTCTTTAATGGTACAGCTTCTCTGTATCTAGTAATAAGCCCTGACTGATACTGTGTTCTTTATGGGGTGAGCAAATCGAGTGCTTGGGAATGCAAAGAATGCAAAACAGGGTCTGAACTAAACTGATGAGCAAAACATAAAAGCTTGCAATATCCCAAATCTAGGAACAGTAGTTAGTACTAACGCAGGTTTTACAAGATGCAAATAATGTCCTTCACGAGTTGCAGTATGTGATCTAGTTCCTTTTGTCCATGCAGTACATCATTGCACGAACTGATTGTCAGGGTTTAGCCATAGCCATGAGTACTGGGATAGGACAAGCGCCACGGAAAATAAGCGCTTAGAACTTGTTCTACAGACAGGTGCCATTCCAGGATCCTCGATGAGTGTCATGACAGATAAATGCAGCTGACATCAAATGACATTTGATGCTCAAATGGCGAAAAAGACTTCACTGCTCGATCCATTTGCAATTTTAGATTTGATAACCCATGGAGGCTCCACATTTCGTTGGTGAACTTAAAGTTGTCATAAAAGGTAGAAATACTCGTGAGAAGTACAGGAAGCTATCTATTTTATTTATTTATTTTGAGAGCAAATTATCATTGCAAGGTACGTTAATGCATCTTGGTGTGAAACTAATCCCGTGTTGGCGTGCATGGAATGGTGATACGTGAAAAGTTGCGAGAACTGGGAATATGGCAAGATGGTAGGAGCAAATTGATCACTCCAAACCTTGTTCTTTGTGAAATCAAAAGACAACCCTACAGCATATCTCATCTCGAATGTAATCTTTTTGTAATGTGATGACAGAGAGTACATTCTTAAAATACGCAAGAATAATTCCCACCTTCTCTCGTGGATTTGTCATTGTTGTAATACACGATTTTCATGTCCTCAAAGACATAGTGTTTGTTGTGCACTGGTAAAGAAGATCGACAGTACCCCTCGGGTCAGTGAGTTCGGGTCAATAGTATCTTTGAACTGTAAACAAGCAAAACAAAACTTGAGGTCAGACCGTTTCGTAGTTCATCGCTTCACATGTGCCTACACCCTGCACCTTTCGTTTTTCTCTTTTTCAAGTATCTTTTTCTGGATTAAGTTGGCATACTAGATCTTAGCCAGCTAACAAATGAAACTAAAGCACGTCATTTGCAGCTGATAAGCAAAATAAAAGAAATAAAAACCAGATGAAAAAGAGAGACTTAGCTCACTTGACAGAACTCGAGTAACAGCACATACGTCCATACTATTGTAATTGTTATTTACAGGTTAGATAGCCTGCAACCCATCAAAGGGCTCAAACAGAAGGACCAGATCTGAGCACGCGTTCTAGTTTCTCGGCCTTGGCATAGTCCTTCTCTGTGAGAGGTCCAGCAGGGAAAGCTGTGATTTCCACTATTACATGTGGAGTTGGGAGTTCGTCGAATAAAGCCCTCACATTGTTGCAGCATACGCTTTCTCCATGTGCACTCTCTCTTCTAATTTGACAGCCCTACACATAAATACACAACATCATCTATATCATGAAGCCTATGACCACGAGCCCTAGAAGATCATAATTCACAAAGACATTTGGGTCAAGTAATTTAAGCAGATACAGTGATGAAACCTGGTGAGCATGCTCAAATAGTCTGCAAATTTCTTTCAAAAAAACTCATAAACCTTGTGGGAAGTGGCATCTGTGAAGTGATCATCCTCAGAGAGCAAGGATGCAACTGCTTTTAGAAGGCGCCGCCCTTCGGACTTGGAAGGTACTCGGTAGTTTCGCCTGAGAGTACCCTTTGTTGTAGGATGCCATTTACTCACCAATTTTCTCCGGTCAGCTGCTTCCTTCTCTGGAAGAGAACAGGAATTTCATTACTGCTTTTTTCTTTTATAGCAATAGATAACTTGCTGCAAATACTCATATTTTGATGATCATCCTTGGTTCAAACACATGTAAGATAAGCAGCAATTGTTACTCAGCAAGCTGATTAGAATAATGACTAGTCAGAAACATCTCAAAACTCAACTTATATAAGTGAAGACTTATGGACACAAACATAAAAGAAGTTTTAACCACAAGAAGTTTTAACCACAAGAGTAACTTTCTTTTTCTTGTCAGAGTGGCTATAACGTTTTTGCAACATACATCATACAACCACAAAACCATCTCTCAACAAAGTGACAATCATGTCTCACATGGCAAAAAGATATACCAGATACCTACATCTTGGACACACAAGTTAAAATGAAATTGAGATCTACTTTTTTCATTTTCTGGGACAAGTGAGAATCAAACTTACACTTCTAGTCAAGGTTTACACAAGGAGCACCAGTTGGGCATGCAATTACAGTACAGATGTTCTTCATAGGAAATTAAAATCTTCATATAGTAACATGTATGATCTCTAGTTTGATATGAGCTGGCCCTGTTCTCTCACTCTTCTTGATAACAAACCATACTCCCCACATTTCCATCCTTGTATTATGCTTGCCATAAGCATTTGCTAAATGTCAATAGTGAAATGGTAAGTTGGTTAGATACTTCACCAGTAATGTGAAAGTCACAAAGCACCACTGATCAGCAAAATCAATTAAAAAGATTTCTCTATCATATTTTTTTTTCTTTGACATAAAGTTTCTAATTTAGGCAAATTGTTTGCCCTTGTTTATCAAGCCCTCCAAACAGATTACCTTCGATGTCCATAATGTTTGGTCCAATCTGTCTCAGGCTAGTAAAGTTTGAGAAGCAAACTAGCAATCGTGAAGCACCAGAAAAATACAGATGAAGATTCAGACAAACGCACACTTGTGCTCATAAAGAACTCTCGAGATCCTATAACTCTGTGGCTCTAGGTACATTTGATCGGCGCAATCCCGTGACAAGTCAATTCCATGAGGGAACAATAATCTTGTTACTCCAAAGCAATCCAAAATTTCCCACTCTTTAGTCAAATACTGAAACTTCAAGAAAATGTAACCACAACAGCATCGACCAAAGGAAAAACAAAAGGAGATAAGGAACTCAGGAGCACCTGGTTTCTTCTGCAAGCTCCCGAGCCACTCGGAGAATCCCAAATCACCAGATTCACCGCCAACCCCATCATCACTCTCCAGCTCTGACCAATCACAGAACAGCACCAACTCTTAACCAAGAAAGCATCAAGACTTAACAAAGACAACACAACGAAGCAAAAGAAAAAGTTCTAAACCCCGATCATAAGAACCTGAGACGAGTGGGTTGGCTTCAGATCCAGCCAAGCCCGCCTTGAGCAGGGCATAGAAGACGCAGAGCCTCCCAGCCCAGAGAAGGGGCGCCTCTATCAGGGAGGCATTGACGGCCCTCGTGACGAAACCGGATTTCTCGGCTCCGGCGCGGCGGCGCGAGCTCGTGCTCGTCGGGCACAGCAACCTCTCGAGGAAGCGGGCGCCGGCGGCTTCGAAGCCGGGGAAGAGGGATCTGGGCAGAAGCGGATGGCGGGCGCGGAAGTGGGGATACGAAGACGTCGAGTGGAGCGGCGTGGTAGGTGAAGCGGGAGTGGTTCCGACGACGGAGAGAAGCATTTCCGAGCGTGTTCTTGACTTTCCGGATCAGCACCGGCGGATCGCGACCGGGACGATATCCATTTCCACAAGAATATAAGCCGGGTTAAAATCGTCCTTCAAAAAAAAAAAAAAAAAAAAAAATCAAAATCTTGTCGGATGAAAAGAGAAAAAAACAAAAGTGGGAACCATTATCCAATCCCAGCTTCCAGCGCAGCATTGCGCCACGATCCGCTTGGACGATTGCATTTCATAAAGGATCCGTTTTTTTACTTTTATTCTTCGTCTCTTCATCGTAAAGACTAGCGGAAAATAAAGAAACTACCGGCGGCCCGCCGGATCGACCATGTATAAGACGCAAGCAGAAACCCGGAAGTGCTGATACGGGATCGTCCCCGTCCATCCCACTTCAAACGCCGTTCTCTCAAGTGCTAATCCAATCCCCACGAGATATTGAGTCGGCTTTCGTAATTCGTGTAGAAAATTGTCGAGCACCACAAAAGGCAAATTCCATGATTTCCAAAGGGCCGGATGTGAAACTCGCAAACTCCCATGAACGCCAATATGCCAATCTATCGACTCTCCCGCAGTTCATGACACCACTGCCACTGAAGAACTTGTATCGAACAGAAGCGAGGCGTGGCCGTGGATGAAATTTGGAATATCAAGAGTCGCGACGCAGATGGCTCGATAGCATAGCTAGACCGCCGAACAAGGACGGCCCGTCGGATGTGCTAGATTGGATTATACGATATTAAAAGCCCAATGCGATTGATTCATGGCATCTTCATTTTCTTCAAGTTCCAAACCCCAGTCGACTTTCAACATCTAAGCCTGACCGGCCCAACCATCAGGGTCCAAACCCAGCATTGTAATTGGCTCGTATAACCTTTGAAGCCCGACCCGCTCATGCTCAGCCGGAGGGGCGACCTTGCTCGACTCCCTCGACCAAAATCTCCGAGTCGAGCTACGCAGTAGGAGCACTTTCTTCCTCTTGGGTATGCCCGTCATCACAAATTAGATTTTCCATACTAAATGGCGGAGAATATTTTCTAACTTAGGTTTCACGAAAAATAACTTCCAAGTAAATATTTTCCGAAAAATGTATTGATAAGAGAAAAGAGTCTTCTAGAATTGAGGAAAATAATTTTCATTTTTCAAGTTGGGAAAAACATATTCCACCACTTCTTTCACCTTACTTTTTTTTCACCAAAAACCAATTTCTTTTTTTTTTAAATCAAATTTTTGATTATTTTTTCCTTCTCATTTTTTCCCATTTTCTTTCTTTTCTTCTTTGAGCCTCATCATGGGCCGACAAGGCTCAAGCTCACTAGCTTGTGGTGAGGCTCTACCTTGGCAAATTTGACGAGCTGGGTGAGGCTTGGGCTTGGCTTTGATGACCTTTGGCAAGGCCCAAGCTCACCCAATTGATTGAGGCAAGCTCAAGCTTGCCTAAATTTGGTGAGCTGCAAGCTTGTCGGCCTGCACCTTGAGCTCGCCGACCTGCACCTTAGTTGATTGCCAGTCGTCGAGTTGCCAACTATCGCAACGCACATAACAGCGGAGGAAGGAGTTATAACTTCACATGACAAGGAATGAGGAGGAAGGGGAAAAAAAAGAAAAAAAAGATTTGATTTATTAGAAATAAAAACATAATTAAAAATTCGTTTTTTTTTAAATATTTAAAAACTAAAAAAAGTAAAAAAATCAATTTTTTTGGTAATTTTCCTTAGAAAATCAAATCAGATACCAAATGGTAAAAAATATCTTCCACTTCATTTTTAGCATTCAACCGAACATTGAAAAATATTAACATTTTTTGGAAATTATTTTCCAAAAATGCTATATTTTTTGTGAAATAAATGAAGCTTTTTTTTTTTTTTTCAAATTTCAAACAAATATCAAAAGATATTGTTATTCTCTTAGAAAATGAGTTCTTAGAAAACATTTATAAAAAAATGGAGTCTTAAAAAAATATAAAAATTATCCACTAGATATGTATTATATGAAAGTGTTTTAGCAATACCATTTCAAAAAAAATTATAAGAAATAAGCTTTTCTAGATTGAGCTAAATGGATTGGTATGGATCGAGAAATTTGTATTATGATAAATGGGTTATAAATGAATTAAATGGATCAATTTGAATCGAACCATAAATGACCTAACTCGGATGCGACTTAATTCGTTTGATAGATTTACTCTCGGGCACTTCATGGGTCTGTCATGAGAGATAGCTTTGTCAAATTATGGTCCGCTCTTCCTTCGAGATACTTCTTTGGGAGGGAGAGCGACCGGCAATCTCGTATCCTATTCTGCGACCCCTAAAGATGTTCCGACAACTTTAGCTCTTAAAATTATTGTAAGTATCATACCCTACCCCGTCGGCAGCAAGAGAGATTCTTGAACAGCAATTAGGGAGAAAAAGGAACAGAAAGAAGCCGCCTTCACTCCACTTCTTCGACAACGTTGAAAACGAGAAGGGAACACGAGACGCGAGAAAGGGAAAAACGAGAGCATAAAATAAAATAAAGCCACCGGGAGAATCGCCCGCGCAAGTTCGATCAAAGAACTTATTCTCGAAGCTTTGGTTCTACATTAAAAATTTCGAGCCTCGATTGTGGTCTCCAGCTATGGAAATAGTGTCCCATCTTAAGTTAGGTTCGAGTTGTTGTCACTAGCAAGACTTTGGATTCCCACATGTATTTAGCATAAATTGGAGATTTCTTTGATTCGTTCGCTAGAAACGCCTTCGCTATTTGCATGGTTGTGCTCCCCCAATCCTAAGCGTAGGTGTAGAGTGCTGTATAGATCGAGGCAGTTCGGCAAATTTAAGTATTAATCTCGTTTTTTTTCATCCTATGGTCGCTTAAATTATGTCATAAGGAATCGGACTTTTCTAGAGAGCCTTTATCAGGAGATTCTATATAAATTCGTAAAGAGAGAGTAGAATCATTTTGCAAACGGTCGCCAAATATTAAAATATGAAACACATATGTAACCTGAATGTGACATATCTTGAACCTACAAAACCCCCTAAACTATGCTCCACTATGGTCCATTGGACTCTAAACTTTTCTCTACGACACAAAAAACTCGCAAATTTGTATCCGTGTGACTCATTTATCCTTCGTTAAAATTCTGTCAATGGAAACTATTAAAAATATACTTATATGACTCCCGCGTGACTTAGGTGAAATAAAAACAGCGGTATTTTTGCTGAAAAATCATCTAACAAAATTTTAACGAAAGGAAATATGTCACGTAAGTACAAATTTATGATTTTTTTTTTTGTCGCAAGAAAGAGTTTAGAATAAATGCATCATGATGGGCATGCTTTTGGAGTTTTTAATGTTATAAAAAAATTCATGATAAATGTATTACGATAGATATAATTTGAGACTTCCTGTGGCTTTTTTTTTTTTTTTGGGTTTTTGTAAGAAAGTAAATCAATTTAATATTATCTATTGTTGACACGAAAAGAGACGAATGGTTCGGTACAAATGAAATGAGATTGGAGTGAGAGTATTGCGATATGTCTGGTCAATAGTACTACGAGACAAATATTCCCGTCATTCTCGAGCAGTCACGACCTCATATTTCGAACTCAAACCCATGCTGTGAAAGATCAACAACGGTCCAAGAAAATCCAACAACAAAGTTTCTGTCTCGAGCAGACAAAAGCTACCAACTTCTCGTAAAACATCTGCAAGCGCGTGGCTAGGACTTTATATTTGTAAAGGTCTCCTAGGTTCTCTGAAATTTGAAAGTCTTGGGTCATAAATTATGTCGATAAAGTCCCAACTTCACATTACTGAAAAATAATGGGAAAATTAATTGACGCTCGTTATCCTAATTGAGAGGCTGTGAGAGAGCTTGCTGACTCCTAGACACAAGCTATTATGAGCCACAAGTTATCTCCAGCAAAAAAATAATCCTAAAGTTATTACCTTTATGTTAATTCAATCCTACATATTTTAGTTACGTCAATTAAGTCTTAAACCTTTTAAGATTTGATAATGTAGTCTGTCTAGTCATTTTTTGTTGAAAATCATAAACATAGATGCTAACCATCCTACGTTGCATGATCGATGTTAACGTGTTAACGTTGACAAATTTTTAATTTCTTTCAATTTTTTTGAATTTTTATTGCTTTTTTCTCAACAACTATGGGTCGGCGACTTGGCTAGTCGTAGGCGAAGGCATTGGACCCTTGCCCATATCTAAGCGAGGGCTAACACCCTCACTTGTTGACCGGCGAGGGCCGTGAGCCCCTCACTTGTGGCTAGCAAGGGTCTCACGACCCTTGCCAAGCTCTAGGGGAGGGCATGGAGGCCCTTGCTTGTGGCCAACTACCTTCACCGGCCAACAAGTAAGGGCGTTGGCCTAGAGTTGTAAAAAAGAAAAAAAGAAAAAAAATTAGAATTTAAATGAAAATATTTTATTCATAAAATTTGTCTATGTGAGTGTTCACACGGGGCGCTTGATGTCCATATTAGTGATTTATAATCAAAATTGACTAGATGGATTATATTAATAGATCATAAAAAATATTTTGAACTTAATTGATATAAATTAAAACTTTAGAATTGAATTGATGCAAGCATAATTAATTTAAGGATTTTTAGTACTTTTCTCAGTTACTCCCTCAACAAACTCGTGACGCCGTAATCCATAGTTGCTTCTTCGATTTTTTTTCATCAGTAACAATTCTAGTAATAAAGAAATTAGAGACTAGGCATTCTTTTATCGAAACATGATGCAAAGTCGTTTCCGGGTGATGATAGCGACGATTAATGCTAATCACTAGGGTGTACGCTATAAAGATCGCACGATCATAGTTAATTTCAAGTTGATGGTCCAATGGTAATCAAGATCGCTTTCACGTTGCCGTCTGACTATTCAAAACGTTCGTTTCTTTTGCTGCAGCTGCTGTTGCTGCTTTGACTCCGATGCGAGGTGGCCACCTTTTCTTGCGGGCGACGTCGCTCGGCCGTTGAAAAATGCTTCGACGTTTCGTGGAAACAGAGCGGCGGATGAGAAACGAACACATTCACGATGCGTAGGGCTTCGTTGGTGATTCCGGGACTGGATCTCGCGATGTTATCTCCTCCCCTACTACATCTCGGGACGATCGGAAAAGAGACGAAAGGCGACATGAATGAAGTGCTCGAGGATCGTTCGTCCATGCAAATTTGGATTGCAGGGTGATTTAGGAAGAGATTATCATTAAGCTCAAGAGACGAGATTAGGTTACTTTCGACCACGTCCTTGTCGCCCATAAACAATTGATTAGAAATCGGGCCGAAATTTCAATTGGGTTGAATAATAAGAATAGACAAAACATAAAAATGAAAAATAAATATTAATAAATTATTTTTCTATACAAATAACACTACAACACGACACAATACAATGTACTCAATCCCTTAAGCTGGAGCCACCAATTCAAGACCCCAAGATTGGATTGGCAAAGCCGTCCCCACAAACCCATGCACTTTTTTTTTTCAACTCATAATATTTACCCCCCACAGTATATGCAAACCTATCTTTTTTTCAATACATGACTCCACAATTTTGTAAAAATCCCCGTAGAAGAAGAAGAGGGAAGAAAATTTTGAAAAATAAAAATCCCACCAACATAACCTTTACACCCGAAAACCTAATAATCACCTCCATCATCGTATCTCTCTGCACAAATCTATTTTTTACTCTCTTTTCGCCATGTTTATTCCTTATTAATGCTCAGTATATCTACCTCTCGATGTCGATGGGGGCGAAGGTTTTCGAATTACCCACGTGGATGAAGCTCTTGGTCTCCCCGAATTTGATCTTCTTCTGCGACTCGACGTCATCGCTCTCGCCGCCGTCGTCTTCTTCTTCGTCAAGCTCTGCCGCCGCCTTCGTCAGGGACTGGTACTCCGCCGTCTCTCCGTAAATCTTGACGAGCGCCAAGTAGAGGCCCACCGAGAACACCGTGATCAAGATCAAGAACCACCCGAACCCGATGTTGACCAGCGACTTGGCCCTGTGGAGATCTTCCTCGGAGTGGCACCGGACCACCTGGTGGCCCTCCTCCAAGTTGAGGAAGCACCCTTTGGGGATCAGGCCCGGGGTCCACAGCATGAAGCCCATGATCATGAGCCAGATCCCTTGGAAGATGATGCTCGCCGACCGGACGAAGCTGACGAGGAAGCTCCTGGGGAGGGCGATGCCGAGGAGGGTGGTGGCGAGGGAGACGACGATGACCGCTTGGAGGAGGAGGTGGTACTGGCCCTCGACCCCCATGTGGTCGGTGGAGTGGAGGTGGAAGAGGAGGAGCTGCTGCCCGAAGGCGACGGCGCCGATCAGCTGGGTCAGCCCGTCCCGGGTCTTGGCCGCTTTCGGCCCGGCCATGACCTTGTCGAGGACTATCGCGAAAGCCGCGTAGGTGAAGAAGGAGATGGAGATGAGGGAGTGCTCGAAGTTGTGGAGGTGGTTGGAGGGGATGGTCCAGTCCGGGTCGAGCGGCTGGTGGCGGCTCGGGCCGACGAACAGCTCCATGGCCACGGACGCGCAGCACCCGGCCATGATCGTGAGGAGCTCCCCGTACCTGAACCGCGAGGCGGCGAACCACGGCGGCGAGTAGTAGGACCCGGGCTGGGCGGCGTGGAGCCTGATGTGGTTGAGCAAGTGCCACAGGCCGATGAGGAAGAAGCCGAACCCCGGCGCGACGTGACCCACCAAAGTGCCCATATGCGCTTCCGGGATTTTCTTGGGGCAAGTTCTGAGCTCTTAGTTCTTGGGTTGGCGTGTGCGTGTGCGTGTGTTCTTGATTTCTGGGGCAAAGCTTCGAGCTTTTTATGGTGTCATGGGTTCTTGGGTGCGTTTTCTTGAAGGGACTGAGACGGGAGAAAGAGTCTTCTTGGGCAAAGCTCCGAGCTCGTTCTTGGGTCTGCGTTTTCTTGAAGGAATTAGGAAAGGGGGGAGGGGGGGAAGGAGAAGGGCTTCGGATTTCGATTAGGGGGAAGAGGGGTCGTGTTTATCGTGAGCGACACGAGCAATTTGGGGGAAATCTAGGAGAGGGGCCGGTTTAAGAGGAGGGGGAAGAGGAGGGGGTTGGGGGAAGATGCGAGCCGGGGGGTTTGAAAATTGCGAAAGGGTCTAGAGGCTTCCAATGAAAAATTAACCTAGAAAAGTTGACCATAATAGAAACATGAAACGCTCTCTCTCTCTTAGCTAATTCTGGCTGACCGGAAGGAAGGAAAGAAAAGGCGAAATTGGGAGCTGAGCTAGGATTCCCCCATGGTTTTCTAGAATGACCAAAACGGCCCTCCAACTTTGATTAATGAAATTGGGGGCCGTGTCTCTGATAGGTGGAAAGGTCTACCCAATTAGGGGCCGAGCTCCCCCCTGTCCTGGTCAAGATTATTACAGATTGGAATTCAAATTTTCTTCGATCATCATCATCATCGTCTGTGGAGTAGGTTGGCCGTTCAAAACATTCCTACGAGACTCTTCGCTGACCATATGCTGTCCTGCCCGATTCTTCGTGGACACGCCTCGATCCGAGCTCATAAAAAGGACGCGACCCGCGTGCGTGGTTCGAGTCTTTTCAGTCACGTAGTAATTCGATTTGCCTTTCGCCAATTGCTCGGCTCCGAAAATTAAATGCTTGTCGAGATAGATCAGTCCATTTCCTCAGGAGCTAATTTGAACACGGAAGAACATCCTAGGATCAGGTGCTTTCTTTTGTGATTTTCGTGTAAGGGTTAATCATCGAGGGCCGCTTCTCATCTGCTTCTCGGAGTTCAAATCTACCATGGCTAATCTTCCTCCCCTTTTGGAGCGGTTGATTTCCGTGACTACTTTCCCACGCTTTTTCCTTTGGTCAATTCGGACCGAGTGGAGAGAGATCGAGGAAAATTCGTGAGGAGTCAAAAGTTCCTCACCTGTTTTGTTCAACTTCTGCTCTCGACTCCTTTCGTGGGAATCTTCTCTCTTTTTCTCTTCAGAAACTGTATATCGTGATAAAGAAAAACCTAAAAATCATGTGGATTGCATGGATTTAATGTGACTGCGTGTTACATGTATGCCCTTTTCCCTGTCAGATTGACTCTGATTTGGGAAGATTGTACAGCTGGGTGGAAAAAGCAAATTTCCGAGTTGGGACTTTATGATCAATGCCAGTACGAGAGGAAGTTCTTATCGAGAATTTCTGGTCAAAATTCCGAATTTAGTAGTTATGAAAAAATTATCATAAATGATCATTGAATTTTAATTTATTCAATGTGATTTTTAAATTTTAGACTGATGTAAAATGTTATCTTTGAGATTTCAATTTGTTCGATGTAATTTCTAAACTTTTGTACATTTTCAAATTAATCATTAAACTATATATAAAAATGGTTACTAGGGTCCCCGAGCTTGAATTAATGAAATATGGTATTGAATATTTTCATATAGTCTAGGAATAAATTTGAGTATATATCAAATGTTCATGGTTCACATTAAAAATTTAGGGACTATTTGTGTCATTATCTCCTAATAATTATGAAAATTCTAAATTTCAAGTGCCTTTCTTGTATTGTCGTTTTGCAAATTGAAGGACCGTCTATAAATGACCAATCGAATTCCTAATTTCAGTTATTTGATCTTGGTACAGTTTTAACCTCCTGGAGTGGATGTTATCAATTTCGTCTTTCCCACTTTAGTTAGGCAAGATGATTTATCTTCAGAAAAATATTGAGGATCGTTATTTATGCTCCGATTAAGTCATGGTCAAACGTTGTTTGAGAATGTAAACAGCTACATCTCGTGCTTTTCAGATTTTTTATTTTTTATTTTTTTGTGTTTGTCGTTTGTCGCTCGCTATATAATTTCACAAAGAATAAGTTTGTATATAGCATGGGTTTTACGGTAACATCGATATTAAAAGAAAAATGTAAGAACACAATTATAAAGAAAATTCATGTATTGAAGTAGTGAAATTTCTCCTTATGTGATTAATTATAAGGGGATAATTTAAATTAAAAAATACTAAACTTATTATACCAATGCTATCTCAATCATAATTTTTTTAATTAGGCCAACTTAATCATAAAACTGGCTCATTTTGGTCGAAAATTATTGATTTGGATATCATGACATGACCAATGTTGAAATGGACAATTTTTATAATTTTCTTATAATTTTTTCTTAATTTTTTCCTTTTTCCTTTTTCTCTTATTTCCCTGCGTTGGTTTACAGCCTCGGCGGAGGCCACCGAACATGGTTGAGGCTTGGAACGCCATCACTGCCCCTTTTGATACATCTGCGAGAGGGTGTTGCAGCCTAGTCCTCACTAGATCTAGGCTAGGCGAGAGGCCACGAGCCCTTGTTGGCCTCATTTAAAAATTAAATAGAAATAAAATAAAAGACAAGAGAAACTATCAGAAAATATAATAAAAAATTAATAAAATTGTCAACATCAATACTAAGTGTACCACGTAAGACAACTAACATTCACATAAGCAATTTTCAACTAAAAATTGATTGAATGGACTACATTGATAAATTGTCAAGAGGTTGATAATTCAATTGGTCAAATTAAAAGATTTAGAATTGTATTGATATAAGTGCACTGGCTTTATGATTTCTTTTTGCTAATTATCTCCTTAAAAAACTGAAAATTCTCCTCATGTGATTACTTAAAAGGTATCCTGGAGCTCTAGTAGAATAAGGTTATGGATATTAAGACTGGTAAGCAACGTTAGGTTTTCAAACTGGACCAGCAGAATTCTATTAGGTGCTTAATACGGCCTTCTTGCATAAACACCCATCATTTTCAATTTCAACACATCGGTGAAAGTAACGATGTCGCATGCGTGTCATGGAAAACCAATTTACGTGTGAACATCGTGGGTAAATCCCCTGTTCTTGCTCCAAAACACGAAGGAAACCAAACATTCCCACCTCTCGATTCAATGGGCTTTTCCTTCGTTTCTGTCCTCTCAAGAAAAGAGTGAAATGATCGTATTTAGGGTTTTCCAGATTAAGCCTGTTCGGTTTACTCTTCAAAAGAAAGTTCGTCACGTCACGGTGAAGCTCACGAGAGATGTGCGCAAGTATACAATGGGTCGAGATGAATTGAAGTCCCGTGCCGAATACGCATGGATGAGTTGAGCGGCTTTTAACATGGTTCCGGGGTTCTTAATATTGATTGTTTTGGAATTGGCGCATCGGACGCCCCGAGGGGAGGGGTAATCCAGAATAAGAAGAAAGGAAGAAAGAGAAAAATCTCGAGCGCTTTCGTTGTGTCGAAGGGACCTGAACGGGACGACCTTCAAATCGTTCCTTCTCCAATCCTGCCCAAAAGAAGCAAGAACCGAGCATACCTCGTCTGCTTGCGTGACCAAGCTGTTCTTCTTTTAAACAAAACACCATACGATAACGGATAACGTACCAGGTTCATTCCCCTCCCCCCGGCGAGAAAATAAACAAAGCAAACATGGAAAATCATTTTCATTGGAAAGGAGGAGGAGTGTTGGTTTCCCAGAAGTCAAGCTTCTCAGCAGCTTCCCATGTTCTTGTCTTTTGGCATGATAACAATTTAGGGTTTTGCTTGCACGAAACTCTGTTTCGGTTATGTGATCTGGCATTGTGGGAAGTGCTTATTATGCATGGCTTGTGCATGAAGTCGATAGCGTAATAAAGAAGGGCTCTACTAGCATAACGGTTTTTAGCTATTGCGAGTTTATTATTTATATATTTTAATATTCCTCCTTACACTTAATCTGGTTTTGTGCCTAGTACTTAGCGTGTAAATTTAATCGAAGAGGCAAATGAAATCTGAAAAGATTTGAACTTAGGATTTCCAGCTCTGATACCACGTGAGATTTTGTGGGACCACTGCCGACTGTTATAAAAACTTTAGCTATTAAATAATGGTGATGTTTATTATTTAAATATTATAACAGCTACTATTAGAATAACATCTTGTTTGTAAGTTACAAATTCTTGAAGGAGTGAACTCAACAACCGACCGTCATTTGATTTTTTGTGTGTTTCAAAATTGACTGTTATTCTCACCGTAGATTAATCAATTGTCGCTCAATCATTTATCAATAAAGAATGGTAGTTTCTTGCACCATTGTGGTGGCGATTCCAGACTGCTCCATAGTGCCCGCCTGAGGAGGAATATAGAATTAGTGGGGAGTTGTTCCGTTGACATCGAATTGGTCAATTACAATCATGTTCAATGGATAAAACCACTTTCTATGTTCGGCCTAATGCATTGGGAAGTCGCCTAACGTTATCTCTCATTTTCATGAGCATATATCCTCAAATTCGTGTCTTTGTTCTCTGTCCAAAATAAACCAAATCCGTATAGAATCCGACGTAACACAAAAAAAATAAAAATAAATTAGAAGGTCTTGTCTAATTGTTTAAATGTTGAATTTTACACATACATGTGGTGCGTTCACATATTTGCCAGTTGATATGAATCTGGAAATTAGTACATCAAGTGATAAGATAGGTCACAAGTGAAAATTCATTTGAGTGAATTATATATGATACCAATAAAAGTCTGCAAAGGCTATACCTAAATGATATCGACAAAACTTACATAGTCAATTTCATTTCCTAATGCACAAGGAAACTTCGTTGCAAGCATCAAATGCATATTTACGCAACGGATTAATTTTTATTTATGTAGCAATGGACATGGGATGGGACGGGGTGGGGACGGGGCATGCTCCGCCACCGCCTCCTCCCCCGTGCAAGGCGGGGCAGTCGAGTAAGGTCAACTTCGACCAACTAAGCTAATAAGTTACACAGTGAACTTGGAACCGATGGAAACACAAGTGTCCCGCATCGCCAACTTAAGAGAATCTTCCCATCTTGCATCCCCTTGTGCTTCTTGTCCCGCATTAGTTGAATAATTTTTTTTAAAAATGACCTAATTTTAAAACAAAAGTGACCCACGAGTTATGTTTTTTATACTGTAAGTCTACAACCATTAAAATAAAAATAAATTATGTACAACACGCAAATAGAACCATATGAAAGAAATCAGCATCTTTGTATAAAACTCGTATGAAATATATCTTCTTACAAGTATTTTTCGACAAGGCAAATCGATGTACAAAAGTCCCACCAAATCCTTGCCTGGGTCGCTCCACCTTATGCCCCAATCTGCCCTGTTTTTCCCCCGGCAAAAGCGATGATATTCGACATGTCTTATTTCTCTTTTCACCTAGTCTTGTCACTAATGTATGCAAATCCACACGATTTGTTCCCCCTTTTGAACTAGCCCCACATGCAATTTCTAAATCAAAAAGAAGGATTTGATATCTAATGCCACGTCCCTCCATGTCGCTATAGATCCTATTCAAGACCGACCTCCCAAAAGTCCCAATCCGATGAAGGGATGGGCTCACCCGGATGATTTCGAAAACTCGCACGCTCGTCACAAAACTAATCTGCTGACCCCGTTCAGATCACTTTGCAGCTTAAATCGCCAGGTACATTGATTAGATGCTCGTGACATCATGTAATTGATTGATTCGGATGGCCCCGGGGCCATCCCCCGTAACATTTCCAGCGCATGGAGAAACTCGATTGGTTTACTTGGTCATCAAGTTGCAACTAATTTCGATTAACGAATTTAAATAATCGGTACAAGCCGCGTAAGGCCAAAAGCAACGTGGGGGCTAAGTTAACAAAGAAGTAGGTGAACATGATAAATAAATACCTTGTCGAAATCAAAAGCTGATTCTCCAGGGTACAGCTTAGTGGCCCTAATCTTGATTAAAAAAATAGCCACTAGAGACTTCAGTCCGATGCCAATACTCCAAGAGAGGCAGATAGCTAAAAGGGTTGCTAGGCGATAGCAATGAGGGCGAAATGACGTAGGGCTGAGCATCTGCCAAATTTTTTGTTATGTAAATGTAACCTTGACTGTGGATTTCTTTTGAGAAAATTATCTAAAAAATCTTGAATTTATTATACATTTATCAATTTAGTTTTAAAATTTTAAATTTTGTTAATTGAGTCCTAAATCTTTTTGTATTTTGTCAATTGAATCCATCCGACTAATTTTGGTTAGAATTTACTGACGTGGATGTTGATCGCATCAAGTAAGATAACTAATATTGACGTGGATAATTTTTAATAATATTTTAAAAATTTTGTGATTTTTTTTCTTCTTTCTTTTCTTTACTTTGTCACCGAAAAGCAAACCCTTTTTGTCGATGTCGTTTTCAATCTGTCCTGCACCAAAATGGGCAAACTCAAGGTGGAATTTTTGTGGGGAAAGAGATATTCATTGGAAGGTGGAACTTTTGGCGTAAAGCGGCGATGGATCGCTTGGAAATTTCGCCTATCCTTTCGCTTCCCCAATTATTTCCTTGCTTTGCTGTCCGATGAAGCTTAAACAAAAAAACAAAAAAATTGTGTCGACATTGTATTTCGCCTAGAATGACTTTTCTCCTCATTTTGGATCTGCCAAACTTGCTGTTTGATTATTTTGGAAGCGCCCTTGCGACCGAATTATGGCACTAGCATTTTCATGCTACATTAACGATAGGAATTGAGGAAATGACATACGTATAAACTTCGGCATTTTTATTTAAGAAAGGAAAAAGAAAAGGAAACAATTCTCGTAAAACATGATTCAAGGAGTATTGAAGAACCCTTAGATTTTATATCTCCTTCTCTAAGAAAGGGTTCTGAGCCCATTTGGTACGTAAGAATGAGGCAATCAAAGAGATCGAAATAATTTATCGAGAATGCATATAAGAACTAATTTACAATTATATGCATTTGGTGACGTGTCGGAGAATTGGAATATTTCTTTTCGTGATTTGAATTTTATTGTTTGGAATTGTTATATACAACTGCAATTTCGGTAAATCTATTTAACTTATCAAAATTGTTTTTGAACTAGATTAATAATCCACCCCGTGTCCTTAACTCTTTCTAATTATTCCATTCCCATCGATTCTTGCTTATTTCCACCTCCCTCTCCATGGTAAATGAAAATACTAGAATAGGTTATTATTTGCGCCTCAAAATGGCATTGAAAAAGAAAATGGTTCTTATATTCCTTTTCAACATTTTCATTGTCAATATCCAAATATATCTCAGTTCGAATATAAAGAGAGAACGTGTTTTAAGCTCATTAGTTCTCAAATTTTTTATTAATTTTCCATCAACATGTTTACATACGACTTTTCTATTCCCTTGGCAATTGTCTGCGCATCACAGTTGAATAGGATTTGATATATTGAGAAAGCTATATAAGCTCTGAGGAATGCAATGACGCAAAGTGCGAGGGAGAGGATATCGTTAGTGAACACATCACATGTATAGTTGACTCTGTCATATTTAATATATATTATCTACCCTTCTTTTATATGCAACACTAACATTATAATGAATGCGTACGGATGGATGTTTCTATTTCACATCACCGAATACGCACACTATAGACAAAGACTACGCTAACAATAGTGAGAATATTTTCCGATACCCATAAAATACATTGAAGATCGATAAATAAATTATTATTATCACTGTATGTATGTATGATTTTCCAAACCTAGTTAATGTCACGTAGCAAGCTCCTTGATTTCTCTATGAAGTATGGAAAAGAAAATTCGGCTATATCACATTTCTCTTTCATTCATTTATTAATGTAGAGTAATTAATTTATGTATACGCCTGCATTGATGTTGTGCAAATGCCACATTAGTGGAGATCCGTATCGTTTGCGTATCCGACAGCATAAACGAATTTTTAATATTTCTCCGATTGTGCAAAGGGATTTGTTTTGTTTATCTTTTTCTGTTTCCCAAAGCTCCCACGGTGCAATGTCATTGACGTATTGGGTGACGCATTATTGCTAGGCTACTCCAAACGAATAATTTATACATAAACAAGCAGCTAAGGTGAGCAATTTCAGGTACTGATCAAGATTTCAAGGACCCGTTGGAACTAGTTCTTATCCTTTTCGAACTTAAAATCTACCGTGCATTATTTTAAATCTATTATGTCACAGATTTTAGGGTCTACTCAAATTTCGCTTATATTCTTAATTGAACAAGTTTAGTAAACCATTACCTCTAATGATCACTATTTGTTGTCACAATCTATTGACCGCAACTTATATTTACTATTTAGACACAAGAAAAGTATGAAATACTAACAAAATAAAAGTCTCAATTTATGATCAAGATTTCACATGGAACCTAATCGTGAGAATACGTTTTCCAATTTTTGAAATCTAGAACCTATTTTACATACCTTGGAATCAGATTGGTCTAGTTCTTCAATCAAAAGAATTTGTTAAATAAAAAAGCTTCTGATCGGCTTAATTTTCCATCTCTACGGTTTGATTAGGTACAATATGATTTCACTGCTTTTTTTTTTATCTCCTAGCAAAATTTATTGTGCGTGCTGATTGAAAGAGGAGTTAATTAATGGAAATTTACCTCACCACTGTTCCATTGAGCTAGTCACCAATACTTACCATTTTCCCGTTCAGAGATGTGGAATTTATTATACATATATAATTAGCTTCACGCAATTGATTTCGTGATGACCGTTCAATGCTCGAAAATTCAAGTTGGCTTCGATAATTAAAATAAGCCATCAGACCTTGGATCACCAGTGATGCCAGCTTTCCCAAGTCAAAATTAATATATCTTTTTATAATGTTGTCATTATTGAAATCTTTTGCCGCAAATCAAATACTTTTCGACATATGCAGAGATTCCATACAATCCACGTTTATCAATTGTTTAATCTAGGAATTCGGATAAGCTTCGTGTGAAAGGCTCCTTGGAGCATTTGTTGTTCTCAGCCATTGTTCCTTGATTTTAAGGAAATATGGTGGTCTCTTTTGTCCCATTAAGCTGGTCAAAATGAAATTCTGGCCACTAATTTCATGGTATCCGGATTATCTTTCGAAATTGTTCGTGTCCTTGATGGTCACGTTTCAACTCTTTGACTACGTTTCAATTTAAATTTAAATAAAAAATTCAAATTATAAATTTACTGTGTTTCTTTTTGAATTCTCTAACGTCCTACCCAATTATTAAGATGGAGATAATCGGGGTGATAGATTTTCCAGAAGCTGTCACTTTAATGGAGCCGCCTTTTGCATTGACCTAGTTGAATGAGACCGATATGGGACTAAGGGGTTAATTTAACTTCGTTAAATTAATTGATATTAACCATATCAAATGAAGGTCGGATGAAAGGATGCTTTGGGGGATGTATGCATGTGACTTTAGCTTTCTCTAGAGAAGAAGCACGCAAGATCGACGAGTGTTCTTTTGATCTCAAGAAATTATGGATCGAACTTGAGTCGCGAGTTGTGGAAAAGGGCAGATGCTTGTTAGGTATGCAGATTTTTTAATGTAGGTCCAAATAACCCTCGAATTATATATAATGAAATTGATCTGTAACTTTGTTGGACCAAGGTGGCCGAAGTATTTTTCCCCATTATGTATCCTCTGCTAATGATTCACGCTCACGTATACTTATGGATATTAGATAATACCCAGGTAGAGAAGTTAAGCTACCGAGTAAAAAATTATCCTTCGGGCATCTCTCTATTGCAGATCCTGGAATATTCACGATTTATTGCTTCTAAAATCTTCCAAGTTCAGGAGAAGCCAGCTAGGGTTTTGATGTTGCCAAGAGACGAAGTTGATGGAAGAGATTAAGATAATCCCACGTCCACGTGATCTGTATGGATGGACAAATCGGTGGGCTGAAGAATACTGTGGATTATACGTATAATCTGACCGGCGCGATTCCATTGAAGAGACGATGTTGACCGAAAACGACGTCGGAACAGGGGAGAAAATTTTTCCCCAAAATATTCTCAGCACGTCTGGACTTAAAGGAACAGCGACGTGTGATGAGAAGCAAGATCCAAGAGTCAAGCCCTCATAAGATTGCACACCGCGGAAATTACTTTCACTTAGGTCGTCTCGCGAAACCTAGGATCAACACGTGGACGGATTAATAATAAACCTCTTATTTTTAATTAGTTTTTCCTTTTCTCTTATCTAGTTGAAGTATTGATTAATGTGGATTTGTGGGGTTTAAAAGGGTGCTTCTGATTCTTATGTGGAGTGCTAGGGCATATTCCTGTTGCATTAATCACAACGACAACCTTCTAGAAACCGAGACCGTCCGTGCGGATCATCCCCGTCTGAAAATTAGTTCTTCTGGATGGGAAAATGTACGAGATTTCACACCTAGCATGCAAATCCTGGTCGGAATTCTCTCGATTTGCACATAAGACGACTAAACCCACGATGAAGAAATCATGGCATGCCAGATTTGAAAATTAGACCGCTCTTTTGTTTGGGATGACTTGAAATCCTTCGTGATGCGGGAGCTCAAAGAGTTTATAATTAGATCCGTCGACAATCTTTATTGACATAGAAAGGCTTTTAGTAAACGTTACTTTTTTATCATCGGAGACTGTACATTCGTCTTCCTCTCGAAGCATCCCGAATCCTCATTGCTGCATCACCACAGATTAAAACGACTGGGAACGTTACTTATGGAAAAACCTATTGGGAAATGCTGCGACTTCGTTTCGTTTATGTTTTGTCTTTTGGGTCAAGCAAAGGCTGAGAATATGGTATAAATTATTGAACTTACTTGATCTACTTTTTAGGGCCTCAGGTGTAGCTTGGGGAAGGCACTAATGGCCCAAAAATCGAAATGCTTTTTGCAATGGGCTATTATGGCCCATAACCATTAACCCGATCGATCCCTTGCGAGGAAGGAGCCAATGTGCGATCGCTAGTCAAATTTTACGTCCTAGAGTAGTCTAGACGAAATTGTTTAAAATCATACTTAGGACCATCCTCATCATATATCAAAGTCGTGCCAAATTTAATTTTGAGGAACCTCGGTATTTGTCGAAAAGGCCAAATGCGGGGGAATATGCTCTTGACCCATGTCTCATGTGCAAGCAGGACAAAAGAAATAACATAAATATCTATAATGATACGACCATGCATTATACTTCTTACGAATCCTTTTGTTTTTGTCTCCAATCCATGATCCAATTTATTGCATAGGGCTCTTGTTTTGTTTTGTTCACCGTTGGCATGTGAACAACCCATCAACAGCAAGACACAACAAGACAATCCCTATAATTTTGGTCAGGCCCCATAAGTTTGGGACTATAAAATAGCATCGATGCTCTAACCATGTACCACATGCATCTTCTTAGGATTTTACTCGCCCAACCATGTTGAGGCTCATCTTTGCTCTCTCCCTCCTCCTCTCTTGCCTAGCCGTGACGGCTGCCAAAAAAAGCCATGGCTACTCCGAAACCCTCGAGGCGAACCCACGGAATACATTGCCCAGGAAAGAGAAGCTGACCCACATTCACTTCTTCTGGCACGATATTTTCACCGGCCCCAACCTGAGTGCCGTTGCAGTAGTACCCCCACAACCCAACTCACCCACCTTCTTCGGGTCGGTGAATGTGATCGATGACGCGATGACGATCGGGCCGGACCTGAGCTCTGGCATCATAGGGAGGGCTCAGGGTCTCTATACGCTGGCATCGCAAGGGGAGCTTGCCTTATTGATGGCCATGAACTTGGTCTTCACGGAAGGAGAGTACGAAGGCAGCACATTGACCGTGCTTGGCAGGAACTCCATCTCCATGAAGGTTAGAGAGATGCCGGTTATCGGCGGGACCAACGCTTTCCGGTTAGCGAGAGGGTATGTTCCCGCGAGGACCTATCAATTCAACTTGAAGAACGGGAACGCGATAGTAGAATATGATGTCTATGTGTGGCATTAGCAATTTCTGATTCGACAATTTTTTCCTAAGATGTAATATTTGGTGTCTTATTACTAAAATATGTCTTTCTATATTCACTTCCTCGCTTAATTCTTATTAAACATTCATTGTTTTAAATTGCGGAGCTCTAATATAAAAAACTCAAAATTCATAAAGTTTTTTAATAACTTCAACTATTATCACAAATACGGGTTTGAGTACTCAATTTTTTTATGGTATTAGAGATGGAGGTCTAAAATGAGTGATTAGTCTCTACCGGACTCTTGACTCAGTATTTATTTGCTCATTTCCCAAACTAAGGAGGAAACCGATGGATTGGTCAGGCACGGCACGGCCTCTACTGCGACCGAGTCAATGTGCATTCAAGCAAAGAGTAGAGCTGCCCGTGAGGATCCAACGAGGGTTTTCCAAAAGGGTGGCAGTTACATCGACTCTGATTGCTCTACTGGAGTAGTCTCTTTCAGAATGGGGTTTCTTTGGGATCTTGAATATGGTCGGGTTCTTTTAGACGAGCAAATTGCCATCCGGCCTTTAGAGTATAAAGACTTTCCCGTCCCGTTATGGCACCAACTAATTGCTAGGGATGTCAATGGGTCGGGTCGGGTCTGGTCTTGATGTTACCCGACCCGACCCCAATCGTAAAAGATCATGCTTTGACCTGACCAGACCCGACCCGACCCGAAACGCATTAGACCCGGGGAAAAAAAAAAAATCGGGTCAGGTCGGGTCGGGCCGGGCCAGAGCATGACCCTTTACAAGCTTGGTTTCAATTTTCTATTTAGCTCAAAAACTCTAGAATATCATGCTCATTTCGACCCGATCCAACCCGTCCCGTTTCGACTCGGCTCTAAAGAATACCGGCTCCATACTCATATAATATTTTGACCCGACCCAAAAATACCCTAAGTTTAGGGTTAGGTTGGGTCGGGTCGGGTCGGCGCGGGCCGAATCAGGTCGGATCGGCGCATGCCTTTTTGACACCCCTACTAATTGCTCGTAGGATGCATGGCACCAAGGATTCCCATCCAATTAACACGCACATATATATAAAACTCAATCTATTTTTCCATTAGGGCCCAGTTGCGGTTTTTGGTGTAGCTTGCAACGGCCCAAAACCAAAAATACCCATGGTGGGCTTTTACGGCCCATAACTATTCCGCAATCAATCCCTTGTGAGGAGCTAAAATGTACCTTTAACCCTTTGTCCCGATTATAATATCAAGTCCTGCCGAATTAAGTTAACACATATCCATATGCGAAGTATGCTTTTTTAACACATATATCACGTGCGAACAAGACGAAAGAACTAAATTTTCAAATAAATTAAAAAAAATATATCGATTATGATATTAACAAATATAGTAATAGAGGTGGTGTCGGCATGTGAATCCCACCAACCGCAAGAACATGGCAGCCCCTATAGCTTTTGGTCTATATTGAAAGACAATCTTCATAGTTTGGGATTATAAGTAGGGCCGATGCCTTAATTGTGCAATGCATAAATTTTCTTAGGATCTTTCCGTTGGACCTGTCGAACCATGTTGAGGCTTGTCTTCGCTCTCTCCGTCCTCTCTATCTAATTCAAAGAAATCCGAATTAGACATTTTCATGTAGTTTGAGAACTAAAATTTTATCGCCCCATTAATTCAACTTTGGAGGCAATATTAGACATTTTTATACAGTTTATGGACTAAATTGAACATAAACCGAAAGTTTAGGGATCTACAATGGACATATTAGAAGTTCAGGGGTGATTAACATATTAAAATAAAGTTTAGCGATCACATTGAACAAATTGAAAGTTCAGTAACTACATTGCATATTGAGTCAAATTTAGGAACCATTTATGTCGTTATCCCATAAAAAATAGTATGAACTTGACAGATTATTGACAATTTTTCTATTAGTTTGGGTTAGAACGCCTTCAATCGATGATCCAATTTATGACACGAGACTTTCTTGATTTGTTCACTGCCGGCATGTGAATGCCACCAACCGCAACACATGGCAACCCCTCTGCTTTTGGTCTATATCAAAGGACAATCTTTATAGTTTGGGATTATTCATAAAGTCGATGCCCTAATCTATGCACCGCTTGCATTTTCTTAGGCTTTTCCCCTTGGACTTATTGAACCATGTCAAGGCTCATCTCTGCTCTGTTCCTCCTCTCTTGCCTAGCCGCAGCGGCCGCCGGAGAAAGCCGCACCTACTCCGAAACCCTCGAGGCAAACCCGCGAAATGCAATCCCTAGGAACGAGAAGCTGACCCACATTCACTTCTTTCTTCATGACATTCTAACCGGCCCCGACCCAAGCGCGCTTACGATAGTCTCACCGCGCTCCGACTCGTCCACTTACTTCGGGTTGGTGTGCGCGATCGATGACCCACTGACGATCGGGCCCGACCCGAGCTCGGGCGTCGTAGGAAGGGCTCAGGGTCTCTATGCACCGGCGTCGCAAGAGGAGCTGGCCTTGCTGCTGGCCGTGAACTTGGTCTTCACGGAAGGAGAGTACAAAGACAGCACATTGACCGTGCTTGGGAGGAACTCCGTCTTCATGAAGGTTAGAGAGATGCCGGTTATCGGCGGGACCGGCGCTTTCCGGTTCGCTAGAGGCTACGTTCTTGCGAGGACCTATCAATTTGACACGAAGACTGCGAACGCGATAATAGAGTATGATGTCTATGTGTGGCATTAGCAATTTATGATTCGACAAAAAAAATTTTTGCCTAGAATATGAATGTTTGGTTTCTCTCAAATGATTTGTCGGGAGATCATCGTGTATTGTTAATGAGTGAAATACGGTCTTTCATGGCATAAGATACCTGTTCACTTGCTCACGTCATTTAATATTTTGAATAGTCATGGCTCCAACTTGCGTAGATGTAAAAATATATTCACCATGTTTTCTAGTAATTTCAATTATTACAACAATTACGATTTACGTGCTCAACTTACAATATTGGAAGGAGTTTTGGAATCCGATTTTTCAACATACTCTATTTTCGCGAGTTTAAGAATTTTCGATACCTATGTTCATGGAGTCTACGTACCTTAGGCTTTCGTCCATCCGTCAATGTTTACATAACTAAGAGACCTAGTCTCAAAAAAGTCTTGAAATAAAATGTTATGTGGGCAATTTTTTCCTTTATTTAACTTTTTTTTTTTTATTGATGGGTTATGATATGGATATCATCTGCATTTATATTCATGAAGTTTGTGTAGTAATAATGTATAATATAATACCATCGTTAAGTGGAATGCAGAACTAAAGGGAGAACAGAGTACAAAACAATTCGTTGCCTTGAATTCAAGCCCTAATTCGACGGATTTAAATTTAGAGAAAACATGATAAACACACTTTCCATTTCATCCAATAACAATTTACATAATTTAATTTTGGGAAAAATATATATTTGAGTTTTACCTTTTCGAGATGATTTTGCACATTCTCATCAATTATCCTTGTCTTCGTACTTATGAAAACGTCATTTTCTTTAGGAAAAAAAAAACAGCAATGGTCAAATTCTAAATTCAAAAACCTTGGCAAACCACGCCAAATAAATTAAAATCTAAACTGCCCAAATCCTAAGGAAGATGCTAAAATGAATTTGTAAGGAGGGCAATTTGATCTTTTCAATGTGAGATTTTGCTCAGAGATATATGTGAACGATATTTACGAAAATAAGGGTATATAAGTGACCATTGAATTTAAAAAGAGAGATGCCTTTATTATTTTTCATTTTAAAGTTAACCATGAATCGAGGCATGCCGGAGAGCAACTAGCCTCGGAAGCTGTATCATATATATAACTCGATCATCTCCATTTCTGCACGCTCTCTATCTTTAACCCTAACCTTTTGTTTGGCCTATTATCTTTTAACACAAGAATCTAGATAACTTTGCAGTTTACATTGCTTCATGACAGCCATTCTCTAAATCCAATTCCCTGCATTTTCACTTTGATAACCGTTCTCATGTACCCCGATCTTGATGAGCGCTGGAGATGTCGTAATTATGAACAAACTTTATGATCTGTACAGAAGAAGAAGAACCTTGTCCACTTTTGCTTGCAAGCCTCATATGGCGGACCAAGCAAAACTTGCAATGAAGTCTAAGGGTGTGCAACTAGACCAGATTTATCTAGGAAGTGGATCGGATCACTCGGAAAACAGGTCCGAAAATAAGTTCCTATTTAAATTGGTCTGAGAATCGGTTCCATTTTTTGGGAACCAAGAGTTCCAAGGGAAGACCCACCTAAGATTCGAACCGGTTTTAAAACTGATTTTTATTTAGAAATGAGTATATAACTTTGCAATTTCTTATTTGGACATTTTTTCTAGTACAATTTGCAGGAAGAGTAGTCTTAATCTCAATTCATTTTTTCTGTTTATTATATTTATTTCAAACGGATACCTTTTTGTTGTTTAAACATTAATATTATACTATCATGGAATCATTAGTTAACAAACTAGGCTAATTGGATTTGTACGTCTAGTAGGAATTTGTTGATGTATGAAGTAATTGACTAAGGACTTTGATTATCATATTCAAGGGCTCACAAAATTAAGGAAATCAGGTTATTGTTTCCTCGCGTGTTTATGTAAAATCCGTAGTCGTATAGGACATTGGGCGGTTACTTCTTGCTCGAGACGTTTACGAAAAACAAGTTTAAATATAAACAGAGTAAAGTATTTGCTCCAAAAATTATGAACTGGTTATAACATAGTTGGTTTCAGGCCCTAGGGCTGGAACCTATCCATCTTGAAACCGATCACCCTTACAATTCAGTGACTCATCTTATCTCCAATGACCCCCCTCCTCCATTCACGTCGATATCCATGGCCGACTACAGTTGACAGTAAAGGGGCTGCTGCCTTATAATCCATTCGCATCCGGGTGCATTGTCCTGAAGCCTCTCAGACAGGAGGAGCTCACACCTAGGCACTTGGATAATCATTCTGTTCTTAGTCTAAAGAACGTGCTTTTAAATCCATTACAATGATAGTACAGGTGTCATATCATGGCTAATCTTAGCCTTAAAAGGGGCTAAGCTCATGTCTGTGATTAAGATAGGCTCACGTTGACTTGGTTACAATATTGGGCACAATCACCAATCCTCTGTCATCCTCCTAAAATCTGGCGGGCATCCCGTAATTCCTAATGTAACCCCACAATTGGCTGGCTATACCTGATACCTATCGAGCCTCTCCTTCATTATCTCTCTCTTGAAACGTGTAGTCAATGTACAAAAAGAATCCAATAGAACTTCTGCTTACGGAATATGCTTGCGTCATATCCTCTAGCTCGCAAAAGCTTGCTTTTGGGGTCTAAGAGTGTATTTACCTTAGAAGTTGCAGTTTTTGAGCCACAGTATCACGAATAAGGAAGCAATTCATGGTTATACAAAGCAATAAAGTCAGCTTGAGCTCGTTGTTGCAGGAATCCTATCTGCTAGAGAGAGAGATGACTGGGAGGGAGTTCAAAGTTACTCAGGTGGGGTCAAACTTCTGTTCTTCCTCAAAGTGGCATATTCTCTAGGAAGGTGGGCGAAAAACTTCATTAGGAAGACAAATAATTTGAGCGTCGATTAATCTTTTTATGATATCTTTATATGAAACTGCGAATCCTCCTCTTTTTGTTGCATCCTCTCATAAACCAACCTTATAGATCAATCCAACAGCAAAGAAATAGCCAATTACCATCAAGTTTCTATAATAAGCATAAAGGAAAAAGGTATTAGTTCATGCACTTTGAGTAACAAATTTACTGTCAAATAGCTAATTACCATCAAGTTTCTATACACTTATGATAAATTTTCCCTTTATTAGCTTTCATTAAATTTTATTATCAAATTTTTGAATCGGATGACACGTGACTGTTGATAAGTGTACTAGTTTGGGGTTTTACTTTTCGTTTGTCATAGTTGTACCAATTTTGTGTTTTTTGTGTTATTAATCCAATTTAACAGAGAGTATATTTGTCATAAATGTATCAGATTGGGGTATTCAACAGAAAAAAAATCATTTAGGGTAAATTTGTCACAATTTTACCGATTTGTGATTTTTTTTTAATCATTTGGAATAAGTTTGTCATAGATGTACCAGTTTGGGGTTTTTCAAAGTCAAAAATTAGTTTTGAGTAAATTTGTCATAGCACAGGTATATTGATTTGAGGTTTTTCATAGTATTAATCCTATAGAAAAAACCTATTCGGAAATGCTGCGACTTCGTTTTGTTTTTGTTGTCTTTTTTGGGTCAAGCAAATGCTAAGAATATGGTAGTCAGAAGAATTGAGCTTACTTGATCTACTTTTTAGGGCCCAATGGGGTTTTTAGGTGTACCTTGGGAAGGCACTAATGGCCCAAAATTCGAAACACTTTTTACAATAGGCTATTACAGCCCATAACTATTAACCCAATCGATCCCTTACAAGAAAGTAGCCAATGCGCCATCGGTGGTCCAATTTTACGTTCCGGAGTTTAAACAAAGTAATGTAAAGATTATGCTCAGGACCATCCTCATCATTTATCAAAGTTGTGTCAAATTTAACTTTGAGGAATCTCGGTATCCATCAAAAAGTCCAAATATGGGGAATATGCTCTTAACACATATATCATGTGCAACGGCCCGAAACCAAAGTTCTCACGGCGGGCTTTTATGGCCCAAAACCATTCCACAATCAATCCCTTATAAGGAGCTAAATGTACCATTAACCCTTTGTCCTTATTATAATATCAAGTGGTGCAAAATTAACTTAACACATATCCATTTGCGAAGTATGCTTTTAATACATATCTCACGAGCAAACAAGACGAAAGAACTAAATTTTCAGATATATATATCGATTATAGTATTAACAAACATAGTAATAGAGGTGGTGTTGGCATGTGAATCTCATTAACCGCAAGATATGGTAGCACCTATATGCTTTTGGCCTATATTGAAAGACAATCTTTAAGGATTATAAGTAGGGTTGATGCCCTAACCATGCACCACGTGCATTTTCCTAAGATCTTCCCGTTGGACTCATCGAACCACATCAAGGCTCATCTTTGCTCTATCCCTCCTCTCTTGTTGATTCAAGGAAACTCAAATTGAATATTTTCATATAGTCTGAAAACTAAATTTTGTTATTCAATTAATTTAAATTCAAGAGTAACATTGAACACATTCATACAATCCAATGATTAGATTGAGTATAAACCAAAAGTTTAGGGACCTATATCAAATCAATTAGAAGTTTATGAACAACATTACACATTAGAATAAAGTTCTAGGCTAGATCAAACAAATTAAAAGTTCATCAACTAAATTTCATATTAAGCCAAAGTTCAAAAATTATTTGTGTTGTTATCCTATAAAAAAGAAGTGCAAACTCAAAATACTATTGACAATTACCCTTAAGAAGTTTAAGATGGAATGTCTCTAATCAATGATCTAATTTATGACACGAGACTTTCTTGTTTTGTTCACGGCTGGCATGTGAATCCCACCAGCCGCAACACATGGCAACCCCTATTGAAAAACAATCCCTGTGGCATGGGATTATGACATAAAGTCGATGCCCTAATCCATGCACCCCCTGTATTTTCTTAGGCTTTTCCCCTTGGACTCGTCGAACCATGTCAAGACTAATCTCTACTCTCCCCCTCCTCTCTTGCCTAGCCGTAGCAGCCGTTGGAGAAAGCCGCGCCTACTCCGAAACCCTCGAGGCAAACCTGCGAAACATGATCCCCGGGAAAAAGAAGCTGACCAACATTCACTTCTTTCTTCACGGCATTCTAACCGGTCCCAACCCAAGCGCGCTCACAATAGTCCCGCCGCACTCCAACTCGTCCACTTGCTTCGGCTTGGTGTGCGAAATCGATGACCCATTGATGATTGGACCCGTCCCAAGCTCGGGCGTCGGAGGGAGGGCTCGGGGTCTCTATGCACCGGTGTCGCAGGAGGAGCTCGCCTTGTTGCTGGCCGCGAACTTGGTCTTCACATAAGGAGAGTACAAAGGCAGCACATCGACTCTGCTTGGGAAGAACCCTGTCTTCATGAAGGTTAGAGAGATGCCGATTATTGGTGGACCGGCGCTTTCCAGTTCGCTAGAGGCTACATTCTCGCAAAGATCTATCGATTTAACATGGAGATTGGGAAAAATTACCAAAAAAGTCTTGAACATATTGCAATTGTATCGATTTAGTCTTAAACTTATTTTTTTAGTTAATTGAGTCCTAAAACCTTTTGTAATTGTGCAAGTTCAGTCCATTTGGCCAAATTTGACCGGTCGGCGTCAACGACCATTTTTTAATATTATATTATTTTTTGAATTATTTTATGGGAAAATACCACTAAAAACTCCAAATTATGCCACTTGAGACAATTTTACCTTAAAATTTTTTTTGTGTCGTCAAAAACCCCAAACTATGCTACTTGAAATAAATTTATTCTGAACTTTTTCTTGTACCATAAAAAACCTCAATCTATGCCACTTGGGATACATTTACCCCTCACCGTCAATGGGCGAGAGTGAGCTTGCCAGCCATTGGCAAGGCGAGCCATCGTTGGATCTGGCGAGGGCTCGCCTCTCCGTTGCTGGGTCTACCAAGGGCTTGCCAGATCCCGTGATGGCTTGCCCCACCATCGCGATTATCAAACAAACTCAAGGACTCGTCAAATCCGATGATGGCTTGCCCCACCGTCGCTATACAATCCCAAGGGCTCACCTCACCGTCCTTGAGTCTGGCGAGGGCTTGCCTAGCCGTCGTTGGATTTGGCCAAGTGAACAGTCGCCGGATCTAGTGACGATGGGGGCTACCGGCCATCAGAGCCTTGTCTTTGCGCTCGAGCGATCCCTCTCTTTCTTCACCCATTTCCTTGCCACGAACGCTTTGCCATCTTCCCTTAGGCCATGTTCTTAAGCACCGCCACCAGATTTGGTGAGGGTGAGGCAAGCCCTCACTAGATTCGGCAACAGCTTGCCCCACCAGTGGCTGGCAAGCTCACCCTCGCCCAGTGATGGTGAGGGGAGCTCGCCCTTTGTCTAGCGATCGGCTAGCCCTCTCCTTTGGCTGGTCACCGGAGTCAAATAAAAAAGGAAGAAAGAGGAGGGAGGACGTAGGAGGGGAAAAAAAGAGAGAGAAAAAATAAGGAAAAAAAAAAGAAAGATAAAAAAAATTAAGAAAATGATTCGAAAAAATAAAATAATATTAAAAATAGTCATCGGCGTTGGTCGAGGCAACATCAACACCAGCTAACCAAATTTGGCCGTATGGATTGAACTGACACAATTACAAAAGGTTTATAATTCAATTGGTTTAAAAAATAAGTTTATGATTAAATCGGCATAATTGTAATAGGTTTATGACTTTTTTGTTAATTTTCCCCGAAAACTGCGAATGCTATAGTAGATGAGGATGTTTGGTTTCTCTCAATATGTCGAGAGATCATTGTGTCATATTAATGAATGAAATACAGTCTTTCATGGCATGAGATATCTGTTCACTTGCTCCTGTCATTAATATCGAACAGTCATGGGTCCAACTTGCCCAGATGTAAAAAAATATATACTCTCCACGTTTTCTAGTAATTTCAACTATTAGAACAAATATGATTTATGTACTCAACTTACTTACAATATTGGAAGGAGGTCCCAAAATTCGATTTTTTAACATTTTCTATTTTCACAAGTGTAAGAATTTTCAATACCTATGTTCATGGAGTTTACATACCTTAAACTTTCATCAATCTGTCAATCTTTACGTGAGTGAGAGATTGAGCCTCAAAAAGTCTTGAAATAAAATATTATGTGGGCAATTTTTCTTTTATTTAAGTAGTTTTTTTATTAATGAGTTACGATATGGATATCGTCCGCATTTATATTCATGAAGTTTGTGTAGTAATAATGTATTATATAATATCATCCTTAGGTGGAATGCAGAACCAAAGGGAGAACAAAGTACAAAATAGTTCGTCGCCATAAATTCAAGCCCTAATTCGATGGATTTAAACTTAGAGAAAACATGATAAGCACACTTTCCATTTCATCCAACAACAATTCACTTAATTTAATTTTCGAAAATGCCAAAAACATACCTTTGGAGATAATTTTGCACATTCTTATCAATTATCCTTGTCTTTGTACTTAGGAAAACATCATTTTCTTTCAAAAAAACATCAATCCCAAATCCTAAATTCAAAAACATTGGCAAACCACATCGAATCAACTACTATCCTAAGCAAGATGCTAAATGAATTTGTAAGGAGGGCAATTAGGCATTTTCAATATGGGATTTTGTTCGGAGATATGTGAATGGTATTTACAAAATTAGAGGTATGTAAGGGGTCGTTGAATTAAAAAAAAGATACGTCTTTATTATTTTCGTTTTAAAGTTAATCCTCAACCGATGCATGCTGGAGAGCCACTAGCCTTGGAAGCAGTATCATATATATAACTCGATCATCTCTATTTCTGCACGCTCTCTATACTTAACTGTAACTTTTTTGTTCGTCCTACTATCTTTTAACACAAGAATCTAGTTAACTTCGCAGTTTACATTGCTTCATGACAGCCATTCTCTAAATCCAATTCCCTGCATTTTCACTTCGATGACCGTTCTCATTTCTCTGAGTTCAACAGGTACCCCGATCTTGATGAGGGCTGGAGATGTCATGATTTACGAACAGACTTTATGACCTGTACAGAAGAAGAAGAAGAAGAAGAACCACGTCCACTTTTGCTTGCAAGCCTCCATGCTCGACTATCAGCTGATGGTGGAGCGGTCGCTGCCTCATAATCCATTCGGGTCCATGTGCATTTTCCTGAAGCTCTCAGACAGGAAGAGTTCACATCCAGGTACAGGTGTCATGTCATGGCTAATCTTATCCTTAAAAAGGGCTAAGCTCATGTCTGTGATAAAGATAGGCTCACGTTGACTGGATTACAATGTTGGGCACAATCACTAATCCATTGTCATCCTCCTAAAATCTGGTGGGCGTCCCTTGATTCCCAATGTAACCAAGTAATTGGCTGGCTAAACCCTATCGAATCTCTCCTTTATTATCTCTCTCTTGAAAAGTGTAGTCACTACACAAAAAGAATCCAACAGAACTTCCACTTACGGAATATGCCTGCGTCATATCCTCTAGCTCGCAAAAGCTTGATTTTTGGGCTTGTATAAAAAGAGTGTATTTACCTTAGAAGTTCGGAGTTTTTGAGCCACAGTATCATGAATAAGGAAGCAACTCATAGTGATACAAAGCAATAAAGTCAGCTTGAACTCATTGATGCAGGAATCCTATCTGCTAGAGAAAGAGAGATATGACGCGGGGAGAGGGGGGAGGGGATTCAAAGTTACTCAGGTGGGGTCATACTTTTATTCTTCCTGAAAGTGGCATATTCTCTAGGAAGGTAGGCAAAAGACTTCATGAAGAAGATAAGTAATTGGAGCGTCGATTAATCTTTTCATGATATCCTTATATGAAACTGCGAATCCTCCTCCTTTTTGCTCCTCTTTTTATTGCATCCTCTCATAAAGCAACCTTAGGGATCAATCCAACAGCAAAAAAACAGCTAATTACCATCAAGTTTCTATGGTAAAGAGAAAGGAAAAAGTATTAGTTCACGCACTTTGAGGACCCAAAGAGGATACGATCCTCCCTTTGGACTTTACAGCCATTGAAAGAAGAAGCAAAAGACAATGCAAGGTGAAAAGGACCCCCCATCAATTATTTTCCCTTTCGATATTCAGAAGCCCAAAAACCCTAGGCTTTTCCATGCGGATTCTCATCCTCTGGTCCATGGTCGGTGTTACGTGGTGCTCCCTCAGCGGTCCGAACCTTTTGCAACTACGATATTCTCTCCCAATTTGCAAAATTCTCATGCCTCCCTCCTAAATATACACGATTCGCCCAAAACTAAATTCAAGTTCTTATTTTGCTAACCACAAGAATTAGAGAGACGAGGCGCACGCAGTTCATGCCATATGATCATCTACTTTTCGTTCAGAAAAAGATGCTAAGCATCTAGCGAAATCGTTCCAAGAAAGAGTTCAGTTCATTCTAGAAAAAAAGAAAAATGCATTATCTTTAGCCACTTGAAACTTTCCTTTATCTCTCGTCATGCTGCTCATATAAAAGCTTCATCAGCATACCCATTTCTTTATTCAAGATACTCGAGAGAGAGATGGCTCGTTACTACTCCAATAGGTTCTCTTACTTAGATCACTTCTCTTTCCCTCTCCACCTATGCTTCTTCGTCCTCATCCTCTTCCTCGTGCTGGGGTTCTCGTGGTACATTAACTACGAGTACATGTTCGAGGACTTGGTCACTCAGGTGAAGCTGTTCCTCATGCTTTGCCCCCTCGCCCTCCTCCTGGTTGTCCACTTCTTATCGGCTGCAGACCGGCGCCGGGTCCCGCTGATAGTTTCTCTCCCGGAGAAGGATTCACTTCACCGGGCTGGAGGTTCGCCCTGGGGCGTCGCACTCCTCCTCATGTTTCTCATCTACATGATCTCGCATCAGTCTTCTTTCCACGGACGCTGGTTTCCCTTGGTGACTAGACGATCATGAGGCATGAATTAGGTGTTTTACATTGTTACTTACCTGAAGAAGTTGATAGTGCTGATCAGATCTGATGGATGCACTACACGATATATATCCTCATAGATATGTAAATTGAAGTACGATCTTTGCACTATTTTTAGTTCGAGATGATATTGTGTGTTGCTTCACTAAGTCGGATTTATTGTACTCTTGGTAGAAAAATAATAGGGACTACTTGGTCCTGAAATAATTTATTTCGGCTTTTCATCTCTGATTTTAGATGGATCTTGGCAAACTATATGACCTCAAAGTTAAAAATTAAGTTGATCAAGAAGTAAAACTTCCTCGTGATACAGGCCGGTGTCTAGTCTTTAGTCGGATACCCACGAAAGGTTGTGCGTTGGCGCATCGATCATTTAGCTTTGATACTCCTCTTTTTTCACATGAACAATTGTTAGGATGTAACTAAAAGTATTTCCAAACTATATCCAACGCAAGGGACAAGAGACCCGGGATGGAATCCCGGGAATCGACAAGAGAAATGTAATCTACAGTAGGAATCTGTAGACTCAGACACGGTACCATTAATTTCAGTGGGGAAAAAAGAAGAAATTGAGCGAATATATCAAGGTCACAGGTTGCCGACAAAGAAAAGTTAAAACAAGACAAGAAAAGGCGATATTACATTGGGGGTAACAGAGCAGAAGCCGTACTCTTTTAAATGGCAGTGTCTTATTGCACTGCACGTGAGTCACCGATCGCTTTAGCAGGCCTGTATTGCGAAGCTCAGACCAGAAGAAAGAGACCACTTAGAAGTGGCAAAACACGTATCTGCCTATTCTTAACAAGACTACGAGTTGGGTTCCAGTGATTCGACTTCATCTGCTCTGCAATGTTGGTCTGCCTTCACGTGTTGGGAGACTGGCTTTACTAACTGTAATTTGATTATGAACGGGAGAAAACTATTGATGTTCAATACAGCCATCGTTTTCTGGCCAAAAGAAAAATATAACCATCAGGCACCACATCCTACTCTCACCTCCAATCTGGTGCCTGCATGCGTGCATGTGCGTGTGTGTGAGAGAGAGAGATTCTCCAATATTTCCGGAACCCGTATTCTCTTCTGCTTAACATTTCACTTCGCACATGAGAACACCATCCGTCAACAGAAACATACATCAGACCAGGTTCTTATTATACTAAACCACGCGTGCACTTCTTCTGCTAATACATGCAGATCCTACCATAGCAGAGTCTCATGAGCTTCCTGACTAATTAGTCTACCGTCTCCTCCTACACTCAGAGCTCAAGAGAGTTGGTTTTAGTACATTAAAAGATGAGACCATGCAAGGAAGGCTGGTAGGTTATAAGAAATAAAAGAAGCAGAAGAACTAAAGCTATGCCCCAAGGCGAGCCCCCGGCTCGATGGATGGCCCCACGCTCGGACCCTGGCAGTGGTAAGCTCAGGTGGCTGCCTGCTGAGAGCCAGTGGACCGTGATAACCAGAAGCAAAGGAGAAATCACCAGAAAACGCTGCAGTAGGTCAGAGGCTGTGGCCATGACCGCATCATAAACCACGTAACCCAAGATTCCGCCAACGACTATGGTGGCTGCTGTGAGGAACCATTGATCTGATAAGTTGAAACCTGCAATGCTTGATCTGGTGGCCCAAGCCATGAATCTACCTGGGAGGGTTGATGGTGGAGGGATGAATGAATTCTGAGGAGGCACTACACACTAGACAATGGAAAACAGACACCTTTTGTATTTATTTAGCAGGGGTTATGTCCTTTTTCTGGCAGTAGGAAAAAAATAATTGAGCCCTGTGTTCTTCCAACTTTTGTCTTGTTATGGTAAAGGTCGTCTAGTGAGAGATTTACCTCTCACCATGTGTAGGCATGTGAATGACGATACAGCTTCACTAAGGTCCCTTCTTCAGCCCGGACTACCATTATACTGCTTGGTCTTGGAATGGTGAATCTTATCCGCCCATAAAAGAAAGTTACCTTCAGATCCGCAGAAATCTGCAACATACACCCACATTCTCGTCCACAAAAAGGGATTTCCAGGGCAATGCAAATAATCAATTACATGTGCATAAAGAATCTTGTTGCACCCAAGGATCTTCTGAAACCATTCTTTTGGAGACAATCAAACAACCATCCTTGAAGCCAACGAGTATGAGACGTTTGCCAGTCAATGAAGCACCTGTGTCACGAACAATTTAAAAAGGTGTCTTAGTGCAGTTTCATTCTTTTCTATAGCCAGATCAAAAGAAATGGTTCGAAAGGAAACATTGCTGCAATGGCTGTCGAAAGGAGGGAAAATGAAAACTGTGCACACCCACCAACTTCGATTGAAAGAATCCATCCTTCTGATAAAGCCTCATATGTTTCATTATATAATAAACTTAGGTGCTTACCAGTGGCAATGCCAAGGTACGCAGACTTATCTTCATTATAGATATCTTATTCTTGAGAAACCTATTTTCTAAAGTACAGTCGACAAAAATATGCTGCCATCAGATTTCTAATTATTAGGACACAAGCAGTAGCTTCAATATCTCCTACTCCTTATTTTGCCAACTTAGTAAATCCAAGCACAGAAGAGCAATCTAAAACTTATCACCAGAATCATTTCCCGAGGTAGATGCCCAATTACCAATGAAACAATTCTGACCATCTTTCGACATGTAATAGTGCTCGTGCAAGGGAAGCTATCCCAGACTGCATCAAAGAAAGTCCAGATGAAGATGAGATGATCATTTGCCCTAGCATAATCATTACCACTAGGAAACACAGAATTTCAATCGCATTACATTTGAGTGTCACATTTTTCAAGGATCATATAACTTGCCAAGTCGAAGTGTTCTTTACAGGATACAGGTTAGGTTCCTCCACTCCAAGATCTACATTAGGAGAGTATAATCATTTATTTTAAACAGGATCAAGAAGAGATAAGACAAACAGTATGAAGGATTCCTCATAATGAAGTCTAACCTCATCCAGCAGCTTCTTCTTTGATCCTTTCAACAGAACTGGCATTCACCTCAACCCAACTGGAACCTAGAACTTTCTTTAAACCCCTTCTTTTCATGAATAACCACAGTTGAGCTGCATCAGTCCAACTACTAGATAAGGAAGACATGTTCGCAGCAAGCACATAGTTTGCTCCAACGTCAGGTTCTAGTTTAATAAGAAGTTTAATCAGGTCATCGTCTAACTTAACAGAATGGCCATGGTTTCTGCAAGCACCAATGAAGCTCCTCAGAATTATTGAGTTGGGCTCCATTGGCATCATCTTGATAATTCTATGAGCTTCCTCAATCAAGCCAGCTCTTCCAAGTAAATCCACCATGCATCCATAATGCTCCATTGTAGGCCTGATACCATATACTTTCTCCATCATTTGAAAATATCTCCGACCTTCATCAACAAGACCCAAGTGGCCACAAGCTGACAAGATTCCAGAAAACAACATGCTATCTGGTTTTAGCCCAGCTCGTTCCATCTGGTTGAACACAAAAATAACATCTTCCAGCCTCCCATGGTCCGCTAGGCAAGAAACCATTATCGTCCAACACTGCAAATTCTTATCATCCATTGACAAGAAGATTTGGAGAGCTTTCTCAATGTGACCACACTTGGAATACATCTCAAGAAGAGCTGTTCCAAGGGCTACGTCCAAATACACACAATTCCGGATGATGCATAAATGGATGGACTCCCCTGCCCGGAGATCAACCAGATGGAACAGGCAGAGAGCAGGCTCACGAAAGTAACAGAGTTGGGTTTCTCATTTGCCAGCCTCATGCCTCCGAAAATCTTGAAAGCATCCAAAGGAAAGCCGCTGGAAAAATTAAATCTGTATACTTAGATATGTTTTGATGAGAACTATAACGTGGACTGCAACTGTATTACAAACCAAGAAAAATTAACAAAGACAAAAGCAAAGTAGAAATAGACAATGTAGACCATCCACAGAATAGGTCATATTTTTTGGACGATATGAAGCAGGCAAAGAAGAATAGGTAGGCTAATCTATACCCACAAGGTGTTTGAGCTTGCACTCGCGAGTGTGATCAGAGATCACCGAGAACGTACCAAGCAACATATCCCGCAATCATAGAGCTCCAAGAGGCAATGTCCCTAGTGCGCATTTCATCGAACACCTGCCTCGCGAGTCCAATTTCACCGCAAGCAGCATACATACGAATGAGGGTGTTCCCTACATACGAGTCCGATCCGAGACCGAATTTCAGAGCCGAAGCATGCACACCCCGACCTTCTCCGATCCTCCCGCACCTGCCGCAGGCCTTAACGACAAAAGGGTACGTGAATTTGTCGGGCTCGACCCCGGCCCTCCGCATTCGGGAGAAGAGCTCGACCGCCCGCAGCGGGCTCGAGTTCCCCGCGTACGATCTTATGATCGAGTTCCAAGCGAAGCGCGGAGGAGCGCGGGACAGGTGGTCGAGAACCGACGCGGCGAGCGGAAGGGAGATGGAGCACGCGCGGCGGACGAACCGGGAGGCCAAGCGCGAGTCGCGGCGGAGGGCGGCGGTCTTGAGGAGCAGGGAGAGGAGCTGGAGGAGGTGGGCGGCGGTTGTCGACCGTTGGAGGAGGAAGGTGGCGATTCGGCCGGACTTCATCCCATTAAATCAAGCTGATGAATGAAATCCGCAGCTCATTTTTCTCACCATAGTCCACACAATATATATTATATGTTCAAAAATTACTTTATTTTATTTACTCATCACATCAATCCAGAAAAGACATGAATTACTTTTTTGGCAAAAATATCGAAATTGAAGTGCAACGTTGGATTTGGATCACACATACCCGCAAGATTATCAAATGTTTGTGCAAAAAAAAAAAACGAAAATTGCAAGGGGACTACGCATGACTCTCATCACGTCTCTTATATCTTCCCTAGATTCTGCATTTAAGATACTTGCTAGTCTAGAGGACAAAAGAATTCCGACCAAAAAAAAAGTACTCGGGAGTTATGTATCCGTGTTTTCGTTTAAAAATTTCATTGAGTTGTCTCCTTTGGAATGTGATATTGAATAAAAGAATTTAACTTTCGTGCATCAACAATCATCTCGAGACGAAAAAATATATACAAAGAAATTGAAATACCATTCTCTGATCCTTATCAAAAAAATCTACTTAAATTCGCCACGCACAACCCTAATCAATTTTTTCCTTTTAATATGTTAAAAAATCCAATATAAAACTTAAACTATTTGATAAAAAGATATCGCATTTATTCAAATAACATATAAAACTCATATCAAGTGATGTAAGATATTTCAATATTTCTCGTGTGCAAATTGAATTAAGAGTGATACGTAAAATTTGGTTAATTATGGTGAATGCACACATGAAAAGAGATAACACTAGGCTTAGACAACCAATGTCCTAATCATGGTCCACAAGTGTTTTTTTAAGGTATGGGCTTTCTCATTATCGTTGGATAAAAAAGGAAAAAAGAAGAAGATATGGGATTTATCAGATTTGTTTGGCTTTTTATTCAAAACATACCCCAACCGAAGAAAGATTACAAACGCAAAGATGATCGAACTTACATTTGATTAAGAAAAGTTATAATAATTAAGGAAATTACCAACACATCAGTTGTGAAAATTTTAGTTCAAATTATTATTAATTTGATACCTTACTGTTTTGCTGAAATTTCTTTTGCAATAAAATACCTTTTACCAAAAGTTGTTTCTTGATTTTTATTAAAGAAGACAGGTTGTGCATGGCTCTGAACATAATATATCTAGGTAACTAAGGAAATTAACAGCTTTACTTTGAACCAAGCTATATAAATGCAAACCATATTGGAATTTAATCGACGACAATACTTGAGAAGTATAGTTATCATGAATGAACAAAACTTAAACAAACTCTACCCAAATTTAATTGATAAAAAACATGAAAACACCATGATAAAGATACAAGCCATAATTAAATCGACAATGCAAAAACACTAAGATGAAGATACATGTTGTAATCAAATCAACAACATAGATCTTGAAATTGATCTGATAACTACAATCAAGAAACACTCTCCGAATTTAATAGATGACATGAATTTGAGAAATAAAAGTATGATGCCATAAAGTAAATATAATTGAAAAATAGTAAATTTATTTGATTTGTGAGAAGCTACTTAGTAAATGGATGACGGCATATATAGCAGTCATGCCATTACTGCTTTTGAGTGGTTTCCAACGATTGCATCCATGTTCCTTTACTTTCAAAAGTTTCATACCCATTCTCTCATGAGGCCATGGTCTAGTGTTTGTGCAATTATTCCTTAGAAAATGCATGTAAGTTGCTTTGCCATCCCGATTGCTTAATTTTTCAATAACTTTGAACTAATAACTGGATCTCGATTATCCTGCGTATTTAGCCTTCTAACACTGAAGTCATTCATCAATGCTTATTTATTGACACTCTCGTTGATTATCTTTTAACGGAAGGTCGTCGTAAGTCGACAACCGGCTGGTGACAATTATTGATGTGTGCCAACACATCGATAATTATTAATGATGGGTCATGTTTTCCTTGATATTTCATGTTCTCATCACGTGTCTATCCATATCAACGGGCATGCCACTTTTTAGCCTAAACACTTTTACTGACAATGGCATGAAAGAATTTAATGTTAACCTAGAAAGATTCCAAAACACAAGATGCGGAGAACTTATGACCGCCAAAGGGAAATCACACCCTACAAAGAAAGTTACAAAAGGATAAACTACAATCAAATTACCATAGTGAGGTGAATTACCTACCCAAGTGAGAAGTTACGATCCATTAAATAATTTACCCAAAAATTACGAAAAAAAATATATAATTAATTTAAGCATAAGGACGGAATTGAGGACGGCGAGCTAAATAACGTCACGTGAAAGAGAAGTTACGATATGAAATCGAGAAGAGACGTTATGAATGTTAAAGGAAAGTTACAGTCGATCAAGTGGGATCGGGTTCCGGTTTTTCCATAGGGGGACCTGAGAAAAGGAAAAAAAAAAAAAAAAACACCTGCAAAGGCATGTCATAAAAAAAAAAAATCGGTCACTTATTATGTATGTATGCTCTGGGGGTGTACCATTCAGAGTCCTAAAACAGAAGATAAGAAAATCTTACATCTAATTTTTCATTCTCCTTCCTGTTCCCGCACGACCTAACATTCGAGTCGGCGGTGATATTTGTCTCCTTTTCTCTTTTCCGACTTCAAATCTACTTTCTCTCTCTCTTTCTCTCTCTCTACACCAAACCCTAGCCCTCCCTATATCTCCAAATTCGAGCTCGAGAGGTCGAAATCGCATCGATCCATAGCACGGCGCTGCGCGATCGGCGACCTCGTTTCCGGAGGATCTCCGAGCAGCTCGTCGCCGGACGCCGCCTTGCTCCTCCCCGATCGCCGGTTGACCGACCGACCGACCATGAGCAGCGCAGGGTGCTCCGGAGCTTAGCCTGAGGTATATGATGAGACAAGAACCGGCCTTTTGCTCGAGTTGCATGGGTTACAAGGCCGTACGATGCCCGAGCTTCGCAGAGGTGTACGCCGAGGCCGCGCTCCTCTAGCGAGGAAGCGATCAGGTGGGCCGCCGCGGGGGCGACCGGAGCCGCCAACCGCCGCCGGGAACAACTACGTGAAGACGCGCGCCGCCGTCGCCAGGGAGAGGGCGAGGGGAGCGGGGAGGGAGTTGGGGGCCGAGGAGCCGGCGAGGAGGAAGAGAGGGAAGAGAGGGCGGGCTGGTGTTGCGCCGGAGAGGGAGGGCGAGGCGGGGGTTGGAGAGGGCGACAAGGAGGTGGTCGAGCTAGAAGCGATGGGCGACGAAAGCGGCGGGTTGAGTGCTAACAAGGCTGGAGGACAAGAAGAAGAAGGCAGCACGGCACCTTTCCCTGAACGTGTATGGTTTTCTCTTTTGGCATAGTTCTATTTTTCCAGTTTTTGGGTACGGTTGGATGGCGCTACACATATGGGTAATGAGAAGGTCGCTTTTTGTGGTAGTTTGGGGCTATAATATCTCTGATTGTTTACTTGCATTGTGGTTTAAATATAATTAAGTAAAAATTTGGTATAATTAAGGGTATCTAGATTGAGTTGTTGACAATCCAGTTATTGATTGTTTGATGTTTGAGCATTTGAGGTGGTATAAGATCCGCTGCCTAATCAAAAGGAAAGAAATTGGATTGTTCTTGCAATTTGTAGGCTGCAGGATTTTGGACCTTGGTAGCATAATTTTGGATTGTCAACCATAGATTTTGGTGAATATCTTATGTTATGGCATGAAGAATTGCTAGAGTATTGTGTTAATTTTTTATAATGACTTGCTTAAAAGAATGTTCGATGTAACTTATGTCGAGTGATCGTGAAATATCTGATTGTTCTGTAGCTGTGGATCGAGATTGAAGGAAAAAGATAATTGCTTTGCTATTTAGGGATTTATCTTAACTTCTTTGTTTCTTCTATATAAATGAAGGTACAAGTGGGAGGATCACCGACTTACAAGATAGAAAAGAAGTTGGGCAAAGGTGGATTTGGTCAAGTGTTTCTTGGTCGACGTGTTAGTGGGGGAAGTGATCGAACATCAGGTCCCGGAGCTATTGAGGTGAGAGCACAATAAGGCATCATATGCGCTGTGAATATCTCGTCCCTAGGTTTTTAATTTGTCTTATTTTACTAACAATTTGTTTGGATGTTTCCTTATGTATTGTTGCTGACATCTCTATCAGGTAGCCTTAAAATTTGAGCATAGAAATAGCAAGGGCTGTAATTACGGTCCCCCATATGAATGGCAAGTTTACAAGTGAGTATTAATCTTTTCCCTTGGTTAGAATATTAATTTGTCTGGGCGCAAGGGCCGTGACGCCCTCGCTGTGACCTGCGCCATGTACCTAACTGTTTTTCCGTTGTTGACAGTGCCCTTGGTGGTAGTTACGGAGTGCCTAGGGTGCACTACAAAGGAAGACAGGGAGAGTATTATGTTATGGTATGAGTCTCCTTGTCTCTCATGCTTTTATTTATACTCACGGTAAGTTCTTGCTGCTAACTAATTTACTCATAGGTGATGGACATGCTTGGACCAAGCTTGTGGGATGTATGGAATACCTCTGGACAGGCGTAAGTAATTTTATCTTTATTTTTACCTTTATATATTCTTTACTTGTGGCTCCTGTTCTCTGTCATGTCAAAGTACTGAATAATGACTATCTGATCAGAGGAAGTTCAGATTCTGAATATTCTGTGAGTATGCATTTAATAGTTGTAGCTTTTAACAATAAATTCAGCAACATGAGTGCATCATGAGAAATCTTTTAGCCACTATGCACTGCATAATACAAACTTCTTATGGTGATTGGGGGAGCATGATTTGTTCTTCAGCTCTGTTGACAGCTCAATATTTACTTTTGACTTGGCTTGTCTTTGAGGAGCAGTTTAGAGAAACCAGCATGGTACTGACAATCTGTATCTTGTGTTATTCATGTTTCTGAGCAGTAGTTTGTTCAGATCATTGCTGGTATGATCTCCAGCCTATTTGTTGTTGTTTGCTTGTATTGATTTAGACGAGTCTCTGCTCTCCAGCTGGACAGAGGCTTTGCGAATGAGAAGTTAAAAGTAGCAGCTTAAGTCTTGTGTTGTTGAGTTGATGCTGGATGCTATCTGCCCTATGGAGACATATGACTTAGAATAGTACATGGAGATAGCTTTTAGAAACTCAGGAGCAGAATTTTTTATTCTCAATATTCACATTGTCAATCTTTGCTTATTATTGATGGTATCATGCAGGATGTCTGCTGAAATGGTAGCTTGCATTGCAGTTGAGTCATTGTCAATCCTAGAGAAGATGCATGCAAAGGGGTATGATGCGTTACTTCATTGGATTTCCCCTTTTGAATATTGGATTGGAGATTATATTAAAAGAGGACTAATCATTTGTTGGTTTTCACTTTTCCATTCTCTGACATTGTGGTACTAGTTATGTGCATGGAGATGTGAAGCCAGAGAACTTTTTGCTTGGTCAGCCATCCACTCAACAGGAGAAAAAGTTGTTTCTTGTTGACCTGGGATTGGGTGAGTCTGATAACAGCAATATTGTTGAAAGTTATGTGTTTCATTTTTTTAACTAGATTTCTGACATTTAATTTTACAGCAACAAAGTGGAGGGATGGTTCCAGTGGGCGTCATGTCGAGTATGATCAACGGCCTGACATGTTTAGGTAGATTAGTCTTCTTTTTGTTTCCTTAGAGGGTGCTTTAGTTAAGTTAATGCAACGTGATATATCTTTTCCCATGTTCTTTTGCCATGTTTCTCCAGGGGGACAGTGCGGTATGCTAGTGTTCATGCTCACTTGGGGAGAACTGCTAGCAGAAGAGATGATCTGGAATCTCTTGCTTACACATTAATATTTCTACATCGAGGCAGGTTACCCTGGCAAGGCTATCAGGTACAGCCACTGAACACAGACTTTATGGTCCTCTAAACTTAGTTTAAGAATATACAATTGCTTTTTCTTTTAGGGGGACAACAAATCTTTCCTAGTTTGCAAAAAGAAGATGGCGACTTCTCCCGAAATGTTATGCTGCTTCTGCCCTCCACCTTTGAAACAGTTTCTGGAAATTGTAGTGAACATGAAATTCGATGAAGAGCCTCACTACTCAAAGTTGATATCTCTGTTTGATGGTTTGATTGGTCCAAATCCGTCCGTGAGGCCAATAAACACTGATGGCGCTCAAAAGGTAAACCCTTGGTTGTTAAATTAATTGAGAGTGGTGTTTGCAGCTACAACATTGATTTTAGTGTCACAATTTCCAGGCTGTTCAAGTTGGCCAAAAGCGAGGAAGGTTGAATGTTGAGGAAGAAGATGATGGTCAACCAAAGAAGAAGGTTCGCCTGGGAGTTCCAGCTACCCAATGGATTTCGATATACAATGCTAGATTACCCATGAAGCAGAGGTATGTTTTAGTTGTATCTTGAAGATTGTAATTAGAAAGACCATTACTTAGGGAGAGATTTTCTATCCAATGAAATGGATGCACATGTCAATTTGTGGATATTCCTTTCTCAAAAGAAAAATCCTTGTCCATGGGTCATTGCTGACCAGTGTGTATTAGGTGGTCATGACCTAATTTTTTTGCAGGTATCATTACAATGTAGCAGATGCGAGGTTAGGTCAACATGTGGACAGAGGTATTGCAGATGGTCTGCTAATAAGTTGTGTGGCCTCGTCTTCTAATCTCTGGGCCCTTATAATGGATGCTGGAACTGGTTTTTCAAGCCAAGTGTATGAGTTGTCACCTTTCTTTTTACACAAGGTTCATTTATTGCACTCTCTGCTTAGTTATTCACTTATTTAACACTTCTCTTGCTCTTGGGGATGGCAATAATATTTTAGATTTTAATAGATTCACTAACATCAAATTTTTGACAATTCTGATACTTAGGAATGGATTATGGAACAATGGGAAAAGAACTATTACATCAGTTCTGTTGCTGGTTGTAATAATGGAAGCTCACTAGTTGTGATGTCTAAAGGTTTGTTTTCTCCCATCATTGCTTTAAGGGTTGTCCTGTTTTAAAAAATGCTAAACTCATTCTTTTAACTGATGGGGTCTGTTAGAAAATTACTTATAGATGGAGTATCTTCAGGTACCCAGTACACTCAGCAGTCTTACAAAGTCAGTGAGTCTTTTCCTTTCAAATGGATAAACAAGAAGTGGAGAGAAGGGTTTCATGTTACCTCTATGGCCACAGCTGGGAGTCGGTGGGGTATTGTGATGTCTCGCAATGCTGGATTCAGTGATCAGGTTGAACAATACTGACTGGATACTTATTTATTCTCTCTCTCTCTCTCTCTCTCACACACACACACACAAAATGCCTTCACATCTCCTGATATGATTTTTCCATTAATAGTCGGAGTATGCTGGAACTGATTAGTAGTTCTATCCTCAGTGAATGTTTTTGCATAAGTGAATAGACTTTTGGGATCCAGGAGCTTGATAACTGGTGCCAGTGTATGAGTCATAATGACAGCTAAGCTGATTGAACTTCTTGATCCCCTTATAGAAGTTCCCTCTATTTGGGTGAGCACAGAGAAGGAGGCAATATCTCCTGTTGTTTAGTTCAAAGCTAGATGATAGCTGAAATGTTTTCTAAGAATGATGCGATTGTAGGGCACTCTTTTAAATGGCCCATGTGATTGCTGAATTGTTATCCAGGAGTTCTCTGCTAAATTGCAATGAGCATGACATTTAAATTGGATTTTAATAGGACAGGATATTTTGCCATTACTTTTATTATGCAATGCCTGGGAGTTACATCTTTTGCACTTGTAATTTTTGCTTTTCAGGTTGTGGAGCTTGATTTCATGTATCCTAGCGAGGGCATTCACAGACGATGGGATAGTGGGTATCGTATTACATCCACAGCGGCAACTTGGGATCAATCTGCCCTGGTTTTGAGCATCCCTAGACGCAAACCTGGGGATGAAACTCAGGAAACTCTGCGCACATCCCAATTTCCAAGCGTGCATGTAAAGGTACAAGCTTGGAATCTATTACAATGCAGGCTATTTTATGCATATGAAATTTTTTTGCTACAAGGAATAAGAACTTTTAACTTCTCCAACCCTTTGGTGCAGGAGAAATGGGGAAAGAATCTTTATCTTTCATGCTTGTGCTATGGGCGAACTGTGTCTTGATCGCGGTAATGATATGCTATCTGTAATAGCAAGATGGACTTCCATATTGGTGTATCTTGTTCTTTATTTAGCATAGTCAATTGTAAAGTCAGATTTATTAGGGTCCCGGTTGCTGCAGAAATTCGGCAACCGTGTTTCCGACCCTTATTTTTGCTTGAACTGTATTTCTGACATAAAAGCGATAATGAATCTTCTTTTGGTTTTTACTAAATCCTGCACCATTGGCTTGTTTTCTGGTATACGGTTTTGTGTGGAATCACACCTTTGTTTTTATAACTAAATCAAACGAGAATCACGAGCATTCACCGAGGCTCGAGATAAGAGCAGTAAAATGTATAGAAAGAGACTCGGGAATAGGAGAAAATATTAAGGGGTTTGCAAGCGCCCTTGGGATTGTTGACGTGTCGTGAAATTTTTTACTAGAATCAATTAAAAATTGACACGTGGATTTAGTTAAACAAAATAAAAAATCTTATTCCCCCTAACTTTTCTCCTCATCTTCAGCTGCCTTGAGCCTCATCTCCTTGCCTCCTTCTGCCGTCGCCACCGGTGAGGGTGCTGACACAGCGTCCAAGGTGGCCACTGTCGGGCTTTCAAACTTCTCCATCGTCTTTGTGGTCGGCATTCCTTCCTTTAACTTCGTTGTCGTGGATTAGATCTGGGGTCGTAGCAATGGAGTCGCATATCTGGAAGTTGACCAACGTCGTTGTTCGAAGAACAGAAGACGAAGAAAAGCTTCACGATTCATTCTCGCTTTTCTCTGTTCTCAAGAGTAGTCTTCCGATCCGGGCTTAGCCTAACCTTCAGATTTGGAGCCGTCATGCAAATGGCCATGGCTCCAAATCTAGAACTCATGGCGACGAGCCTAGAGCCATGGTCACGAGCAATGACAGCTTGTTTGGCACTAGCAGCCATGGATGGCCATATCTCAGAGCTGGCTGAGACACAATGCCGATGGCCATCGACCGCAGCCAGATCTGGAGAAAAAAATTGAATGGAGGAGGAAGAAGAGAAAAATTAGATTTTTATTTTTTTATCCACTTAGCAAACGCATGCCAATCAATTGTTGGATACGAGTAAAAGGCATATGCTACCTCAGCAATTGAAGTGGTGTTTTGCTTCCGTTAAATATTTTTTTCAAGTAGAATAGAAACTGGTTTTATTGTGATTGATAATAATAATAATAACAATGATTCTGACATGAATAATACAAAATTAGGTTAATACTTGAGTTTGTTCGTCATTCCTATTGCCTATTGAAACTGAACCAGTCCGTGAGCAACTCAGAATACAATTCGATTTCAGTGAAAAAATTGTACAACAACTGAATTTTTTTCGAGAAGTTTTGTGATCTCTCAAGAGATCAGTCCACCACATGAAAAATTCTGCGCCCTATCGCATTTCCAATTTTTTTTTATATAAAAAACAGAGTCGCATCACACAAATACTCAAAAGGTTTTAAACGGACAATTGGTCGAGATCTAACCTTCACAAATCTCCGGTGATCACCGGTAGAAATGCCTTACCCATCTAAAGACATGAATTAATTTGCTGAAGACGCACGCCGCGGTCGGAAAACGTCGGCGGTCGATCACTTTTCAATTCGTGTGTTTTGCCGGATCTGGCGATTACATGTTGTATTTTTTAGGGGTGATTGGGTCCCGGGTGATTACATGTTGTATTTTTTGTGCTTTGCCCGATCCGGCGATCACATGTTCTATTTTTTTGCAGCGGGAATTTTAAAACGACAATGTAAATCATTATAAGACAAAAAAAGAACAGGAGGAAAGGAGAGAACTCGATTTGATCCACGAAAATCGGTTCCTTTCCTCCCACACAGTTATTTTTAACAATTTTTTCAAAACACAGTGGCTCACAGTGAGCTCGAGAGGGAGCGCGACCATGGCGCCCTCCGCTCATCTCTCCGCTCTCCCGCTGCGATTTTTGCAGCGGAAAAAACGACAAATCGTATAAAAAGGACAGAAGAGGAAAAAAGAACTCGATTTGATCCACGTCAGTTCCTTTCCTCCCACACAAAATATCAGAACACAGTGGTTCACAGTGAGCTCGAGAGGGAGCGCGACCATGGCGCCCTTCGTCCCCGCGCTCCCTCGCAACCACCGTGAGCTCTCTCTCTCTCTCTCTCTCTCTCTCTCTCTCTCTCATGATTTCCAAGATACGTGAGATGAGATACATGGGTCTTGGGCGGTTTGCGTTAGCGAGTTCGAGTGGACCCAAATCTTCAAAAGCCGTCGTCATGCAATTCTACTGTCGAGTCCCTCGCTACTTGTCAAAGTCGTGTAAAAGATGATGTTTTTTTTTTTTCCCCTTATCTCAATATATGACGTGAACCGGGCCTGCCCTGTTATTGTTTTTGATCATCCGTTTGGGACGCGAATCGGCAGATAATTCGAAGTCGGTCGAGTTTCGTGTGAGGTCCAGCTTGGAAGAAGATGGCAGCCACAGTCCTGGAGTTTCAGGCTCCCAACCTCCAGAAACAGCGAATTCCAAGGTTCTTTTCCGCACTTCGCCATTTCTTTCCTTTTGTAATTTGTATGAAATGCCTCTTTGTTTGATGCCTGCTTCAATGTTGCCTGGCGAGGGTCCATGTGCGATGAGTCGAAATGGGCAATTTGTTTTACTTGCCCGTTGGAACTCTCTGCAACCTCCCAATGCAATTGTCAATGGCATTGCTCTGCACGAGAGTGAAATTTCTTTAGCTGGTTTCATTGACCAAAATTGAGGAAAGTTGAGCAGATGCAGAGGGAATAACACTAAATTTCCTCTCTCCATATGTATCCAAGGAGAGCACTGGAATAGGGTTCTTGCTGAGACAAAGACGAGCTCTGGATTTGTTTTATGATAGTGGGAGCAAATAAATTTTAATAGTGTTCTTGTAAACAGACAAGCGACTTCAGCAATTTCATGAACTCTATTATAATATGCCATTCACAGTACGGAGATGGCTATCCTACTCCGCCTTGTCATATTTCTTGCCTTAAGTAACAGATGCAACTACTTCCCGATAAAACCATGATTTCTTCCCCTTCCTGAACTTAATATTAAATGGAAGACATAAGGTTTTTTTTTTTTTTTCATAGTTTTAATTAAGGTTTCCCATTTGGTCCATGAGGTTTATATCATTCAATTGAACGTCATAAATGTGCTCATGTAATTTCTTTCATGGTTGAGTTTGATATGTAGCATTGCCGGTTTCCAATTACAGGAGCCTCAAATGCAGACCTCAAGGCGCTGGTGTCTTACGTGTTTATGTTCATCTTTGACGTTGATTAGCAAGTCCGGCTCATCTATAGCTCTGCCAAAGGCAAGTGGCCCAGATGCAAAGGAAAGAGCTGTTTGTCGAAACTGTGGGGGCGGTGGTGCGATAATCTGTAAGAATTAACTTTTTTCCCTCCTAAAATTCAGTGTTTTTGATATGATCTTCTTGGATCCTTGCACATCCTATATATGTAAAGGGAGTGCAATCCTGCAATGTAATGTGGTACATTTGTATGTAATTTCTTATCATCAGAATTGTATAAGCAGCACAGTGTGAGTGACTGCAATGCGAGAGTACTCTGTTTAATATTGAACTTGCTTACGTATGAAGTACTTAACTTTTTATCAGTTGAGAACCCAAATTCTGCTTGCGGACTGCCCAATCATATCTCCTTCTCAATGTTAGGAACTTCTCTTTCTAGTTGCTCCTGTTTTAAGGGTTCCTTGTCGAACTACAGGAACTCGTCATTTTAGCTGTATTGAGATGCATGTCCCTGGTAACGTGATTTACATCGATGGGTATAAGATTTCTTCATCTTGCTTCCATAAAAAGTTGTTAGATGAGGTTGAAAGAATCAACAGATAATTTTTCTCCTCTTAGTGATTTGTGGTTAATAGCTATCTCTGCTGCCACCTAAAATTCACAACTTGTGCTGTTTCATTCAGGTGACATGTGTGGTGGTACGGGAAAATGGAAAGCTCTCAACAGAAAACGGGCAAAAGATGTTTATGAGTTTACTGAATGTCCAAATTGTTATGGTATGCACCAAAACTTAGTCTTTTTACTCCTTTTTTCCCTTATGGGTCTCTGCTGTCTCCACTGCTAATGTTTTACAGAAATATGTGCTTCTCTCAGATAGTTATTATCTAGGGGAGCATGAAAGACGACATCGAACTTTGGATATAGGGGCTCATTAAGATTTTGCATCTTCTCTTTTTGTAAGAGTCAATCATCTGTTGCATGTGCTTAATGCAGTGTTTTACTTTCTCTGAAGAACTCTCTATGTACCTAGTTTTGGAAAAATCTTTGTTCGCATGACACGGGAAGCCAAATAACTTTTTACCGGTCAAAAGCTGCGGTACATATGAGGAATGCAAAATGAAAGTATGTTGAACTGCATCACTGATATGTTTATTGTTTTCAGGCCGAGGGAAACTTGTGTGTCCCGTTTGTTTAGGGACTGGTTTACCTAACAACAAAGGTCTTCTTAGGAGGCCTGATGCTCGCCAGTTACTTGATAAGATGTACAATGGCCGTCTGCTCCCAAATTCTTAGGTGAGCTCCCTCGCTGCCTCCTTTTGTTTAACTGATATTTGCCGGCGTGTATATACTTCTGTTCTGACATTTGAAAGGTCTAGAATAACTGCTGTGAATTTCGCGTGCTTTTCATTTTGGAGCTCCATTTTCTTTCCTGGGAAAGTAGATGTCGATTTTCAAAAAAACATGTCTTCTCCTTGCAATTGCAATTTGGACATGGAAAGTTTTTTCTGTCGCTAACGATTTTTGGGGGTTCACTGGTTAATGGCTTCTGATTGTAATTTTTTGTTACTCTTCCAACTTGTACTTCGTGTGGGGCACTCGTGACCGTGACTTGCAGTCTATGATTCCAAGTTCCGAAAGATGGACAAAGAAAAGGTGGTCCATCCAACACGGCTTTGAATATCCATTCAGTAGTTGCAGCCGAGAAATTGCTCTTTTATCCTTCCCCTCTTGAGTGATCCTAGGAGTGCTCCAAAGCTCGCATCGGTCTGGTATAGTTCTTTTTCTTCATGCTGCAGATACTAAAGTCTTCCATGCCAAGCAAACTGACTCTATGCGGTCGGGGTCACTCCTTATGGATGCTTTGAAGTCTCTTTGGTTGGGCTGCAAATTTGAGAAACACTATAGTTTTGTTGGAGAATTGTATGCTCATACGTACTTGTAGAGCAGGTAGAGAATCCTGCAACATAACAAAAACCTGGTTGCAAGCCGCATTTTGAAAGTTGAAGGACTTGATCGAACAAACTAGAAAGCTCGGGGGCATTCCATTTTGCAATTAAAAAGTGAGGTTGATTTCTTTTTTCAATAGACGGACAAATATTTAATTAGAATAATAATTTCTTGAATCTGCATGCTAGCCTCACGAGGATTTTTGAACAACAAAAGCCATGAAAGCATAATTTTATTGTGCCGTGCTTGAAATATGGGTTTTTATTTTTTCCATGCTACTAAGTTTCAATAAGGATCAGTGAGTGTCAAAACGCTATTAATAAATAAAAATTGGTGAATTGTTAGTAACTTGCTAACACTTTCACGAAAATATTAGTTTTTTTTTAACGGTATTGAAGTCGCCAGGTTGGCCAAAATTTTATTAGCATAAGTTGCTTATAAGTTGGATTTATTATTCCTATGTGTAATTCAGCAGGCTTAATTTGAGTGACTTACCAAATTTTGTTTGATTAAACTAGAGCTGATTCTGAGTTACCGGCTCTCTGTTTTTTTGTGGGTTGAATCCGGCTCTCATTTGATTTACCAACGTTGGATTATTTTTCTTAGTTTACTAAATTTTCTTGAATTACTAATTTTTATTTACTTTAGTTAGTAATCTCTTAAATACACTAGCTCTTCATAGATTTTATTAACTTAAATTAGTGTGGCTTGTCAAGTTTTCTTCTCTTAAATTAGTTTCTAGTTTATATTATAAATTTCTGTTTGAGTTACTTACCAACGTTCTTTGTCTCTTTAATTTCCAATTTTTTATGGTTTATAAATTTTTATTTGGCTTTATTAGCAACGCCTTAATTTTATCAATTGTTTTTGGAAATAATCAACCTCATATAGATTGACATTTTTAACTTTTCTCCTACAGCTATTTTCGACGTACAAACTCACTCGAATTACTTACTAAATTTATTTACGAAATTACCAACTAGAGTTTTATTAAATGACTTATACACAATTCTCTAATTGATTTATCAACTAGTTCTTTGACTAACCCTTGCTTGAATTAGTTATCGATATATATTTAGTTTCTAATTTACCAACTTGAATATTAGATAGAAAAAAAGTTGGTGAGTTACTCAACTTGCTATCCTCAAGTAAGGAAAACGGAATGCTAGTTAATCTTTTGTTGAGAAATACAAATAGAAGTTAATAAAATATAAAAAAGTACATTTTTGTCAGGGAGTGACGTTTTAATTAGTAAAAGAACAGAAAAACATCGATAACTAACATGAAAAAAAAAGTTTGGAAACGCGAAATTAATTTGATAACCCAAAACATTTGGATGACGACGTATACAAAAAACGTATTTTTGTCATGTATCCAAAATGTTGTTCGACTTTGTAGCTAACAGAAAAAAATTGGTGTCTGAAAAAATGAAACGGTAAAATTGACCGGCAAAGATGTGATGCCTGGGAAAAGAATCAGATGCAGGATACAACATCCAGCCTTCTGTTTACGCAAAGTTTCCATTCTCCCCCCAAGCAAACGATTTGTCGAGTACTTCCTTCTTGGGGAAGAAAATCTCACCTTCCATCTGCGTCGACAATGACCTCACAGCCCAGATTCGAGAGCATATAATGAGTATTAGACCCTAGTTAATGAGTATCAGACCCTAGTTGTTCGGAAGCCGGTGCACGACATTGTGCTCTGGCTTATGTTCACATTCATAATCGAGATGAACGAATGCCCGCTCAACTTCCGGGAGCTTCTCCAGTTTTATCTGGAGGCTCTCCCCAATCTGGTGGCCGTCCTTTAAAGGCAGCTCCTCCGGAAGTTCGATATCGACCTGATCACCCAATCATAAAAATTCCAGTTTATTAACCAAGAAGCTGAAAGCAGAACGTGTCAACGTCTTGCTAAACAAGCAATCCATCAGGGATCAACTTGGCATGGTGGCGGAATCCAGAGACACAAGTGGTGCTATCCCTGGCTCTCAAAGACAAGAAATTGACCGTATTTGAAGACTCACCTCCACAAAATAAAGCACGCCAAAGGTGTAAGCACGGACAGTGTCAATACGCTTGACTTGAGGGTGCCTTATCACCAAATAAGTTAGTCTCTGCAAGACTTCTGGAGGCGCCGACTGTCCTACAAGTAAAACTGCATGAAGAAGCGTACGTGGTCAATGTACTTGATGTGAAACGTGTCTGAAATCAGCAACGCGTCAGCCTTAGTATTCTAAGACAATAATCTACTCAGCAAGATCATACGTGATAATTGACCCCTCCACGAAATTTTCTTTTTCCTATTTAAAGGTCCTTCAATCTACCTTCCAATTGTCAAGGTTAATTGTTACCTGCAAGGTACAGGTTGAAAAGGATAGAGATGACATGAAAAGAGGTACCTGCATTTTCCATGACTGTTCCAGACCAATTGGTAATGGTGTAAAGTGCAAGCCAAATAGCACCAACGGGGTCAATCCACCAATAGAAATAATTACCAAGAACTGCTGCCACAAGACCAACCACATTTGTTACCACATCGAAATAGTGATCCTGACAATAAGCCATGAATAAAATTCAGGTATTCAAGTCATGCATCTGAACAGATGTGTATCTACTCACTGATATATGTACCAGGAATTGTAGTCTTATGATGTAAATAGCAGTCAATGCAGAGGACAGGTTAAGACCAGTAATTAAAGTCACACCTTCGCATAGGCACGAACAATGTCATTCGGTGAGCTTCTGCAGTAAAACCAGAGTGCAAGTTTTACAACAGTAGCGGATAACATGATTGAGTATAGCCATGCCAATTGACTTGAATTCATCTTGTCAGTAGCTTCATCTTTGACTAAATCTTCTACAGCTTGGACCAGTACCTGAAAGCCTGAGGGAAAATTTGATTCATAGCGTCACTTCTTTTTCCTATTCAGAATCCAAACACTCATTAGAGATTATGAATTTTCCATGAATCAAGAAGTAGAAACTGTTTAGTTCAACTCCCTCACTGGATTTAGAGGAACTTTCTCAGAAGATTGTGTTGAAATATTCATGTCAAGTCATCAAAGTGTTGGTCAATCAATACACTCAAATGAGGTCATTGTCGATTCTTAATACAGTCTGCCCATTTATTGAAAAATATCCTAACTGTCAAACATCGGTAAGGTTAATGAACTCCATTTGGGGAGGACAAAAATAATAAAAAATATTCCCCCAAACCCTTGCAATTATAAAGAACGAGAACTTGGCTTCAAGAACACCCAAATGTCTGGAACATCAACATCTCTCTCTGAGCTTCTTGTACACAGTCTACTTGTAGATCCCTTATAAACCAAAGTAATCCCTCAGATGAGCTTGTTACCCAGCCCAGTGAGCTTAAGCAAGCACATTCTTCTAAAGTAGTGGGTCAAAGGCATTTTCCCTTGCACTTGAATGGAAAATCAACTAGGATAGTTCTTTGCTTCTTTTCCCTAGGACACTAAGATTAGGTTGTTGAAAAAAGAAAAGAAAAAGAAACATCCTGTATTATTAGATTGTTTTCATCCATGTCATTGGAGGTAAGAGAGTGGGAAGGGAGCCATCTGCTGCTTATTTGCATTAGCCATTGATACTGAGATAACTGCAATGTTAAAAGAAGGAAAAGGAACAAAGCAAACATCTTCCAAGTCATGACGCTACCCACTTCAAATCATGCTGAACTTCTCAAGGAATGCTATTGACTGCATAATTGGCATCATTATGCATACAGTCCCTTCTCATTGATTTGACAACATAGGCAACCGATTTTTTTCTCCATATGTATAGTCGTTTAAGTCTCATACTTTTTCGACCCCCCCAAAAAAAAAGTCTCATACTTTGAGCTGCAGATAAGAAATTGGCTGAGCATACACTCCGATGTAAGTCAAGCAGCCACAAACATCTAAAATGCTCCAAACTTATTAAGCCAGCTCTAAAAGGCCAGCCATGAGATTCAACATCTCAAAAAACTGGTTCTCTCAACATGATGAAAGTCTTGGAACTTTCTTAAGTAAAGCCAAGTATGAAAGCTGTTAAGGGGTTTAGCATTAAGGGCCACAAAGTTCTCATCTAATTATACTCCCCACAAGAATCATTAGGGAAGTAATAAATGAGAAAGTACCTAGAGTGGCCATGATAGCTGCAAAGATGATTATTCCTACTGGTTGCACCCTCACTTTCCCAATGGGATATTTGTAAATGTTGATCTTCTTCATTGACAGGTGTGTGAACCAAAGTATGCCGCCAGCCATAAGATCAAGCAGAGAATCCAATGTAGATGCTGCAATAGCTATCGATCCACTCTTGACTGTTGCAAAGAGCTGTATTATAAGACAGCTTCCATCGTGAATGGTTCGAGCATTTGCAATGCGAGTATAATTAATTTGACAACATCAAGCTTTAGATAACTCTAGATAATTCTAAAGTCATGTAAACTGCTGAACAGAAACAGTATTTAATAGCAACTCAAACAAGTTTAACATCAAATACTGGATTTTGACTTTAACAGAAATGCCTTCCTTGTAAAAAGAAAAGGCTCTTTTGATGTGACAAGCACCTCGACTGCATTGCGCATCTTCAACCGAATTAACAGACGAAACACTTGTGCCGGGAATATAACAAGCCGGTGGATGTGTTACCTTAAACCCCAGCAGTATGATATTGGCATAGTTCGATATCTGCATTGCTCTCTCGTGCTGCGCTTGTTCCTCCAGATTCTCCTCATCTACACTATCAGAGTTCGCCACAGCATCCACTTCTTCAAAGGACTTCAAGGTCTCAAGTTGCTTTTCATAGTACTCCTTCTCCCCTGTAACAACAATCCAAGAAATCCATTTCCTTGTTCAAACTGGACAAGGGCCGATAGAATTCTTTTTACAGTGGTAGGGAGACCATTAAACATGACCAAAGCAATTGCTTGCACACAATGCTCAATCACAGACAGTAGATAACAGTGAGGCATCTCACTGGGAGAAAGGACTTTTTTTTTTTTTTTTTACTGGGATCATCATGCATCACAAGCAAAGCATTCAGTTAAAATAAGTCAGAATTTGGTCGAAAAAGATCACCATGTCTTTGTTTGAATAGAAATATCTTAAAACATAGAATCAATCGTTGCTCAAGTGTCATTGACAGTTAATGACAACAAAGTTATACTGAAAACAGAACAAAAGTCCATGAGGCGCTCTCTCTCTCTCTCTCTCTTGCCCTCTATGGTGGACGCTCCACATGTCAGCGCAGTATGAAGCCCTAATAAAGGAGCAAAAAGGATAGACACAACAGTAAAATAATCGCAGATGATACTCGGATGAGGACAAAGGGAGACTAAAAATGAACCGTCTACTTTTTCCGTTCCTCTAAGCGCGCCACGAACGAAAGAAGATGAGCCGGAATCATCCCAACTGTCGAGCCATCCTCGTCCTCATTCCGTAAATGCCGAAAAGAACAAAGAAACCGAAGCTCAAGCGATCCGACCAAAACCAGAGAGAGAGAGAGAGAGAGAGAGAGGGAGACCTTTGCTCAAGCCTCTGGCCCGGGAGAAATCGATGTTCGACGGGTCAGATTCGACGTCGACAACGGAGCGGATCTTCTCCGGCAGCCTCGCGACGAACTCGGCCCGGAGAGTGTTGACGGAATTCCCCGGCGAAGCGATCTCCCGCTCCTCCGCCCCCCGCTCGCCGACAGCAATGGCGATTTGGCGCCCGGATCCTCCATAACCTCCGACGCCCACCTGGAAGGGATAGAGAGAGAGAGAGAGAGAGAGAAAGAGCGACGGTGGCTTTCCTCTTCACCGAGCGGGAGGTGGCCACCGCCGTCGTTGCCGACCTTTACTTCCCCTCCCCGGCCCCACACCCTCTTTTTTTATTCTTTATGTCAGCTGAAGTCAACGGGGGCGGGAGTTCATATTGACTCGGGGGGCCCGTCCCTTTCGCGACAAATTAATGATTTAAATAATATTAACGATCTTTTATGGAAAAAAAAAAAGAAAAGAAAGAAAGAAGAAGAGAATGAAAACGGAGACTTAGATCTATCAAACTGGGGCCGTACAGTGATTTTCATTTCTCGCTATAATATAATGTTGCTCCAGCCCGAGTAGTGCACAAAATAGCAAGGTCTACTTTGCGGTCCAACTAAACTTTACATGTTCTATAGTAATGTTGTCCTTACATGTCGCCGTCATTTTTAGTAGGGGGTTTTTTCCTCTCCAACCTCAAACTCCATTGGCGATTAAGAGGATTTGGAAATGATTTATATGCACAATTCACTAGAAAATGGATAGTGGGCAATTCCCATATTAAATTTTCAATAACTCGTTGACTAAAATATTGAATGTGAAGAATTTAGACAAGATGCACTATTTTCTGTTATTTCTTACGTGTATTTGAAATGCAAAGATAAGATCCTCCGTACAAGCAAAATATAAAATAAATTTGCCGGTTTTGGAAAATCACTTGGCACTTGTCAGGAATACAATAACTGCTTGACTGCTTACGATTTAATTGAGAGCAATTTTTGAAATTGCTTTTGCTGTGGAATGATATTTTGTAGAATGGAACGGACGGAATTCTTCTGCTAACCGAAGTGAAGAAAATTACTCCCGTTCCAAAACAGTTATCTAAGCTCTTATGCAAAAATATGGTTCTGATAAATTTTGGGTGAGATGCCCTCGAATGTGCATCCAAGAAATTCTCGGATGCATGGTTGAACTCACCAAAAGGTAGACGACTAGTCGACTACCTAGGAAGCGATATCAACAACATGCCAAAGGTGCCAACACCATGACTTTTCACGTATGAATCAAAACGTATATTCGGATCGAAAAAATCATCCAAGAAAGGCGGTTAATTGCTGGTTCATGAGCGGACAAAATCCCGTGACATGACTTACTTACAGCAATTCATCAAAATGTGCAATCGCCTATTCAATTCAATCTAATTTTGTGACTTAATTCCATCCAGTTTGGATGGAAGGAAATGATCCTATGATATTTGTATATCTTTTAAGAGTATGTGGCATTGATGGTACCATATACAAAAACTGCGAAAAAAAAAAAAAGAAGGGGAAAATTCCGAATGAAGAGTTAACCTCACCGGCTAATCAAGGGCATTTTTGTCATTTAAATTTTTTAATTTACTTTCTTTCCTTTTTATGCTTTTTTTTTTCTTTCTATGAAAAACACAAACTCAAAAAAAAAAAAAAAAAGGGTTGAGACTTATAACAAAATCAAATAAAAAAAAAAGCCCAAGTGGAATGGCTGGGCCTAACCCTCCTGCCCGTGGTCGCCGCCCCATTGTTGGCGGGGTGTTGACCATGGCTGGTGGGGTTGCTAGTCCTTGCTAAGGACTGGCGAATCTCGCTAGAACCATGATAGGGCTACGACCCTCTCCCAACTGCCCAATGCCTCACCTGTTGTAACCGAGACTTGTAATTGTTTCTTCTTTTTTATAAGTTTTTAGATTTTTTTTATGTTTTGAGTTTTTTTAGGAAAGAAAAAAATAATAATGAAAAGAGGAAAGAAAGTTTTTACCACCAAACCCCAAACTATTTCATTTGAAAGGTCTAAAATAACCACTGTGAATTTTCGCGTGCGATCGAATGGCATTTTTGTCTTTTTTCTTTTTCATTTTCTTTATTTTTCTTCTTCTTTCCCTCTATCGGCCATGGTCCGTTCTTTTTCTCCAACACGGGCGAAGGGAAAGAAGAAGGAGGAAAAAAAAAAGAAAAAAGGAAAAAGACTAAAATGCCCTTTGTTCGATCGTCCAAAAACATTTTACGGTAAATATATCACAGTAGGCATAATTTGTGATTTTTAGTGTCAAAAAAAAAATTCAAGATAAATCTATCCTAAGTGTCATAATTTGGGGTTTTTTGTGGTATTTTTTCTTGTTTTAATTTAAGTTTCCCATTTGATCCATGAGGTTTATATCATTCAATGGAACATCTTAAAAGGCCCGATGCTCGCCAGTTACTTGGTAAGATGTACAACGGCCATCTGCCCCCAAGTTCTTAGGTGAGCTCTCTCACCACCTCCACCTGTTGTAATTGAGACTTACCAGCGTGTATATACTTCAGTCTTGATATTTGAAAGGTCTAGAATGACTGCTGTGAATTTCAAGAAGCTATTTTTTAGGAAAACGTAATTATTTTCCGGTGTTCGGGAGAAACTTAATTTTAAAGTGAAATTTTTTTCGCTATTCACTTGGAAAAATATTTTACTTTATAAACTCTTTTCAATAGATTTTTTATTATTTTATTTTTTTAAAATCGTTATTTATTATTTTTTAAAATTGATTATTAATTTATTTATTCTCTTTTTTTGTGTTCTCTCCTTCCTTGGCCGGTTGTCGGCCACGCCTTGAGCTTGCCCGATCAGCTCACCGGCGAGGCGAGCTCGAGGCGACGATGCTCGAGCCTCGCCACCTTCTAGCAAGGCCAAATCGCCAAGCTCGACTTGCGAGGCCGATCGCCGAGCCGTTGCCGTTGCCATGGCCGGCGACGGCTGAAAAAGAAAAACAGCGAAAAGAAGAAAGAAAGAAAAAAAAAGAAAAAGAAAAAGTAATAAAAAATCGATTTTATTAAAAAATAACAAAAAATTCGAATTTATGAAAAAAATAAAAAAATTGATTTAAAAAAATAAAAGAAAGAAGTGAAGACTATTAGGGCGTGTGAGAAAGGAGAGAGTGAGTGTGGAAAATATTTTCCCCAACGTGAAAAGTGGAAAATATTTTCCCTCACTTTAGAAGATTTTTTTTTCTTTCATGGAAAATGTTTTTCCCAATGAATTTATTTTTCGTAAAACGAACGTCGAAAAATCCAGAAAATATTTTCTCGGAAGTTATTTTCCGTGAAACGAACGAAGCCTAAAGAGTGGAAAGTTTTTCTCTTTTGCTAAAAGTTGTCGGGTGTGCGCCAGTTGAAGGGTCTTATGGCTGCTGATTGTGATTTTTTGTTACTCTTCCAACTTGTACTTCGTGTGGGGGCACTGGTGACCGTGACATGCAGATTATGATTCCATGTTCCGAAGGATGGACAAAGAAGCAGAGGACCGTCCAACACGGCTTTGAATATCCTTCCCGGTGAGCTTCTGCAGTAAAGCCAGAGAGCAAGTTTTACAACAGTAGCGGATAACATGATTGAGTATAGCCATACCAATTGGCTATAATTCATCTTGTCAGTGGCTTTATCTTCAACTAAATCTTCTACAGCTTGGACCCCTCTCGACCAATCCTAAGACGCGCTCCAAAGCTCGCATCGGTCCTGTGTAGTTCTTTATCTTCTTGCTGCAGATACTAAAGTCTTCCTCGCCAAGCAAACCGACTCTATGCGGTCGGGGTCACTCTTTAAGGATGCTTTGAGAATCTCTTTGGTAGAGAATTCTGCAACATCACAAAAACCTGGGTTGCAAGTGGCATTTTGAAAGTAAGATCGGGGGCATCCTATTCTGCAATTAAAAAGTAAGATCGATTTCTTTTTCAATAGACGGACAAATATTCAATCAGAATAATAATTTCTTAAATCTGTATAGTAGCGTCAAGGATTTTTGACCAACAATAGCCACGAGGCAGAATTTTATCGTTCCATGCCTGAAAGTATGGATTTTTTTTTTTATATTTTTTTATAAGCTATTAGCGAGTTTCAAAATGCTGTTAATAAATAATGATCAGTAAATTGTTAGTAACTTCCTAACACTTTCGCAAAAATATAATTTTTTTTTATTTTATTGAAGTCACCGGGTTGGCCAAATTTTGTTAGCATAAGTTGCTAATACGTTGGATTTATTATTTCTATATGTAATTTGGCAACCTTAATTTGAGTGACTTATCATATTTTGTTAGATTAAACTACGAGCTCTGATTTCGAGTTACCGGCTTTTATTATTATTATTTTGGTCAAATCCAGCCCTCATTTGATTTACCAACGTTGGATTCTTTTTCTTAGTTTACTATATGTTCTTCTGAGTTGCTAATTTTTATTTATCTTATCAAGCAATCACTTAAATATACTAGCTCCTTATAAATTTTATTAACTTAAATTAGCGTGGCTCATCAATTTTTCTTCTTCCCTTAAATTATTTTCTATTATATATTATAAAATTTGATTTGAGTTATTTATCAACGCTCTTTTGCTATTTAACTTCCAACTTTTTGTGGTTTATAAATTTTTATTTGGCTTTATTAGAAATGCCTTAATTTTATCAATTTTTTTAAAATTATTAACCTCGCACAAATTGATGTTTTAACTTTTCTCCTACAATTAATTTTGAAATACAAACTCTCACTTGAGTTTCTTTTAGCTAGTCCTCTTCTACTTTTAGTATAAGTCTAAGAAGGCGTGGTAGTTGAAACTTACACTCAAATTAAATCATCAAAATAAGAAGATGAGAATTCAAACCCTTCATCTCCTTCCTCATATGGGAAGGTTTGTTACTGGTGATTCTCACTTGAGTTACTTACCAAATTTATTTACAAAATTACTAAGAGTTTAATTAAATGACTTATCGATAATTCTCTAATCAATTTATCAACTATTCTTTCACCAACCCTCATTTGAATTAATTGTCGATATATCTGTTCTAATTTACCAACTTTTAAATTAGATTATTTAATTAAAAAAAAAAAATTTGGCGAGTTACTCAACTTGCTATCCTCAAGCATGGAAAACGGAATGCTAGTAGCCTTTAGTTGGTCTTTTGTTGAGAAAGACAAGTAAAAGTTAATAAAATATTAAAAGAAGTATTTTTTGTTAGAGATTGACAATTTAATTAGTAAAAGAACTGAAAAAAAGAGGTTGGAAACGCGAAATTAATTTGATAACCGAAAACATTGGGATGATGATGTATACAAAAACGTAATTTTGTCATATTATCAAAATGTTGTTCGACTTTGTAGTACCAAAAGTAGATGGATTGCTGTTTTTTCTTTAGAAAGTGAATATTTCTATCCTCATATTTTGTTGTTGTATTTGACTTTTTTTTTTTCATCGACTGTTTTTAACAACAATCAAATCTTGCAGAAATCAATCAACAACAGAAAAAAAATTCGGTGTCCTAAAAAATGAATCGGTAAAATTGTCCGGCAAGGATGAGATGCCGGGGAAAAGACTCAGATGCAGGATACAACAATTAGCCTTCTGTTTCCGCAAAATTTCCATTCAACACCAAGCAGACGAATTTGTCGATACGAGTACTTCCTTTCTTGGGGAAGAAAATCTCATCTTCCATCTGCGACGAACGATGTTCCCGCAGCAGCCCAGATTCGAGAACATATATTGAGTATCGGACCCTAGTTGTTCGGAAGCCGGTTCACGACATTGTGCTCCGGCTTGTGTTCGCATTCGTAGTCGAGATGAACGAATGCCCGCTCAACTTCCGGGAGCTTCTCCAGCTTTATCTGGAGGGCCTCCCCAATCTCATGGGCCTCCTTCAAAGGCAGCTCCTCCGGAAGTTCGATATCGACCTGATCACCCAATCATAAAAATTCCAGTTTATTAACCAAGAAGTTGAAAGCAGAACGAGTCAACGTTTTGCTAAACAAGCAATCCATCAGGGATCAACTCAGTTCAGATAACACTAAACTAAAATATGGTAAGTCAAAGGTCGACAAACCAGCACTCATCAGTTTCGCCACCATCTAACAAAACCCGGCATAGTGCTGGAATCCAGAAACGCGAGTGGAACCCATCCATGGCTGGACAAAACAAAATGACTGTATTTGAGACTGACCTCCACAAAATAAAGCACGCCAAAGGTGTAAGCACGGACTGTGTCAATCCGCTTGACTTGAGGGTGCCTTATCACCAAATAAGTAAGTTTCTGCAAGAATTCTGGAGGCGCCGACTGTCCTACAAGCGAAACTGCATGAAAGGCAGACGTGATCAATGTACTTGGTGTGAAACGTGTCTGAAATCAGCAACGCGGCATCCTGAGTATGCTAAGACAACATTCTACTCCCAGCAAGATCATACGTGACAACCAACCCCTCCACGAGATTTTCTTTTTCCTATTTAAAGGTCTTCCAATCTACCTTTCCAATGGTCAAGGTTAATTGATTGCCTGCGAGGTACAGGTTGAATAGGATAGAGATGACATGAAAAGAGGTACCTGCATTTTCCATGACTGTTCCAGACCAATTGGTAATGGTGTAAAGTGCAAGCAAAATAGCACCAGCGGGGTCAATCCACCAATAGAAATAATTACCAAGAACTGCTGCGGCAAGACCTACTACATTTGTTACCACATCGAAATAGTGATCCTGACAATAGGCAGTGAATAAAATTCAGGTATTCAAGTCATGCATCTGAACAGATGTGTATCTACTCACTGATATATGTACCGGGAATTGTAGTCTTATGATGTAAATAGCAGTCAAGGTAGAAGATAGGTTAAGACTAGTAATTAAAGTCAAAGTCACACCTTCGCATAGGCACGAACAATGTCATTCGGTGAGCTTCTGCAGTAAAGCCAGAGAGCAAGTTTTACAACAGTAGCGGATAACATGATTGAGTATAGCCATACCAATTGGCTATAATTCATCTTGTCAGTGGCTTTATCTTCAACTAAATCTTCTACAGCTTGGACCAGTACCTGAAAGCCTGAGGGAAAATTTGATTCGTAGCATTAATTCTTTTTCCTATTCAGAATCCAAACACTCATTAGAGATTATGAATTTTCCTTGAATCAAGAAGTAGAAATGTTTAGTCAACTCCCTCACTGGATTTAGGGGAACTTTCTCAGAAAATTGTGTTGAAATATTCATGTCAGGTCATCAAAGCATTAGTCAATCAATACACTCACCAAATGAGGTCATTTTCGATTCTTAATAGGGCCTGCCCAATTATTGAAAAACATCTCTAATGTAAAATATCGGTAAGGTTAATGAACTTCATTTGAGAAGGATAAAAATGATAGAAAAAAATTCTCCCACGCCCTTGCAATTATAAAGGACGAGAACTTGGCTTCAAGAACACCCAAATGTCTGGAACATTGACATCTCTCTCTAAGCTTCTTGTATACAGTCTATTTGTAGATCCCTTTATCAACCGAAGTAACACTCGAATGAGTTTGCTACCCCGCCCATTAAGCTTTAAGCAAGTACATTCTTCTAAACTAGTGGGTCAAAGGCATTTTCCTTCGCAGTTGAATGGAAAATCAACTAGAATAAGTTCTTGTCTTGTTTTCGCTAGGACACTAAGATTAGGTTGTTGAAAAAAAAAAATGAAACGTCGTGTATTAGATTTTTATTCATCCATGTCATTGAAGGTAAGAGAGTGGGAGAGGAGCCATCTGCTGCTTATTTGCAGGAGCGCAAGATACTGCGATAACTGCCATGTTAAAAAAAGAAAAAGGAACGAAGCAAACATCTTCCACGTTATGACACTACCCACTTCAAATCATGCTGAACTTCTTAAGTAATGCTATTGACTGCATAATTATGCATACCATCCCTTCTCATTGATTTGACAACATAGGCAACACAATTTTTTTCTCCATACGTGCAGTCGTTTTCATACTTTGGGCTGCAGAAAATAAGTTCACTGAGCATACAACTCGATGTAAGTCAAGCAGCAACAAACATCTAAAATGCTTCAGACTTTTTAAGTCAGCCCTGAAAGGCTAGCCATGAGATTCAACATCTCTCAATATGATTAAATCTTGGAACTTTCTTAAGCCAAATATGAAAGCTGTTAAGAGGTTTTGCAGCAAGGGCCACAAAGTCCTCGTCTAATTATACTCCCCACAAGAATCATTAGGGAAGTGATAAATGAGAAAGTACCTAGAGTAGCCATGATAGCTGCAAAGATGATTATTCCTACTGGTTGCACCCTCACTTTCCCAATGGGATATTTGTAAATGTTGATCTTCTTCATTGACAGGTGCGTGAACCAAAGTATGCCACCAGCCATAAGATCAAGCAGAGAATCCAATGTAGATGCTGCAATAGCTATCGATCCACTCTTGATTGTTGCAAAGAGCTGTATTATAAGACAGCTTTGATCATGAATGGTTCAAGCATTTGCAATGCAAGTACAATTAATTTGACAACATCGAGCTTTAGACAAATCTAGATAATTCTAAAGTTATGTAAAATGCTGAATAGAAACAGTATTTAATAGCAACTCAAACAAGTTTAACATCAAATATAGGATATTAACTTTAACAGAAATGCCTTCCTTGTAAAAAGAAAAGGCTCTTTTGATGAGACAAGCACCTCGACCGCATTGCGCATCTTCAACCGAATTAACAGACGAAACACTTGTGGCCGGAATATAACAAAAACTGGCGGATGTGTTACCTTAAATGCCAGCAGTATGATATTGGCATAGTTCGATATCCGCATTGCTCTCTCGTGCTGTGCTTGTTCCTCCAGATCCTCCTCATCTAGATCATTAGAGCTCACCACTGTATCAACTTCCTCAAAGGACTTCAAGGTCTCCAGTTGCTTTTCATAGTACTCCTTCTCCCCTGTAACAACACCATCCAAGAAATCCGTTTCCTTGTTCAAACTGGACAAGGGCCGATAGAATTCTCTTTACAGTGGAAGGGAAAGGAGACCCTTAAACACCAGCAGAGCAATTGGTTGCACACAATGCTCAATCACAGACAGTAGATAACAGTGAGGCATCTAACTGGGTAGAAAGGACAGTTTTTATCGGGATCATGCATCACAAGCAAAGCATTCAGTTAAAAATAAGTCAGAATTTCGTCAAAAGAGATTATTATATCTCTGTTTGAACAGTAATATTCTTTAAAAAAATCAACAATTGTTGTTCAAGTGTCATTGACATCACATGACAACAAGGCTATATTGAGAACCGAATAAGTCAATGAGGCATTCTCTCTCTCTTTCTCTCTCTCTCTCTGATGGACGCTTCGCATGTCAACGCAATATGAACCCCTACAGGAGCAAAAACACGATAGACATAACAGAAAAGGCTAGACACAACAGTAAAATAATCGCAGATGATGCTCGGATTTGGACAACGGGAAACTAAGAATGAACCGTGCACTTTTTCCCATTCCGATCCTCTAAGCGCGTCACTAACGAAAGAAGATGAGCCCGAATCATCCGAACATGGAGCCATCCTCGTCCTCATTCCGTCAATGCCGAACAAAAGTCAAGAACCAAAAGAAACCGAAGCGCAAGCAATCAACCAAAACAACACGGAGATAGAGAAAGAGAGAGACCTTTGCTCAAGCCTCTGGCCCGGGAGAAATCGATGTAGTAAGGATCAGATTCGACGTCGAGAACGGAGCGGATCTTCCCGGGCAGCTTAGCGATGAACTCGGTCCGGAGAGTGTCGACGGAGTTCCGGCGGCGAAGCGATCTGCCGCTCCTCCGGCCCCCGCTGACCGACAGCAGCTGCGACTTTGGGCCCGGATCCTCCATAACCTCCGAAGACCACCTCGAAGAGACAGAGATAGAAAGAAAGAAAGAAAGAAAAGAAAAGCTAAGGCCCAAACGCGTGCCGGAGAGACGATGGAGGAGGAGACGGTGAGGTTGGGGTTGGCTTTTATCTGCACCGAGTGGAGGAGGAGGAGGCCATCGCTGTCCTCTTGTGTCGTCGCCGTTGATTACTTCATCTTTTCCTTTTCGGAACCCCGTATTATTCGCGGCAAGCTCTCTTTTGTTGCCTTGTTATTAATGGATCTCCACGTAGTGGACGGTGGGGCCTACTGCTGGCCGATTTGCCCATTCTCCCATTTATTATTGCCCTTAATTAATCGCGTCGAGATTCCCCCCCACGCCCCAAAGGAGGAAAGGAGAATCTGACCAAATAAAATAAAATAAAAGAAGGCATGGGGGAGAATAGGAGGTAGCTGAGCCGGGGAATTGAACGTCGGTTGAAGTCAGCATGATGCGCGCGCTCGTTCTTCGCCCCGGGCGTGCTTCCCATGGGGGGACCCCAACTCTTCTCGGAGGGACGTTTTCCGCTCTGGTCCCGAGATCCCCAAACCAATCACGGCTGTTAGATCATGTAAAAAACCCATATCTAAAGCCTATAGGCGACTCCATTCATACACTCCTTCTTCTTTGAAAAAATGGGTTTATGGAAATGGATACATTCTATGCATGCAAGAGCCCCTATTGAATGTTGATTCGAGACCCCGCTCGTTTCGCGGCAAATTAATGATCTGGAGAACATGTTGATCGCTTACAAAAAAAAAAAAAAAATGAAAATGTTTAGATATAAATCATTATTGATAACAAAAATACTTTTTATTGGCTAATTATTCTAATGTCACGAGCATTCGTCATAAAAAAAATACTCTCCAATCAAGGCCTTAAGTCTGTGAAATTGGACCGTACGATCCTTTCTCGCCGTAAATATTATACCGCTTGAGCCTGAGCAATGCACAAAATAGAAAGTTCTAGTTTGCTGTCAAGCTAAATTTACATATTCTATGGTAATGCCGGCCTTCGTCTTGCCCTTTTCTTTAGTTGGGATTTTGTTTTTCTCCACCCAAAAACTTTGTTGGCAGTTTAGGGTTATGGAAATAATTTATATGCACAGTTCGATAAAATATAGATGTGGGTAATTTTCATATTAAATTTATTAATAACTCACTAATTGAAATATTGAATGGGTGAAATTCTCTCCTCTTATAAACGAATAATATCGCTACTCCAAAGTGCTATGTATTAATTCTTGGACTTTTTTTCTTATCAGACAATTCTTGGACTTCCATGGATATAAGTTTATGACCATGAATAAGTCATATATATATATATACTAAATATGCAAAAATATGGTACTGAGGAATTTTAGGTGAGATGCTACTTGTTCGCAAATTGAGATGCGCTCGATGATGCATTCAAGGAATTCTCGGATCATGGTACTCCATAGACACGTACTTCCGAAGCAGACGAGGACAAAAGCCAATTTAGACCGTAACATTAGCCGGTTGACTCGATGCAAAGACAAAGAAGCGAGGACCACCTAGGAAGCGATGTCCAGAACGTGCCAAAAGTGCCAATTCCGTGATTAGCGTACGCACTTCGCGTACGAATCAAAACATACTTTTGGGATTGACAAAATCTACCGAAAAAGGCCGGTAATATGAATGATTTATGGCAATTCATCTAAATGCGCCATCGCCTAATCAATCCAATCTAATTTTGTAAGGTAATTCCGTCCAATTTAAATGCAAGAAATAATTATATGATATCTCATACGGTTGTACCCTTTTTTAGAGGATGTGGTATCGTTAACATCAAATAATCGAGGAATACTAGATTGTCCATTTGGTTACCAAACTTGTGCGAAGCACAAGCCATTCTATTAAAAAACCTTTTGATTTCCACCTTATCACCCTAGATGCACAATACTACTATGCTTTACTACCTAGTGGTAGCCATCTTCACTTTTGAGTATATATGTTTTTTCCTTACCTAAAAGGAAATACGAAATGTGACATCGAGGAGTCCCACCCCTCAAGGGTTCTTTTTTTTTTTCTTCTCTATTGAATCTTTTAAGGATTGGCTTGGATCCAATCGAAATAAGCTTTTAGATTGACAAAATCACCCAAAAAAGGCGGGTAATGGGACTTACTTACAGCAACTTATCTAAATGCACAACCGCCTAATCAATTCAATATAATTCCGTAAGGTAATTCCGCCCAATTTAAATGGAAGAAAATGGTATATGATATCTCGTACGATTGTATTTTTTTTTTAGAGCGTGTGGCATTAATGGCATCATATAAAAAAATTTGCCAAAAATAACGAGTATAGGACGTGGCAATGCGATACCATCCACACGAGCAAATTCGAATAAAGTACAAGGTCAACCGGGGTTAGACAAGTCACATGCTATGCGCTCGTGTTTTGTTTTGCCATCACCACTAGCCAGTCCATTTAAATCTGATGCCGCATGGAGGAAGCACATGCCGGTAGGTGCTCCTATGTGAGCTGACGACAATACGCTACAGTATGCATGAGTCTTTAATGGTCAATTCCCGTACTGAATTCGACTTTTAGTAAAGTAGTATGATCAGGAGTAAGGGTATCCCGATTTTCTCATTCAACAAAAACGCGAATGTAAGTACTATTACGCGTACTTGAGCATAACCTAAAAAGAAAAAAGAAGTCTTTGTTATTACAAGGCCTCTAAACTCCTCCCCTGAGGACACTGTTCCTAAGGAAGGAGACACCGCAGGAAAGGGAGTGTCTAATCGAGGTGGAATTTCTTTTGAAAATCAATTCTTTTTAGGGAAAAGCCCACCAAAAACCCCAAACTATGCCCCGGAGACAATTTTCCCCGAACTTTTTTGGGTCATAAAAACCCCAAAACTATGCCACTTGGGATAATTTTTTACCCCGAACTTTTTTTGGGTCATAAGAAACTTTTAATCGAAGGGCATTTTAAGCGAAGGGCATTTTACTTTTTTTCTTTTTTTTTTTTTTTCTTCCCTCGCCGCCATGGTAGAGGGAAGCCGCGAGGGCCGCCCGGCCGGGCGATGGTCGCCCTCGCGAGATCCCGCGGGCGAGCGCGATCCTCCCGATCCGGCGGAGCGGGGGGGCGACCCTCGCCTTCGGGCGGGCGGCCCTCGCCGAGGGTCGCCTCCGCCAAATCGGGCGGGGGCAACCCTCGCCCGACGCCGGGAGGGTTGCCCCGCCGGATCCGCAAGGGCGGGCGGCCCTCCCCGATCCGGCGAGGGCGACCCGCCCGCCCGAGCCGGCGAGGGCCGCCCGCGCGATCCGGTGATGGTGTCCCTCCCCCGACGTCGGGGAGAGCCGCCCTCGCCCGCGCCGGGAGTGCCGCCCGGCCGGACGGCGCCGCCGGCGAGGGCCCTCGCCGCTTCCCCGCCAAGAAGAGGAAGAGGGGAAGAAAGAAAGAAAAAAAAAAAAAAAAAAAAAAAAAAGTGAAAAGACGAAAATGCCCTTCATTTAAAAAGTGGGGTAAAATTGCCCCAAGTGGCATAGTTTGGGGTTTTTATGACCCAAAAAAAGTTCGGGGTAGAAATTGTCTCCCGAAAAAATATAGTTTGGGGTTTTTGGTGGGCTTTTCCCTTCTTTTTTATGACAAAGTGGAAGTAGATAACCAACAAAAAAATAAAGAGGTGGAAGTAGATAAAATCAAAAAGTTTTGAGTGCCCTCATAAAATTCTTCTTCTGTTACATGATGTTTGGTTTGAATTATTGCTTATTCGTGAGATATTTTATAAAATCACTACAATTAATCTGAAATTTAAGCTGTTGAATAAATGCGTAATTTGATATTTGATTGCTTCATCACTTCCCTCACGCATAAGTTAGATTTTGATCTAAGCCTAAAGCGTGAAAATATATAATTGGGAAGGTAAATAGGGGTTTGGAAAAATGTAAACTAAAAAGTTATTGTTCTGATATCATGTGAAATTTTATAAAATTATTATCAATTAACTTAATCGTTAGATGAATGTGTCATTTAATAATTAATTATTCTAACAAATTACATCATCCACAACTAAGTCCGAGATTAGTAAATCCATAACTACAGCCACATCAAGATATAACCACGATACTTATTGTACAAAACCTTGTTCAAAAGTTCACTCATTATGTGAATTGAGATCGTGACTAAGTAAAAGAATAGTAATCCCATTATCACAAGGCCAATATCATCTTGATAACGTTGCCACTGCCTTTTCCTTAAATTTCTAATATTCCGCTCCATTCAATCCCAAAAAGGGAAAAAGAAGAATAAAATGTCATCACTCTTTTGTCTAATTAGCACCGATGCGACACCGTGGTACATCAACGCGACACCGTGGTACGACAAGTCACGTTAGCATTCCACTTGCATCTCTCGGGCGAGGACTAACTAGTCTTATCCATCGTTCAGCAAAAATTTTCAACCTCTAACTACTTTTCCCAGGCCGGTGCCATTGCTAGTAGTTGAAGAAAAATCGTAAAAAATAAATAAATAAATAAATCTATCATTTCCTTCTTCACGTTATTTGTTTATGCCTCAAATCATTTGGTGATTTTAACATACGTATGGAGACGTTCGACGTGCGGGGAATTAATCACATTAATTTAACTCTTATTGACTTTGACTTTCGGTTCAAGCTTGAGCAATTGCTTAGATAGTTCGGTTAGGCGCTAGTACTTTGCCACGGGAAAATACTGGGTGGGGCCGACCCTTCCACGTCAGCATGGTTCCAGACCGCTCAGGAAGCGACATGTGGAGCTGCGTCAGATTTTGCTACTCCGCGCTTGTCGTTTCTCCAGCGCTCGTTGCTCAAAGGTGCTCATGTGGAAATCGTGTTAATATATAAACTGTGATGACCGTCGTTTTGTAGCACATTTTGCTTCTTTTTGGTACCAATCAAAAGAATATAACAAAACACGAAACAAAGAACAATTCCGTCGGGTAAAGATTAAGGATAAAAGTAAGGAAATAATCTCAGTGCTTCAAACCAGAAATAGAACAAAACCAAAATCTCTTCAACAAAACTCAATACCTGCTACAATGCTCCACATCACATGCTCAACGGCAACACCAACGTCATCCTCTCCTTCGCCGCCACCTTCGTCTTCACCATCCTCACTCCCGTTCGCTGACGGCAACAGTGGCTTGGGCCCGACATTCGTGATGTCACCATCCTCGATTTCTAGACAACCTTTTCAATACCGAAACGATGGAGATTCGTTGAACCGAGCACAAAAAAAAGCAAAATCTGAGAGCAAGGCAGAGGTTCAAATTTTGAATTAATGAGAAGGAGAGAGGAATGTTCGCTTAACTTCTTCAGAAAGCCCACCGCCCACGCTGACGTGAAGGGGCCAACCCATGCAATATTTTATCATCACGTGGAAGTTTCGCGACAGTGGATATTAATGTCGTGCGCACTTACTTCGCGTGCAAAATTAGCAATCGCAATGCGCATGAACCCTCTTGGGCGGGTTTTCCGAGTCAGATTTGGATATCGATGCCGAATCGCGTGCGGTCAAACACGGCTCTTCCTCAGGCGAAAATTCAACGCCGCGTGTCGTCTCCCCTCTCTTATAAAAGCCTCGGTCCGGTCGGGAGATGCTGGGCACGCATCCACCCGATTCGATTCAGGTTCGACTCCGTCCGATCGTTCAGATTCCGGAACCTCAGATCCACCCATCCGATCGAGAGAGAGAGAGAGAGAGAGAATCGGCCATGGAGTTGTTGTTCTCGTCGTCTCTGGCAGACGTGCTGACCAAGGTCGCCATGTTCCTGGTCGTCCAAGCCCTGGTCTACCTCATCCTCTCCAAATCCTCCGACGTCTTCTCCAAGGACAAGAAGCCGAGGTCCCTCAGCTTCAAGCCGGCCCGCTCCGTCAGCATCCGCCGCATCCTCGCCGCCATCTCCGACTTGCCAGCCGGCAGCGAGCTGTCTCCGAAGGTCGAACGCCCCCGGACCGACGACGACTCTTCTGCGAATTGATCGGTCCGCATGGCGACCCTTATAATATTCTCAAGAGCGCTTGTATCATTCGGATGTAAATAGAGTTTTGTGCGTTGATTCATTGTTAAGTCATCTCTAAATCAGTTTTAATAAATTCATTTGGTTTGAGTGTAAAAGAAAAGAGGGGATGTAGCTCAGATGGTAGAGCGCTCGCTTAGCATGCGAGAGGTACGGGGATCGATACCCCGCATCTCCATTTTTTTCCTATCCTTATTCATTTTCATCCTGGTATGTTTTGCTTTTGTTCCTGGTTGTTATTTGCTATTCGGGTTCGATTTCAGGTTTATTCAAAGTCCGAATTGCTCCCGAGTTCGTTTGACTCTGTGTTGTGCTCGTGGAGGGAATTTCTGGTTCTCCAAGAAGGGGAAGAAGAACATTCTGGCCACGGCCCACGAGCTTCGCAAGATTTAGTTGCAGGAGCCCCGCTATCTTGGGCCGTTGAATCTTCCAGGGTAGACCTGCTCCCGGTTGGCCCGAAGGAAAACCCATACAAAGCCTGTCCAGATCCGATCAAACTTTATCGGTGAGCATGGGATCTAGGGTATATCTGGAAATCGGCCCTGCCCGGTTAATTTTGGCTTAGTTCTGGTTCCACATTTTTTTTAGGGCTATTTCCCAAAAAAAAGCACAAATTTTAGATTGATGTCAAATCTGTCTCAAACTTTTTTTATTTTATTAAAAAACATTAACTTTAAGTTGAGTGCCAAATGTAGCCCAAAACCTTATTGTCTCATAAAAAAACACCAACCTTAGGCCAAATTGACTTAAACTTTTTTTTGTCTAAAAAAAAGCATCAAACTTTCACTTAAATATCATATCTGACCCCATTATTTTAGATGCATTGATTGTGCTTAGAAATAAATCCATGTGCACTTGCTAGTTAAATTTAAAACACTATTCATTATCTTCTTGTTTGAGCCACAGCTTAAAAAATAATAGTGAAGCTGTTCATCATCTCCTACACTTCACTAGCAAGTCAAAAAGATCTCAAAATTGAATTTCTCTAACCAAACTTTGCAGTTTTATCGTGATATGAAGCTATAGACCATTGCCTGTCAAAAGACATCATGAACAAGATCCGCCAAGTTCACAAATAGAACATTTTTTTTTCTTGAAAGAGGGGGTTAACTTCAAATAGAAAGTTAATGGTATGTACCAGATTTGGAATAAGGATGAAAGCTTGTGATTTTTTAAGAGATAAAAAAATGTTGGGGCCAGAATTATTGCTTGACTTACACTTGGTACTTTTCTACGAGATAAAAAAAAGGTTTGGGTCAAATTTGACATTTGACCCAAAGTTGATTTTTTACAAGACAAAAAAAAATTTGGGCCAAATTTGATACTCAACCTGAAGTGAATGCTTTCTTACAAGATAAAAATATTTTGAGCTAGATTTGGTATTCAACCTAAAGTTTATGTTTTTCTTTTTGAATTAACCCCACTTTTGAAGCATGTGCTGTGCAAGTAGGTTTTCGGTTCTAGGTGCTGAATTCATCTAGTTAAGAATCGATGATTTAGAGCCCGTTTTAGAAACCCAAACCCTATTACTTTTTTACTTCTCAAAGAATAGCTTCTCTATTCTCATTTCTTGCTCTTGCCCTCTACTGTCCAGTCTTGAATAGAGAATATAGCATAACCGTTTTTTTTTTTTAAGTATGAAGTGACATTTGGACATCATTCTTTTGAAATACTCCATCTAACGAGTCTACTTGAATAGACCCTGAAACCGGATCAATAGGACCAAACCAACAATGGTAGGTCTAGGTCGATTCCAAGGTCTAAAAGTAGTTTCAAATTACAAAAACTGGGAACTGGTCCTAATGGGAACCCATACAAAGCCCGTCCAAATCCAATCAAACTTTAAGGTGAGCATGGGTCTAGGGTTTAAACTAGGAGCCAGCCCTACTCGGCCTATTTTGGTCTAGTACAGGTCTTAAATTTTTAGAATTGGTGATGTATGGATAGGTTCTTGGTTTTAGGTTCTCTAAGAACCGATAATTTACAACTCGTTTTGGAAACCAAGCCCTATTACTTTTTAGTTTCTTATATCGCAGCCTCTCTTCTCTTATTTCTCACTGTCACCCTCTACTCTCTAGTCTTGAATAGATAATATAGCATGACATTCTTTTAAAAACCATGAAAAGTAACATTTGAACATCATTATTTTGAAATATTCCATCCTACGAGTCTACTCAGTTAAAACTTGGAACTGGAATCGACTAGACCAATAAGGATAAATTCCAAGGTTTACAAAGCAAGTTTCAAGTTAATAAAATTGGAAACTAGTTATGATAAGATATGTTTCAAATTCTAGATTTGGAATTAATTTATCCCGAAACCAACCACTCCTAATCAATTCCATGCAAAAACTTTTAATTAATTTGTCGAGCCAATGCACCGAAGTCATCTATGGAGTCCGGAGCGAATAAAGAAACTCGTGAGGCCCTGGTTTTTCTTCTTTCAGCGGGACAAGATCCGGGAGAAGGGAAGACCACATTCGTCCTAGACAAATGTCTCTTATCTGAAACGGTGCGACATCAGTCGCATGGTTTAACTAGAGGTCGTAATTCGTGTCCCCTCGCGGACGCGAATCGCGGCCGATTGAAGGGGTCCGCCCTCGCACGATTACCACAAAATCTCGTGCCCCTCCGCCCTGGCAGAACGACAACATCCCTTTCTTCTTCAGTTGACGCCTCTGACATAATATATATAAATACTCCGATTTTATTTCGTGCCCCTAATTGGAAATATGGGGACATTAATTCAATTAATTACTTGATTACCACGCCGCGTCTGAATAAATTCCTTTTGCGAACGGAAAATGAATGCGAATGTCCCTTTCCCTCAAGTTAATATTAAATTGAATCTCTTTTTATAAAGTAAAGTGAAGACGGGGAGATTAATAATAATGATTAATTTGCTTCACCGTACGAACGGACAGTTTATTTAACGCGCGATACACTCTCGACAACGTCATGATCACGTCACTTTAACCGCTCTCTCCTCCGACACTCGGTCGCCAACTCGGTCGCCAACTCACTCAGTCGCACGCCGGATACGGAGAGAGAGAGAGAGAGAGAGAGAAAGAGAGAGAGAGAAGTTTGTTGGTTCGGTTCTGCCGGGGTCTCTGCCGCCCCTTGATGGCGGTGGGCGACGCGTCCTCCCCGACGCACAGGATATCCTACGACCTGATCTCCCCCACCATGTCCGACGCGAAGCCGTGGCCGCTCTCCTTCTCCGCCGCCCGGGGGGCCAGGTGCCTCGCCTGCGGCTTCATCCTTGTCTTCGTCGCTGGCACCTCCCTCCTCTTCGTCCTCAGCCCGGCCACCCACTCCTCCTCCTCCCCCTGGCTCACCAACATCTTCGTCACCTCCGCCCCTTCCTCCTACAGATCTCACTTCTCCTCCTTCCTCTCCCGCTTCCGCCACAACCCCTCCGAGTCCGAATCCGAATCCGAATCCCAGTCCGCCTCCTCCTCGCCTCCGCGCCCTCCTCCCCTTCTTCCCGGAGACCTCGCCGCCGTTTCTCGGGGCGACGAGGGATCGGCTGCTGCTTCGCGTTTGGGCCGGGGGGACGATCGGAGCGGAGGGGCATTGGGGTCGAGAGAGGACGGTGGAGATGTGAATGGCGAGAGCTCGTCGAGGAAGAAGAAGGGGACGGAGGACTGGCTACATTCGATGAAGAAGTGCGATGTGTACGCGGGGAGATGGGTGAGGGATGAGTCTTATCCGCTTTACTCGCCTGGTTCCTGTCCTCACATCGACGAGCCTTTCGATTGTTTTCTGAATGGGAGGCGTGATTCTGGATATACGAAGTATAGATGGCAACCGAACGATTGCAACATCCCCAGGTGATTTGCTGCTTCTTTGCTGATGCATGCATTCAATTGGCGTCCACATTGTTCATGAGTTTTATCTCCATTTGTCATACTCGTTCACGTGGATGCATTCCGGAATGCTTGGATTCGTTGGTGATGCTGGTTGGATGAATGTGGCTTGCAGGTTGAGCGGTCGGAAGATGTTGATATTTTTAAGGGGAAAGCGTCTCGTCTTCGTCGGCGATTCTCTTAATAGGAACATGTGGGAATCGCTTGTGTGTATTCTTAGAAACTCGGTTGAGGACAAGAGCAGAGTCTTTGAAGCTTCCGGAAGGCAGGAGTTCCGAACCGAGGGCTCCTACTCGTTCATATTTCAGGTCTGTCATTGAACTTTACAGACCAACACACCTAGAAATTAGGATTTTTTGCTTAAATTTCCCCCTTTTGTTGGAGTTATTTGCTCCATTCTTTCTGTGCTGTTGTTTGAACATGTGAATCTTCACAAGTCAATGTTGCTCAAGAATACATAATGTTTAGTTGAAGATGCAAAAGTTGAAGCACATGCATTTTTTTCTGTCCTTATTTTTTGTGGGTAAATTCTATAAAGTTCAGTGCATCCCTCCTAGAAGAACCGGTGACTTTTAAATCTCTCTCTTATAAGCTATTTTCGACTATGGATTGGTAGGATTACAATTGCTCTGTGGAGTTTTTTCAATCACCATTCTTGGTGCAAGAATGGGAAACGCCTATGGCAAATGGATCAAAGAGGGAGACACTTCGGCTAGATGTCTTTGATGGATCGTCTGATAACTACAAGGATGCAGACATCCTTGTTTTCAACACCGGGCATTGGTGGACTCATGAGAAAACTTCCAAGGGGTAATGCTTAATTCCTTCCTTCTCTGCTGATTTTAACGGATCGGAGACAGGACTCAAGGCATGAAATAATTGCAGAAAGGATTATTATCAGGAAGGCAGCCATATCTACAGCCAATTACATGTGAAAGTGGCATTTCAGAAAGCATTGACAACTTGGGGAAGATGGCTGGACTCCAACATAGACCCCTCTAAAACACAAGTTTTCTTCAGGGGCTATTCCTTTGCCCACTTTAGGTAAGAAGAATTTGTCCCTTAAACGTACCCTTTATTTATGCACAGATAGTTCTCTTTGATTTCTTCCTAAATGCATTGTCATTTACGAGCAGAGGAGGACGCTGGAATTCCGGTGGGCGATGCGACCGTGAGACCGATCCATACAAGGAAGAGAAATACTTATTCAGATATCCTCGAAAGATGAGAATCTTTGAATATGTGATGAAGGGTATGAAGACACCAGTCTTCTATCTTAATGTAACAAGGATTACTGGTTTGCGAAAGGATGCACACCCGTCGATATACCGGAAGCAGAATTTAACAGAAGAGGAAAGGAGATCGTCAGAGGAATTCCAGGATTGTAGCCATTGGTGCCTGCCTGGTGTTCCTGATACATGGAATGAGCTCCTATACAGTCAGATTCTTATTAGGGAAACAGAAAAGCGGCAAGAAAACAGCTGAGGAAAATTGTATGAATAAAGGAAAACAATGGTCTTGCCACGTTCTTGTTTACACCAAATAAATGACTTAACATTTAGAGCTTGCTTCCACAAATTGGATGACAGGACCATTCACGGTTCAGCCCGAGCTCTTCGGTGGATGAAGAAGATCTGTTTTGAAAAAAAGGGACAGAAAAGGCACATGGTCCCTGTATATTTGCTTCGTTTACTATACAGAGTCACCCTGTTTTCACACTGGTAAAAGGTGACGAAGATGAGATAAGATTTCAGATTTCCTAGTTGGGATCTTTGTTGTAGTGTGGCAACATTTCTTCCCAACTGTATTCATTCTGTATAAAGCCTCTAAGCTTGCTTCCTTCAATGTGGAATTTGATCAGAATCTAGTAGGTTAGCTGGTGTTCGTCTCATTTATCTCTAATCTTTCACTGCATGCTGTCATTTTGCCAATTCCCTTGGTCTCGGATTATCATGCAATTGGACATAGAAGCACATAGGAGGAACTCCCCCCGATCCTCTATGATGTCAGTTCTTTATTAGTCATCTGTCATAACTCAATTCTCGTGCTCAATAGTGTCCTTTTTGATGAATTTACGTGAAATCTGTCGACTCAAGTTATTGCTGCAGTTGGCTTGGTTGGGATCCAAGTTTTTCAAATTTCTTTATTCCCAAGTTTAGTGTCTTTTGCAAGATATAATGGTTTGAGTTTGTCGTTCGGCCAAAAATGAAAGATTTGTCGCTAAACCAGGACGACCAGTGCGATCTGATTGCATAATCCATTTGAGGAAACTCGAAAGTTTGCAGTTTGCCACCATTAAGATACAGGTCGGCGGGAACAACATGGGCGAAAAGATTTATGAACTCATTCATTTGATGATATACAACATACATGGTTCCCCTTACATGCTAGATACACTGAATAAATTGGAGATGCAACATTTCCCATGTAGGGCCTGTTCATCAATTTCTTTCTAAGGAGGCAGACTTCCGGCTAGCAGAGCGTGATTCATTCCAATAAAACGAAGTTGAATGCAGAAGCGGACTATATGCTTGGATTCCTATGCTGTTGTATTATGAGAACCGAACCGTTAATACTGAACTCGGATGAAGCTAGTATGTCCCCCACTATTCCGAGCTCGGGACATTCTTCCCAGTCGCTCATCCCGGTGGTCATCGGCGACTGCCCTCGCCTCCCCCTCCCTACTATGAATAGGGTGTACATGTCCCCGATCTCTGTTAGGGCGGCCACCGTCTGTGTGCCGTTGTTCACACACTTCTCCACGTACCGAACTTGTCCCGATCTCACATGCCTACATTTTGAACAAGAAATACACAGAGCGAAAGCAAAACGAGGATGTCAAGACTTTCATGTTAAGATTAAGAAATTATGAATACCACATAGACTGCAGTTTTGCATGTTTATGCAGAACTGTGCTGTTAGCAGTCTTGAATTCTCTTATGCTCACTCGAAGAAAAGGTAATCCATAGAACGAAGGAACAGAGGTAGATACCTATCGTAGAAGTCTGCCAAGAAGACATCGTCATCTGGATGGGCCATGTTCTCGTCTGAAGACGACGGGGACGGCGACGGCGATGGCACAAACCTAATGACCGTCAAATTAACGCAAGGATGAGTAGCGATACGTTTGCTGCAGGCCAAAGCCTCCTGGTCATCAGGGCCGCCAAAAAACAGAGTGGCGACGTGCTGTGTGGTCTCGGAGCTTAGTATTTGCGTAAACCCTGGGGCGCCTCCAGGGCCTCGGTTGACGATAATTCCCACCGAGCACGGTGCGTGCCGGAGAACTCTTTGGTTGGTGGTCCTTATCCCTTCCTTGCCGCTCTCCATTTTGCCATCGATCCTATGGTGCTTGTGGAAAGGTACTAGTATAATGGAAACTCTTAAATCCTCAGCATAATCGCAAATGTCCTCGTACATGCTGGAAAACGTCGACACGGCTTTGACCTGCTGGATCAGGACTTTAGTATCTGCCGTGAAGGCATCCACGGCATCGTTGATCTCCAGCACATCATTCCCACCGTAATCATCCTCGTCGACCTCGATCTCATCATCTTCGAGCTCATGATACAGCGCAGACTTGGCCTTGTGCTTCTCTGGGAGTTCGACCAAGTGCATCAGGTACGGGGTGACAGGTGCTGTCGGGGGGCCTCTCAGTGCCGAGATAATCCCGACCGTTGCCGCTACATGCCGTGGGCCGTACACGCATGCTAGGAGCCGGAGTTCACTTTCCGGGTCTTGCAGCTCGAGCGATCGGTAAGCCTGAGCCAGCCGTTTCTCCTCTTTCCTCATAATGATGGATATCACTACTCCTGAGATGACCGTGTTGATGACTATGGTTATTAGCAGCAAGTCATGGGATTTTAGAGTCCAACTCTGCCAAAAAGAAAGAAAGAAAAGTTTAAACATTCAGACTCTATATCTGGCATCAAAACTCGTGATAAGGAACTAAATGAAAAGAGGCCATCTCAAATGTTTCGTCTCTAATTCAAGTTAACAAGCCATTGGTGAACTTACAAGAATGTCTGAAACACCACTCAGGAGCACCAGATCAGCATGGCCTTTCATGTTCAGCAAGAAACCGATCAAAACACCCTCGTTCAGGGGGATTTTCATGTACTTGCAAGCTGCTATGGTACCGGCGACTTTGCTGCCGATGCTAAGCACAACTATCAAGACAACAGTGATGATGTTCTCCAACTTTCGGAAATAGTTCCCATTAAACTGGAACCCAATGTAGCCGAAATAAATGGGCAGTATGAAATTGTTGATGGAATAGGTGAGCTTGAACAACAACGTGCGAGCCGATTTGCCTTCCCTAGGGAACATCAGGCCCAGGAGGAAACAATTGATTGAGCTGTTGTAAGACATCAGCTCTATGATCATGGACGTGGCTATAACGAGAGACAATATAATGAAGACCTCGGTGTTTTTCAAGTACTTCTGGTTTCTGTTTCGCCCATTGAACCAAAGAGCCAAATACTTGTTCAGAAAAATCAGTCCCACGGTGATCATGAGGCAGAGGATTCCGCGGCCAAAGCCCGGCGCGGAGTGAGTTGCGATGATTAAAGCATACAGAAACAAACATGACATATCATTGATCAATGAAGAACACACGGCTAATCGGCCAAGGTCAGAAGTCGCAATCTTTAATTCAGCTGTCAGACGGATCACGGCAGGAGGGGCTGCATTCGCCAGAACTACTATGATGAAGAGAGCGTAAATTATGGATGCATTACCTATAAAATCTAAGTACTGGTAGGAGAAGAAAGAAACAGTCCCTCCAAGGACGAAACTCGATAAGATCCCGCCATATGCAATCATGCTAGCAGGTCGTATAGTTCGAATTGTATAAGAAATGTCTGTCTCTAGACCGATCTGGAACATGAAGATTATGCTGAAGAAGAATTCCATAACTGGGTAATAATCTTTGGTCGATTGTTCGTACAAGAAATTTCTCACTTTGTCAATGCGCGATAACCCTGTTGGACCGAGTGCAAATCCCGCCTGAACGACAAATACAATATAAACGTTACAACGCATCTGAAAAGCTTATCGAATCTTGGCCCAGAAATGCAAAACATGAAGACGTCGCAAGCAATAAATGCAGGAAATGACTTACCAACATTTGTGCCACGGGCCCCGGAATTTCCCACGGCTTTCAGGGCGAGGTGAAAGAGGTGGGATAGGACGAGGATGCCAGACATCTGCAGTCCCATGGTGGTCAGGGGGTTGATCAAATCTGGTTGACATATGAACGTTTGTGTTGCATTCATTGATAGCAAAGCATACACAGATCAGTCAAGAACAAAGGAGAGAGAGAGAGAGAGAGAGAGAGAGAGAGAGAGAGGTATAGTGTTAGAGACGCTTTCCTTCTCGCCAAAATCATGCCCTCATTGGGGTCACAGCAGATGTAACACAGAAGCGTGGTTTTAGGGAAATTGAGCATACCGAGTCACAAGTTTTTGCACGGCCAGGTGATGTCCATCCTCTCATTTCCAGAGAGATTGGACCGTTTAGGATTATCCCGGGAAACATTGCTACCGGTTCAAACAACGATGTTTATCGAATAAGCGGCTCCTCAAATCATCTGCTAACCCCAAATTAAGATATGCTATCGAAGCACCACATGACAGGTGTTTATGGGATAAGATGGAAAAGTATGATTACCTTCTCGACTCGCACTTTGCCTGGATTTTTCTCTTGTAGTAGAAGCTATGGTCACACCTTCCTCGTCCAAAAATGTATGAGATTATTAAATTGAAGAGATGAAAAGGCTAATTATTAAGCAAACCGGGATTAAAAATTTTAAGAAACTCAACATGGCTATCAAAAGCTCCACAGGGTGTTTATCAATCAACCCGCGAGTTGCTAGATATAAGCTTGACATTGATTTTCACAAGTCATCCTTTGCCTATCCATATGTGGCGATGCCAAACTAGAATCGTATTTTAGAAAAGATTTTGTCGTCATTTTCGTTCTTGCTTCACAATAGATAGTTGTTTGATGATATTCATGTTTACTAAAATTTGAAACAAATCACTGATGCCTTGTGGAATCCCCAAAAATGATCTTCTCTCTAAAGTTAGCTAGGTTTATTTACGAATAAGTGCATGTTAAACCTTAAAACTTGTTGTAGAATTGTGATTGAATCATAACACATTAAAAAGTACAATCAAGTTTTCTTTATTAATTTTATCAATTTGACTAACGAAAAATATTGACGTGACGTGATAGTTTTTGTTAATTTCCTTATCCAGCATAGCTTTTTTTTTTTATTTTCTTCCTCAAATCTCGCTTAGATTAAATTAAAAATAAAGACGAAATTTTTTGAAAAAAGAGAGCCACAAGCCCTTGTCGATGGCCACCATTGCTGCTCATCACTACAAAGGGCCAGGGGAGGTCGTCGAGCCTTGCCAATGGCTGGCAACCCCAGCCTAGATCTAGAGGAGCCTAGATCTAGAGGAGTGTCATTAGCCCTTGCTTGGGGTTGGGTGAGCATCGCTAGCCCCAAATGAGGCCTCATTGACCCTTGCCCACTTGTTCTAGTTGATCCTAACATAATTATCGTGAATGTCCTATAACATGCTGAGTTCTACCTTGAGCACATGATTGGTGTCATTCCCATTGTTGATTTCACTGAATATGCCGAGGTATTGGCTTAGCAAGGATCGAAGGAGGTCTACCGTACGAGTGTCAAAAAAGCCTACGTTGGCCTGACCCAACCCAACCTTAAAATTTGGGGTATTTTGAGGCCAAGACCTAGTTTTCTTCTGGTAAGGATTTTAAGATGTTGGTGTTGTTAGGGTTGGGGTCGGGTTGGACTTGCCTAGGTTTAGTCGGATTTGGTCAAGCCGGCATAGTCTTTTTGACACCTCCAAAGCACAATCAAATCTCTCCTCTCTCCTCTTCTCATTTTGTGCAAGCATGATGAGAATGAAACTTGTAGTTGATTGGTCCGATCCGACCTAACCCATTCTCTTGGATTATATTATATACGGATCTTGGGCGGACTAGGTTAGGTCAATTGCACCCCTATAAGATTTTAGTTCGAGTAAGGTACAATATAATCAAAACTTGACCTAACCCGATCCCTCGGCACCCCCACTATTTGGGGCACGACCACAAAGACAATTCCATGACCACTCAAGAGTCCTATATTGAGATTGAATCATGAAGACGAATGTAGTAGAGGAGTAGACCGACTCTCAATTTGGACCTAGGTGGCCTTAGATTTGAGGTGGGGGTCGCATCTTCCTCCGAATCTGGGCAAGGGTCACCAGTCATTGACAATGCCACGTGCTGCCTCTGCCAGCTCTTTGCAACGTTGGGCAGCGGTGGTGGCCTATTGGCCGAGGCTTTTGGCTCTCTTTTTTTAGCTTGGTTTTTAAAACTATTTTTTTTATTTTTTTTATTTTTTAATAAATCTAAGGAAAGATTCGATGAGTAAAATAATAAAAATACCAGCAAGGAAACTAAAAGTACCACGTCAATGGATTACATTGACCATATTAATGGAGGTAATGGAATGGTTTTATTGCACAAATTTGATAAATTTTGAAATTTAATTAAATATTGTGAAAAAAAATTTAGGACTAGACAACGCCAACGTCATTGATTGCTCCTTCTCAACTTTGTTACCTTTTTCACTTGACAAAAAATTATTTCATCGTTAGGCTTTCTTTTGCTTCCACTCAATCAAATTTAGGCAGCCGCTGTCCTTACTAGCAACATCTTTTGAAGAAGAAGAAGAGGACCCCTCCTCGAAACGGAACTGCAGCACAAGTAGAAAACAGCACCTTAGTCTATGGGAAGTTTAATGGGTTCCTCAATCGTTTATGAATTTGTTAAAACTACTTATTTTTCGCCTTCTAATTCTTTTTCTAGTTAAGCAAAATGAAATGTACAGTACGAACAAATTGTTAGTTTTCATGAAAACACTCAATAAATTTTTGCACCTTTTATTCTGCCTCGGATGAAAATGCTTTTAGATGGCTTTTACAATTGAAGCATGTACATTCCCAAAAGAACCTGGGTGACAATCTATCTATCCTCCATTAAACGCGTGGCCAATCTTAGACTTGCCTTTCCATACAAACAGAGACCTTGAACTGGGTTTTCTTGACACCACGAATGGACAGAGCATCAAACCAGTAATGCGAGATTTGATCCTCAATCAACGTTTGATTAATAGCCTTGTTAGCCAAAAAGAAAACATCGACCATACCCTTCTAACCTTAGGAATACTTCTCAAGTAACCGTAGTAGACAAGGCATTCCCCAAGCACAGGGCATCTCCTCTTTCGGATTTCTACCCCTATCTCATCTATCCTGATAAGCAAAGAATCTGCTGCCATAGTCACATGAACGGATTGAGCCACTCAAGTCAACATAACCAAGGCAAAGTTTCCGAAGTATCGGGTATGTTGAGTTTTTTACCACCTGGTTGAAGGTTAAAGTTTACTCCTTCCATGCTTTTAATATAGAATGGCAAAGGGATTGCATCTGTCCCACAGTTTCCATTTGCAGAGCACAACGACATGAGGACCTGCCAGAAAGAGAAACTTCACATCACCAAAATCAGATCAAGGCAGTCACCATTAATGCAATTACTGGGAACAAAGAAAGGGGGAGCTGGTACCGTTCTTCCATATCGGCAGCAGCACATAAGTGCAACGCTTGAGCTCAGAATATGACAAAATGTTGTTCAACATCACCATCCATCAGTCCCAGTATGCATGCCAACTTGGTCGTAGATATGCCAAAGTGAAGCAAATAAAAGACGCAGCTTTGTAAAACTAGAAGTGCACGAACTACAAGCAGTCAGCATGGCAGATCAGCCATGAAATTACGTAGGCTATATTGACAGGGCTAACCTAGACTTTTTTGACTTCATCTAGCCAGAAAGCACATGCCCATCATGCTAATTGTAACTGTCAAAGAAACAAGTTATCACAGTTCCCAGGTCTGATCACAACAATGTAATATGTAATCTTCACATGACCTCATCCAAATGTAGATTACTCGGATGATACTGTTAAAATGGAGAAGTATGAAGCGGCCAGGAACAGGTCAGTTGGATTGTAGGTCCAGGCCAATAGTTATCAAATAACCGCTACACTAAATAATGATTGAAGCATTCTTACAGACAGCACATCAAATAAATTAACCCTCCCAGCAAGATGTTTGACAAACACTCCCTAAGTTTGTTTTTTTGGGGTCTGTATCTCCTCAGGTAAGTTGACAAAGATGACAATGCAACACCCCGCAAACAAATGTCCCCACATTTGAAACCCACAACTAAGCTTCATAGCAGGATTTATAAAGAAAATCTCAAAAGAAAGGGAGGGAGATGGTATCAAGCAAAGCGACATTTCACACTTTTAGGTGCCATCACTCGAGATTTAAACTTTACAAGGAAACACATTATAACGGTGATAAATAATCAGATGAGAATACCATTTTTTTAGGTCATAGTCACAGAGAGGGTACACATCAACCAATATAAGCTGCTGAACAGCTATACTTACAGTTTTTTTCACATCAACCAATGTAAGCTACTCAAAACCTATGAAGTCAACGACACACCAATATGTTGCCCCTCATAGGTTAGATTCTTGGAGCATGTCTCGAACAATAAGCTATCAGAGTAGTAATTTCTCAACTTCCAATCCTAAGAGTACTTTACATAGAGAAGGGGAATCCAAAGAAACGACTTTGTAGAAAACAACTCCAAAGCATAGCAATACTATTAACTTGGAAAACAACTTACATTGACTAAATCACCAACAGACCTTCTAAAACAATAATCCTTGAAGCACTTGTTTTGAAAAGCACAAAAGACTGACATAAAGCAACAAAAAGCAGCTCAGGCTGCTAAGTTCTGTGATCAAATATAGAAGCTACGGTACATTTAGGACACGTTAGTTTCTTTACTAGGTATTATAAATCTGCAGAAGTTGCTTCATCTAAAATCACAAATATGAATTTGCTCACTAGAAGAGTAACCTTCAATATCTATACAACTATCAAACTCCAGGAAAAACTTCATTTTCATGCATCAACATGATGCTGCAAGAAGTCCGCACGTCTTCTCAAGACACTCGAGTACCTTTTTCATGCTGAAGACATCCAGTTTCTTTTAAGATGAATTAAAGATATTTAGAGAGATGACATCTAAACTTTCCGTCTTGGAAGATCAGTACTAACATTTTATTTCCACTTATAATGCAAAAATTACCCTGTTGGACCATTCCAACTGCATCGGAAAGGTGTCAGTGAGAGAGAGATTTAAAATGCCTGCAAAGAAGCATCTCTTGACTGCCCTTCATATCTTTATCTCCAGTGTCTTACCGGTCACTTCAATACTGAAATGGCTCTCCAACAAAAAAAAGAGAACATAAGAAAATCTTCCATGATGATCTCAAGCACAAATATGCAAAGAAAAGCTTCCCCATGGATTCACTAGCCAAAGAGAATTATAATAATCAGATAGAATAGACAGATCTTTTGAAAGGTGGCCTAACCCCTTGCCAGCTTCTCGTCCTCCATGGAGCCCTCAATTGGTCATAAGTTTCAGGTTTCCACAAGACAGGAGTTCCATAACCCCAAATGAAAGAGAAAACTAGTCATTTCACAGAGAAATCATGTATAGACGAACCATATAAATCTTCATTGACACAATTATCGAAAGAATATATTTAAAACATGTCACAAACAAAATTAGAAGTACTACCAAATTTTCCATTCATCATATTCACAAGGATGTATCACATAAAAGGCAAGCATATGCCAACTACAGTATACGTAGAGGAGAAGACCCACTCTGAATTAAAGGGAACCCTAACAACTAAACTTCACAGATGCCATGCTAAAGAGAACAGAGGACAAAAAGAAGAAGCTTTATTTCTTATTTTGCCCTAAAAAAGAAAAAGAAGAAAAACATACAATAGGAGTTTCCTAAACTAAACTACATTTAGACGATATAACTGAAAGGCAAGCAACCGCGTCAGGTGTCAACCACATGATTAGTCTTCCAAAACCAAGAACTGTTCATGCAAGAGACTTACATTAACGAGGGACGAGATCAGTCACCATCGCCAATGCTCTTCTCAGAATGGACAGTTCCAACATCCTCATCTTCGGTGTCATGCTTTTTCAAATCCACTTCAGCTGTGGCCAACCCGCACTTGCCCAGTTCTCTTCACCTCATCCTGTTCGGTACTTGCTTCACCAGGCATATTCTCATCCTGCATCTCCCCACCCTTTAAATGCCCTTCTTCTGGCATCGATAGTTTTGGAGCGTACTCGTCCATGGAGATATTCCTCCCACCCTCACTAACAGCCAAATCGTTGTTTTCCCTCCCAGAGTCATTGCCAGCATCAATGTTTGTACGTCCTACGTTGCCATCACTCCCACCCTCACTAATCGCCAAATCGTTATTTTCCCTCCCAGAGTCACTGCCAGCATCAATGTTTGTACGTCCTACATTGCCATCCCCATATTCCATCACCTCTTCCTTGCTTTCACATTCCATTCCATGGATATCAGATCCTCCTCCACTGTCATTTTCAGATACATTCTCAACCACCTCCTCGTTGACATAATCCGTCCCTTGATTCTTCCTTTCCAAGAGCTGCAACCTCTTCCTTAAATCTCCCAACTCCCTTTCCATCAAGAAAAGCCTCTCCTTCAGTGTCAAATTCTCTTCCTCCAGTTGTGCGATGTGAGCATCCTGATCATCTACCCTGTTCTCCAAGATATTATTGTAATCACCTCCATAATTAGGGTACACCATCTCAAACCGGCTTGTCTCATGGTCCAACCTACTAAGAACGCTATTCTTCTCCTCCTCCACATCACTCTCGCTAGACCCGTCGTTATCATCTTCCTCGTGATCCTCCCCCTCCTCCTCCTCCTCATGTTCCCTAAACCCTGCCTCATTACGGAGCCTAATCAAACCCTTCATTGACCCGTACCCATCCACACCCCACTCCTCCTTCGCCATGTCCCCTAAAACTTCTGTAGTCGGTGAGAACGTTGGCGTTGGCAGCACAGCCGGAGTAACGGGGCTCGGGGACACCAAGGACGCAATCCCTCCGGATTTCTTCGCCCGCATGATAAACGATGAAGTGTTCCTCGGCGCGTAAGGGGCGAACCTATTATTAAACTTCTTCTTCGGGTAAAACTTCCGAGCCTTCAAGTGATTCTGGTTCTGTAACTCGTTAAGGCTAGGGGGATTATAACTTCCAGCGCCAACTGCGCTGGCCATGACGGCGTTAACCGAGGGATTAGGGGCCTTCCTCAAGTCCACGACCGGCTTCTTGCCCCTCCAATTACCTCTACCTTGCTGCTTCAGAGCCCCGAACACGGGTTTCGAAGCACGGAACTTGGCGCTCGGATCCATCCCGAGCTGCTGCTGCGGCCGAGGCGGCCACGGCTTGTAGCTCCCCCTGCTCAACATCGGCTGAGCAAACCCCTGGGACTGACGCTGACCCAACATCTGCGGCGGCGGCGGCTGGCTCACCGTCCTAATCTGGGATGGCTGGCTCATCGCCTTGGAAGCGACCAGCAACTGAGGCGGCGGTGGCGGAGGATTCATCAGCACCACCTGAGGCGGCTGGGTGAACACCGGGCCCTGGCTCACCATCGGCGGGGCCTGATTGATCAGCTGTGACTGATCGTTCATGGCTTCAACCCCCTTCCCCGGACCAAAACCTCGAACAATCGCGAAGATCCAACCTCCGCTCCGTCTTGAGGAAAAACCGAACCTCCCTGGCTCGAATTAGCCGTTAAATTTTTTGAACCCGAAACCCTAGAATCGCCCCCAACTTCCCTTCCCCCAAATCGCTAAATCCTCGAATCGATGGAGAGGGAATTTTTACGGTGAATTTGTTCGTTAATCGACAGAAAGAAAAAGAGAGAATCCGATTCGAACGAGTCTTTTTGGTTTCCTCAGCGACGCTTTTGTGCGGTGGAGGCGTAAGGGCTTACGGTAGGGGACGTCCTCTCTTATATAGGCGTAGCGGGTCGGGGCTTTGGCGGTTCCCGGTGCGGAAGAGATTGCGATCGTACGGCCCCGAACCAGACACGTGTCGTTCAGTGGTCGACCGATTCTCGCGGGGAGGAAAGGGGGATCCGACGGCGTGCATTCGTCTTTTCCCCCTTTCAAAGAATGCGTCGCTCCGTGTCCGCCAAGTCGGCCTACTTGTTGGGTAAGTCGTCTTTTAATTTCTTTCCAAGCATGCCGACCCCGTGAAGTAAGTTTTTACAATTTTCTTTTCTCGTGTAATTAGGCTGATTATTCAATTCATCAAAAGAAAAGCGACAGGTGCAATGTGCGTGTGATCCTATTATAATTAGGCATAGCAGCATGCGATAAATTATATCATAATATTATTGATCAGAGGTATTTCGTGAACTGTTTTCCCTAATCCAATTTTAGCATGCGGTATCGCGGCCCTATGTAGTTCCCCATGAAATGGGTCTACTGAATAATTTGATTAAGGGGGGATAAAGAGGCTAAAAAGAGCAACAATTTTTTTTTTCTTATTTTGCAATCACGTCCCGATCGGGGTAATCTAAGAAACGACTTGCTTCAGACGTAATCAGAAGACACCCATTTTTAAATTCGCAATCGTGTGGAATACACGTAGTTCATAATCAATGGACCCAAGAATGGAATTCGCAATCGGCTGATGTAAAACCACCAGCAAGAATCTGAGGTTGGCCAGGCAAAGGCGTGTGGGCGGTTGCAATACGCTTTCATAGCCATGGGGTGTTTCTAATTTCCACTTTCTTCCGCAGATTGCTCTGTTGGTGGAATGTCGAATTGCTCTCTCTCTCTCTCTCTCTCTCTCTCTCTCTCTCTCTCTCTCTCTCTAAGCTGTACGTATGCTCTTTGAATCAACAGAAAGATGCAAGACAAACTCTTCCTGCGGAGTACTCACAACTTAAAAAAAGTAATTGTGATGCAGATGTCTACACAAATTTCTGTTTTCGTTACTTGCTAATTTGACATACCAACTATCCAACGGCCAGAATGATGCAAAAAACCCATGAGGAGGATAAAAAATCGATACATACTACTTAACTCACGCTAATGTGCAATTGGCGGCGTATTTACAGAGGGTTCCAATCAGTAGGTTATCCTGAAACTAAGCCATCGCTCATGACAAGATCATGATCTGATACACAAAAAAAAGAAAAAAAACAGAGGACCTTCCGAGGCATTGATCGCCTTCATATCCCGGTATTGGGGTTGTTGCCAGCAAGGATGAGAGAAATTTCAAGCCCACGGCTGAAAGCTTGGTTGAACATGAGGCGAGTTTGGAAGGTCGATACAAATGGAAACCAGGAAAACAATGCAATGGGTATGAAAATGACCATCCCCATTCCAGCGTCATATAGACGGGCTAGCGAACGGACGGATTTCCAAAGTCCCAGCTTCTTCATCAAAGGCTTCCAAGCTGCCGCTATCTGCAGAGCATTCAACAAATATCAGTGCCGGACATGTAAATGAAACAGCAACAAGGTATCAGCATCATAACAAAACAACGAGAAAAATGCAAGGCCTCTTTTCAAAACAAAAGAGCCAATAGAATAGGCACGAACTTTCTCATATTGCTTCCACATGACATGTCCAGAACCATCACGATTAATTAATCAGAAAAGCAGAAACTAATGAGAAAGATGATGCGGTAAGCCAAAAATATATATATATATTAAAAAATGATGCACAAGCCAGATGTCAATACAATAACACATTTTGGCAATCATCTCCCTGAGAGGAACAGCTAGCATCAAAACATCCTGAAGAGGTATCAACGTCACTTGAATAGCAAGTAGCTTTTCTTCAGTCATCAGCTAGCATTGATTTGCATCACTTCAACCAGAAATTGTCTTTACTGCTGGCAAATGGACCAGTCCAGCTCAGAACCTGCCCTATGACGGCACAGCACACTGCAGTGCCGGGCCATGCCATCCATGGCTTGGACCCACAATTTTTTAAATCCCCCAATAGCTCGTTTGGCCCTAAAAATTAGTCGTTGGGCTACTAAGGGGCAATCTGTTTCAGGATAGACTATTTCCAACCCCGGAACCTGGAACTTATTCTACAGGGTCTAGGTTCCGAAAAATTGGTATCTTGAACCAAACCAGTTATACTAGTAACTGGCCTGAACCAAACCAGCCAGTTCCAGAATGGTTCCCTTGGTAATCCAAGAATCGGGGTATGTTTTGTAAATATCAAATAGTTGATATTAAATTATTTCTGTAGCCTATGACTGGTAGTCTGGTTAGTTGAGTGGTCTTGTGCACCTACTTCAAGCTGGAGGTCGTGGTTTCATTTTTTCCTAGTTGCATCTCAAATAAAGCAAAAGACTGGTTCTAAGCCGGCTCTGACAAAAGAACTGGAACCAAACTAGTTAAAGGCTAGTTCCAGGGTTTTGGGTGGAGAACTGACTAGTTCTTCCATTTAGCAGCCTGGAATTGGTCAGGTAAGGCCTAATTAAGTCCAGAACACAGGTTTCGGCTTCAGCCTGGTTGCTCACCAATATGAGCTACTGTATGTGGGCCCAGGCCCTTTGCCCCAAAAAACCAAGATAGTTAAAAAGGCTCAAAGGGCCAAACGACAGAAACAATAAAAAAGGGATGGCATCAAATGGGCTGGGCCCATCCCGTCAAAGCAACCGTGATGGGCTTGCATGGCCCGCTATAGAGAACAGGTGGGGCCATGCCATGTGCTCCAGCCTGTTGCCAACATTAAACTTCCTTCGAGTCATTCATATGTGCCTTCTGTCTTTAAATGAAAGTGTCCTCAACTCATTGTCAGTGGAGGTGTAGAACATTGTTTCTAAAAAAGCAAATACCGCCACCCACAATCATAGAATAAGCTGCTATCGACGAGGCCACAATCAAGATCTTAATTTTACCTAATGAAAACCTTTGACAGCAATGAGTGGGGCTCAAGATTATGCCAAATAAAGACCTCCAGGTACTGATGGGAACGCATGGGAAGATAGAAGACTAGACTGAATGAAAACTGAGAAGAGAAACTCACAGAGATAATTCCCCATCCTGTGGGCACAAAGGCCAATATGCAAGCAAATATATCAGGAACTGATAGGCTTGTGAGTACAACAGCAACTGCTAAACCAGCCAGTGCCATCAAGAAAGAGACTCCCTGGATGAAGCGCAACAACAGCTGAAAATTGACCGATACTTTCTGGCTGAAAGTGAAAACCTGAGGCAATGGAGATGCAAAGAATAATTAGGAAAACTAAACTGTGACATGCACATGAAACAATTACCTTGCATTGGGAGGTTTACACCACTACCATACCTTGAACAGAAGTATAAGCACAGCCAACACTGCCCATGACAGGCCATACACCTGAACAAATATCCACAGAAAGATGTAAGATCCCTTTTACAGCTGAACAAACAGCAGGGAAGTTGCTATCACAATAAAAGTCAAATCATAATGACAGCACCAGGCAACAACAGAGATATGACAGCACAACACATAAGAAAACAGCAAAAGAGCCCCTGCTTTACAAAATTTAAAATGCATAGACAAATTATTGATTCTGCCAATTGACATTGTTAGTTTACCCACTTTTTACAAAATTTTGCATTATTGAAATGATTCTGGCTAATAAGTTGGCAAACCATTTTAACCATGACACATTAACTTGAACTTGAAACAAATGAAGAAACCTAATATTGAAGGATGCGCTTTTCAGGGACAATGCAAATGCAAAAGAAAGGAAACAAATCATCTTGGTCATGATGACCGTGATTCTAATCATTATAGAAAGAAAGAAAAAAATGGGTCATGAAAACCATTCTATTTTTAAAAATTTCTTGGTTGAAAGTTCAATTGATTGTCGTTCTACCTATTTTAAGAAATAGGGGGAAATTACTCAAGATGCCCCCTAACTTTGGGGGTAGTACACGATTGCCCCCAAAACTTTCAATTGTTACATATAATCCCTGAACTTCCATTTTAACTCTCCATTGTACTTTATGTTAGCTCATGCAATTCACTTCGACTTTTAAGGGGAGAAGTGTATTTTCATCTCATTTTTGAAGGAAATCTCTCCTTTACCGTCAATTTCTATGAAAATTGAATGAACAATGAAACGGAGAAAGACAAATTAACTAAAATATTAATATCAGAAAAAATAAATATCAATAATAATATTAACAAATAAAATTTGTTAAAATTTGCTGATAATTAACAAATATAATAAGATATCGTCAGAAAAAGAAACAATAAGAAGAATGGAAAAAGGTCTCTTATAATGAAAAGGTCAATTTACAAAAATGGGTACGTAAAATATATTTTTAAATGCTTAACATATGCAAAAGAAAAATTGACAAATAAAATTTTTATAGATTTATCCATGGGTTTCGGTTAATCATATTTTTATGAGTTGAGGGCATCATTTCTATTATTACTTTATATATATTTTTTAGTAATCAGCCATTTTTTACATTAATTAACCTTATAAATATACATAAGGAGTAACCAATTTTTGTTATTTGACAATTTCATTATAAAGGCCTTTCCCCTTTTCATAAAATTTGTGTTTATTCTTTTTCTTAAAATACATTATTTAGTTCTAATAAAGTGGGTTGTACTTATCACTTTTTAACAAATTTTTACCGTTTGATATTATTATTGATATTTATTTTTTCTATTATTAGTATCTTATTAACTTAGTTTCTCCTAATTTCTATATTTTCTCATTTTCTACAGCAATTCCGGATAAAAGAAAGATTTCCTTATAAAATGAGATGAAATATATACTTCTACCATTGCATATGCCAATGGAAAAATTACGGAGAGTTAACAATAGTAATATAATGAAAGTTTAGGAGGCTATTGCGTGACCATTGAAATTTCGAGGCAAACATGTACTACCTGCAAAGTTTAGGGAGGATTAATGTAATTTCATCTAAAAAATATTAAAAAAAAAATAGTTCTATGTCATGTTTACTTCAACCTGTAAAAGAGAGTAAGGTAATTTGTTCAGCACATAACAATAATTTCACAATAAAGAAAGTGGTAAATACTGACTAATTACATAAAAGCTTCAACCTAATACTGTTGAGAGAGAGAGAGAGAGGATTGTGGCACTAGATTTCATGCAAGAAAGAACAAAGATCTATAAATCATTGCCAAAGCTTCCTCAAGTATATGCTAGGCTCATCAAACATTTGTTTCAATTACGGGCCAACAGATTGGGCTATTTCTTCATATCAAGAGATATCAGGGGAGGGTGCTGTTGCGCTCCCCTAGGCCCATCCCCAGAACAACTACAGAACATCCATTATTCCCATTTACACAGAGACGTGATCTGACAAGACAATCTTTTTCAACAATGGAACATATTCTTGAGGACAAATATGTTCACACTGCGTTTAGCTTGTATTAAGTGCATCAAGTTATCGCCAGAATGCCACTTAATAAACTCTGCAATTTATCCGATATTGATGATAAAAACAAATAAAGGGAACTTACTGTCAATGATGTATTATTTCCTTGGATTTTTAACTTGTAAACAATGCCATACTGGAAAATAAAAAATCGCAGACTCAACAGCGTCTCCATTATCCTTCCACTAAAGGTCCGAATATGTGCCTGCATGCAATAATGATCCAAAATCCATGAGTTGGGAGAAACACCACCATTAGGATAACCACTGAGAGCTCAAGACCTAGGAATTGTTGAACTGAATAATATCTCAAAAATATACACAGATAAAATCGGAGAAGATGCTTCACCATTTAATATTATGCACCCAAAAAAAGTGTGGGCATTAAATCCTTACAAAGAACCAATAAGGATGTAGAAAGGTGTTTTAGGAAAGAGGGACCATTAGCTCAAAGAAAAAGATCCAGGCAAAGAACAACAAATGGAATTGGAAATGGAACTTAACAAGATTAAGCTTTCTTTTCTCTCAAATAAAATAGTCATAAGATTCGATACCAGTTCCTCTTCCCACCAAGCCTCCCAACTTTCTGCTCCCTTAACTCCAATTCCGCCTCTGTAAAGAAGCCAATTTGTCCATTCCCGAAAGTCTTCCACTGTCCTGAAAGAGGAAATCATAAAAGTTAAAATTGAAGTAAGTCACAGAACCCTAATTGTATAGGTAGAACAGAGTGCTTACTTCTGCCACTCAAATCCAGATGGATTAAAAAGATATGGGGCAAAGAGCCAAGAGATAGCCATAAACCAACTGCTGACTGAGAGAAGAATGTAGGAAAGTGCACCACCTTCATTATAACCATATGCTAGATAAACCACTAACAACAGCACAACTTCCAATCTGGAGACAGTTATTGTAAGCATTAGTTCAATGCAAACGCAACAGCCACAGAGAGAGAGAGAGAGAGAGAGAGAGAGAGAGAGAGAGAGAGAGGGAGAGAGAGATGTACGCTTTAACAAAGTGACTGCGAGAGTAAAGTCTATAATTCTCAGAAAATTTGATATGCCGGACCACAAATCCTCTACCAGTGGCTTGATACTATTGAAAAAAAAGAACAATCTTCAGTAATTTTAAAATCCATACTTTTTAAGGAAAAAAGAAAGGCAGCAAAGTAGGATAACAAACCCTTGCACCCCCGTGAAGAATGGTCCTGCCAAAATAATGTGTTCTTGTGCCCAATGAGAATGTGAAGAAGACAGAACAAAGCTGAAACTGCATAGTTATAAAACTGACAAGGGCCTGCAATAGTATATGAAGAAAAGGCAGAAAAAAAGATGAGGACTCAGGTGCTTTGCAAAACTTATGAAAAGAACTACAGCTAGCATGGAAAGAGAGGTAAAGCAATGCTCTCAAAGTTAAAGCATCAGGAAGAACATAAGAACCAGGACTTACTCTAACTAATAAAACTAATGACATCAGCAAAGACCTGCTCCAAAAATATACTTCAGGATGGTTTCTTAGCAAAGAACCTTACTATCAATAAAGCTAGAACATATAATGCTTTATGATCAATGACGTGCCTTTCCCTGGACTAAGGCATTAATTTGCACAGAGGATGTCGATCTTAACCTATATTAAAGATGTGATAATCTGGCTATAACATAACTGGCCATGTCTGAGATCCATGTGCTTTTGACCTTGTCTCAATTGAGTAGACAGAAAATTCCTGGCAAAGTAGCTAGTGATGAATGTTTATTTCAATTCCCAAACGTTGACAAACGTTCCTAGCTCCATTACTTCGACAAAAGACAACCAAGTGATAAAGGCCCGCTTGTCTAGACTTCACTAATCAGGCAGTAACATTTCACACATCTCAGACCCAGATCAACAATGCAGAAGTTGAGTGGAATCGACAGTCCCTCATAAAGCTTAGTAAAATGAAAACAGAGGGCAGTACAAAAAAAAAGTGCTAGTCGTTAATCTAGATTAAGCATTAAAAGGCAGAAGCCTTCTGAGCTCAGTGATGAACAGGCAAAGCTATATTAAGTAGCCATTACACATCTAGCAAGATCACATAAAAAAATGAACAGCAACTAAATAAAATATTAACAAACTGACCAACCACAGAAATGAAAAACGGAAGTTTAATATGCATTACCCTCAGAAAACCCTGCTCCAAAATGAAACCCAAAATCATGGGTATAGCAGTAAAGACACCAATTTGGAGGAGAAACTGTGTATTTAGAGCAGTACTCAGAGCGGTGTTATCTGTTATTTGTGCTCTCACTTCAATTTGCTCACCAACTCCAGAAAGTGCCTGCATATTATTGTACTTGTTTACAAGAATAAAATAAACTGAAAAATGCAAAAGATGATGATCATAGCTGATTAAATGCAAAACTAGATTAGTATGGAAAATACTTAATTCCTCATCAACGCACAAGGTAGAAATATCCACTTCAGCTAGCCGCATTCTGGGAATATAGAAACTAGAAATAGTTTGAACCTGTAATTCTTCATTCGACTTAAAAAATAAGCCTCGCTAATATTATCAACCTGTAACTCCAATATAAGTCTATCTACATGTAAAGTTATGAGTGCCCCTACTAGGGTCTCAAAGTTTCTACAATGCTGGATTCACATTTATTCAGAAGACAACGATCCGGAAGTCAAATATGGTAACAAATGATGCTAGAATAGCATGAATCTTGCAAGTTGAAGAAAATTCAAGTCAACATAGATGGCCTTAATATTCCACGACTAATACTTTCCTACAATACTGAAAATCTTAAACAACTTAAATTGCAGGATAACAAATGAACTGCCTTGGAGCTGTTTATTTACTTTAGCTGTTCGACATGACTTAAGATAAGAGCACTCTACCTCAGATAGAATGAGATACATAACGGCCTTAAATAACAGAGAATTGGAGACATGCTAAACAAAATAAAGTTCACAGTTATCTTAGATCCCAACTATAAACTAAATGACTGGGGGTGACCAGAAAAACAAAGGCATGGATCAGCCCCTCGAGTGCAGTGATAGCTATCCTGAGGCTCTCTGGCCATCAAGAATTTTAAGAACATTAACTTCTGAGTCCACCTCAGATGGTTCAACTGACTTCCACAGGAGCCCTCAACTACGAGTCACTCCACCAAAAGACATTGCAGTTGAAGCTTTTAACGAATTTGATTGAAGAATCAAGGAGGAGCTCATCGCTGCTTCAAGGGCAAATTAAACAGCAAAACAAGCCTCAACAAAATCAACATCAAGCGGCACGTACAGAAAGAATGACCTCCATCTCACATACAATGAGGTTAATAACATCCCATTAATATATTTTACTCATTTTTTCCTAATTTCATCCTCACCTGCCAACTTTTTCTCAAAAAAATTCATCAACGTAACCAATTTCTCTGCACTAGTTAATAAACCCTCATGTCAGGCTCCAAGGTAATTGTGTATATGCACACACATAAGCAGTACTAACAGTTGCATCACCCAAACATCAATAACACTTGGTCCTCTTAAATAATCACCCCCCAAAAAAAGAAAGGTCATGTTGAGAATCCATGACATTTGATGTATAGTACTAGACAGGAATAGCAATCTGCCCAAAACTGAATCTTTCCCAACTCTAGGACTACTTCATTTACCTTGAAATTTCTTCTGTACGACACGGGTCTTGACAATTTCCATAGTAAGTAATCATTGAAAGTAAGTTTAAGATTATTCAGAGAATAAGTGTAATGTGCCATTACTATGTCCCACAAGACCCATAAAGGAAATCTACAATCCCCTGGCTAAGAGAATGAATGTTACGTTCATGAGCTTACTTAGCATATCGAGAGTTAGTTTGCTAACATGATCACCAAATCCTTACCTGGCTCAAGATGGAAGTGTTTTGCAACAAGCTGGGCATCCATAACAACCATACTCCAGCATGAAGGTGTGTTTTTAAAAAATAGGTAGTGTACATCATTATTATGTCCCACATACCAAGACTGCTGATCTCATGTAATCTTTCTTTAAATAAGTAAAGAGAAATTCACTATGGGTCGCCAAGGCAATGCCAACCCATTTGCCAAAAGAGCTCATTTAGAAGACTAGGAATCCACAGTACAATCAAAGCATTTTGATCAAGAACGGAAGCCCACCACACTAAAGTGCGAAATTCACAGTGATACACAGATGACCAGGAACCCGCATCAACTACATTGGATAACTCACATGTAGCAAAATCTCTAGCATGCTTAAAAAACCAATAAGTTAAAATGCAACAATATGTAGAAGCCAATTATATCGAAATTATCTTCCCCAACGAAAAAAAGTTAGTTTCGAATTATCAAAAGAAAAAAAAAATCTTACCAGGTAAGCCTTCCCATAAAGAAAAATGTAGACTGTCAACACTGTTAGCTGCATGGAAAAAGTGGAACAACATTCAGTATGATAAAGATCAATAACATGCCCCTATCTAATATGCAACTACATATGTGTCAACTCATTTCAGGTATCTTTGCAAATTTTGCAAGAAACATCAGAGACATTCATCATTTTTCTTTTCCTTCAAATTCAGAGCAATTTGTAAAACAAATTCATCTATATCAAAGTAGTAACTATAGAATAAATGGTCCCATAACCGGGTCAGCATCTAAACATCAGCAGAAGTCAAAAGATAATTTCACATGACACATATAAGTAAATTAATATGACATATAATCTCCATATAGAGATGCAATCACCAGACCAAAGTGTAGTAGCTTATGCAACTATTATTTTGCTAGTATATATCAACTAACAAAACACGTGCTGCTTGTCCTTTAAACCAAGAATTTCAAGCAATCTCTTTACCAGTACACAAGTGAATACAACAATGTGTTTGGTTTATACCTAGCTTAAAAAGAATAAAATATGACACTCACAATAAAAAGTAGATGCAATCCATAAAGCACAAAAGACAAGTATAGAAGGTTGTAGCTCCATGTTATCAGCACATTCACCAGTGAATTAACTCCAAGATTGTTGACACAAAAATTCCAAAACATTGCCAAAGGAATTTACTCATGAATCAAAAGGAAGAAAACAGAATAATCTTCATGAAAAAGAATTATTTAGCACATCTCACAAAAGAAAAAAAAGAGAAAATACTTCTTTAGAGCTTTTATGACTGTAATAACCTAGCATATTTCCCGTTTTGCTTCAGAATAGATGTAGAGTAAGCAGGCATCCATCATAACTCACTTAACAGAAACACAACGAAAGCATAGTACACATGTCAAAGTCAACGAAAGGACCATACCATAGTGCAGAAGTAAAATCCAACTGTTGTAAAGTAGAAAGACATCATTCTAAAGAAGTCAAAGAGCTGTCCAAGTCTGTATACATCACGACTTAAAACTTGTTCACCATTGCCCCCAGCAACCTTCCCTTCAAATAAAGCAATCTGATTGAGCCCAACATCTCGACCTTTTCCAACCTGCAATATTCACAAGCTTAATTGTGCTTACAGTAAAATTAACTGGATATAGAAATCGAGAATTCTAATATAATATAGGAGATCTTACTTGAATATACTCATGATGAGTAACATTTCCTTGGCGTAGTGTTGAGTTAAACCCTGGTGTTTTATCCCCAAATTGTTAGAAACTTCCACAGATCACTCATGGAGAATATTAGGAATGGAAAATACACTATCTCGTACGAAAAAAATAGAATCCACACCATTTTCTAAGAACTTAAACTTCAAGAGAAAAATGATGCACTCAATTTTAGCACAGGGTCAAAGCCTAATTGCATTTTCTTAGTGCCCCATTTGCTACTAATTCTGTGTGTGGCTCTTCTTATTTTGGCCCTTAAATTCTGTGTGTGGCTCTTGTAAATGGTGCACTCTATTTTAGCACCAGTTTCTTGGGCCCTTATAAATGTTCCCTCTAGTTCAAAAACAAAAACCGCAATGATCCCCTCAGTATTCAGTCCTACGAGAATAGAGATGAACACATTTAAAAGCCACATGCCAACAATCAAAGATGAGATGAAGAAATCTCGTTGCAGGCCGCAATGCATCAACGTAAGTCAAGATGCTCAAATAAGTAATGAGATTCTACAACACCATTTCTGTCCAAGGAAGCAGGAGTAGAGCTATGAAAATTAAAGCAAATACGTATCAGTAGCGGAACTATTCATGACACAGACCAAACATAATGGAAGAAAACACTGTTCTTCTTCTTCTCCAGCTTTTCCTTTTCTTTTTGTGTAGAAAAAGTCAAAACTTTATAATGCCCCAAGTATAACCACGTGATAACTCAGTGATTCCACAAGATTATGCATAGTCAATAAATAATATTGTCCTTATGACAGTCGAAATCATTGAAAAAGAGAACATAGAGATGCTAATAAAAATCAGAATGCTGCGGCTCTTTAGTTCGAACAGTATCACAAGTAATTTTCATTCGCAAAACCAGAACTGAAGGCCACTTCCAGGAGGCATTGAAGCATAAAATGATTCTGTAGAGAGCTTAAAACCGAAAGAAAGGTTCAGCTAGTAATATGACATTAACATAACAAGTATAATATAGTTCTTCAAACACGATTCTCTTGTAAACAAAAATATTCATCAAGTCAAAACCTGAAAAGATATCTTCACTGATGTTGATGACACGAGAAGCCTTGCTTATTCCACCCCGAGTTATATGAAAAACTCTATCAAATACATCAGGATGACCGTAATGCATACGAACCCTGAAAAAATAAAAGGTTATTTCCTGGCACTCATTCCGAAAGGTCAGTCGAAAAACAGGAACCATGTAGTTTACTTACTTCAGAGGATTTGCAAGAACGCGTTGTCCAAGTGTTACAAAGCTGGTTTCTTGATTAGACATGAATGAGGCTAAAGAAGACACACTGCAGGTCATCACACATACAAGCACAAGAAAAAGAAGGGAATGAATACATAATCAGATTTGCTTGATGTTTCTCGGAACTACCTAAATCATATGCATAGCATCAAAGGGAAGTACCTTCCTGTAAAAACGTGTTCTCTAACACCCAAAATTGTAGGAGGACGGATACCATGATCACGACGGAATTCTTCAAGAAGATTTCTCATTTTCAACGCCTCTTCGAAATAATTATCCTGAATCAAATGACCCGCATTAGAATAACCAAGAGCTTCAAGAAAATAACAGTTCCTGTCTGTGTATGCATATGAGTATGGATCATACAAGAACCTTACAAATTGTAAACCAGACAGTAGAGAGTCAATGGAAAGGATAAGACAAGAATAGAAGATACTGCACTGACAGTTTAAGAAACATTAAGGGAGAACAAAAATGAAACCACTGCTGTCTCATAACATGGCGACATGTTTTTAGTCAAGAAATGCATCATGAAATAGAGGGAAAAACACAGTTCTCTACTTAAATGTATACTGCTCAGCCTTTAAAACCAAAATGGAAAGATAAAAAGACGCTGAACTTGACAACCCATAATGGAGAAGTAGGGGTGTCAAATGTGTGGGTCGGGTCGGGTCGAAAATGGTCCGACCCACATCGACCCATTTAACCCGTTTTGACACATTTTCATGCAATATAAATTTGATGACCCATACCCAACCCGACCCATACCCGACCCATATTACCAACACATATTAATATTTAACTTAATTTAAGAAAATCTACTCCCACTTATTTAGTCCACTTTAAACTTTTCACATAAATTATTTGAATAAAAGTTTCACATCAAATTTATAAAGTAAATTAAATAATAAAAAATTAGTAAATAAAAAAAAAAAATGTGGATACCTCTGAATTGAAATATTTTTTGGAAAATAATTTTTTTAAAAAAATCAATTTTTTAATTATTTTTAAAAAATTGAATTTATTTTTATTTTATTTTATTTTTTCTTTCTTTCTTTTTCTTTTTCTTTTTATTTTCCCTTTCTTTTCTCTTTTCTTTCTTCTTCCTTCTTCTTCCCCCTTTCCCTCTACCGATGCCGCCCAACGGTGACTGGCCAAGACGCAGGCCAGCGAGCCCAAACTCGACCAAGGCCGACGAACTCGAGGCTCGGCCGATCTAAGCTCCGCCGAGGTCGCTGGCAGTGGTCAAGCTCGGGCTCGCTCGGATTTGGCGAGCCGCAAACTCTGTTGCAGCCAGCGAGTTCGGGCCTTGCCTACCTAAATCCGAGCGAGCCACAGCTCAGCCAAGGCCGGCAACCTCGTGGCTCGCCTATCCAAATCTAGGCCGAGTTCTGGCCAGCGAGCTTAGGGCTCGCCAGCCCAAGCTCTATCACGGCTCGCCTGCCCACGGCAAGCTTGGGATCGACGATGGTGACGGCGGCGTGATGGCGGAATCGGCAACGGAGGTCAAGAACGCATAGAGGAGGGGGATGGAAGGAGAGAGATGATAGGTCTACCTAATAACTCACTCAACCCATATTTAACTTTCACTTGACCCATGTTTAACTTTTACTTGACCCATATTTAACTTTCACTTGACCCATTTAATTAAAAACTTTCACTTGACCCATTTAATTAAAAGTGAGTCATAATATGGATTTATGACCCATATTGACACCTCTATGGAGAAGTTAAAAAATAGGAACAAACAATAATTATGTGTGATGCAATTATGGAACTAATTTCCCAACACAGCAGAAAGATCACCAAACAGAATCCAATATTAGCTGTCTACTTAAGAATTAGTATCCGATACAAATGGGAGGAACTAATAAAGCTTGAAGAGAAGCTCTAGGATTCAAATACCTGATTCATGTCAATGGTCTGAACTGCATTTCCACGAGTAAATATAATGGCATGGTTCTGGTTCTCAGGTTTTCCCTCACCAAGTTTTGGATTTCCAGGCAATTTAATGGAGTAGATTTCCTGAAAGAAAGTTAATGGGCAAAGCAACAGAAAGGTCTTTATATGCACAAAATGCATACATATAGATTTTTAAAGAGCAAAAGATGGAAGCAAAAATGCACCATCTTAAGTACTTAAAAAGGCAATAACAGGTCATTTCTTATAAAAGATAGCTACTTCAGGACACAACAAAGAAGAAAACTAACCATATCTTTTCCATTTACATCAGCCTTTACAAGCTTCGAGTAGAATTCTTTGTAGACTTTTCCATTCTTCAAAGTCTCAACCTCATCGATAAAAGCAACACGTAGCGCTTCATTTCTAGGACACAAAATAGACATAAATCCACACACACATCAAATATGAAATTAAAAATCTAAAGGAATTTCCTTACGAGCAGATATAAGGCACCTAATGAAATATAGGAAAGCAGGAAACAAGAAATAGAGCTAGATGTTACCTTTGCATTAACATTGCAATGTCAGCAGCCTCAGGTTTCTGCTCCTCCTTTTGCTTTCCATAAATCTGACATGTCACTACATATGTGAACTTCAGATCTGCCTGCGCCCTCGCATCAGGTGAAAATTCGAACCCTCGAGTATCAGTTACATCGCTGCTTGAAACTGCAGATTCAACATCTGAAATATCCAAATCAAGCATATATAAGACAGTGAAAGCCATCCTATCACATGTATATGAAAGGCCTCGAAGCCAACCTGCCAAACCAAGTCTTTCCAGGTAGCTCTGAAGCATAAGTGCTTTTCTGTAATACATCATCCCGCGAACTGCAAATCTCAGCCAAATCATATGTCAGAGAAAACGGATTCATCAGATGATTAACTCAAATGATCTTATCTTTCCAAGTAAAAAAGGCATTAGCAGCATATGTAATACATGCACCAAAGATTATCAATCAATTGAAGAAAGCGAAGTATATAATAAAAGAAAGAAAGAAATTTACAAACATCAGGTAATTAACTCAAATGATCTTATCTTTCCAAGTAAAAAAGGCATTAGCAGCATCTGTAATACATGCAGCAAAAATTATCAATCAATTGAAGAAAGCAAAGTATAAAAAAAAAACAAAGAAAGATATTTACAAACATCAGGATGTGCAGAATGCTCATTTTAATTGGCAAAACCGTTTTAGGTTGAAGAATTCCCTCTGTTGCTTCCAATTCTTCAACACATATGACAGCAGCCCAATGATAATATTTCAGATCAGTCAATATTCACAGATAAATGCAACGTAGTCTGTGTGATGAGAGTGAACAAATCCATGAACAATGAGCAAAATCAACAGTTCTTTTGTCACATAAAGTATTTTAGGGCATGTTTTTATACACTGAAGCACAAGCAAAATGTACATTCTCATTTTCCCACCAAAATTAAATGGAAAAACTATATGTGAATCTACAGGCTGACATCTGTATATTATAAAAGTTTTGGGATTTAGTGTTAAAAAAAGTCAAAATGCATCTGCTGCAAGTTTCAAAATAACTAAATAGAAAATAGTAAAAATCTATTCAGGCAGGCCCTTATACTTGGAATCCATGAAATTATAAATCTTTTCAAAAGCCACATATGCTGCATATGGCTTTTAGTAAGTAGTCGTGGGGGTGCCAAACAATGGCTACTTGTTAGGGCCCAATTTTACGTGTGCGGTGTTCATTACAGGAAGTCAGTGTTCACTAGGCAGTCAACCATGAGTAGAGCCTCCGAAGACTATATAGGCTGCAGGGAAAAATGGAGGGAGTTACATGGCCTAATGTGTGGCCTGGCCGACTACAACATAGATTTAAAAGAAAATAATTTTCTTTAAAAAGCTAGTGCTCTCTGGCAATTACAACTCAGTGCTGATAAAAGTTTCATGGAAAATCACAAGGTTAAAGGATGTGAAGTTGCATTGGACATGTTGCAATCATGCCTCAATAAAATGGTTGTGAAGTGGTAGAGACCACTGTACAGTTGGCAAACACCAGGAGAATGGTCAATGAAAGTTAGAAATTTAACAACGTGGAAACTGATAAGGACAAACCATCATTTGCAAGAGCAAGCGTGTTGAGATAGAATAAAATTAAGATTCAGAGAAAGAAGAGGGCACGCCAACAACACGACATAAAGCAAGCATTTATTTTTTATCAATTTTCTCTTCCCATGCTTTTCAGGTCTGGTAGTGTAGTATGAAAGAAAAAGGCATGCCAACAACATGACATAAAGCGAGCGTTTATCTTTTATCAATTTTCCTTTCCCATGTTTTTCAGGTCTAGTAGGGCGGTATCCATAGATTTAGTCTCCTTCACCAATATACTTCATATTTCCAGTTTAATCCATTTTAGCACACTATGTACTTTAAACTTCCAGCAATTTATTGATTTTTTTCCAGCACATAGGAGTAAATTAATAGCATGAATTTAACCACATACATCCGGACTCCATCGGATGCACTTGTGCATGTGTGGAACCAATAAGCAATTCCTGTTGTTCCTCCATCATTTGAATTTAAGATCATCTCGAAGTGACAGGTCTTCTAAGCAAAACACCATTGACTTAAGAGATAACACTTTATGGTTGTCTTAAATGACATCAGACAACAGCATCTTTTTATCTCATCAAGCCATGCGAATCGACTGGGTTTGCCATTGTAAAAAGAAAAAATACAAGCACCAATCACTATTCGTGACTAATGCCATGGAGAGATAAGAAAAAGCCAGTGAGAAGGATGATCCTAATTTACAGGCCATTTAAGGGAGGTCAGTCTATGACCATTTAAAGTTATATTGTGCAGAAACATATAGAACACACAAAAACTGTCGACATAAAAAGAACACTAAGATTTTCTGTCGGGTGATCTATGTTCCAAGGATCTCTTACTCAAAGAACAGAAGAATAGGACCCCATTTTTTTCCTATCCTTCAATAAAAATTAACTCAGAATCCAACAAGGAACAAGCACTTTAACATTGTTTTCACAAGATTTTGCCTATTGTCTCTGATTATAAGAGAAATTTTTTCCTAAAATAAATCTTCACGAGAACTTGAATTTGAGATGAATTGAGTAACGGACTGACTATAACTCAGAACAACAGCCGCTTACACTAATAAATAGAATAAGAAGAAGAACAGGAAGTTGCACGCATGAGAATCACCATATAGAAACAGGGCAAGAAAAAAGATCTCAAATATAAACCATTAGTTAATACTAGTTCAAATGACAATTGATAGTCATAAATTTCCATTCACAACAATTTGATGGCACATTCTCATGCCCAAAAGCAACACCCCGAGCTTAGCATGGAAAGTATCCCAATTCAACCCATAAACAGAAAGTGCAAAAGAGTGCACGATAAAGAAGAAGAAGAAGAAGCATCCCCTCTTATAGACCAACAATGAATATAAAGATTATATATATATATATATAGAGGAATCACCTGTTCTTGCCAATGTTTGTCCGCGATAAGAAGCCCAAAAACGGAGTTCTAGGATATCGTTGGGACTATCAAGCAATTCCGACTCCAGTGCATTTTCATCGCGTCCAATTCGAGCAAGGAAATTTTTCCACTCATCTGGGGTTAAAGTCATTTGATGTATCCAGTGAAAAATAAATTAGAAAAAAATTCAATTACCAGATAAACACTGCAAACACTAACATTTAGCAGAGACCAAATGAACCTTTTTCACCCTCAAGTCTATCAAAATCAGTATGTTCTATAATCAACTCAATAGCTTAACTGCACTGTAGCCACAAACAGATACTATTCATCACAATGGATGGTTTTTGCACCAATAAAGTACTTCTATGATACACATTTCTCATAACAACGAGACAAGTCCTTTCTTATTTGCTCTACTTTTTGTCACTCTAAATATGGAGTGCATATACTCCTCCAACCGTCTGTATTCACTGGTAAGCATTGAACATGCTCAATCAGACAAATTCTTTAGCCTGGAATAATGAGTCCAGGGGACAACGATTTGTAAAATGCAGCAAAAAAAAAAATGGAGCAAAATTGACATTTTTAAGCACCTCCTGGAATTTCAGAAAAAAAAAAAGAAAACTTCTGGAAAGCTCTAATGAACACAGAAAATTGATGGTCCATCCTGGAAAATGTACAATCTAAACTATATAAGCAAGAGACAAAATAAACATGTCAAGAAGATTAATGAAGTACCCGGAAATATCTTCTGGAGGTAAAATAAAATGGATATTCCATCCTCATTTTTCTTCTGGAGTTCAGGCAAGCTATATAGTACAATCTCGGAGTAGTATGGAGTGAAAACACTGCATATAACGCAATCACAATATATTAAGCGACGTAGCACTTACTAGAAAAAGAAGACAATGCACTGAAGTAAAGCTATTGCCTGAATGGCATCATCTCTCGGACGGGTTTGGCTGGAGGCATGTCCATAAATAGAGAGTTGGTGAAGAACTGCAGCCTACGTCTTGCCTCAAGATTCCTTGGGACATTGGAAGCAGAATCTTTTATTGTTATCAATGAGTATAACCTCTTGACTTGTCCTTTCTGCAGATCAACAAAGGTTCATCAATTCTGACATGAAAAGCAATAGGCAATAAGGACGGAGGGAAGGACAACAATGTCAAACAGAAAAAGTTTTACCAGATCTGCATCTCTGGGCCACTTTAATTTTGAAAATAAACGGCCTTCAGTCCGTGCTTTGGCCAAAAGATTCCACGTATTAAAGTTTTCCCTGAAAATAAATGCAACAGAACTCAGAAATAAAGCAAATACCACTTTATCTAAAATTATGAAGATATATTGCAACATAAGCAACCTCATATCTATTGAAAGTACATCATATCGCACAACATCATAGAGATCTTGAACAGCCTTTATTGCTCCTTTCTCCGAATCCGCCGTCTCTGACTCTTTCTGTATGATAAACATTTGAAGATAATATGACATATCCATGGGGTAACAGCATAGAAATGATCAGAATAATAGCCCAGATCACCATCAGCATACTTAAATCCACACGACCCAATGCCTCAACAACAAGCGTCACTCCTCACCAGTCAAGAACCAACTCTGACCCATATATAGCTTTACACATCCTTTGTTTTCAACGATAAAAGTGAATTTCTGCAGCTATTTACTTAATGCTAAGCTAGATCAGCGAGTTACTTAATTATAATAGTGTACTCAAAGTTGAAATGCTAGTAATCAATTTCAAAAGTCAAACTTTACATTTATATTTATAATTTTCACCAATTTCTAACATATTTGGAACTGTAAATGCATAATCTGCATTTATTTTAGGAACCAGTTTAAAATTTTGGATGGAACAAACTTAGTTAGTGCCGTTCTGCAAATGAACTCTTGTTCAATTAAATGATTTAATTTAAAGCTTTAACATTGCTAGTAATTACTTAGTTAAGTATTTTGGAGCTTTGTAATCCTATATGTATGAGATTTGCAAAATATTCTGTAAGTTTATCAATTTAACAGTTATACAATTCCTTAAGATTCTATCTAATAGACACCTCACCAATCCTGTGTGAAAAGGTGAGTTTGGAAAGGTCAATGCCACTGCACCACCCCTGAGCAACGAAGCAAAGAAAATCCGAATATAAAACACCTATGAGAAAGTAGTTTGATACTTTTATTGATAGAGTGGAAGTATCCTTTCAGCCTCCCCACACATTGCTCAAGAATATAACTAGACAAAAATCATCTCTGCACATCAACTTTCCCCCAATCACTCCATTTATGGAGTATATATTCAGGGAAAAGAAATTAAGCAGAAGAGAAACGATTATAATGATAAAATTCTAATAAAAGGCACAAGGAGCAATGACAGGAAATGTAAAAAAATTTAGAAACAGATGACAATGTCATTCTACTTATTGTCTTTAGAGATACTTCTAAAGTTAAACCAGCATTTCATTTGCGAGTAAGGCACAATTAATAGCTCAAGCACACATAGACATCATGACTACCAATGCAACAAAAAGTACTTTCGCCATCAGTCTGCGAAGCACAAGAAAATCCAGAAGTAGGGGCAGTATACGAACCAACATTCCCATGAGTGCCGTCACTCTCGAAATCAATAACGACAGCTTATCCATCCGAAAATCGTCATGAATGTTCCCTTTCTTTATACTTGCTTCAATGGCCTCATATACTTTCTCAACCCTGGCACAGGAATAGGACAACATTAAGACAACTTAACTGTTCAGTAGCTGACTTTGACAATTGACATTTTGCTTAGGGGTAACATAATTCTACTAAAGGCCTCAAGAAACCAGAGAAAGAGTTTGATTACAAGACAAAGCATCTATGATATCAACTCACTTGACAATTGAAATTACCAAGAATGCTTACCACATCCTTCCTTCTTCATTAAGTATTTCTGTTAAAATAGACTTGATGGAATAAAAGCACTCCTCCACAGCATATTTCATGTAGTCATCTCTACAGATCCTTTCCCATAGATCTTGCGGCGAATCTCTACTATCGACAGCGATATCCTTTGCTATAAATATCTGCATTTATATCAACAGAAACATGAACTCTGAAAAGAGGGCAAGAAAAGATGCAAGTTGCAGGATAAATGCATGAATCAATCTCCGGAGAAGGTGAAGATCTTGTTTTTATGTTTTACACTGACGAAGGGAAAATTGAGGGAGACTTACCTTGCTTGCAAGAAGAAAGAGGGGCCATTGCACCAAGGGCAGTTTCCAAGAATTCTTAGGCATCAAAAGCAACTCCATTTCTCTTGAAAAAGCAAGTAATACTATAAAATAAGTATCTTAGAGCAAACAAAAGCAAGATCTAATTGGCAGATTATGTATCATAAAAATGAGAAATTATCAAAGCCACCCTTTCAGGTTAGTGACATAATCAAAGCATATCTCTTCGCTTACAGGTTGGTGATATAGTCTTCTTCTCTGAGGTTCTTAACAATTTCATTCCAGAAGGGGGCAAAATGAGCAGCATCCACTTTATTCTCCACAACCTTTGTATGAATAAAGTCAACAAGTACCTTAGCATTCCAGCGCAAAGACAAACTTCAAAAGTATATGTTTGGTAAGATGATAAGATATGTAAGTCCATGGGAATAAAAAACAGCTTTTGCATAAAAAGCACTAAAAGATCTTAAGAGTTTTCTATGCTTATCATAGCTTTCTATGTTTATCATAATTCAACTAGCAAGAAAGTCACCTGGCTGGAGGGGCGATTTGAAGTCCTGAAAAAGACGAGTCCATAAAGAAATAAGATGGTTTCCAAGTGCAAAATATTGCTCTCTAGGAATTGAAGAAAAAATGCAAAATTTCATGAGACATTAATAGAATAAAAAAGGGAGAAATAGGTCAGACCTGTTGGCAAGTGGAGCATGAAGGTGTTCCATGAATGCACTGGGAAATTGCTCGAAAAGTCGGTGAACAGATTCCAATGATCTGATCTGCAATATTACAGCATACATTTTTCACTTTGACAAAATAAATGGCAAGAAACATGCAAATGGGTACGTCCTCCATCAACTTACAAGTGAAGAGTAAAGGGGAAAGCAGGAAAGCATTGCGGACGAGAAAAATTACCTCCCCCAGATGATCTCGTGCCCCAAGTAAAAATCCCCACACAGCAGATATGATGATGTAAAACACATAAATATCCAAAAGATAAATCTGAAGAAATCAAATAAGAAACAAAGGAACAAAAAAAATCAATGAACACGATAACAAAATGCTCTCGACAAAAAAAGAACATAATTAAAATGACAATGTCGAAATGAGCATTTATTTTTCTCGTTGCTGGTCATATGTATAGAACTAACTTCGTGGCACCGGTAAAAGGATAACATCTTGCTTCTAACATAGGAGTTGCTAAGAGTAAAATTCGGGAAAAGGAGCCCATTTGGTTCTTTACGTTGGAGAGCCCCTTTTCAAAAGATTATCCTTGTCATTGGACAGAATAGCCAAACCCCTTTTTTCTTTTGATATCTCCGGGATGATAAAATTCATTTTTCCCTGATCAAACTAGAGGTTACCAAGGAACCATGCATAGCACTGAATAGGGAGCCGCCGTATACACCAGCTATGCCTAACGTGTGAAATGAGTGCGCATAAGGATGTTGTCTACGTGCAATTCGTTAAAACAGAAACTTTTCTTTTCTTTATTCCTTTCTTTTTCGAAAAGTTTGGGATTCAGAAGTGAAAGAAATCATTTTATCTACTAATACTGGACAAATTGGCGTATTACCAAATCACGCGCCTATTGCCACAGCTGTAGTTATTATTTTTAGGCTTCTTGGCTGAAAAAAGAATCAAAGTTGTTATAATTCTCCATTTTATATTGCAATTTTACAAATTTTTCTACTTAGAAACCAAAAGTAAAAGCTAGAAGCTGGAAAGAGTCAGCTTCTTTTACTCAATTCTTCCTTTCCTTTTTATTAAAATGGCAGGTCCTCACCCCCCACCCCCAAAAAATAACGTATCAAAAGCTGCTAAACCATCTCAAATTCAGCATAAAGGTTGATAAAGCAGTGACATGACAGAAGGAGCTGGTAAATATATGGACATCATGGTAGGGTTGTGGTGGTGATGGTGTAGTGCTGGAGATGCTGCAAGGAGAGAGTGGCGCTTAAAGTTGCGAGGAAGTAGTGGTATAGGGGAGTTAATGGTGATGAAGCTGCTGCCAGTAGTGTAAGGGTCGGAGACAATATGTCATCACTTTATTTGGAATTACAACTTCATTTTCTCAAATTACCAGCCTTAGCCTTCCCATCACTCTACCATAACATAAAACATCAATCAGTTTCTGATAAACCCAATAACTAATTGGATTACATCTTTATGACCAGACAAAACTTAGAAGGTACAGGGTAAGGAGTGAACCAGAGAACCTATCTTGCATCCTACCACAAGCACAATAATCTGCATAATTCGGGGCCAGTGGGGGGTTCAAAGGAGAAAACTGAATTAGGCATCCCAACTTACAGCAACCACAGGAGCCCATAAGCTGGCAACTGTCAAAGCATTGTGGTTATCTGCAATAAAATGAACATTATGGACAACCAAACGGCATCAACAGGAGAAACAAATGGAGATTACAAGAAAGGCAAATCATCGGGCAAAACAAAAGATGCTAGAGATCACCATTCAGTTACCCTCTTTTTAACTAAAATAGGAAAATGGGGTGACCCCAATACACAAAGCTCATCACTACACTAGACTCGCGAAAGGACCGTCTAGCATATGCAGCTTTTCCCTTGCAATATATTCTTGCAAAGTTGTATTCACAACTTGAAGCAATAGACTTCAATCAAAAGGCCCTTGAATACAAGATCGAACCTTAAAGCAAAGCAAGAACTCTAAAGGGAGAAGTATATTAGGTGTTTAGAGTGCCATAATAGACAGCCTGCCTTGTATTTTGTTAACTCAATTTATTCCTTGCATGCGACCATCCCTTCCACACAGCTAAACTCTTGCATATTACAAGGCAATTTAACATAGTTGTAGATGAATCAAATGCCAGGCATTGGAAATTTCTTCAGAAATTGCTAGACAGAGTTTTATGTCAAATTCAAATTATATGCAACACCAAAGAATGTATATTAACATAAGTTTTGGTTTGAAGGCAAGGCAGCATTGCAAAACAGAACTGCCTTACTTTTTGATACAAAATCATGCCACGAATATTGCAGATTATCCTCTTTAACAATGTCTCTTGTTGGCTTCACTAAAGGCTTGATCTGCAAAAATCAGGATTCAAAGCAATTTAAAGACATACAAACATCAAATCTCATGACAATAATTATCACTAGAAGAGATGTCACAAACCTGAAGAAAATATGCAAAAGAAAACTTTGCACTCAATGTGACCAGCCAAAAGATCATGTACCTGCAATTTGAAGATCATCCATATCAGAAAATCAACTTAGACTCGAAGTTGATGTTCTACCAACAAGATTGAGACTAGACACAGAGATATAGAGAAAAGTAACAAAGATATGAGCAAATGAAGTTAAAGCGAAAAAAAATGGATTGCCCGATTAGACGTCTGAACATTACTTGAAAAAATCACTAGTCCTCTCATACATGCCACGTCCCACATAATACCTTTCCTGTAAAAACATAAGGCAAACCAGGCAAAAAGCAAACTGTCAACTATACAAAGAAAAGTTGACAAGAGAAACACGCAGAAATCAAAAGTAAGAGAACCTGACGCATCCATTTCAGGAAGCGAATCAGAGGCCAGCGATCACATTGATTTGTCAAATGACGGCAGGCTGGTATCCGCATTAACATACTAAGGAAAAACTGGAAACCAGCATAGATGACAATAACAATCACATACAACCTATATATAAACGAATCTGCTTGATTCTGCTCCTGGAGAGCCTTCCTGCAGTGTATTCAAAACAGCAAAAAGAGGGAATTAACTATGCTAATAAACTGAATACAAGTCAAGGGAAATGAAAATTAGGACGAATGCAAGAATACATACACATAAAGGAAAGTTATAAAAAATGAAGCAGCAGTAAACCAAAGGAAGCGGAAAAAAATTCTAGAGACTGCCATGCGCCTCGATGTTGAATATGCACCATACATCATCACTATATCAAGGACACCTTCATCACGGAAATGCAACTTGATCAGGAAAAATAACAAAGAATTAATAGTAATAGCATTTCTGGAAAGGTGACATCTTCCAAATGTAGAGATTTCTATGAAAGAAAACCATCTCAGAATGACAAAGATAGTCCGTAGTTCATAGAGAAAACACACTTTCAATAAATTTCATCACCACGAATGTTGGGCCTAGACTCAGAAGCTCCCGAAGAGTATCGGAGTTAAAACGCCCATCATTGAAGGCAATTATCGTGAGTCCCTATAGCAAGAGTGAAAAATATCATGTAATGAAAAAGAATGAAGTCTTCATCATAACTCTGCAAAAGTAGTAAATATAAATTAATAGCACCACACAAGAACACATACGTAGACTAGCATTTCTCCAAAGAAGATCAAGAAAATTCATTACGTAGATTCCATAGAAACCTTGAATAATCAAAATCACAACAAAGAGACCAAAAATATGTCAAAAAATAGTTCTACCAGAGAGGTAGGGTCTTACATTTGACCCTGAAAAGCCTCAGAAGCTGAGTCAAAATATAAGAATAAAGAAACATGCAATAAGCGCTTTTGAGAGAGAGAGAGAGAGAGAGAGAGGAGTACACAGTTTAACAAATATATAGCATGATATTAAGCACATGCAACCAAGCAGTATGCATTTTAGACCTGAGAACAGAAATGGAGTAGAATTATGCTTCAACGTCAATTTAGCAGATTGAAAGGCATGTAAAAGCTAATGTAAAATAGATTTAGCATTTTGTTTTCACAATATGAGCTTTGAAGACTAATTCGTAAAAACTGAGTGAGTTAAGAGAGCACATCAAGTTGACAAGGAAAATTGAATTTATTCAAATTAGACTTGTGCAAACCTGAAACATCATAACAAGAAAGATCCAGAGTCGATGGAAGCTATGGTAAAGATGAAGGAAAGTGCGGTGCTCCACAAATGATGTTTTCCCCTGGCGCTTAGTTCCACTAGTTTGAAGAAGAATCTGTAAGAAGCAAAAAGAAAAATAGAAATACTGGTCAACATCCATTAGCAGAAGAATAGGAGGAAAAAGAGGCAGGCGATACATGCATAAGCAGAAAAACAAATACAAAGGCTGGATTTATACCTTCGTCCTTGATTTTGGCTTTTGAAAGAAGGGGGAATCCTTTCGCCATGGCCAGCTCAGGTCAAAGCAATTAAGCGACCTGCCAACAGTGCCATAACATTTAGCCAACCATCAAAGAGAAAGCCACTAATGATAGACACAAAGACGGATATTAAACATTACCAGAAGTATTCATTAAAATCATCATAGTTTCTCCAGGAAGAATGCGGAGCCCTGCCATTGTCATTGTTTCCAGCCTCCTGTATGTTACATGTCATTAAGATAAACGGAAAGGAATAGATGACTAACACTCACATGATGCGAGTGAAAATGTAGTTCAAGTTTTGTCAACAAGAGATGGAGGATCTCATCACAATCTACTGTCAAGATGGCAATCATCTGCTGCCAATCCTCTTCAAACAAAATTAACATTGTAGACGCCACTCATGATTGGCAAATTGGTATGTTCAATTCAATTTCCTACTAAATGCACGCCAATAGGCCCTAAACATCAGTTAAACAATATATTCACCAGGTGCATTTACCATCAGGACAGTGAAAAGAGTAGAGACGTTACCACACATTGGGACTGACAAGTCACGTTGCCAAGCAGAGATAACCAGCACCATCACTCACAAAACAAGAAACATGAGGTTCATATCCAGCAAAAAAATTTCTCCTCTTTTGCAGCTCATCAAAAGATATTATCACATTACACAAAGAGGCAAAAAGAGAAAACCAATTGTCAAGTATGCCATACTTAAAAAGTACGCAGAAGACAAGTAATTTAAAGAAAAAGAAAAAGGCATTTGTGAAAAAAAAAAGGCATTTGTGAAAAAAGAGTCACCAAGGAAGTAGGGGTAATAGCTGGATATAGTAAATGCATTTCTATTAGATTAACCGTGCTCGACCAATGAATATGCCTACTTAAGTCTGGACTCACAGTGAATTTGGAAAGTTAAAACAGCAAAACCACTGATATTCCTGCTGAGCATTGACACTATCACAGAATGACACAATGCGATCAACGTTTGCGCTCTCATCCATCAAAATGAATGCCAAAAAAGCTCCTTGAGGTGACAAGCGAAACAACCTATCCATTCTAAAGAAAATTTACCCACGAGTAACATCTCATAGAGGCAAAAAACTAGTTACTGCTTAATGTGCACATGCGCGCGCGCAAGTGTAAGAGAGAGAGAGAGTGAGAGAGTTTCCTGCTTTAGTAACAGATGCATTTGCAATTGATTAGAGATGAAGCAAAGAATCTGAGGCCTACCGCTGCAACCACTTCATATAATGGAGCAATCACTCGATCAAGAAACGACGAAACACCCTCATTATCAGTACAACTATTAGCTGGCTTTGCAATACTTTGCTTTAATGTCTCATCCATTTCCCTTGCCATCTGTCATCAAATCTTAGAGTTCATATGGCATAATGGAAATTAAGGATGGTGAAAAGGAAGAAAGAACAAGCAGAACAGAAACACAGAGAAGGTAAAAGGACGAAATCTTACATGATGGAATATGTAACATAGGCACTCTGGCAAGAAACGAATATTGGCAGCTTCACCCCATATTAAGAAGTACAGTGAGACAAACAGTAGCTTCTTCTCCTTGCTAACAGCATCAAAACTGCAGAGATTCACCAAGTGAATTCTCAATTGACAACCCCTCAAAATGGAATTTCAAAAGTATTGAGAAGGGAACATCAAAATATACCGGCCCCATACTGGCTGAAGAATCAAGTAGTTGCACCACTTTATATAATTATCTAGCGACTTCTTATATACATTATCGACAGCAGCTTCATGTAATTTCTGAAGTGAAACAAATAAAAATCCACCATTAGCCCATGATCACATTGAAAGTATCAAAAAATAAATTTAATCCCTGCACTAAAAAATAAAGCACGTCAACTGGTCACGATTGACAACCAACGACAATCAGTTGCTACAATTGAACTATCCAACTAATTTCAAGGGTTTTGTCTCAGACGACAGCAAAAATTGGTAGAGAGGTTTTATTCATCATAAAAGGGAAGTTATGGATCTGAAGATGTTGGTTTCTCTAGGGTCTATCAGCACATTTGCAGTAGAGAGTACATTCCAGGTAGGTGAACAGATCCCAGAGTCTTTGCTCCCATTTATGGCTTTTCTGGAAATCATCTTGCTAGGAGTTGAGAGAATTTCTCAGAAGAACTAATTAGAAGAGAAGAATGATGATCAAGGTAGCACTATCTGCATAGGTAAGGTTGGGATTGCATTCCAATGATCTAAAAGGGTAAACTTCTTCAACAGATGCTGTTGCGAAAAGGAGGAATGGAGTATATATTGTCACATAGGATATTGGCTCACATTTTGCATTTGGAGGCTTTTGATAATGAAAGTATCAATTCTATTACGGTTCGATTGCATAGAAAAGGACTTTCAACTTGGCAGGCCCCTCCCAGCCCAACCCTTGACACTCTTAAGATCCTTTTCCAAACCTGTTCCTTATAGAACATGCACATCAACAAATCGATCCTATTCCTATTCTTCAAAAATGTTGAGCTCTCGCTTTCATTAGGTGTTTTCCACATGTAATAACAACAACCAATGTGGTGCTGTCAATGAATTTTTACTAATTATGAGATACAAAGAACTATGGAATTACTGTGCAGGCAGAAGCATTTTATGCCAGTCAATCATGGACATTATACACATAACCAAATAAGCAAATACAGCACTTGAAGCACATGAATTTAACTGGTCAAGGTAACTTACTGGTTCAGTTTCCTCAAGTAGGGAAAGTTGAGACTGTTCATTTGCAAGAAGATGAACCACATGTTCCCGCTGATTGGAAACATTGTCTTTCTGAAAGCGGCATGATTAAATTATCATAAGATCAACTCACATGGAAAGAAAAGCATCACTTGCTGACATAAGTAGATATAATAAGGAAGGCCATTCAAGTAAAATCAGGGGATGCAAGGGGCATTACTGTAATATAGCCAAAACTCGGGAGGTGTAATGACCAATAATTTTAGAAAGGGTGAAAAGGTGGGATGCAAATTCAGGATACGCATATCCATTGAGCAAGCATAATGAAGAAAACCACCCAAAAAAAGTGCTGCTTGTCCCATGCAATAAATGTGCATAGATATTAAACCAGAAGTTCAACCAGCCATTTTTATTTTTTCTTAATAACTGGTTTATATGTAGATTGCTACGCTATAGTTCAAGCAGTCGGGTTCAACTAATTGGAACCATTGAACTGCAAACTGAATGCTTCACTTGTCCGTATAGCAATTCAGTCGCAAGCCAATGACCAAGACCAATTAAGACATGTCCCATCAATAACCCAAAATGTGACAGACAGAACACAGGCCATAACCCAAAGCACACACTAAAGTAGACGTGATTGGGCAAACAAAACTGTAACTTGATTTTCATAGCATCTGACAAGACCTGCTACAATATAGAAAGTCTGAGGTGCTGCTTTCTGTAAGCAAATTCCAAATTCGAATGCCTTGTAGGTAGTACCACCAATATATTTGCGTGAACACCACCACCAAACATAATATAAACCAAATCTCCCAAAAGAACAGAACCTTCCATGACAAATTAGAAGCTAAAACAATATCCAGACCCGAGTCCCTATCTGTATGAACTTGCACCTGTATCTATTAAGCACGCTTGTTGCATAAGACTTATGCCAAACAGAAAAGGGCCACAGATTCCCCACAAGTGGATTACCGTGCCAAGCATCCAAATACGTAGATATTAGTACATTGTTAGCAATACTGCACATTAATTAGAGTGAACTGTACTCACAACCTTAATAAATGCAATTAAGTTTATCAAACTAATCCTACACTCGTTTCCATAGTGTGACATTTTGTAGGACTGCTGCCAACTATTCTAAAAGTTTAAACTTTAAGATTAAGGCATGGTTTAATATTTGATTATTCTATCGCTCACCCTCATGCTTGGTCTAATCTTTTTTTGCCAAGTACGAAGCATAAACATATTTGGGGAGGCAAATGTGAGATTTTATAGGACCACTACCAACTGTTCTAAAAGCTTAAGCTATTAGATAAATGCGTTATTTAATATTTGATTCCTGTCACATGGCATTGAAAATTTTCTTTTTAAGCTAACACCTCTTAAATACTTTTTGTTCCCCATTAACTACCTAGAACTAGCTAGATATATCCATATTGGGTCAATCAAATGCATGCCTCAAGAAAAGAAAGTATTAGCATATTTTTCTTTGGTACATTCTATATAACTAATGAAAGAGGAAATGGTGAGAGAGGAGCAACACGCAGGATAGTCATCCATTTACACAAAAAATCGTACTAAACCATCCAGATTCAGGAAGCAAGCCATCAACCAAAAACAAACCTGAAACCCGAAAACATAATGAAGAAGATCGAATATATCCGCATGTCTTGAAGCAGGAAGAGGATAATCTGCAGGCAATTCTGGCAGGCCTCTATAGTCACTTAGAGCTGAAACTGCTGCCCGAACCTAAAAAAAAGTTAACTGAGTAAGATACTTCCAAGTCGGGAAAATGACAAAAACAAGGCAGATCTGGTCTGGCAAAAAAAATGAATAACCTCGGGGAGTCTCACTATCACATTTGTTCTGCTTGGAGCATCCAAAGGTATAATATTATAAGCAACAAGATCCTCCGTCATGGCAACATCAGATTCCATCATTCGTTTCAGCTGCCAAAATAAGTGTCATATGACTAATTAGTAGAAAGCAGAGCTAAGATTTCTTTTTTTCACAATCAGATGCATCCTTCGTTTGTTAAGATAACAATAAATTAACACATTCACAAACATTAAAATAAAAAAAACAAACAGTGAAGAAAGCTATAGTTTGTTTCAGAACATTATTCCAGCATATGCACAGAACTATCATTCACTAAGTTCTCTGAGGACTTGGGCAGATAAATCGTCTCCCTTTGGTGAGAGATGATAGTACATTAATTTTATATGCTTTCTTTCAAAACAATGGTGATTAATTGAACCTCTTCTGGAATTTCTGCACTCAGCTGCTCCAGCACTGATCGCAAAACCTTCAGTGTTGCAAAAACTCTTTTCCTCTTCAGTGTCTTTCTCTCCAGCCTGTAATTACCATCACAATTAGTAAATGTTCCAAAATGTACAAGTGGAAAAGGTTGTCATGATAGGGAACTATGGCAAAATATAAAGGAAAGACATGAAACAAGATCAGGATAGAATAGTTTGGGATAATGGAGGATGTAGTACAAGATAGAGCTCAAGCGTATAAGGCACGGTTTGTTAACATTTCTGTTTCTCTATTTTTCTATTCTTTTGTTCCTCAGAATAGAAAAAGAACAGAAATCCATTTGGTAACGTCTACTAGTTTTTCTATTCCCGAGAATAGAAAATTATTCTAGGGAATAGATTTGAAACAGAAACAAAAAGTAGAAAAAAGCAACTTTTTGTTCCCGGGAACAATTTCTAGAACAAGTATTTCTTTCTTTTCTTCTTCCTCCTCTTTAGCCGCTGGTCGCTGCCACTCGTGACTGCCACCGCCCGCCATCACCACCGCCACCGCCACCGCCATCGAAAGAAGAAGAGAATAGAAAATTTATGGGCCATACCAAACGCATTCCTATTCTTTTTCTATTCTGAGAATAGAAAATTTGTATAGCTACCAAATGCGTTGTTTTACTCAAAAATTGTTCCAAGGAATAGAAATAGAAAATAACTATTTTTGAAAAGAAATTGTTCCCAAGAATAGAAATGTTACCGAACGCACCCTAAAGGTCAAGGCAATCAATTCACATGGTAACAAAAGGATTGTCTGTACTTTCTGCTATTGTCTAAAAACATGACACTCGACGTCTATATTTATCAGCAAAGAAGCAACTAGATGTCATTAATATAATCCTTTTTACTAACAAGTTATGCATCCATTGGATATTAATGCAAATTTGCAGAAACTGTACTCTGTTTATGTGGGGAATACCAATAAAAAACACCGTTATCTACAGGATAAGGGAAATATGTGAAATACAGGGAAGAATCTATATTTTGGCCTCTGCATCAAGCCCAGCAACCATGAATTTCAGCCATTCTAGTGCCAGTACATGACTTTGCTACATGGAGCTACCATCAAGTTGGAAACAACACTAGTAAACTGCCAGGAAATGTGCCAATGCACATCAAGCATATACATGCAAGAAGGACTTACACATGAAACACAGGATGTGACGTAACAATATCAACAAGATACCCAAACTCTAGAACACAATAATAGAAAAGCTGACAAAATTTCCGTAAGGAGTGTTAGGATTTTCACTCTTGACCTATGCTTTGATAAAACACTACACCAAATTTTTTTTCTAAACTTGCCCATTTGTCAAGAAGAAATCTAGGATGACATTTAAGGAGGACATGCTAAATAAAGGGAGACACAGAATAATTAAGAGAGTTTGTCAAAATAAAGTACGACCAATTAACAGATGAAGATTTACCAAGAGAGAAGCCCAATAATTTGGGCATTCACAAAAATGGCCATGTGGCATGTGGAGTGTAAGGAAATGATATGCTACTCAAAAACCACCCATGATGTTGCACGGTTCAAAATGGTCACACACAACCAATACATTGAAACTTTGTAGTAAAAAGATTACTGTACCCAAGGTGAAATTTTGCAACTGTCTACCATGCTATACTGCATTAAATGTCATTTTAAGGAAAGTAGTCATACAAGTTAATGGACTTTACCCTTACCTAACTAGAAGGACAAAAAATCTTATTTAAGAAAGCATATCATTGATCTTGATCTAAAGATGCATCTCAATAATGTTTTTAAGGCCTACAACACTACAAATAACTTCAAGACAAATTGTTTGTTGCAATCAACTTCTGCATAATCACAGAAACTAGGTGCAAAAACATGATAACAAATTCATGTTCCTCCCTGAAACAATAAAAATCAAGATTAGAAAACGATCTTATCTTTAAATCGCCTATGCAAAGTGAGATAACAATGCATGTCTTTTCCTCCAGATACAAGAAATGAAGATTTGACAAGGACCTTCGTTAGATAGACAGGCCACTAAAAGACCCAGAACAATGCTATAAAAAGAGGAGCAAGACAAAACATACTCGCTAAGATTTCCAGTGTAATCAGCAGATTCCCTCAGTTTCATCTCTTCTTCTCGCAGTTTAACTACATTATTTTTCTCTCTGTAAAATCTATAGAACTCTTGCAAACGAGCAATGTCTTGGCTTCTATCAATGGTCCCACCTTCCCTCTTTGCAAGCTTTTGCTGAAAATTAATTCAGAGAGAAAAGAAGCAGACATCTCAGAAATAACTAAGTGGAGAAAAAATCATAATACCACCCTTTAATACTTATTACCATCTCATAAGTTTAGTAGCTATTGTATGTTATAAATTTCAAAGGCATACTGAAAGGATGTTACCTGAGAAAAATCCACAGTTTAAAGAAAGAGATTCACGGAACTTTATGTTTTTTTACGTAAATAAGGATTATAGTTCATTTACAGACTGCAAGTCAACATATAACATCATGCCACAGACACTACAGTTCTATTGAATAAGTCAATTGCGCTATGTCTTAAAAAGCATATATGCATAATTCATCAATAGAGGTTTAAGAGTCTCGTGTGGCTTTTGGGCAAATAAGAAATCTTAATTAAGTGATAACAGTTTATGATGGATAAAGATATTCAATAGACCTATGAATAAAGTTGCTAGAGATAAACTTTTGAAGTCTTTGAATGTCTATATGCTCTGCATTGGTGTTTTGATAGGCTTGAAAGGGGCAGAGAAAGTGCAGTGTATAATATGAGCACCAAGAATAGGAAAACCAAAATACCCAACAAGAGATGATCGAGAACAAAAATTTCTAGCTTTGATGATGATGTGAACTCACCTATGAGTTGCTAAAAAAAATGAATGAAAAAGGTGGAAGGAATATCTAGATTTTGGAACTCAATTAAGACGAGCCTCGTCATTATGCAGAAAAAATTGAAAATGTCCATTACACCAAAATCCAGAGAAACGTCATAGTAAACATGCAAATGAGAGAATCTAAGGAGAATGCAAAGACTTGACTTATATTACCCTGTATCAGAGCTTATCAAAAATTGGGACTTGGAGCCAACCTGCAATCCCCTTGCGGCCCCCCTAAAATCTGAAACTTTCCATCTCAAATGTCCCAAGAAAACTTAATTTTCCCCAATTATATATTCAATATCACTTAATTTTCGACCATAAATCTACCTCTAGAGAACACTTTTTAAAAAGCAGCTCTTGAAATTCAATCACTAAATGGGAACACTGTCCAATAGTAGATGAGTTAGAAAAATGATAATTGAAGTAAAAATAAATTAACAGGTGGGCCATAAAAATCAGTAAGGTGCAGGAGAGTCGCTAGTGAAATTGTGTGTTCGAAAAATTGGGAACTTGTGGATAAATGGAACAAAGAATTAGGGCTGGGGTTTTTGAAGGCAGAAAGGAAATGTCTGTCCTCCTATAACAAGGGAATGAAGTTGTTTTCCTATTCATGCAAAAAGTCAGCTCCAGGACCCACCTTAGGTAGATTTGTTGAAGCAACTCACCATGTTATATAGGCAAAAGTTAGTCAATCCATCAGTCTAAGAGTACCTAGATGTGTTCCTCTGTGTCTTTGAGTGGGTGGGTGGGTGCACGTGCGCACATGTTACAGAGAGAGAGAGAGAGAGAGAGTGCATTGCAACAACGGAAAGCACAATTATAGAACAATGTCGAGTGCACATAGGTGCTTGCATGTACATCTAAAATCGCAAATCGATAAAAGTATATACAGAGAGTCTGCAGCTTGCAAATATAACACAAAGAACGGTGTCCGCGGAATACAAACCTTAATTACCGACATTAAACCAGTCTTGAATTGTAAAACACCTCTTCCTTCGCTGTTGGGATCCAGATTCTGGGCAATCGAATACGCATGCTCACACACTGCAAGTTGGTGAAAAGAATTGACAAGTATTAGAAAAGGCAAAGTCGGAGATCAGATGGGTCCCACATACAATATATCCAAAAATGAGCTTTTCCAGTCGGCTTGGATACTTGGACATGCAGGGTTAACACAGAAAAGGTAGCACTTTCAGCAACCAACTAACTTCGTAAATCAATAAATCCAACAAACATGTAAACAATCACATACTTTTGTTAGGAAAAAAAATTAATTAACAAAGAAAAAGAAAAGAGCGTAATCAATGAGTTCAAGATGAATATAAGAGCCGGTACCCCAAAAAGAGATTAAGAAAAACAAAGGGAAAAGTATGGTATACAAGAAAGAAAATAAAAATGAATAAAACAATAAGCAAGATCAGGAAGCAATCCATTCTGCTAGAGATTTTCTTATGAATCCCCTCAAAAGATTTTCCGCATCTAGTGTACTTCCAAAATTCTTCTATTTCTCTCAAACCAAATATTCTATGTAATTTATAGGGGGAGAGGACTCGAAAAGTACCTATGACTGTTTGTGGGATAGTCCAAACAACACCAGCTTTCAGCAAGAATTGTAATAAGTTTCTAAAGCCAACTATTGGTGTCTGAGAGTGGGATGACGGATTGCACACTCCCTCACAAAAACAATCATAAGGTTTCTTTGCCGAAAATTCTCATTGTTTAAAAGTTCCGTTATATGCTGCCCAAATCGACTGTTGATGACAGAAAGCCCATCCAAATAGAGGATAAGATTTTGCTCCTGGAAGTGTTGTAAGTGCTCTTGCAACTCCCCCTTGATCATTCTGTATGCATTCTATTTAATTGTACATTCTTAATTCCCCATCATACTTTCCTACTGGTCATAAATTTTCTGTTGTGTTGTTTTACTTCATTTGGGTACACATCATGCATTTTACATAAATTTTACTTCCTCATCTAAAATCTATTTTCTTCTTGATTTACTTTTATAACTTGATGTTTATTCCACAATAATACATGGTTTACAATTTTTGATTAGATTGATAGTACACCACTAGCACCATTATAAGAAAACTGGGTGATTGTAAGAAAAGGATGCCCTCCGAAGCATCAGAGGAAATATTCTGATTAGCTTTAAACAATTACATATGATGATTGCTTTCTATTGGCATGCTAAGGTCTTCAATGGAAGTTATTGATATATCTACAGTCCTTTTCATAAGAATGTCCTTTTATCTGATACCACTTCAAATATGGTTGGACTTGGCACTAAATTCGTAGGCATTGAAAACCATATCCAGAATATTTTAGTAGTCTGATTGGAAATTTGTGCGAGGTAGATATTACTCAATTTGAAAAAAGAATTACAGTAAAGCAGTGAAGGTACTAAACATGAGTGCGCTACTGGAGTTATGATATATGCAGATGTTTCCTGTAACCAATGATATCCAGGTACAAGCAAATTCTTCCAGGTTCTTTTATCATGCTTCCTTTAAAGGGGGAACAAAAGATCTTTTACCCAGCAGTTCTGGACGCCACATGCTAAATAACACTCACAAGTGCTTTTTTCAGTTCTTGAATCCAAGACATGTGCATCAGGATGTAAAACTTGTAAAATACATGCCCATATATCCTATATCCAGTTGGGTATATGCTTATAATGCACTTTCAGGGTATACAAAGTTTAGCGAGACCCACCGTAGTACAAATAGATGGACTAATCAATCGAATGATGCTAGGAAGCAAGAGAATGCATGTGTTTACCAAATAGCACTTGCAAAAACAACAATCTCACGGTCTCGTCTTTGCAATAACCAGTAACCATATAAAGAAGGAGACCAATGCAGAATGAAGATTAAGCCTTGGGAAAAATTCATGTGCTGGGATTTCTCATTGCACTATTTACAGTTTCACATTGTAAGCAAAGTATGCATCATGGGACATCAACTGTCACTCGTCAGATGAAAAAATAATTCTATAAAGCAAAAGATTCACAAGTACTTCAACAGTGATGATGACAGCATTGACCAAATATGACTACAAGCAACTTAATATTCACACTGCCAATCATCTAAAGAAAAATAAGATCATTGGAGTAGGCTTGACTGTAGTTTCTAGAAAAACAAGGAACCTAACTTCTCTTGATATCTTCCTCTAAGAGCACAGAGCACAACATCTTCCCATGAAAAATAGTTCACCGCGAAATGACTCCGATCAACAAAACCAAATTACTTCAGTGCACCAATGAAACTTCAAAAGTGCATTCAAAATCAGGACAAGTGGGGGAGAAGACATGGCAGCAAAAAAAAAAAAAAAAAAAGTACAGATACGTACATATTCTAGAAACATTGGGGTCTTCATCTTGAATCTCATCCGCAGCTCTCAGAATTTCATCAATGACCCTGTTATTCGCAAGCGAAGACGGTACGAACGCAGCAATTCCAGTGATGGGACGCCCAAAAGCATCGGTCCCCGTCCTCTCCCTCCTCAGAGCAGCTCTCACGAGCCTCTCCCAAAGATGCTCCACTCGCGACATCTTCTACCCTGCACAGCCGAAAGCAATGCCGAGTTCGGACCAACAGAGTCAAAACCAATCCGACAGCCGAACCCAGTCCCACCCATCCCCAGACCAACGAATTTCCTAAGTAACCTTATGCTGCTCGGCGAGCATTAGCAATTTCCGTATCCGAAACAAACAACCGCCACCAATTCCCCCTCCGCTAATACCAAAAAGAAAACTAGAAAGCATGCAAACAGAAAACAAAGAAAGAGAAAGAGAAAAAAAAAATCCGACAACTGCACCGCGGCGACCCTCGAACGGCAATTCCGAGCTAAAACGAGGCGAAACTCGCCGGCTCGCGCCGATTAGAGGACGAAGGAACGACCGTCGCCGGCGGGAGGATCGGAAGATCTGGATTCGCGGCGGGTCCCGGTCGCTCCAGATTCCCGAAACGGGGATAGGGAAGGGAAACGGAAGTGGGGGGGCGAGCGAGCTTACCAGATTCGCCCGAACCGAGCCCCAGAGGGAACTGAGTCGATCCCGCGCTGACTCGGGGGCCAAACCAGGGTCCTCGCCTTTTCTCCTCTCTTTCAGCTTTTTCTTTCCTTCTCTCTTCTTCTCCTTCAGCAGCTTCGAAGTCGAAGGAGGTGGAGGAGGTGGAGGAGGAGGTGGTGGTTTTTTCTTTTTTTCCGTTCGGGGGGTTTTGAAAAAATGGGGATTACGCTACAGCGGATCCCGATCGAGGGAGGGGGTGACCGGTGGTTAACCGGCAGTAGCCGGTCGGGCACGGCGCGTGGACTTGGTGAACGGATCGATTTCTCGATTGACGCGGAGAAGGAACCTGCCTTCTTCGGGAATGGACCGCGGGGATGGATCCGGTGACTTTTCGATCGATCCCCCGGGCTGGGGGGGGGACGGCAAAGAGAACAAAACCCTTTGTTCTCGACGAATGGCGGGCTGCCGCGTCGCCACGTGGGGTCCACCTTTTTTTTTAAAGCTCTCCGTTAGAAACGCCGCTCCCATGTTTCGAAAACTTAGGACCGAAGAAAATCAAATTATTGCCGTCCGAATGCACCTGTGAGAGTAATTTTTAGGACGCCAATAATAACTATTGTATTTCGAAAATCAAATTCTGGCTGGATTTCTGAGTTTATTCCCCAAACGAGTTTTTAAGTAGAAATACACATTTAATTAATCGCATAAAATTTTTATTTTTGAAATAAAAATTCATTTGATAATGACACAAAATTTTCCCTTTCTCAACAATGACGGTAAACAAACATTGGGCAACCAGCGATAAGCGATCGGTGGTGAGAGGCTAGCGAGGGCAGCAGCAAGTGGTGATGAATGGGTAACGACTAATAATGAGAGCGAATGATGAAAATAGTTTTTATTTCTCATTTTATTCCATAAAAAAATTCAAAAAAATTACTTCTCATTTCGATCCCAAACCTATTTTTGGATAAAATTTTGTTCAAAAAATAAAAAATAAAAAAACAAATGAGAGATAATTGTTATTTGTGTCCATGGTTTATGCGAAAAATAAATAATGTGAAAATTCAGTTTTTTCTAAAAATAATTACTTGAAAGAATTAGTCAATGAAAAAAATTAATTTTTATTATCCAAACATTTTTGTCAATGAGGAAAAAAAATTTCATTCATTTTATTTTTGAAAGCAATATAAGCTATCATTTTTAAGAAAATATTTTTTAAATTGCGAAAAAAATTACCTTACTCTTTCCAAAACACTAATTATCAACATTGTGAGAACAGTAACTATGTCAAAACCTATAATATTTCTTTCTTAATTAGCTATTTAGCGCGACTCCTTTGAATGCACTTAGGTAACAAATTTCGAGAATAATACTTAGCACGATCCTATCAATTTATAAATTTGATATATTGTCTAATGCAAGAGAGCCTTATATATCCATTAGTTCCTAAGTAACATAGCCAATCATAAATAACACGCATCCCCTTGAGAATGATGCCAAGTTTAATATGCCCGCGATGAAACCACTCTTCAAAATCCTACTCTCTATCGACAATTAACTTGCTGTCGTTGTTTGAATTCTTCCCTAGGTAAAGAATAAAACCGTTATTGCCCGCTCTAAAACAAATGCAAAATATCGAACTATTGCTTATATGACGTTAGAGTTATTATAAACTATGTTAGCTACTGAAAACATGGGAATGGATCATCATAGCGAGCCAATCCTTTATTGCGACGACTGCAACACTGTCCAAATTATGAATAATTATGTTTTCCATTAACACACTAGACACAATAAGATAAACTGTCATTTCATTTGATATCTTATTCTTGGTGGCACGTTTCAATTTATCTCCACTTTATTCGTCGTCTAGACTGCTGATCTCTTCACCGAGATACATCCACCCACGCGCTTGTGGATGCTTTCTCCAAACTCCAGTCGACTTCTTTCTAGTCAGAGTTTAAGGAGGCGTTGGAGGTATGTATTTGAGGTTAGGTTCATATAAAACCACGAAAATGTTGAAATCACGAAACCATCGGGGAAAAGATATAAAGCCTCTACTTTGTTGCGCAAACAAATCCGCGAAAATTATTTCGGTGTACGCATCCTGTTATCAACACTTAACATGGCGAGCAAGAGAAAATAGATTTTGACGCCTTGGGTTTTGGATCAAAACAAGACATGTCCCTTATGGTGGAAATGGTAATTATTCTATTCCCGGCAATAATTTTTTATTAGAAATTATTCTTTTTAATTCAGTTATCGGAAATAATTTTTGAGCATTTGAAGGCATTTGGTAACTGTCCAAAATTTCTATTCCTATGATAAAAATGTGTTTGGTAAAACTTTTAAATTTTTTTTGTTTCTTCTAAATGTTTAATTTTTCTTTTTTTTCTTCTCTTCTTCCTTCTCCTTTTGTAGCCGGTCACCGCTGCCACCAGTGGCCAGCAAGCAACCGTCTAGGTGAGATTTGGTGATCTCAACAAAGGTTTGCCTGCCCACCGACGAGACCAAGTGAGCCTTGCTAGGCCAAGGCTCGGCCGACCTCACGCTTGCTTGGCAATTGAGCCTCCAATGAGGTTGTCGGACCTCTCTCAATCGGAAAAAAAAAAACTAATTATTGGAATTGTTCCTAAGAACAATAAGTAACCTTTTTTTATTATTGATTCTATTCCGAATTTATTTCCGAGAACAAAAGTTTTGACGAATGGATGTCTGCGCCAACTTTATTTTCGAAAATAAAAGAATAGAATCAAATACGATTTGATCGGTTAATAAACATGCCGTTAACTTCAAATCAAAAGACACAAGGATGTCTAAAAAGCGCACTAGTTTCGTACGTTCCGGTGCATGTGAAACCGATTTAGCGGCTCGCGTGCAGTGGTGGACATGGTCGGTCTTTCGGGGGATCTCGACCTTGTCCGCAGGAAGTACATGAGTTCAGCTCCTCGTGAAAGATAAAATTCACATATTAGGGCAAAAATACGCAACATTGCTTGTTGTAACCAAAAAAATAATAAATCTAAAAAAACGATAACATTAATATAATAACGATCAAGCTACTGTTAATATAAAGTGTTGAATCACAGTCTAAATACAAGCTTATTTGTTTGTAATAAAATTAACATGAAATTTAAATAGGAGTAAGATACAATTAATAGAATATCATTAAGGCGATTAATTCATGTCAATGGTATTAAGCAACTTCACGAACTATGCTTCTCAAAACATAACATATCGAACCTTCTTATGTTAATACTTTACAATCACAACTCTGTCTAAACGCTTCTGGAAATCGTTAAACAGGGGAGAGTGTTTTTCCAATGATAAATTATGATTCCTAAATGACTATCTTTCACTAAAGAGGACTTAGAAGATAATCACTTTCGTAAGCTAAAGATCATCTTAGGATTGTTGCGCAAGAGTTTTTTTTTTTTTTTTTTTTTTTTTGAGATCATCATTTTCGTATGTTGAGGAGGACCGCCTCTCACTAATGCGTCCATTAATGCATCCATTAATCTGTCCATAAAACTTTGGCGTCCATTAACGAAGGTTGAAGAAATGCGTGAACTTATGTTGAGCCATTAATACCATTAATTTCAGCACGGATCATATGCATCGGAAGCAACCGAGAAAGGAAGAAGCATCGTCTGATTAATTTGATTGAGTGCAAAGACGGACTTGAGAAAAGCATGGCTTTTTGTTGTGTATCATCCGGTAAATTAATTGTATATTAGGTCAAAAAGTTTGTCTTTATAATATTCACATAAAAAAGAAAAAAAAAAAGAGAAAAGTTTCCCACTTGAAAAAAAAGGCAACTAAACAACTGTACTTGAATTTTCATCGATGTACAATTTAATTCTTAAAATTTTTAATTTATTTAATATGATTTTAAAATTTTAAAATATAATATCTGATCTTTTGATAATGCTCAATATAATCGCTGAATATTACATGAAAATATTCGGATTAAATTGTAAATTGAGGTTAAGGTTAGGGAATTTTCTCGGGAGAAAATGCTGAAGCGCTCTCTCTCTCCACTGTCCGCCAGTCCCTTCCTTGGGTGCTCGATTCTTCAAAAGATCAAACCCCGTACCGTTTCTCTTCCCGGCGCCGGAAGCCGCGCGAGCGGTGGGCGATCGCCGGAAGATCGAGTTGCGCCGGGCCATGGACGACGGACTCGGTGGCCGAAGCCGCGCAGGTTCCTTCTCTTCACCTGGCGTCCAGAGGAATCGCCGCCTCGAGCCGTTTCTCGTTTTTCCGCGCTTCCGACTTTGAATCCTGGCTCTTGATTTTCAGGCAGGCGAGGAAGGATTAGGAACAGGACCGTTCTTGGCTCCTCGGTCCGAGTGCTCGGCGAAAACCTAGCTCGATTCGCGCCGGAAATCATTTAACCTCCGTGGCTTGCCGAGCAAATGCCGGACGTCTCTTCCAGGTAAGGGCTGCGAACGAAGTCTACTTAAGTCTTACTGATTGATAGGCACATGTTAGAAACCTGTTTATTGGTGTGCCGAGGCCGACGTCACCAATATCTGTGTGATTGTTACAATATGAAGGATGACACAGTATAATTTCATGCTTCATATTCTAGGAGATGGGGTTGACATTTCTTATCCCTGACTTTTCTCGTTAAAGCCATCATTATAATGGCATTGTTAATTTTTTCAGACTGATAATAAGGAGTCTACTCGACTCATGAAGCACCTGGAGGTGCACACGTAGGATCAGTTACAAGAAAAAGAGTCCACAAATTATTGGACATCGATCGCATTTGGTTTGGATTCAGTCTGATAATTAATCCTAAAAACCAAGAGTGTGATGCTTGACAGGAAGATGTTGACAAGTGATGTCAGGGCACTCCTTAGGATGAAACTTGTGTATCTAGAAATTATAAAATGGTGATCATTGTGCCTTAGTATATGTAAAGCTACAACTCTTCACTCATTTTGTGATGTACTGACAACACAAGATTCATATTATAGGAATGATTAAAATGAAAGTTTTGTAAGGCTATTGGCACCCCATTATGAGATCCTGTCATCCTATTGAAAATGTTCCTCTCCTCTCCATAAATGAACTTTTCTGTTTCTCTCCCTTCACACTGGCTACAGAGTTGCAAGGGGAATGAATTGTAGGCTTTGTAGCTCAGAAGGATGGTCTTTTCCCTTTTATTGTACTAGAATAACTACCCATAAGCTCTTCCAGCATGGTTCTTGCTTCTTCGGCAATTCTCGTCAAAGTCCCAAAATAGAGAAGACCATATGGCAGTATCACAAACAGTGGATTAAGAAGTGGTTTATGTACTTTTTCCTTTCTTTGCAAAGGTAACACTTGTTTTCCAAGAATTTGTTCCTCAAGGTACTTGTTCAAAAGCCTCCAGTACAGGGAAAAGATTTTGCTTGATACCAAGACTTCTGGATCATCTTCCTAGGAATATCCACCCTTCCCCTTCCCCTTCCCATGGTGTAATTAACAGCTGAAAGGGTCTCACAAGGAATAGCCCATTCATAGTTTCTTCTTCTTAGCCTGGAATAGCTGTCTTTTATAGCTATGCAAATGGTCAGTAATCATTCTGGCTCCCTGTCTCTGAAGTTCCTTAGAAAATCTGTTGTTCATACTCTTCTGTTGTCAATTATCAAAATGTTGAAGCTTGCTGTTGTTTAATTATCTCCAACAGTGGAGAACAAGTCTGGACGTTGGCTTTGCAAGCATGACAAGTTACACTGGCAATTTTTCAAGAAGAAACTGACTTACAGAGCCAATGACAAAATTGGTTGCTAAAAGAAATTTTGTTACTGTTGACTAATATATTTCGACAAGTCCCCCAAACCACGAGAGCCTGGCCCAACTTTTGAAGTCCAAATTTTTTTTCTGTAGAATATTTTGGTACAACACAACTTTTTGAACTTAATTATTTTCGACCATAGACCTACACAGTCACTTCCCACGAAAGGCTATATTAAAATATGCCCAAACCTCTTGCTGATTGCTAATTTGATTTTTTTCCATCCCAGACTTGCCAGACTATACTTGAAACCTTCAAGTGGCTCTTGATAGAAATCCATGCGATCCTCTAACCTTTTGTAATCAGTAAGGTAGAAAGAAAAGGTGATAGTTAGCTTGACAGTGTGGTTGGGACAAGAGCAGTTTTCCTTCCTTTTGATAGGCAGGATCTGTACACCTTCATTAATATTTCTCTGATAGGATCCCTTACTTACCAAAACAGCCTGTAAACAAAGGAGAATAGAGTGAGATTGATAAGGAGATGTGAAGTTCTTCTCTTCCTAGAATTATTCAGGATCTGAACCATTGATAATCAACATCTTCTTGATGATTTCTATCTTAAAAAATATGGCATAACAAAGGATCACATGGGCAGAAATCCCTGGATCAAGGAAATCAGCAATTGGAGATTCTGCTAATGATAACTGAAGAAAGTGGCTAAACTTTCATAAATCTTGTGCCTTGTGAAAGAGCCAATTCTGATGATCTCAGACTTTTTGGTTAAAACAAACATAAATTGGAAACTAAGAAGTCCCAAAGAAAGGAGGAGGAAAAGTTTGCTTAGGGCCTATATGGTAACGTGCCAAAAAGTGCCTAATTCTATTCTTTTGTTCCCCGGAACAAAAGAATAACAGAAATCGGTGTGGTAACCTTTTTGTTATCGGGAATAGATTTGGAACAGAATCAAGAAGTAAAAAAAAGTTGCATATTTCTTCCGGGGAAAAATTCCAGAATCAAGCCCAATTGTTTTTTTCTCTTTTCTTTTCTTCTTGTTCTTTTCTTTCTTCCTTTTCTTCTTCTTCCTCCTTCGTTGGCCTGGCCTGGAGGCCAACAACCAGCTAAAAGGAAGAGGAAGAAGAAGAAAAGGAAAAATGAAAAGAAAAGAAAAAAGAAGAAGAGAAAAATGTAATAAAATTATTAAAAAATTAAAAGAAATTCTAAGTCACGAAAAGAATTTAAGGGTTATACCAAATGTACTTCTATTCCAGGAGTAGAAATTTTGGACAATTCCCAAATGCTTTCAAATGCTCAAAAACTTGTCTAGGGAATAGAATTGAAAAAAATCATTTCTAAGCAGAAATTATTCTCGGGAACAGAATGGTTACCAAACACACCCTTAGGCACCATTTCCTTGCAATTTATTGGCTTTAGGTGTATTTTTAATCCCATGTGCGAACTCTTTGTTTTGAAGATCCCATCCCATGGCCATATTAATCCAAGGAAGAAGCAAGAAGTAGAGTCTTATCTCCCTAAGTGGAGTTGAAAATATTATTTTATGCCACTGCTCCCTGCTCTTGGCCTTTTATAAAGCCTTCTGTAAGATCCAAGTACTATTAACGTTTCTTCATCATTTCCTTCCATGTCATTACAGACTCTGTTAATCTAAGACAAAGGAAAGAAATACTTTCACTGAGCAAAAGGAGTGAAAAATATTTGAGCATCGATGGTTTTTTGCTATACAGAGTAGTTTGCAAGACCAAAGCCAACAAGCACGTGGTCATATCTCGCAAAGATGATTTCTATGAAAATGTGAGTTTGGAAATTGAAGAAGGGGAAGGAGAAAGACTCTTGACCCACTACAGAGAAAGGGAGACTAATTCAATCATTGTTTCCTTTATTTGCTGCATAGATGTATAATGCACACTTATCTTAAAAAATAAGCATTTCTTGTAAGATCTGTAGTAGGAATACGTCATGCTTAGCAAGACATATGAGGTGCCTTCCTACGATTCTATTTTCTAGTAACATGACTGCAATGAACTCCCACTTGTTTCCACTGTACCTATCCCTGCTCTACTGATGCTCCCCTAGGCCGATGCTCCCTTCAAAAGATCACTTAACCCCTTTCATCTCTGAGGCTTCATTGCAGCATCCAAAGGTCATCTTCTTATGTGTCCAAACTGCTCCAAACAAGTTTCACCCTGCCTATCCTCGACTGGGGCCAAACCCACTTTCTCTGTAATAGATTCATTCCTATTCTCGTCTTCTCATAGGGGCCAAGGCATTCTATGAAGCATTTTTATCTCCAGTACACCTATTTTGTGATTTGTTAGTGTTTTTGAGAGGTAAGTATATTGAAGAGCACTGGGGGTTGCATCTAATATGTAACCTAGAAGTTAGAGAATATCAGGAAAAAAAACAGTTCAAAGAAGGCCAAGTGTCTAAGGAGTTACCGCCAGAATGGAGAAGGAAAGGTGGTAGCCAACTAGCTTCATATGACTCTTCTCAATTTTTATAGCTCTCCATTTCTTTACTTTCAAATAATGATTCGAAAAATTGGGAGGACCAAAAAGACAAACTTTTCTGATCTTGACAGTGGTTCAACCCTAACCAAGGTGAGAGTTCCTCTGAATAGACTCTGCTATAGCCCAACAAATGTGCAAGTCACAAACAAGAAAAGCATCAAAAGTATTTAAACATTATAAGATGCTCCTCCTAGACGATTAAAATTGGAAGATTAACATGAGCTTGTGTGGTCACAAATTGTTGAATTAACCATAAATTGAAAAGAATAAGCATCCATTACGAGCAAAAGATGCTCAAATACACATCAGAGAAGGTGCATAAAACTGTGCCATATGTCCCACCATGCATACTCTAGCGTGACAGCATTTTGTTAGCATTATTGTCTCTTGTGGAGGTTTTTTCAAGACTTGTGTTTTGTCTGGGAGATAGGATAAGGGAGGAAACAGGGGGTGGGAGAAGAAAATTTAATTTCCCTACAATTCACCCTTGCATAAAATTCAAAACTTTCGAAATTTTTCCACACCTGACTCATTTTAGTCCCCTCTCCTCTGTCCCGCGCCCCCCCCAAAAAAAAAGGAGAGAAGCCTTAAATGATAGTGGCTACTTAAAGCACCACATGCACTTCTCTACTTCATCTTTTCCATTTGTACTCTATGCATATGTTTTTGTCAATTTTTTTATCCATCTGTATGAAATAGATCCAAGATATCAGATATGTTCACTCTTTTGGAATAGTTGATCTTTGATTCTCACCATTGTGTTATACAAACATCTACTTTTGTGGTCTCCCCATTACATGTACTCTACGCAGTCCGATTTAAATGGAAACTGTTCGATAGAGAAGAATATCACACAAAAGGAGGGAAAAAGAATCAAATGGGCCTTTGCCATATTTTATTGTTGCCGTTTGTACATGCACTACAAGTGCTAGAGTTTAATGCACCTTCTTTATTTGTTCCTTTGTGCATGTTTGCCTGGGGCCCAATGTTTGCCATATTTTCTGATTGACGTATCATTCATGCTCTACAAGTGCTAGAATTTTATGCACCTTCTTTAAATGTTCTTTTGATCTTGTTTGCCAGCAATAGACGTCTTATCTTTCCAATTAATGGTTGTCATATAACCTCTATCAGCCATTCAATACTCTGGTTGCACACAAGCTCATGTTAATCTTTTAGTGTCAACCGTTAGAATGGGACTGTCTTGTTTTAAATACTTGGCACACTAATCTCATGCGTGGGCTGGCTTTTTCATGCCCCCATCATGGAATTGTTTAAGAATATTGACATGCCCACAATTATAACATAAGTCATGCTACTCGCGTTTGATATCATGTCAATCTCTATGGTTTCTTTGCCAATTTTCCAAGGCGTTAAATGGGTAAATGGAGTTTGTTTTGCCAATAAGTGTTTTGAGTTTTACATAATATTTCATGTCATTAGATTTACAACACTAGTCGATAAACGAATTCAATGACATGCAATTGTTAGAAAGAGGAGAATGTCCTGGCTAATTTAAGTACAATCTTCCCACCCCTCAAATAAATAAACAGATTACATTTGCCAGGATATCCTCCTATTTCTAACAATTGCATGTCATTGAATTTATTTGTCAACTAGTGTTGCAAATGTAATGCCATGAAAGCAGAAATGTAATGAATACACTAAAGTTTGGTTGACCTTTGCCAGCTGAAAACACTCTTAGTCACAGTAACGCTTATCTTAAACTCGGCAAAGCATTAATTACCAGCAAAATCTCCTATAGTGTTTCTATGGGTTCACATTGATTTCTCCACCCCGTGATTTGGCTATTTAAGACTCTGTCTCTCAATAGTTCTATACAATGTGTGTCTTAGTGGCTTAGAGAGGTAGCTCACAATTTTTCCTCTCTAAATTTCTGAAACTTCTTGAGATTCACGTGAGTGTTCTTTCAACAATGGAGGCACAAGCTAATAGTCCTAGAGGACTAAGGGTTGGGAATCCGCTTCCCAATATGCCTTACCCAACTCAGAGAGCCTTCGAGGTCCCAAATCACATCCAGACTGCATACAGCCCAAACGGCTTCATGTTGCCACAGTATTCCCAATATAATCCTGTTGCTTTTGGATCTTCCTTATCGCCAAATGTTGAATCAAACACTCTCATTCTGGCAAACGATCAGGTTCATGCCTCTCACTTGATCTCTGAGTCTTCTAGAGTATTTGAGCCATCTTTCTCTATGGTTGACGTATCTGGTCTTATTAGCCTATTTGGAGACATGACTAACCTGCAATCTTGTTTTGAGCCATTTAATGCTTTCATTTATTGGATCAACCGTCCCCCCTATGGTGTCAGAAATGGTCAAACTCCATTTTTCGACAACGCTGGTCCTGACCATGCTTTGGTAATTGAGCGATTCCGTGTTGGGATCTTGCCATCTTCGCTCTATTCTCCTGAATTCATCCCCATGAGGTCTCAGCAGGTTCCACTGGATGCCGAAGTTGCCCCTCAGGTTCTCGGATTCCATGGTACTGCTGGTTTTATGTCAAACAATTCCTGGCTGAGGAACTCACAAGAGGATTTGCTAAGGACAAGAGGCAGCATGCCCCAATTTAATTTCCCCCGCCGTCATGTGTGCACTCTGTGTAACATTTCTTTTCCTACTGGTTATGCCTTGGGAGGCCATATGAGCAGCCATGCAAGGAAAAGAAAACTTGAGGCATTCCTCAATGCCACCGAGAACCTTGGGCCAGGTGCTGGTGGGTCATCTCTCGAAGCTACTACAGGCCAGGGGTTTGAAAATGCTTCTGTTGTCAAAGCGGAACCTCTTTGATGACTCTGAGGATGGAAAATGAACCAAGTAATAATGTGTGGAATCGGCAAAGAAAACTATCTTGTCAGCTTTCGAGGGTCTATTTTGCTTTGCATCAGTAGTTTTAATTATTGTCGTAATATCTGGTCTTTTAGTCAATGTTTGAGACTTTTATCTACGCCATGGTCTTTAATGAGTCCTAGTTTGAGCATCATGACTCTACAGTTGTTGTTTGAAGTGATGCTTAGGTTATGTTTAGTCTGTCATGGGTCCTGTAATGTCTGTTATGACTCTGGTCTGTAGTGATCAATTTGCTGCAAGTCATGTTATGTTTCACAAAGAAGTCTTATTTCTGACGTGGGTAAATTTGCATCTTGAGTGGACTGCAGTTTTCTGTCTTATTACAGTTACATTTGTGTACTCCTTATGTCGTTTATGACAAACCCAAAGGCTTGTTTCTCCTTTGGGAATTCTATATGTTATCATCGTGCCTAATTTCTTTCTAACTTCGAATGTGAATGGATGGAGTCATGCTGTCCTAAGAATGTCGATTGAAAAGAGTGGCTCATTGTATGGGGGCTCGGCAACTTATGTAGCTACCTCATTGAGGAATTTTGTTAGTTATTAGAAAATTGAAGGAGTATATACTTCACGTATATATAAATCGGCAGGAACTTGGAGGAGAACGTATATTTCAATGTATTTGTTAGACTTGTTTCATAGTTGAAATGCAGAACCCAGCAAGTCAAAGTGAGGAAATCAAGTGACTACTCCTGTCAGCTCCAATAGTGTCATGGAAAGGTTATCCGTTGTTGGTAACAGAGAGTAAAACATGTATTCTTCATGGTGTTAGCCATATTTCTAGCCTCGTGTGAAAATTTAGGCAGGAGAGAGAGAGAATCGGTCTTAAAAAGTTGTTGAATATCTTTCTGAAATGGCACAGTAGCTTAGTTACGCAAAATGCAGCATTTGGTTGTCTTTCTCATTACTTTTATGCCAGTTCCTGGAGGTTCCTGACTCGGCAGCAGTGGCTAATGAATGGATTTGAGAGCTAGTCTCTGCCATTATCGGGGTGTGGTGTGACGAGGTATTTAAATCCTCTTTGAAAGGTTGGAAGATAACATGGTCATCTATCACTACCAGTGTATGGTGAATTTGAACTGTGGAGTTCTGCTTGTTCCTGAGGTGGAACTTTCAAGCAAATAGGCATTTTCTTAATCAACTCGGGCCTCCCTTCCATCTTCCGAATGGAAACGCCACGACTACTTTGCAGTAATTGCCGACAAACGGACATAATTACTCGACGTGCAGGAATAGGACCTATAAATTGCAGATCTCTGTCGGTGATCCATTACAAGTGCCTCTTTCGACACGCATTTGTCCTGCGAATTGCCTTTCCCTGTGGATTATGTCAAGGTGTCACAATAGTGTAAACCGGTCGAAGGTCCAGTGGACTCGCTAGAGGTAATCGAGCTTTGTAAAGTTAAGAAATACCAAGAAAAAGAGACGGGATGAGCAAGGTAGCGAATTCTTCAGATAGAGGCTAGAGCCAAATGCACATTTAACACAAACTTAAGCTTTTCCATTACAAAGCCCACTTACCAGATCCAATTCAACCCATAGACTAAAACATAGCTTATCATCAGGGAAAAAGTGAAGCTACATAATATTGCTTTCCTCATAAAAACCCCTTGTCCCAATACAGCAATAACAACGACAAAGCAAACCAGTCTCAGAACTTGTTATTGTACCAGAAGATGCCCTTGCTCTCGCTTCCTTCGTCCGGCTCCACATACAGACATTCCCTCGCCTCCCTCCATATCGCCTTGTGCACCGGCGTGCCGTCGAAATGGTAGTACTGGCCGAGGATCGGCTTGATCACCTCCGTCGCCTCCATTGCGTGATAGTGTGGCATCGTCGAGAACAGGTGGTGGGCGACGTGCGTGTCGGTGATGTTGTGGAACACCTTGTTGAGCACCCCGTAGTCCCTGTCCACCGTCGCCAGCGCCCCCCTCAGCCACTCCCACTCTGACGAGTCGTAGTGCGGCAGCGCTGGGTGGGTGTGCTGCAGGTACGTGATCGTCACCAGGAACCCGTTGACGATGAGCAGCGGGACCCCGTACATGCAGACGAGCCAAGCCAGGCCCTTCGCCGCCGCGACCCGGTAGAGCCCGTAAGCCACTGCCATGACCCCAGCGTCGGAGACGAATATCTGGAGCCTCTCCCGGTCCGAGTAGATGGGGCCGTACGGGTCGTAGTGGCACGCGAAGCGATCGTAGGGCCGGCCCGACACGTTGAAGGCCAAGTACAAGGGCCAGCCGAGGATGAGGGTGACCGCAAGGGAGAGGAACCTGCCCGGCGGGTTGTTCATGTACTTAGCGAACCACGGCATCCTGGACTTGGGCTTGGGGACGAAGACCTCGTCGCGCTCGAGCGAGCCCGTGTTGGAGTGGTGGCGGCGGTGGCTGTACTTCCACGAGAAGTAAGGGACAGCAGGGCCGAGTGGAGGACAAGGCCGACGGCGTCGTCGACCCACTGGTGGTCGCTGAAGGCGTGGTGGCCGCACTCGTGGGCGATGACCCAGACGCCGGTGAGGACGCAGCCCTGGCAGGCCCAGTACACCGGCCAGGCGATGTACGCGAGCGGGGACGGGAGGAGGTGGAAGCAGGAGGCGGCGACGCGGTAGAAGGCGAAGACCAGGGCGAGGTCGGAGGCGACGTAGGAGAAGGAGCGGGCGAGGGAGCGCTTGAAACAGTGGGGAGGGATGGCCTTCTTGATGTCGCCGAGGGTGAACGGAGGCTTCGCGTGAGGCACTCGCCGGAGGGGGTCGGCCGTCACGCTCGGCACGGACATTCTGCCTCCAGCCCCCATCGCTCGCTGCACCAACCTCAAGTTCGAGATCCTTCCGCGCCCTGAAAGGAGGAACCACCGCAGCTCAGATGACAACCAAGACCACCCTCATATATGCAAAGACAGACAGACAGAGACGGAGACAGAGGCCGAAGAAAGGTGCAGTGCTTGTGTGGTTCGAGTTGGCGTACGGTCCTGGCGAGCTACTCCAAGACAAAAGGGTCGGCTCGCTCAATTAATGAAAGGTCAAGTTCGCATATTCTGATCGAGAGGGAGAGCCCCCCTCCCCCAACAAACTTTCTCTAAATGGGAAAATCTCTCCGGTTGGATTCCTCGCGCCAGACGAGGCAAGGCAAAATCACATGGCGCACTGCCGAACGTATCATAAATGGTGAAGAATACTTACAGATACTGTTGCCCGGTGAGGAATGAGCAATAACCCTCCTTCCCTCCTTCCCTCCAAATCACAGATACAAATAAAAACCAAAGTCACATTCATGCGCTAACCACAGGTCTCTCGTGGGTACATTGTCCCCCTCCCTGTTCATACCTCAAAATCAAGAATGAATAAAGGCGTGGCCTAGCAAGTGGCGGATTCGGAACAATTCGCAGCACGCGACGAAACGTGACGAATTGTTAAGCACGAGCTATTCTTGGGTCGCTAATGGAAGTGATTAGTCTGAAAAAGAGCAAAGGTGCCGGAAGGTCTGGGACGCTATGGCTACTTCTTCTCCTGTCTCGATTGCCCGTCAGGCTCGGAGAGCGTTTGAGCCGACCATGTTGGCGTGACTCGGTGCTGATGCGGATCTATCCAATTTTTTAATGGCAACACGGAAGCAAAAACCAACTTTCCAAAGGTTGGTCTTTTTGAGGAAAATGAACTTAAAATCGACCGGACATCATAAAGATGTCGAGTCACCAAAGTACGACAAGAACTCGACAAAAAAAATAAAAACGTAGGACCAAGAAGGGTTTAGATTGAAGTGGAAAAAGAGACGATGATTTGAGGAATTGGGAGCTCAAATGCTAGAGTTTTGATTTCACAAATTTGCCCCTCATCTGGTGTTTTGGAGGCTTATACATATATACACATACATTTGCATATGTATGGGGGTGTTAAGAAAGTAATTCAATAACATCATTCAAAGGCACGCCTAGTATTTATATATACGATGAAAAAGAAAGGAGAGAGCGATATTTGGTGATTGCGTAGTGTGACGTCATACACGTGTATTTGATAATACATAGTACCGCCAAGTGTTGTAAACGTACAATTGTATAATACATAATGCAAGCGTGACATACTTTTGAATACTCAATAAAAATAACAAGAATGATCATCAGGATTCCGCAAATCGCATTTATTTCCCAACAATGAATGATCCGAAAGATATTATTATTAAAAAATGGTTATTCATGCCATCCGGAATAACCGACAACACCCCATGCCTAGGCATTCTAGCGGACTACACAAAGATCATTCTCCGATCAATTTTTAAATAGAACGTTTTCACAATCATATTTACTTTTCTTCAAGATTTTCTCTTGCTCGTGTCACGCGTTCGATCATTAAAAAAAGAAGAAAAACAAACAAACAAATCATGCGAATTTCGACGAGCTTGATGAACCTGAAATGTCAAAGGAAAAGGAGCATGAAATTTCAATCATCGTTACACGTCCCCATCAATCTCCCTCGAAAGGATAGCGAGTCACGGAAGAGCCTGAAAGCGGGCGGGATTTCCCCCACGTTGGGAATGCCGTCCGGACATTCAAGCAAAAAAATCAGGAAGAAAAAAAGCAAAAAGAAGAAGAAGAAGAAGAAGAAGAAGAACATCAAAGATTGCGACTTCAGCCGTTCTGGAAATTGAAGTTCCTGGCTTGAAGATCGCGCGGAAATAGGCGAATACGGCCGGAAGATCATCCCCGCCTTCGATGCGCTTCGCACGCTGCCCCATGAAAACCGGCAGACCTTCGTCGAAGCGAGTGTCGAAACGGAGAAGAAGAGAAGAAGAGAAATGGAAGCCGGCGGCATTGTCGAGCGCCGCCGTCACAGAGCAGTAAGTAAAGTCAAATCGCATGCAACTCGGGAGTACGTAACGGGAAACGAAGGACCGAACGCCTTCGCCCGCCCGCCCGGCCGGATTCATGTCGCCGGGCGAAGCTCCGCTTCCTCGTTCCGCGATTCGAGATCGAGAGAGAGAGAGAGGAACTCCAATCCGACGACTCCAGAGAATCTCAAATCTGCTACATGCATTGATCCTACGATCGAAGAGGGAAAAAGAACGAACCTCGGTCTCCGTTATCAACGGAGGAGCTCTCTCTCTCTCTCTCTTAGTCTCCGTCGAGAAAGCGCTTCTTCTTCGCTGCCGGTCTCTGTCCCCGAGCTTCTTCTCCTGCGTCAATGGCGTCGGGAGTCTGCCTCTCCTCCGCAGGGCCGCCCCGCTATTTATGTAGCCTCGCTTCGTCCTCTCGACTTTAAAAAAACAATAAATAAATAAATAAATAAAAAGGAAGGGAGACACGGACACGTTGTCGCAGTCGGCTGCCCTCGGACAGTAATAAAAAAATCATTTCCATTTTCCCCGCGACACGTGGCGACGAGCCACCGGTGCTCCGTACAAGCCGTCCCCCACCACCGTGGGTCCCTCTCCGGCTGCCTGCCGGCGGAGTCGTCGGCCGTCCTCCGAGCAGCGGGCATTTCCCCGCGCGATCCTATCTTCCCTACGACTTCCTTTCCGACTCTATTTTTGAAATTCAAGGAAAATAGACAAGGAAGCATTCGGGAGTGGCCGTGGGTAACTCGCCACTTCGACTTGAAATTTGAATTCGAAGCGCCACGATTATGATAATAATCTCAAGGTCATTTCAAAGAAAACACTCGTCACCGTGATTGACGGGTACATGCACGGTTAAAGACTTTCCACACTAAATAAAAGGAGCCAATACCACTCAAAATCGATAAGCATGTACAAATTTCTTCTAAAATAATTTTTTTATCATTAAAAATTTCAAACGAATACATTCATAATAAATTTACATTTCGTTAGTTTTCATTAAATTTCTCTGTTAAATTACTGAGTTAAATAGGCTTTACCCTCCGTTTGTCATGGATATCTTATTTTATGGTTTATCGCAATATTAATATAATTTAACGAAAACTAAAATAAGGTAAATTTATTACGGACGTGTTGATTTAAGGTTTTTTATAGTCAAAAAATTAATTTAGAATAAATTTAACACACATTTATAAATTCGGAAATTTTCATGATATCAATCTTTTTACTAAATAAGTCATTTTGTCCCTGGTTATTTTATTTGCATGAACGCAAGTCGAGCGCGCCTTCTATTGTGTTCACGGGAGAGTGTTCCATTCGGGTGGCGGCCTCTATATCCCCGTGACACGAGCACAACCATATATAATATATATTCCTCTTTCATTATTTCTTCTTTTTCAAGGATTGAAAAAAAAAACTATAGGTGGGAGGGAATCCGATCATATTGGAATTATAATATATATATAATTACCAAAAAAAAAGGATAATGAGGAGAGAGAGGTCTTCGCTTCCTAAATTATGCAACTTTAATGTGATCATCTCGACAAGCAAAGTGGCATTGCCTTGCATTGTTAGATATAATACTAGTAAAGTTCAAAGTTTAGTAAGTAATATCGCTGTCTTACGACTTTCCATCTAAAGATGCCTAATTTTCATGGAAATGGAAAGATGCCGATCCCATTTATCGATAGATAGATCCCTATTTTATGGCGTTTCATTTAAAGATGTCTAATTTTCATGGAAATGGAAAGATGCTGACCCCATCTATCGATAGATAGATCCCTATTTTACGGCGTTTCATTTAAAGATGCCTAATTTTCAGGGAAATATCGCTATTTTACAAGAAAAGAGAGGGGGAAGGGAGGCATTCGGTTGTGTGGTGTTGGCTAACTCACCACATCTAATATACAAAAGCTGACTTTGGATAACAGCATCCATTGAGAATGCAATGTGCCATCTGTTGTGTCATGTCTTAACTTCCCAAAAAATCATCTATCATTGAAATTAGAATTCAAGGAGAAAATGACGGATCTCATGCGTCGTGGTCCTATTTGTTGATGGATGAGACCCTAGTAACAAGCAACAATAGCATCAAAGCATAATTAACGGCGTATGCCATCAAAGGGAATAATGTTGAGTGACTTGTGTGGATATCCAACATCTATATCATCGCAAGATTAGAGCCATATAGTCACCTCGGTAGATCCGAGCCTATTACGACTTGTGTACGTACAAACGAGTCCGCACATTTCGATTCTGTCTCCCGAATCATTACGAAAAAGTTGGTAAAACAAATTACCGACGGCACATCTCGAAGCTCGCTCTCCTCGAGGGATGCCGCGTGCCTAAATCCTATTCGGGTTTTGCATGCAACGAGATTGCATTTTGGACAGCGACGAGGGAAGAAATCGCCAAGCGCCCACCCGGCAGAGATTCGCGGCGTACGTGGGGACGAGGAGGAGGACGAGGACGAGGGCGGGAGGGGGCAACACGTGAGCCTCACGTGGCGATCCTCCTCGGTTTCCGCGCGGTGGCGATCTTGGAGTATTTTGGACATGTCTCTCTTCATCCCGGAGGCCGCAAAACGGTGGTCGCCCCTTGTCCCTTTTTGGGGCGTGCCTTGTCGTGTTCCTGGCATCCTGCCCCGACCTTGCATCTCCAGGGAGATATTCCTCTCGGCATATTCATCTTTTTATGTGATTATTGTTTGGGTTGGTTCACTAGCGGACAGTAAATTAACAGGCTGTCTTAGGATCTTCCGCCGTGCGAATAAGGTTGTGTTCCTTTCCAGCTTTATTTGTGTTGAAATATTATCCACCCACGCTTGGCAATGGATTCTGTGGGTTTTATTTTAATCTCTTATACAATGCGCGCGCAAGAGTTTAGTTTTATTCTCTTATAATATTAAACTTTTGGGTTGGACTTTTGAATAGGGTTGAGAATGGCCTGACTTAAATTAACCAATTCAACTTGTTTTGATTTATTTTCGTTGAATTTGAATCTAACGACCATGCCTGACCCAATTGTTCCAATATGTACTTGATCCGATTTATATTGCTAAAACATTTACATATTTTATTAAATTTAGTAAAGCTTATATCTAAATTGAGGTGAAAGCATGGAGTGATCAAGCAAGAAATCAAATGTGGTCAATAGAGCGAAGAGAAAATCATAGGATGGATTGACTCTAAGTTTCTGACGTTTCTGGGAAATGTTTTATAGGAAGTCATTTTCTTGAAGAAAGTAATTGTTTTTAGTATTTGGTTGCGATCTCGAAATAAACTTAAAAATATATTTCGTCATTTGGTGAGGAAAATCTCGTTTGGAGTTGCTTATGTGCCGTGGCCACGCTAGGATGGGCATTTTTTGTAATTTTTAAAAATTAAAACTTTTTAATTAATTTTTTATTTTTCTTTATTCTTTTTCCTCCACTGGTTGCCGTGCCTCAGCATCGATGGTGACAGGCCACAGGCGAGGGCCAACCTAGGGGGAGGTTAAGCCTCGCCAATAGACTCAAGTTTAGGTGTTGGGGACTTGACTTTGCTACCATGGGCCTAAGAACTAGTGTTGGAATGGCTGTCATCGGCAAGGTTTTAAATGAAGAATCATGTTCTTTTACCTTTTTCATTGACTATTAAAATATTTTATATTGACTCATTTTCCTAAATAATCCAAACACTAGAAATATCTTCCATGAAACGAATGGAGCTTAGGTAAGGTGAGAAGGAATTTAATACTCACACTATTTTAGGTTTTACCATTCTAAACTTATTCGCAACACATCTAGTGAATATAATAAATTCATGCAATGATTCTACCTATTAAATATGGGCTAAAAATTGGTCTATGATCAATTTTAATAACTCTGATGTCCAAATTAAGTTTCTTGGTCAGACCTTCAAATATCATATCAGAGTTAGCGATATCCCTTTGACATATTTTCATCCACCGTATACAAATTTCATGTTCGGCTCTTGAACCGGCTTGTACCTAAGAGGGGAGTCCAAATATTATTTTACATTACTTGACAACGGGTCCTATATTTTCTTTTATATATATGTAGTTTTCTTTCATCTATTAATTTAAGTTTGTGGAATTGTATTTTATAATAATTTACGCGAAATCAATTTTTCACTAGAACAATATTTTTGGGATCGAAAAAATAACTTCTAGGGCAAAATCATATGTCTCTATCACTTGACATGAGTAGATAAAAAAAAACAAAAACTCAGAATTCTTTTCAGATGATCGAACCATAATGCATGTTTGGCCGTCAGGGATGGCGTCGCAACTTGTGCTAGCCGTGCAATGGCGATGGACGATAGAGGCAGTGAAAGCACAGTTACTGTCGATGATAAAAATGTAATTTTTTGTCAGCTAGTTTTTTTGAAGTTGTACGAAGCAGCAGCAAATAAGAATGGAAAACAATTTTTTTTTCTGCATAACACAACGGACCTTTAGGACTCACTAAAAGCCATCCTATTATTCTTTAGACAAATATACTTTTGATAACGATATAAAATTTATATTTCATTTGATAACGATACAAATCTCTCTCGAGCAGCGACGAGTGGCCGGCTAGTAGTGATGACGAGTAATGAGAATAATTTTTACTTCTTATTTATATTTCATAAATAAATAAGTTGAAAATATTTACTTATCATTTCTATTCTAACTCATTTCTGAAGTAAAAATTTGTTCAAAAAATAGAAAAATGAAATTGAGTCGCCAAATAAATTTATATCTTAAACTTATTTCGGAGAATAGAAAAATAGTTATGATCATAAATAGAATGATTATGATATAGGTCCTTAAGCTCCATAAGTCGCGGGGTGCTGTCGGGCTCTGTTTTCATTGTTGCTTTGCTTCTCATTTCTCATTAATGCGTCTTTATCCAAGACCTTGCGAACTAAACCATCCTCGTGAACCATGATTCCTGTTCTCTCGGCACGCTTTCGCACTTGAGGTGCGCAATGGCAACACGTCGAAAATCGTACGAATTTCCCAAAAAGAAATTTCGATACGCCTTTCTACGTCTCTCTTCCTTTCTAGTTTTGGTTTGACCTTGATGTGTGAGTGCGCCATTCAAGTCCCGATCGGAAAAGATCGGAGCACTCGTGACTCGCACCGTGAGCCGCGCCGGCCCCAACCCCCAATTGGCTACAAATTTCCCTCGATAATTCAATTCTCGTCTAACTATCTCGTCGAAGCAAAAAGCAAAAGATAGAAATTTCAATGGATAGGATCGAACCGGATGTTCTCTATAAGGCGCAAGACATGCTTGATTTGACACGATATTCAAATATCATATAATCTAAAAGATTAGGTCGAGTCGAGCCAACGCCGATCAGTTAGGCTTAGATTCCTTATTGCGCACCGGTGGAAAGAGAGAAAAAAACCCGTGTTGACCTATTCGAACCCAAATAATACCAACACGTAAAAACGGAGTGATCCCAAAATAGTCTAATTTTAAATTCGGGTCGAGTTGGTGGCCGAGTGGCGAGTCCGGAACGCACATGCGATCGAGTGGCGTCGATCGATCTGCAGTCTTGTCTGCAGGTATCGGCCACGTCTTAATGAGCCGTCCGCCACGGCCTTTAATGTATGCTTCAGCAGTCTGGCCAACTTCCACCAACGCCTCCGACAAGACACGAAAAATCGGAGGTCCGCCCATCGGATCGATTCGATCGATCCTCGCAAGTCATCAATTGGGTGGTCCGGAAACGTCCGGTGCAGGACTCCGATCGTATGAATAGCTGTTAGAATGAGGTGAAGATTTTGGCACAGCAGGTCGTCGGTTCGGTCCTGCTCGGGACTTTAATGCCTCTTGACTATGCACCGAGGAAGCAGAAATTCAATAGGAAAGAAAATTTATTCGCCACCATCGTACTTATTTGAATTGATGGGCCGTCACACCATATCATTTATTTGATGTAGGAATTTTTTTCGACACCCCCAGTTCATGCATCTTTCGGTATCAAAATATATCAACTGATTTGATGGGTTAATTGCAGGCCAGGCATCTGCCATCGGCTACATAAACCCAATGCCTTTCGTCTATTTGTTGCTTCGGGAGATCCGCCGAGAGAGAGTTCAAATCTGAATCTATTAAGATATTTACTTGAACCTATTTTCATTAAAAATTTAAATTAATGAGTTATGAATCAATTATGATATATTAACTACTTTACATTACATCAATTTTTGAATGTGAGATTACGCATGTATCTTGACAATGATATTATTTTTTACATTGCTATTGACATTTTTAATGCTCGATATATATATATATATAATGTACTTTTTAAGTACTTCATTATCTTCGTATCGTGGATTTTCACGTGATTGGCAATTAAGTTATGAGAGTTGCGTTTGATTTGACATCTTCAAGCGTATGCATTTCTTGTGATATGACAAGGGTTGCTATTAATAGCTCTCATATTTCATAAGATCTTTATGAGGCGATATGTTGATATAAATTGAGATATACGCAAATTTGACATTAGGACTTGTTGCATGTCCCGGAAAATAATGCAATTCGCCGTTCCATTTACGTCTTGTGCAACATTTCCGTGCGGAATTTGTCCTACCTTAAGCATTACTATCAATCATAAATGACATCCTATGACATGACAAGGGCCACTACCAATAGCTCTCGTGTTTCTAATCTATTGTTTTATTCAAGGCTCTTGTAAGGTGATTCGTTGACATAAAATGAGATATACACATATATAACATCAGGACACATCACGTGTCCCAGAAAATAAGGCAATTGACAGTTTCGTTCACATCTTGTGCAATTATTTTTCTTGTGAAATCCGTCCTACCCTAAGCATTACTATCAATCATGAATGTAAAATGTGATGTCGTGATGCAAACACTTAGAGGGGGAAGCGGGAAATTTTATAACAATGTTGTCTTGGCATAGAATTAGCCAGAATACTTCGAGGTAAAGACTCTTCCATCGACTCATATTGTCAAAATGGGAAATCCCCAACCATAATATCTTTTATAAAAAGGGCAAATGTAAAAAAGAAAAAAAAAAGAAACACGAACCTTTTCACCAATATGATAAATCCAACATAACGTTTTAATTGCAAAAAAAACATGGCTTTTCATTACTATGATGAATTTAACATGCCTTTTCGAATTTACTGAAAAATGAGTCTCTTTATTTTATTCATAGAACTTTCCAATGGGAATATCTCCATCTCTTTCAAATGCCAAAACCTTTTGCTCTTCTATTCACATAGGGTCATAAATTTGACTGCTTTTCCATTCATCTTTTTAATAGCCTTGTTAAATATCCTTTTGCTATTTCATTGATCCATTCTTATAAATTTTTCTTCATTTTCAAGATTTCATTCAGATGACTTTAGGAAGAAGATAGGTCTATTGCTTTGAAATGTCAAGAACTTCCACTCTTCTCTCGACCTATGGTCATATCCGACTGCTTCTCCATTTTCATCTGTCTTATATTCTCAATGAATTTCTTCATGCTAAACCACTGATAAAAGATGTAACTTCTACTCTCTTTAGAGTTTGTTCAACCCTCCCAAAGATGCATAACATTCATTAAATAACTTATGATAGAACCATTTCACCTATGCGACAAAAAATAATATATGTTAGCATGAAGTCTACAAGCGAAACCTTTATCCAGACTATCCTATTCCGGAAAAACTTTCTAGGTACTTGTTTTAGAGAGAGATGGAATTTCGACACTTGTTTAGACCAGATAATTTTATTTTAGTATCTAGAAGATATCATGAAATCGATAGTAAGATGAAAATGGGCTATATATATGGAGGGTGTGAGAATATGTCGATACTAACCATTATTGGCTATTGACTCGACAAGAGTTTGGGTAGACTGATACGAGATAGGATAACGGTGAAAATTGACGGAATATTAGATGATACTAATTTTTTATATGATTAAAAGGAAGTGCAGATTTTTGGTTGTTTGCATTCGAAAGGTTGCGTTAAATTTGCCAACTGCGGGAAAATGTTGTCGCCTTGTTAAATTTGTTTTGGAAAATGTAAAATTTACCATTCGAATGAGTAAATTTATTAGAAAGTGCAACTAATTCCATTCTCAAAGTGTCCGGAGCTGAATAGTGCTATCTAACTAGTGCCGATGAGGATCTTTCATAAGTTCGCGCAAAAGCCCCATTTCGACACGTGGCCTTGCTATGAGGAAAATTGGAAAAAAACATAGTCAAATGGGCGCAGGGAGTACTTAGGGAACACACGTTTCTTTGCATTAACCGTTGTGGCCGGCCACGGCGAGGAGGGACGCTGTACCGGTGCCTCCGTCGCGATGTGGCTACGATTGTCGAGCGATGTCGGCAGCTGGACCCTCGCAAGCTGACTTCGAGAGAAGGTGCGAGAAGGCACTAGTAGGTGACACCTCTCTCGCCGAGCCTGACGAATTGAGTAAAAGAAAGAAATTTCTTTATGACATATGAAGGTATTTCACTCGATAATTATCTCATGCAAGAATGACATGGTGCAACAAATTGATGACAAAATGAGTGATTCTTAAAATTTAAGGGTCAAGCAGAAGAAGGACGGGCATGTCGCATGATATTTTGGATTTGTCTACCATACCATATTGGTCACGTGATCGATCGACTTATTAGATGCTTTTCCCACCGGCATGCCACGCACATCCGCTCAAGCATGGGTTGGCAAACCCTCATCAACGTGGTGGGGAGAATGCCGAAATTGCTCGATCGCGATGAACAACTGCCTTGCTATCGGGGTGCTTTCTAAGGATACATAAAAGAAGAAGCAAATCTCATCCGTTAATCATAAAACTTTTGACATTTTTAGTGAGCTACGATGCTTTGTATATGGATTCGAAAAAAGAAATGCACGCAAGGAGTTAGGGCCCGAGAATTCGTCCCTTGGTGGACCATAAAAATGCCCGGCCATCGGACAAGGCGATCGGACGGAAGAGAAGGCTCGCCGGCGAGTTTTCTGCCGAAAAGCCTAAACAATCGGAAATCTGCTTCAGCCCAACCCTTTCGGGCTTTGGTTGTCTCGGGCCCGAAAGTGTTTTTCAGTTCTGGCCCGTCCGATCTTTTGTGCTTCAAGAGACTAAAGCCCGAATGGCCCAGACCGGGCCGATTGATATTCAAAATTAAGCATATCTCTCCACAATTAAAAAAGGAAAAAGAAAAAAAAAATGCCCACCGCAACACATTTACCTTGAATTTCTTATGTGACATCACAAACCTAAATTCATGCTTGTTATGACACATTTTACCTCTGTAGATATTTCATTAGATAAATTTTTTTATTCAAATGATGATGTTTAGTTTCACTTAAGTTTTGTGAGTGTCATGTCAATGCTATTTGCTTTCTAGCATTTATGTAGAGCGAATTTTTAACAGTTTTCAGTGCATGATTTTGACAAAGGGTCAGTGCATCATATAGGTATAATTTTTGGATTATTGTTTTATAAAAAAATAATTTATGATAAATGTGTTACAATAAATATAATGTATAGTTTTTAACCAAATGAAAACATAGTTTAAACATAGGGATGTCCTACTTTCCTTTTTCAATTGGCAAGATGGTAATATAAGGTTTGACAAAAAGATGGTAATATTAACTAATAAAAGTGGGCCTTCTTTGGGTTAGAGAAAAATATTTGCTCATCATATGCACCATGCCACACTAATAGTTAGAGAAACAAGTCTATCGCATACAAGAGTTTCCAAGATAAACGAATATAAAAGTTGATTGGGATACAAATCAAAGCAAATGATGTATATGCGATCCGAAGCTTATGCACTTTCTCTTCTACCTCAAATTTGCCAATTCTCCCTTGATCTTATGCTTAGGAAACCTAAAACAGGAAGGAAGAAGGGAAAGAAGAGTCAAGACTCTATTTGTTTTTACAAAAAATAAATAATTTAAAAAATATTTTTATTATACACGAGAATATTTAGATTTAAATTGTTATTGGTAATTAATTAGTTATTTTAAGAAACATGAGTAATCATTTTTAAGAATTTTTAAAATAATTTATTATTCGTGAAACAAGTAGAATTTCGGGACGTAATCGTTTCATGTAAAAATTTTTCCTATAAAATGTTTTCCATATTTTTCGATGTTTGGTTTGTTTTGGAAAATGAGTCAACGGAAAATATTCTCTTAGTTAATGGAAAAAGATTTTCTACCAAAGCTTAAATTTAGGAAAATGATTTCTCCTTTTAAAGGAACCAAAAAATGTTTTTTGATTCTATAAAAGCTTAGATTGGAGTATTTGATTAACAAAATAATTATTTTTATAAATAAAAAGTACGAAGATGGCTTCATCATCACTTAGTAATCAAGATTTTATTCGATGTAACCTTCGATTAATTTCACTAAATACCAAGTTAATTCTAAAACCCTAATAAACAAGTTAAAAGTCTAAAACCTCTTCTCGTTCTCGTTCTCGTCCCTCACGCGCACCGGCCCTCGACCCTTCCTCGTTTCTCCTGTCCCTCCTGCTCCATCGAGCCGCCGCCCGCCGCGCTTCCGTCGCGCCGCCGTCGCGCCGCCGTCGAGCCCCCACGTCGCGGCTGTCGAGCCTTACCGCTCTCCGTAAGCTCACTCCCTCTCTCTGCCTCTCTCGTGTCTCGCTCACTCCTATACCAGCTACGACGCGGGAGACAGGACTCATTGCTTCTCTTGTCTCGCTCACGGTCACGCTCACGGTCACGCTCGGTCACTCTAGCCAGACGAGTCTTTGTTTTGCCCTGTTTTTTAACGTCGTCGAGGTTTTCGATTCTGATATCTGTGGTTTTGAATGCTGATGATGGGTTTTCGTAAATGGAAAGGCAGGAAGAAGATGAAAAAAGATATGTTTTTTAATCGCAGTCAAGGTTGCATTTGCTCAACGGATGTCCTCGTTTTATAGAATGCTCTCATCATTGATGTTTTGCGTAGTAAATTCGGAATTATAAGCTTGCATCTGTCGTATTTCTTGCAAGTTACTCTGTTTGCCCTCTTTATGGGGCGACGGTTCTGGTGTAGTCGCTCGTCAATTGCTAGCTCTCTTCCTTGTTTCTTGCCTGTTGGTTCTCCTCACTTGATAAATTCTGCAGGAACCGTGCAAAATCTGAAGGAAAATGTATCTGGAACTTTGATTCAGGTTCGTGCACCGCTGAAGTCTGGTGCATTCAGTTCGAGTGTTGATTGTTAATCTGCCAGAGGTAAAGCAAGAAAGTGTGTCAACATTTGGCATGGATGCGGATGATACAGGTCTTTCTCCTGTACATCCATTTGATTAATTTATCTTTTTCTTAAACGTTAATCTGGTTCAATATGTTCTGCTTGACTTGTATTTTGGATTAAAGGGTGGATTATTCTTACGTACTTTGCCTATGATCTTTATAATGTTCTTCCAGTGGAGAGCTTAGACTATGAATTAAGTGATGAGGACGAGGAAGGGAGCACTGGAAGTAGAAGAATGTCGAAATCTAAGAGTAAAGGTAGGGAGCACAAGGAGCAACTACAGAGACTTCAGGAAAAGGTGGGGCATTTTAAGTGATTATGTGACGATTGTTGTCTCGTCAGATGCAAGTGTCTTTGCTAGTATTATTCACCATCTACTCTTATTGATCTGTTGGAGTCACTTCAATCATTGCCCTATTCTCTTATTACCTTACACAATGATGATTGAAGAGGGACACTATATGGAAATGTCCAAATGACAATCTTAAAAGTTCTATATTGGTTCAGCTTGTAGGACCTCCATCCAACTGTATCCTGGGCTGTTTCCTTTTTGTATATCTGCTTTTGGAGTGAATGGCCCCCTCTGTCCGTTAAGGCTTTTTTCTCGCCTTTTCAGATTCTTTTACATCACTGCCATATGAATATGTTCTTGCAGGATCCAGAATTCTTTCAATTCTTGAAGGAGCATGATCAAGAGCTTCTAGAATTTGATGATGAGGACATTGAGGTAAGTGATGCCCTGAATCAACTGTCTATGAAGTATGCCCAAGGGAATTGTCTCCATAGTAGCTGCTTAACTGTGTAGGAAAGTGCTGATTCAGACATTGAAGGTCGAGAAGCAGTGGTGGACGATGAAAGTAGTCATGGAGATCTAGATTTTGAGAACAAACTTTCTAAAAACATTGTAACTGCTGAAATGGTTGATTCCTGGTGTAAATCGATCAAAGAAAGTGGGAAAGTGGGAGCCATTCGTTCTTTAATGAGAGCTTTCAGGTGGGCAAGCCACTATGGTGATGATGAAGGGGCTGATTCTTCTGCAAGGCTCGGAACCATGTCTAGCAATGTATTTAACAAAATCATGATCTTTGTGCTGACCGAAATGGATGGAATACTTCGGAAATTGTTGAAACTTCCAGCTTCTGGTGGTAAGAAAGAGACAATAAAAGATCTGATGGCCACAAGACAGTGGAAGAATTACAATCACATGGTTAAGTCTTACCTAGGCAATGCGCTGCACATTCTGAACCAGATGACCGACACAGAAATGATATCATTTACTCTAAGGCGTCTCAAATGTTCCACCTTACTGTTGGCCGCTCTCCCAAGCCTCTTAAGGAGGTACATTAAGGTATGCACTAATGTATACACTCTAATATTCACTTTTGTCTTCTTTACCTCTTTGAAATCTCAGTATGAGTATTCCTGTTTCTACTTGGCATACCGTTGTCATTTTACATTTTCTCCAAGTTCTCGACACTCTGATGACAGCGCATAAATAAACTACTAGTTGCTATGCTTATGATGTGACTCTCTACCATATGTAACATGAGATTCATGGGCTGATTGTGCCTTCTCTTGTCATAGCACTAGCAGGAGCATTGCGTGCATTTAGTCAGATAAGTTGTTATGAGAGTTGCTAATTTCTCGAGCACTCAAGAAATAAGATATATGCATTTGCTCTTTCAGGTTGCTCTTCACTTCTGGGGTACGGGGGGAGGTGCATTACCTGTTGTTTCCTTCCTTTTCTTAAGAGACCTATGTGTTCGGATTGGTACTGATTGTTTGGATGAATGCTATAAAGGGGTATACAAAGCCTATGTTCTAAATTGTCAGTTTGTAAATGCTACTAAACTTCAGCATATACAGTTTCTTGGAAACTGTGTAATCGAACTTCTTGGGGTAGATCTTGCAACTGCATATCAACATGCCTTCGTTTTTATAAGGCAACTGGCAATGATTTTGCGAGAGGCGCTTACCATGAAGACTAAGGTATGGTTTGTCCTTTTCTTTTCTTATATAATAATGACTCCCTCCTGATTTATTTATTGAGGCAGCTTGTCACAGCAAATTGAAATACACACTTTCATGTGCCCTTCAATCCATTACCCTTTCAACTGTATATTTTCTCTATTCTTGCCTTTTATGTGACATATGAGCTTCTTAGGGTTGGAAGTTGGGACTAATATCCATGTACTTGATATAACTTGGAAGACTTTTATCTGCTTCATGTGGATAAAGAGTTTATCCACATGTGTGTCTGGTAGTTTCTTCTTGTTTCTGATAGCTCTGCTTATCCTGATAGTATCGTGCTCCTTGTATGTAGGAAGCATTTCGAAAGGTTTATGAATGGAAATTTATAAACTGCCTTGAGCTATGGACTGGAGCTGTCTGTGCTTACAGTTCAGAAGCTGATTTTCGGCCTCTTGCCTATCCGCTGACCCAAATAATATTGGGAGTTGCTCGTCTAGTTCCAACTGCTCGCTATTTTCCTCTTAGATTAAGATGTGTCAGAATGCTCAACCGAATTGCGGCTGCAACTGCTACTTTCATACCTGTTTCAATGCTTCTTTTGGACATGCTGGAAATGAAAGAGCTGAATAGGGCCGCCACAGGAGGTGTTGGCAAAGCTGTCGATTTGCGTACCATTTTAAAGGTGGTTGCTCTTGGGGAAAAACCATCTTTATCTCTTTATTAAATTGCACATCAAAGCTTAATTCTCTGCCATTTTCCCCGTCTCTTTTCAGGTAAGCAAACCCACCTTAAAAACTAGAGCATTCCAGGAGGCTTGTGTCTATGCTGTGGTTGAAGAACTTGCTGAACACTTGGCACAATGGAGTTATTCTATTGCTTTTTTTGAGCTGTCTTTCATCCCATCAGTGCGATTGCGAGGCTTTTGCAAGTCAACGAAAGTTGAAAGGTTCCGGAAAGAAATGAGGCAGCTTATTCGCCAGGTATAAGGTAGACCATACAATAATTGTTACATAGGAAAGCAAAATTGGGCTGTGCATACAAGCTCAGGGTTTTCCATCAAGGGTTAGGTGGACCACATGTTTATCGATCGTTTGGGTATTCTGCTGACAAAAATTGGGCTACTTTTTCTAATGTTCTGTTATTTTACATTGTAGATTGATGCCACTTCAGATTTTACAAATAAGAAGCGCACTTCAATCTCTTTTCTTCCCAATGATCCAGCGGCATCATCATTGTTTGAGGTTGGTGGAGTTTTCTTTGCATTTCATGCTCTAGTTGCCACATAGAAATTCATGCAGTATGATTGATTGAGGCCTATACTTGTGCACAGCCTAGACCTGTGTACAACCTCCCTCCCTCTAGCAATATAAGGGCAATGTGTTTCCAGTATACAGGTCATACGGCTGGGTGAGTTTTGGTCCTTAAGGTGGTTCCTGCTGTTTTAATAGTTTGCAAAAATAAAAGTGGTAGCTCATTTTATGTACTCTGAAAAAGTTTGTTCAGAGGTTGCGTGGAGGCAGTTGTATATTAGTCTCTATGATTGAATAATTCAGATAAGCCAGTGTTTTCTTGGCTGAAACTGCAAAACCCTAAACCAGTGTTTTTTTGGGTTGGTAAAATCCTAAACCAGTTGAGTAGCACATATTTCATCTCGTTTGTTCTTTCATTGCTACTCATTAATTCTTCAACTTCTTGAGGTTGAGATGGTCTTTCAGACATAAATGACGTTTAATTGGTTGTAGGATGAGAAAAAATCAGGGGCTAGTCCTTTGTCCCAGTATGTTGTAACACTACGCCAACGGGCCCAGCAACGTAGTGACACCTTGATGCAATCCAGGTCTTGATCACGTCATTGCTTATGACTACATTGGTGCATGTGGCACCATAATTCTCTTTTGTTGTTCTGTTTCCTGACTTGTTTGCAATGTCCAGCATTCTTGTCGGAGAGAAGTCCTCCGTCTTTGGGGAACAAATGTCTGACAGTGACGAGGAAGACGATGCCATAAACGAGCGAGGTGCTGCGGTCTTTAGTTCCTCTTGGCTTCCTGGGAGTGATTCCAAGTAAGTTTCAGATCCCTCACTTTGTTCTCTGCACACTGCCATGTGCTTGTGATGGGTGCTGTGGTCAATTTTCTGATGCAATATATTGGGAGTCGCAGGGTCAAGCCTCCTAAGGTGGAGGAGGATGGTAAGAAAAAGAAAAAGAAGAAAAAGAAGAGAAACACTGAGCAGCTTGAAGGACTAGCTTCAGATGAAGACATTGTGGAGGACTTGGTTCTTAGTTCCGATGAAGATGAAGAGATGAGGGACTCTCCTGTTAGTGAGAAGAATGGTGACGGTGAAAAGGGATTGCCTGCAAAGCAAAAAACCAAGAAGCGAAAAGCGTCCATGAAAAGGTCAAAGAAGAATGCTGAATCTCAAGGAAAGAACTCAAAGAAGCGGAAGAAGGCAACCTGACAAGAAATACGAGATGCATAATTTGCGGTCTCTGGCATGCCCGATATATGTTAATTTTTACGGTCTCTCTCATGAGAAAATTTTGTGATGAGAAACTCCGAGTCTTATTTAATCAGTGTCGGCTTCGACATGGTCCTTACCTACACTAGTTCCTATGATAGCAGCGCACCTGCGTGGGGGGTCGACATTGTGAGATCGATTTAGTTGAGCTGCAATCTAGCACATTGCCGTGGTCGATTTTCTTGGTGTCCTAATCCAAATATTTATCTAGATATCTCAGATCAAGGTCTGGCATTACAATTAGAAAGTTGCAGTACCAAATCTAGAAGGAGAGCTCGATGGCCTAAAAAGAAATGAGCTTATCATTTCATCAAGGAATTATCTAGTTTCACCCCCAACAGATCATGGAACGATATCGGGCAATGAGAGTTTGGTTTTGGGAGATCTTATAATGTTCTATACCGATTTACAGTGGAACTGCTAATATGACACGACGATGTACGTTTTCGTACTATTCTTTTTTCGTGGGAGATATACATTTTCTTATTGGTCAACCTTTTTACTCACCCCATAAAGCATAGTCGATGTAATTACATTAAAGAAAAACTGACACTCTCCTACTATATAATTTGACGGTACACGCGACAATGGGGGTTATGCATATTATCATATGAAGTATCGCTTAAACAATCAACGAGACTTGATACTAATTTATTTAATTATCGTGGTGTAATATTTATTAAAGTACCTTGAGTGCCTCCTTAAGGTGTTTCACAAAATTATATTCGAACCTTATGGTTTCGCAACTGTTTTTGCGAGCGGTTTGGACTGATTGAGAACACACCCACGAACTTACTCAGCTTTTCGAATGTTAGAAAAGGAAAATAGAAAGATGTACTTGCAATATACAAAAACCAATTATTGAAGGCCCGTCTATATTAGCAAATCAGAAGGACATTTACTGGATAGCGAAGTCATTTTGCGAAATAATTCCATATTTCATCCAAGGGTTATCAATCACAACCGGACAAAACCCTAACTAAGAAATTGCCAAATAGGAGATGAGCTCATTAGACCTTGGTTGTATACTCTAATCATCATCATCATCATCATCATCATCATCATCACCATCACCATCATAATTTTTGAATCGCGTGCTTAGCTAAAGGTTAGCATATGTTCATTCGTTGTATGCCTGTGCCAATGATACTCACGTCAGGTAACTTTGCTTAACTTGATGATCCTAATTACCAATCCCATCGATATAAGGTGCTCGAGACAGATTCAAGATCTATTTTGCCTTACCGAGTAATGCTAATTTTCCTAAAGTACAGTGTTGTCCTTCGAATATAAGCTAATTAAGTAAATGAAGTAGTCCAAAGTACATAAAATTAGTTAGATCATTAATTGCAAATTTACAACTATATTGTCGTCCTGAAAAATCATTTCCGAAATAGATTGAATTTTTTTTTCCTCAAAAGATTTGATAATTTCTCTTATTTAATGTTGACTCCTCATTTTTTGTTCCAAAATTATAACGGCTTATTATTTATTTTTAAAGAATTTTCTTATGTTATTTACAGGGTGGATGCCAATAGATTTATCAAATCTTACAAAATTCATCATGCAACATTACGGACTATGAATGACTTGATACATGTGAATGAGATTAGAACAAGCTCCATCCATTTTTGCGTTCTTCTTCTTAAGTTGCTCTCGCTACAAAGATTTAGATTGATGCTCAAACAATGAAGCATCTAATCTAGGGTTCGGATCATGTGTTAGGAATTAGAAAACCCTTTAAAATAAAAATGGAAAAATTACAGTGGCACACTATATTGAAGTATCGTTTTATTTGTGAGATGTATATGATGGGACTTTGTCATTAGAGAAGATTCTTGATGTAGAAAATTCAGCAACCAAGGTTGATACCATTGAGAAATCGAGGCTATGCCTTGCCTCAGTTGGTCACTGCATTAAGACAATTTGGATTACAAAGATGAGTGAATAATATAAAAAAATTATTGCTATTTTGAAGATCAGCTTTCAAGTGGGAGATTGATGGAGTTGTGGAGTCTAATAGAGGAAATTAATATTAGAGCCGAGAGCTTTTACTATTAATGACAAATATAATTTTCATATTAAAGTAGAGGATACGGCTTTTTTACCGTTGTTAATGGCACACATGCAATTTTTATCATAACTATAGATGCCCTAAACTCTTACTATACATTGAGGGTAATATATTTTGTAATTGTACCTTTGAATGTTGTAACTCTAATATTGATATTGATAATGAAGAGATTGCCAAGTGTGACACTGTGATTTTTTCATTTTTGATTTCAAAAGGGTTTTTCAAGTGAAAGTTTGTGTCTTTTTCTCTCTCTTTTTTTATTTTTATTTTTATTTCTTTTTAATGATTCTCCTCACATATTAGTTTCTACTTCTGGGATAGCAATTTATGGCATCATAAGGCCGTAGCCTTCACGATCGAATAATTCAGATAAACTAGTGTTTTCTTGGCCAAAACTTCAACACCCTAAACCAGTTGACCAGTACATAATCCAAAACTTCAAAACCCTAAGCCAGTTAGAGCAGCACACAATTCATCTCATTCATTCTTTCGTTGCTACTCAATTAATTCTTAGCTTCTTGAGGTTGAGATCGTCTTTCCAGAAATAAACAACGTTTATTCGATCGTAGGATGAAAAAAAATCAGGGACGAGTCCTTTGTCCCAGAAACACTGCGCCAACGGGCCAGCAAAGAAGCAGAAGAAGGCAACCTGAAGAAATACGAGAGGCACGAGTTGCGGTCTCTGGTGATGCGCTTTCATATCCATATGCTAATTTTTACTTCCTCTATCTTGTAAGAAAATTTTGTGGTGAGATACTTCGTCCTGAGATTTATGCAGCGTCGGCTTCGACATATTTCTTACCTCGGCTAGTTTCTATGATGGCAGCACGCCTGCGTGGAGGTTTGACAATGTGAGATTGACGTAGTTGAGTCTAGCTAGAATCTAATTCACATTGCTGTGATCGTTTTCTTCTGGTGTTCTAATCCAAATATCCTCATCCAGGCATCATTTCTCACTGAAATTTCTGGTATCCCTCTGCAAAATGATCATAGAACACTATCAAAAGGAGATCACATGCGATGAGATCAAACAAGTGAACGAAGCTCTTGGATGCGAATAAAAGAGTCGGCTCATCATTTACTAGTTACATAATCTTAATATGATTAGGTTAACGTGTAACATTCATTTGAAGAAGCCACTTCAAATCATGGAATCTGTAATTATATGAAGGAGTGCAGAAAGAGAAAGAAATCACAATTACCCTTGAGAACATGGTTTAAGAACAATTAACCTTTTTACTCCCCATAAAGCACAGCCAACAAAATTACACAAATGCCACTTTTATTTCACGAAAAAAGACACTTTTCCAATAGACAACTTGACAATAGCCGTGGCCTCCTTGACGTGAGATCAACCTTGCCTACGCTAGGGCGAGGCTTGCCCTCGCTGGGCCTCACCCTTGCTCAGGCAAGGCGTAGTGAGGTTGCTCCAGCTTGGGTGAGGGTCGGCCTTGCCCGACCTCACCAAATTTGGTAAGTGGGGCCTCGCTTGGCCGTGCTTGGATGGCCGATGCTTGCCCTTGACCAAGTGAGGTTGACCCTTGCATGTGGTCGGCTAGTGTGACCTTATCAGCCATAGCCATGGCCATGGCCGGTGGTTGGCGATGAAGAGGAAGAGAAAGGGGAAAGGGAAAAGAAAAGAAAAAAAATTCAATAAATTCAAAAATATGTTGATTTTTTATTTAAAATGTTCATGTCAGAGTTGGCCAGTGTTATTGTTAGCAATTTCTGACCTAAATTGACTTGATGGACTAAATTGCTATAAATATGAAAATGTTTAGGATTTAATTGGTCCAATTGAAAGATTTATGATTGATTGATACCAATGTAATAGGTTTATAACTTTTTTGGTGCTTTTCCCTAATTTGACGGTAGACGCGGTAAGGATGGCACTTCCTCCTCTAAGAAATGGAAGTTAGTAGTAGAGAAATAGAAACACGAATTTACTCAGCTTTTCGACCGTTAGAAAGGGAAAATAATCTGATGTACTTGCCACACACAAAACCTAATTGATGAATGTATGTTTATAATGACATTTGGGTGTGTTTGGCTCGGCATTGACTTTGGGGCTCTAAAGTCTCTTAACCAAATGCAAATGCGTTTGGTTAAAATTTTGGATTCACTTTGGGAAGATGCAATTGCATCTCCAAGACTCCTTAAAGGAAATTGGCTAAATGTAGGGTGGGAGGTGCCTTGGGAAGTTGCATTTTCGAAATGCAAGTTAGTACTGTTCATCTTCTTCGATGAGCCAATGAAGCCAACGATTGTCGGCCAAGGGGCCCTCAACGCCGATGACCACCGCCTAAGGGGTCACCTGACCCCAACGACCGTTGCCCTTGGTCGCGCAACCTCAAGCATTGCCTAGGTCGTGCGACTTGTGTGTTACTTGAGGTTCGGTGACCTCAAGCGGTGGTTGCCTAGGTCGCGAACCCAAGTGATGGAGGTGACCGTTGCGACCCAGGCGATTTGGGGCGCTGGGTTGGCAACCCAGCGGATAGTCGCTTGGGTCATGGGACCCAGGCGAGGTTGTCTGGCGATCAGATCTGGCCACTAGAAGGTGGATTAAAAAAAAAAATCTTTACAACTTTTTTTAATAAAATTTTTAGCAAAAGTCTTTTACAAAATGTAGTATTTACCAAACGACATTTAAGCTAAAGTTGTTTTGTAATGCAATATAAAATTACAATTTATCAAACGCTATTTGCATTTCGAGAAACCTCTTTAGCCTAAAGATATTTACATTTTCTCAAGTGCATTTGCCCAAAACCGAATCAAACGCACCCTTTATCGGTTAGCAAGGTCACTTTGTGAAATGCTTCCATATTCATCCAATGTAACTAGACAAAACCCTAATTAGGAAGTTGCCAAAGAGGAGAGGAACTCATTAGACCACTTGGTTGTATACTATAATCTATGACTTACCTCCTTAGAGAAATGTTTGCACCTCTCCATTCGTCATATGCCTATGTTAGTCATCTTCGCGTCACGTACCTACGTCGATGATTATTTTGCTCAATTTGATGATCTTGATTACTCGTCCTGTTGATGTAAGATAGCTATCTTGGGCTTTTGAATGAGCTTGAGACAGGTCCAACTCCTGTTTTGCCTTAATGAGTTATGCTAATTTTTCTAACATACGTTCTTGTTCGTTGAACATAAGCTAATTAAATAAATGAAGTCGCCCAAAATATGAAAAACTATTGAGATCAATAATTGTAAATATGCACTTTATGAAGCATTGTTAATATTGGAGTCATCCAAACTTTAAACATAGAATTGCCAGAGGAACGTTACGGATTTATGGGGGCAGGGCCGATCATATAATGTATGGTCTTGTTCGTTGAATGGAAGCCAATTTAGTAAATGAAGTCGTTCACAATGTGAAAAACTATTGAGATCAATAATTGCAAATATGCACTATAACATCGTTATGAAGCATTTTTAATACTGGACTTATCCAAATTTTAGACATAGAATTGCGGGAGGAACGTTATGGATTTATGGGGGCAAGGCCGCTCATATAATGTACAGTTTTGTTAGTCGATTAGAAGCTAATTTAGTAAATGAAATTGCCCAAATTATGAAAAACTATTTAGATCATCAATTGCAAATACACACTATAACGTCGTCATGAAACGTTGTTAATACTGGACTCATCCAAATTTTAAACATAAATTGCAGGACGAACATTAGGAATTTGCGAGGGCGGGCCGATCATATTCATCCCTATTCCGTTGTTGCTGGTTTTATCCGGTTCATTTGGGTCGGGAGCGTGAGCATCCATAAGGGTGGGTAAAATTGTCATTTCAGTTATAATCTAGAAATACTCACAAAAGATGGAAAAAAAAGGTGCTTAGCTTTTTTCCCCTTTCTCTAAATTATAGACCGAAATTGGTACTTAACTGAACTATACATGAAATTTATGGATTTGAAACTCCTTTTTGAGAGATTTTGGACTTAAAAAAGAATACAACCTTGAACTTACTCAGCTTTTTGACAGTTAAAAATGGGAAATAATCAGATGCACTTGCCATATCACAAAACTTTTCGCAAAACACATTATCACTTCACGAAATACTCCAATTTTATAAACCGGTAAAAGTGACCATATCTGGTAGCTTGTCTCCCTAGTTGGTGGTGTAACTTTTTTTCCCCACCATCAAGGAATACGGAAGATGATGGAGTTTTCTCTGTCTGCCCAAGAGTTGGTTGAGTGGCCTACTCTTGGGTCTTCCCTAAACCTTTTAAAAATTTGCTCAGATCTACCATTTCTCTATATTATAGATTGAAATTGGTGCTTCACATAACTATATATGAACGTTATGGATTTGAAACTCTTTTTTGAGCGATTTTCGACTTAAAAAGAATACAACCTTGAACTTACTCAGCTTTTTGATTGTTAAAAATGGAAAACGATAGGATGCATTTGCCATATCCCAAAACTTTTCGCAAAACGCAATGTCACTTGCGAAATACTTCCATATTCATCCAAGGACATTTAATTATAGCCAGGGACAAACCCTAATTAAGAAGGTGCCAAAGAGGAGAGGAGCTCATTTGGACTCTTGGTTGTATAGTCTAATCATCATCATCATCTACGAATTACTTATTTAGTGGAATGGCAGTACATGCCCGTACGTCATTTGCCCATCTCGATGATATTTGTGTCACGTACTTTACCATGGTAACTTTCCCTAATTTGATGGTTTTGAATACCAATCCTGTCGATGTAAGGTAGCTATCTTTGGCTTTTTGAATGAACATGCGACAGATCCAAGATCGATTTTGCCTCCACGAATTATGCAAATTTTCCTAATGTATGGTCTTGTTTGTCGAATAGAAGCTAATTAAGTAAATGAGGCCGGTTTTAGCATAATAGTTAGATCATCAATAGCAAATATACGCCTTTATTCTTGTCTCAAAAAACCGTTTTCTATATAGATGGATATATTTTATATGAATATTGGTGTTTGCTTTATCGCATGGTCTTTATCATTTCTTTGATCCATGGGTTATTGAAAACGTGGTTATCCAAGATGATAGCTATGTGGCGGCCAGATATATTTCCAAAGTAGACTTATAACTTACATTCTGCCTTTCCTTAGCTGGATTTCTGGCGAATGCATGATTGTTTTGTTAAGTATGATCTGAAGGAGCTAACTTTACACGTGTCAAAACCCAATTGCTTCTTAATTTTGGGTAATCACACCTTTGTAGTTCTTGAAATGGTATCTCAGAAAACTTTCCTTACGAGCACAACCACTTTCTTTATCAATCTCTTTTAAATAATTGGCTTCTCTTCACTTCCCCACGGAGATCAGGTCGACAGACGCTCGCCCGTTTACAAGGGTTGCTTCTCTACGTTGACAGAGGTAAGTCTCTCTGTTTCTCTGTCTCTCTCTTTTTCTGTCTCTCTCTTCCTCCTTCCCCCTCCCCTCCCCCCTCCCTTTCCGCTGTCTCTCTCCCTCCTCCACCGGAAGAGATTTTTTTTGGCTATGTTTCTCTAAATTAGAGTTTTTCTTTACCATGAGCTTGATCTTACAAAAAGACATAGGTCAAGCCTTGAAAATGGCTTCTCAAAATGCAAATCTAGCTACCAGAGAAAATTTACGCACTAAGGCTTCGTTCGTTTCATGGAAAATAACTTTTAGGAAAATATTTTCCGAATTTTCCGATGTGCGTTTCACGGAAAATAAATTCATTGGGAAAAACATTTTCCATGAAGGAAAAAAAGTCATCTAAAATGGAGGAAAATGTTTTTCACACTCACTCTCTCCAATCTCACAACTCCTATTAGCCTTTACTTCTTTATTTTTTTTTTCATAAATTCGAATTTTTTGTTATTTTTTAATAAAATCGATTTTTTTTATTTTTCTGCCTTTCTTTTTGCTGTTTTTCTTTTTCGGCCGGTCGCCGGCCACGGCAATGGTCGGTGACTGGTGATAGGCGAGCCGAGCTTGCCAATCTTGTGTCACTAGATGGCGGCAAGGCTCGGGTCTCGCAGATCGGCGACACCCGAGCATTGCCGGAGGCGGCGATGCTCGGGCCTCGTAGATGGCCAAGGAATGAGAGAGCACAAAAAAAAAAAAAGGAAAAAATAATTTAATAATCAATTTAAAAAAAATAATAAATAACGATTTTAAAAATAAAATAATAAAAAAACTATTGAAAATAGTTTATAGAGGAAAATATTTTCTCAAGCGAATATTAGAAAATATTTTCCACTTCAAAATCAAATTTGACCGAATATCGGAAAATAATTACGTTTTCCTGGAAAATCGCTTTCTGAAAAATATTTTCCAGAAATGTAACATTTTCCGTGAAACGAACGGAGCCTAAAACATACTATCGGAATGCGAAAGCTTATGATTTTTGATCAATTCACTGGATTTGTTTGTAATGGATTCTTTTTCAAAAGATTTGATAAATTCTCTTTTTCAATGTTTACTATATCCCTCCCCCCCCCCCCCGGGAAATTCAGTTGAATTAATGATGGAGTGAGCTGTAACTCATCGGCTAAAAGGCCATGGAGTTCATTGATTATCTGTGATTGACCTGATCCATACAAATGAGATTATAACACACTCCATCCATTTTCGGGTTCTCCTTCTTTTTGGTTCCTTCTAGCCATAGAAGCTTAGATTGGTGCTCAATCCATGATGCATTTGATGGAGGGTTCGGATCATCGATCTTTTTTGCTAGCCTCATTATAATGGCTAACTGTCTCTTTTGACCCGAGTTCAGAATAACCGATCTTTTGGGCTAATAGGACGAAAGAAAAGTGTGCATACGTTATGAAAGCTCCTGTATAAGAGACGTGAGCATCCTCATGAGGTCTTAGTAATGATGATTATTGTCTTTTTGCTCTTTAATTTATATGTCATTCTATCGATTTCTATGTCAGAAGTCAGTTCAATTTATTTACCAACCAAGTGCTTTTTCTGAAACTTTTTTTTTATTCATGGCCAACAATTCACGAAGCTAGGGTCTCTCTCATCTCCTAAGTTCATCATGTATTACACAACGAATTTTTTTTTTAATTATTGAAGCATGTACACCAATTGCCTAGCTTTGCTACATAAATAAAAGAACGAGAAGCTAAATTTTCAGATACGCACCGACCATGGATTCTGAGGGGGTTCAACAAGCAGCTGCAATGAACGGCTCTGATGATGGGAAGAACAAGCTGAACCTGGAACTGCGGCTGGGATTACCTGACAATGACGAGAATCCACCCAAAAATCAGGGTCAACAGTTCGACACCACTCATCTGGCTGCTAATAACCATGTCGACTTGAGTCAACTTGCTCTTCACCCTCAGGTATGGTTATTTCAGTTTCTTGTTTTCAGGTCTTTTTTCCTTTTAAATCATTTTATATTGTGCAAACAATACTTGAGTTTCTTTCGGATGTTTCAAGCTACTGTTTGTTAGATCTTCTCGATCGTTAGTGACATTGGAGACAGTAGAGAGAAGCAGGAGTTAATACAAGTGGTTGTCGGTCGATTATAATGCAATGGACGATTTACTTACTAAATTGACAACTTTTTTATAGAATCAATGACTTCTAGGAATGCTCTGGCATCAGTTAGCAATTGAATGAAAATTGCGACTTTGTTAGGATGAATCTCTTAATAAAGCTAGAGATATTGAAAAAGAAAAATTCTACATTATGTCGCTTGACCCCAGTGCCTTTTTAGTGAGTTATGCAGTAAAAAGAAAGTAATCAATAGAATCATTCCTAGTTGAGTTTAGCTTTGATGATCCGATCCTCCCGTTTGCAAAGGAAAGTGGTGTTCAAACTAATAAGTGGTGAAGATCAGATGTAACTCACTAGACTTAGATATGGTGATCAAACTTACACATCCGTATCGGTCATTTGCATGCTTTATTAATTTGGTAAATAATCAGAGTCCACTTCCTTATCCATTATCGATCATTATGACTAATAGTTCAATAAAGTGCCATTGAACTTACGTATATATGTGCTGAACTTCAACTGATCATTAAAAGATCATGAATAGAGACTAATACATTTTGAAGGATGCAACGATTTTTTGCATCATTTGTTTTTGTTAAAAGAATAATTCTAGCAATTTTACATTGAGGGTTTGACTAGCTTGTGTAATGTTTGAATTTCTTCGTTTTCAACTTCTAATTACGGGACAAAATACACCATTGACAACTTAGTAAGATTATTTTAGTGATATTATTTATCTTTCTTTTGTTATGTCTATGTATTAATTGATAATTCATCTTTCATGATTCTGTCCTTTCCCCAAGGTTAATTTCTATTGACGATGTTCCACACATCACACATTTTCCTTTGGTGATGCATTTAATTGCTTGAAAAACCAGGGGGAAAAGGTCAATCAAGTGCCTTGTGGAGGAGTTCAGCACAATGCTGATGCATGGCCTCTCCAATTGGAAATTCATGACTACTATGCAACCCCTACCAAGCACTGTGCTTCTCCATCAACAGAAATTGATCGTCCTTCTGATCAGCCCCCCATTTTTCTCGGTTTGTCAAGGATGAATGTGAACAACAACCCATCTGTCGACTTACCCCATATGAACAATATGGAGTCAGGGACAAGCTCGTCATCCATTGGGTCTCGAAAGTTACCGGTTAGACGCAGTCCACAGCGTCACCATGACACCAACAATCCTAACAAGAGGTGTGCCAACTCTCTGTGCAACGCCGCTACTTCTCCCATGTGGCGCCGCGGCCCTCTTGGCCCAAAGGTATGAAATCTACGAACTTTCCTTCATCATCTAAGCTTTATTTACAAACATGATTGACCCTATATTATAGCTGAATTGAGATGATTCGGAGTGGGTAGGATAAAACATAAGGTATCCATAGCCTTTTTTTTTTCATTTATTGAACTACACTGTGAATTTTGATTATCATTTACTTAGCCCATTGCTTTTACTTCAACTATATTAAGGTCAGAAGACGAGATACATCCACTATATCACCCCATTTCTTTGATTATGATCACAATACATTTTTTTGTAGAAGTACAGATAAATTTACAAAGAACACTAGATTTCGGCATAATATTAGCCCCTCTTTTATCTTGTTAGAATTTGAATAAGACTGGTTTTTCCCTTTGTTTCAAAATATGTTATATGAGTCCTCTTTATTCTTGTTGGAATTTGCATGAGACTGACCTTTCCCTTTATTTCGAAGTATGTTATGTGAGCGTGTTTGTTTTTCAGACACTATGCAATGCTTGTGGAATCAAGTATAGAAAGGAGGAGGAGAAAAGGAGGACTCAAGCAATTATGAAGCAGTTGCACGAGCTTGCTACTGCCCGTCAGAAACCAGCCGTGTGAGAGGGAAGGAGCTATCGTCACATCGATTTTCATCATTTCAGTATTTATCAAATAATAGATCTTAAATTTGAGAGAGACTCTTGTTGAAGATCCACATCTCCTAAATTTCTCCGCTTGTGATTTCTTTGTAGCTCTTGAGTATACAAGACATTGTTATTTGTTTGATCTCATGGTTTACCGGTCTGACATTATATTGGCTCGTTGATTTGAGAATATGTTTGATGCAACATTTTACTGTCTTATCTCTTCTCGTTAGGTTGAGGAGAAACATCAAAATAGAACCATAAACTTTGATTGAGTCAAGAACTTCTTGCAGAAATTAAAGACACTTAACCACGATATTTTAGGATCTCTCGCAAGAATCTCTCAATCTCTCTAAGATCCTAGCTAGACATGCATTTGCCTTATTGAAACAAATTGCGGCTTTTTGGGTAATGGTCACATAATAGGACCGGTTGATGATGAAATTTATGATTTGCATTTCACATTTACGTAGCCACAAGATTGCATTTTACGATAAGTTTTAACTAGGTGGTCTGAATAACCAATTATTTATACAACCCACGTTCATCATCATTAATTCAAATAGTTATTCAATTTTTTAAACTATTACTACCCATGTCAATGATGGTTATGGATGCGTACCACATAAAAATCCAATTATTTTGGTATACATATGACATTCTAGCTATTTAAAATGAATTGGAGTTTAGTGAATTACGGACCGGAAGCTCTCAAAACGTTATATAGAAACGTGTTTTGTGAACAATCACTAATTGAACTTCAAGATTTATTTTTATTAGGTTATGCGGTAAAAAGAAAAAAGAGTCCACCCCTAATATATTATGATCATTCCTAGTTAAGTCTAGCTTTAATGATCTAAACCTCCCATTCACATAAGAAAACGTGTTTAAACTAAGAAATGGTGAAGATCAGAAGATGAAATTTAGATTATATAGCTTACTTACAAAACTTAAAATGGTAATCAAACTAATGCATCTCTATACGCCATTTCATACTCCCCTAGTTGGTAAATGAACCGAGTCTAGCTCAATATGTATTTTTGATCATCATCATTAATCATTGAATATAATGCCAAATTTGATTGAAACTATGTATATATTGTTGGAAATTTCCTATAATGGGCTTACATTTAATTAATCAATTTTCTATTTTAAATAATCGGGTTAATGGATATTCCAATATATTTTAAACCCTTAAGTGATCTTATTGAATTGGGTTTTGGCATCTATTAATAACGGGTCTAGTTGAGTAGTAAAGTGTAGGCAATTGTCTTTAACTGAAGCCCGTAATGGGAGGGGCTCAGTTAACATACTATTGATTATGGTTTGCTAGGTCCTCTTTCTAGCCTATAAAAAGGTAGGTTATACTTATCAGTTGCCGAATCCCATTAAAACTGCTATATTGAAATAGGTCATAGAGAGGAAGATTTGGCATTCTAATAAATCACTGATTAAAGTTAGTCTGATCTATTTCCTTTGAGTGAAGTTATGACTCAAATATGTACGTTTTTAATTCCGCTGTGCGTATTGATTTTGGTGTTTTACAGTTATTTATGGATCTAATTATTCTTGATTAATTAGTTGTTTAAATAGAAAATTTCTACATATATGAGTTGAACTTTGCAATTTTACTAAAAATTGATTATATAATTAGAGACTACTACATCTTAAAGGATGCAATGATTTTTTGTGTGGCTTGTGATATTAAAAATTTCCCATTTTAAACTTCTAATTACAGTATAAGATTACCATTGATGACTTAAGTACTAAGTAATATTACATTAGATATATCATTTATCTCTCTTTTCTTATGTTTGTGTACTACTTGTTAATTCATATTTGGTGATTTTGTCCCCTCCCTAAGGTTAATTTTCAACACATCACACATTTTTTTCCTGATGTTGCAACTAATTGCTTAATAAATTAGGGGGAATGACAATTATGTACCTCATTGATGAGTTTATATTAATGTGGGTGCTCGACATCTCCAACTGGGAATTTATGACTACTATGGAAACTCTATCAGGCATGTGCTTCTTCATCAATAAGAATTGATCTTCCTCCCGACCCTTACTTTTTCTAGTTTTCCAGTGATGATCATGAACAATCTATTCGCTGGCATATCCCGTTATATAATCTAGAGTTACAGACAAACTCTTCCTTTGGCTGATTTGTAAAGTCACCAATTAAATGTAGTTGACGGGCTGTGATGATATTAGGAATTCCTTAATCCCGTTTTTGGCATTTTGTCGTTTTTTACTTGATATTAGAACCAATGGTAGATTGATGAGCCTTCAATTTATTTTGGCATTTGGTGAATACTGAAGGAAGGAATCTATTGAACAATGTGGTTTTTGGGCAAGTCATCGTTGTGGTGTTACAGCGCAGTTTTGATGGCAAACTTCATGGTTCAGTTTGGAGAAAGACACCAGGGATAACGTTGGGCATTGATGAATATTCAAGTTAAGATATCTTGATGCAATTTGAATTGAGGAGGAGCAAATGATGTGGGAGAATTGGAGTGGTATGGAGTAGTTAATATATCATAGTTGTTTTTTAACTTATTGATTTAAACTTTTAAGTAAATGTGAGTCCAATTAGATATATTGACAAGTTCGGAGTTAGGCTCTCCCTTTGTAATCTCTATGCGTTTTTCAATAGACTACTATTACTTGCTCTAGTGTGAAAAATGAATATCTTGCTTTTGTTGATATGACATCATAACTATTATGGTTTTGATGGCTTCTGAAAGATATATTTTACTATGACAACCAGAATGCTATTCAAATAGCACACGATGATGTTTTTCCTTGAGTGCACAAAATATATTGAAATTACTATAATTTCATTCGATATCATGTACGTAATGTTACCGTGTGACTTGTCCCTACTTAATCCACTTACCAGATATCTTTACTAAGGTACATCCACCCAGGCGTTAGTTGGATCTCTTCTCTAAACTCCAATTAACTTCTTTTAAATTGAGTTTGAGGGAGATATTAGACATATTTAGAATATGTTCCCGATTGATTTTAAATGATATTGTAATATTTTATTACTTTATATAGTCACCATGTAAAGCCTATATATAGGCTCATGTACCTTACATTATCATACATCGAAATGTATAAAAAAATTCTGCAATCCTATTTTCCTTATTTTATTATTCTCAACTCAGTCAATTATTTATTGTAGATGAAATGTGATAATTTAGATTAGGTAGGATAAACATGAACTATACCTATCACCTTTTCATTTAATGAACTATGTCGCCAATAAAATAACCTACTTAACTCATTGCTTTCACTTTAGGTATATTAGAAATCAGAATACGAGCTAAATTCTCTATATCACCCACATCTTTGATTATTGCCACAATACATATTTCGGAAAATCTAGATAATTTTACAAAAAGAAGAAGAAGAGGTTTTGGAGATAATATTAGACTTTTCTTTATTCTTATTAGAATTTGCATGAGACTAATATTATCCTTTATTTAAAAATAGAGTTAATACTACAGAAAATTCCAAACTGGTACATCCGTGACAGATTTGTTCAAACTAATTTTTGGGTGATAAAAAATTTCAAACTGGTATATATATGACAAATTTACCTCAAAGTAATATGGATTTCTATGGGAACTTGCCATCTTAATTGGATTATTGTCATGTGTCATTTAGCTTAGCAATTTTATATTAAAATTTGATGGAAGCCTACAAACAGTAAATATGACATGAGTGTACAAATTTGAAATTTTTAATAACTCAAAAACTAATTTGGGGTTTTCCATGATATTGTCCTTCAAAGGTATGTCACTTGAGTGCGATTTATTTTTCAGATATTGTGCAGTGCATGTAGAATCAAATATAGAAAGAAGGACACAACGGGGACTCAAATGATTATGCAATACTTGCACGAGCTTACTATTGCCTGTCATAACCAGCTACATGAGAGGAAAGAGCTATTGTTGCATCGATATTCATCATTTAAGTATTTATGAAATAATATACCTTAAATCTAGTCAGAGACTCTTGTTGAAGCTTTGCTATCTCCTAAATTTTTTTGCTTGCTTTTTATTTGTAGTTCTTGAGTATATAAGACATTATTGGTTGTTTAATTTTATGGTTTATCAATATGACATTATATTGATTATTGACTTGTTGATTCGAAAATATGTTTGATGCAACATTTTCTCTCATTGCTTTATCTCTTCGCATGTGTTAGGTTGAGAAGAAACAACAAGATGCAACTATGACTTAAATTGAGTTAAAAACTTCTTAGAGAAATAAAAAACACTTACTCACCATATTTTAGGGTTTCTCGCAAGAAACTCCCAATCTTTTTAAGATCTAGCTAAATACTCATTTGCTGTATTTATTTAAATGAGTTGGAGCTTTTTGGGTAATGAACATATGATAAGACGGGTTGATGATGATGTAATTTATGATTCACATTTTACATTGCCATAGCTACAAGATTATATTTTATGACAAATTTTGACTATATAGTTGAGTAATTAAATATTTATACAACTCACATTCATCTTGATTCAAATAATTAGTCAAAATTTTAAACTATTATTAACCATGGCAATGAGGGTTATGGATGTGCATTGTAGAAAAATCTTATTTTTGGTATATAAATGATATTCTAACTCTTTAAAATGAGTTGCAGTTTAGTGAAATTTGAAATCATGAGTAAGATGATAGCACAATTTTTTATGCGGCAAAAAGAAAAAAGAGTGTCAAATTCTTGAACTTTGAGCCTATTGTCGGGTCATTGGCTCATAGCAAGGAGAAGTCAAGTTTTACCTTATCGGCCTATGCAATCCCAAGGGTATTACCACTTATAATTGCTTGTGGTAGTTCTTTCTGTTAAGGCACTTGTCAGGTTGCGTTGCTTATTTTAATGTACTGGTATTCGCACACCTTGCACTTCTTTGTTGGTGAGGGATATTTTTCTTCTTCCTCACCCAAGAATATGGGAAGCAAATGGGGGTCCCACTCCTGGGTGGAGCCTCCCATCTATTGCTTCCTTAAGCCTTTTAAGGACTTGTCCTACTAATCATTAATCATTCTTAGTTTAGTCTAGCTTTAATGAGCTAATTCTACCGTTTTCATATAAAATGGTGCTCAAACTAAGAAATTGTCAAGATCAGAAAATGGAATTTGCATTGGATAGGTTACTAGACCGAGCATTGGTGATTAAAAAAAAGGGTCAATCTCTATATGCCATTTGCACACTTCATACTTTTGGTAAATGAACCACGCTCAATTCAATATCTATTTTCAATCATTATGAATAGCAATGGAATATAATGCCAAATGTTATTGAACTTATGTATATAATGGCTGAATTTTGCAGGTATATTAAACCTAGATCATAAAATTAGAGACTACTACGTCTTAAAGGATGAAACAACTTTTGTTTTATCCCCTTTTTGTCCAGAAAAAAGATTCCTGCAATTTTATAGTTAGGGTTTGACTGGCTTTTAATATTTAAAACTTTTGCAATTCCCAACTTCTAATTGCAAGATGAAATATATCATTGATGATTTAAATACTAGGTAAGATTACATTAAGGATAACATTCATCTCTCTTTTGTTATTGTTATTTTTTTTACAACCTAGACTCCTGTCCAACCAGTCAGGCACCAACCGGAGGAGAACTAGCCCGGCCCCACAAACTCTTTTGTTATTTTTATCTTTAGTGATTTTGTCCCATCCCTAAAATTAATTTCTATCGACAATGTTCAACACCGCACACCTTTTTTTTCTTCTGGTGATGCAACTAATTTTGCTTATAAGAGTAGGGGTAAAATGACAATCGTGTGCATCATGGAGAAGTTCATATCAATGTTGTGCATGACCTCTCTAGTTGAGAATTCATGACTACTATGAAAGCCCTACCAAGCATTGTGCTTCGCTATCAATAGAAATTGATCTTCCTCCTAATCACCCTCTACTTTTTCCAGTTTGTCCGTGATGATCGTAAACAACCTATTTGTCGACATATCCCTGATTAATAATATGGAGATAGGGATGGGCTCTTCCTTCGGTTCGCCTGTGAAATATGCGGCTAGATGTGGTCGATGGGGCCGTGACGATTCCGACCACCCTAAGAAAAGCCTAAAAGGCATGCCAACCCTCGATGCAACACCACTGCTTCCCCATATGGCGCCACGGCCCTCTTGGCCCAGAGGCATGATACCGATTAACTTTCCTTCATTATCTAGTCTTTGAAAACAAAGGTAAATAAACTTCCATCAATTATTTGTTGTAGCTGAATTATGATGATTCGGAGTAGGTTGGATAAATTATACCTTTATTTTTCATTTATTGAATCCCACGTGTTTTGATTATAATTACTTGGCTAATTGCATTCACTTCAACTGCTTTATCTCTTTCCACATATTAGGTTGAGAAGATACATAAAATGCATTCTTGATAGTCGTTTAGGGTTTGTCACAAGAAACTCTAAATCTCTCTTAAGATCTTAGGTAGACAATAGTTGTCTTATTATTGAAGCGAAGTATGGCTTTTTGGGTAATGGCACATGAGAGGACCAGTTGATGATGAAATTTATGATTCGCTTTTCATATTCACATAGCTATAAGATTATAATAGTTGATGACAAACTTTAAGTACATAGTCTATGTTACCGATTATTTATTTGAATAGTTTGTCAATTTTTTAAGGGAAAAAGCCACAAAAAATCTTAAACTATGCTTACCGGGACACATTTTCCCTAAACCTTTTTCTATGATACCAAAAATTCCAAATTTCTACCAACATGACACATTTAGGGTGCGAATGATAACATTTCTGTTCCAGAAATCATTTCTGGAACATAAAAAGATTTTTCTATTTCTATTTCTGGAATAGAAAAGAGAGACAAACTATGGCCATGGTGGTGGTGAGCGGCGGACGAAAAAAACTTCTTCGGGTGAGAAATAAAAAAGAGAGACAATTTCGATTTTGCCCAGAAATAAAAAGTAAAAAATCTTTGTTTCGATTTTGTTCCAAACCTATTTTCGGAATATAAATTTATTCTAGAAATAGAAATGAAAAATTTTTACCAAATGGATTTCTATTCCGAAATAGGTTTGGAATAGAAATCTATTCTAAACAGAAACAGAATGGTTACCATGCGCAGCCTTAGCTTATGCCAAGGAGCGTTAAAAATCTACCTATATGGACTTTGGAAAGTAAATGATATTGACATGGCTCTCACATGGTATAAGAGAAATAAAAATGACGTTGTTGTGGTTGAAAAATCACTTGATGGAACCATGATGAAGGGTAAATATGTCACATAAGTACATGTTTGGGATTTTTTATTTTTATTTTTATGTTATAAGAACAATTTTTGGATAAATATATCATAATGAACATAGTTTGGATTTTTGATATCACAAAAAAATTAGGATAAATGTGTTACAATAGACATCTTGGGGTTTTTGATGGCTATTTTCTATTTTTAAAAACTATCAATACTCGTGTTAATGATAGTTTTGGATGTGTACCAAATAAAAATCTTCCTTTTCTCTATATATACAACATTCTAGCTCTTTAAATGTGTTGCAGTTTAGTGAAATATAAAACGTAAACAAGGTGAAAAGTACAAAATAGTGGAAATGTTAATATCTAGAAGCCTTGCAAAATGAGAACCCAAAAAGGATCGATCAAAAGGCCATATCCGCTCGCGCACATACACACGTAATGTGAACAATTGCTTATTGAGCTTCGACGCTCCATATTACATCACGTCTTTTCTCTCCTTATAGGTCGACCAATTGATTAAGTTTACAGTTCTGCGTGATACGGCCTGTTCATCATACCACTTACTTATTCATAATTGATGAATGAGTGGCTTTTGCAATAACTCCCATCACCATCTATATTCTCAAGCAGTTGATCGTGAAGGCACGCGACTAACTAAAGAGTGCCATGAGGTCGATGTGAAGTAGCCTAACCAAAAGAGAGAGAGAGAAGAAAATTCAAAAGACGAAAAGACTTTCTGAGAAAGCTGAGGAAGTGCTTGCTCCCCTCTAATCTGCATGCGCAAGTTCTTTAAATCGCAGCCACATTTCTTCTTTAAAGTCCACGAACAATTCCTGTCGACGAGAGAATTATCGCGCTCCGAAATCGAGTGAAACCGCCATCCAAGTTGTCTAGTGGGGATGGTGGAAACTGGGTGTTCGATTTGAGGCCGTGAAACCAACACGTGAAAACAAGCCTATGGTATGTTGTCTGGTCTCTCTTACGTTTCATTGAACATGGCCACTGGATGATGGTAAATGCACACGTTGCATCATCCAGAATTTTCCTTCTCCCTCTCGTCAGATTCAATTTGACCGTCTGCGCGCACTTCTTCTGAGGTATTGGTAACCCTCTTATCTTGAATTAGCATGCGTCTATTGTAGGATGCTTGCTTTTGTTAATACGAAGAAATACCGAGTTTTTGCAGTTGGTGAATGTCGTGATCATTAGCGTTTGGATGGCTCTTTTCCTACTCTTTTTATGTTTATGGGAATTTTTCTTGTCAATGACAGCCAAAACTCGGATGCATGATGACTCAAACATGAAATTTTCTGTAGTTTTCTTCCCTCAATCGTCAAAAAGTCAAAAAGGGTTGGATGGAGGATGGGACGCACCTCTCCCATTGCAAGAATGTTCAATTTAAGACACCAACAAAGTATCAACTATACATAATACAAGCCCGTCAATGCAATTCCATTGGATCTGATTGGGAAAGCTCAAGATCGAAACACATTTAAGCCCAAGCCCATCCTTAGCAGACTAACCAAAGTTTTTTAAAATCAAAGATTGAACTTGTGACTTTTGACTTGCAAATCTAGTCTGAGACTACTCAACTAATCACTGGAGCTGGTTTGAATTGTTTGTGTTTGAAAATGTGAGAAAATGAACTTGCCATGTGTGTCTAATCCCCAGTCTGTGTGGATAAGACACCAACAACTTGAACTTTGATATGATCCCTTCAACTTGCTATTATGAACAACTTGAGAAATGACACTTTCTAGTGGTGAAGACACCAGCTGAGTATTGTAGGAAGAGTATAAGCTGAAAGCCAAGGCTTACAATGTTAAATAGTTCAGTGCACTTTGAACACAAAAAGCCCGGGAAGAAGTCCGCAGAAGAAGCAAAAGCTTTGGGGATTGGCTAGCTTCCTAAATCCTCCCCATAAACAGTTGCATCCTAATCCTAGAACTTTGCCAATCACACTTATCGTTCATCTTATCGAATGTCGAAACACGGCGAGTAAATCACTCAACGTTGTAATTTTCCAAGTCTCACCAACTAGGATCATGATTTTTGTCCTGAAGACGATGCATCAAAACTGTGCATCAGCTGCCATTGAGCAGAACAAGCACGCAAATACAGAAGCTAAAGCTCTTGAACAGAAACCACCATTAATGATGTTCATCCATTTCACTTGCTATTTATAGTCTATACAAAGCCTTTTCCGGATTAGCTGGGGAAATTACATATATAGTTTCCCCTTTCCATTCCTGTTCCTATTCTTACTTATACCAATCGGGACAAGACCCAACTGAGAAATGGTCTATAGCAGTCAGTTGAGTCCAGCTACACTCGATCAACCACTTGCTCTTGCGGTCCGATCTTTGCAGCCGTTCTGTTATCGGCCTCGAGATTAATGCACGTGTACCACTTGGCAAAAAACAGATAGATCGCGAAATCGAAAGCCGTAAGGACCACAAGAAGGAAATAGAACCGGTCTATGTGGCCCTTATTTAAGTCCTGCGGGATCCATCCTCGTTCATTTCCTCTAGCGGTAATTGCTGTGACCATGGTAATTAGCAAGCTGCTGACGAAGTTCCCGAGTGAGATTGAAGCCATGCAAAGTGAACTCCCAAAGCTCTTTATGCCATCCGGGGCTTGTCCATTGAAGAATTCCAGCTGACCCACATACATAAAAACCTCGGACACGCCGACCAGAACGTACTGTGGGGTTTGCCAAAATATGCTGAGAGAGCTGCTCTTTTTTCCCGGTACGGCGTATTTAAGCCTTTGGATCTCAGTGGCACCAGCGGCGACCATGGCTAACATCCCAAATATCAGCCCAGCACCCATCCTCTGGAGCTCGGTTAGGCCTCGGGGGTTGCTGCTCAGTCTCCCAGCTAATGGCACCACGACCCGGCGGTAGAGTCCAGTGAAAATAAGGACACCACAAATCTCAAAGGCGGACATGCTGGCTGCAGGAACATGAAATTTCCCGAACGTGGAGCGCATGATATCTCCTTGCTCAACAAAGAGGGAAGCCGTTTGCGTGAACACGACAGAGTACATTATAGTGCATAACCAAACAGGCAGCATCTTCAGTACACATTTGGCTTCTTCAACCTGAGTTACAGTACAGAGTCTCCATGGATTCCTCGGATGGCATAAGTCATCCTCTGTTATTATTGCCGCCTTATCCAGAAACCTGAACAGTTGAGAACAATCACGAAAATGACAAAATGAATGGAAAAGAATTATAACATACAAACAAGCTTCAAAAGTATAGTAAAGAAAGAAAAGATCCAACAGTTGTTTTGTTGCATTCGAATAGAATGACTGTGCGGAAACGTTCTATCCTGGATAGCGGGAAGCGTTTGCACCACATCAACCACACTTTATGTCATTTAGGGAAGTTGAATAACTTACGCAAATTCACAGCTGTGACGAATCTTTCGACTGCCTTTAATTGCAGATTCTGATCCTTCCAACTCATAAAGGTCCTCCTCTTTGGTTGGAAGAACATTCATTTTTCTAGTTGCAGCAAGAAAGACCTGAGCGACGCGTGGTAAAGGATTTCCGCAAGGTTTGACATGCCGATATCCACGATTGCCGATCCAAAACAATACTAGAGCTATAACAGCAGAGCCGGTAGAGACCAAGAATCCAAGTGTCCATTGGCCAGAATCCTCGTAGTAGACCAGAATGGTATTGGATAACAGAGATCCTGCATTTAATGCAAAGTAAAAATAGGAGAAAAATGCCACTTTGGATTTTATCTCTTTTGGGTTTTTCTCGTCGAATTGGTCGGCTCCGAAGGTGGCGATAGTGGGTTGGTAGCCGCCATATCCGAAGGCTATCAAATATATTGACAAGTAGAACAAGGCCACACCAGCTGAAGATGGGGTCATGCACATCATATCTTCATTGCCGCAACCCTCAGGTTTGATCAAGTAGACACTAGATGTCACGGACAAAAGCGTCAATCCCTAATTTTTGTAGTAATTGATCAAATAGTTATGACCATGCTAACATGTAACCTCAAGAAATCCAAAAATTCACAGATCATAGTTCAAGATTACCAGCGCAAATATAAGCTGAAAGACTGTGCATGTTAAGTAGCGGCCCCAGTAGGAATCACTGAGGAAGGCGCCAATCAGTGAGCACAAGTAAACAGTTCCGGTCCACTTACTCACACTATTGGCAGCGGTGGCATTGTTGTGACGAAGAACTCTGGTTAAAAATAAAACCAAGTTCACACCAACTCCAAAGAAAGCTAGAGTTGCTAGGCCCTGATTCACTGCACCAGATTGATGAAGAAGAGGAGGTAAAAAACTCATGAACAATCTCACATTCTTTATTCAACAAGTTATTTGAAGTAAACAGAAAAAATGTTATTCAGCGATCATCTTAGGTGTCGATTCTTCAGACAGAAATATGAATATAGCAAAATGTTTGTTGGACTTGAGTTCTGCGAATGTAGAACATCACTTGACTACTCATTACCTAGCAAAAAGCTTGCCCATTTCCATCCTCCTGTACTCTTAGAAGCTTTTGCTCGTTCAGTGCTTGCATTTTCAGCTCTTCCCTGATCATCAGAAAGTAAAGTCGCGACTTAGGATAAAATCTTCTGTAGAATCACCACAATTACAACTCAGTGGCCCGATCAAGCCAAGTTACTTTAAAATCTTCAGTGCAATCCGACATTATCATTATCACACATACTTCATCTGCTCCTCTTTTCTATAAAGAAAGAAAAATCATTGTTGTGGAAATTATTACAGCTCTCACACCATTAAGTTAACCACCTATCTAACTTCTGGGGTCAAACTTGAATTTGAAAGTGAGGCGGAGACTATCCATTTCGTGCATCCTCATTTTTCAACTGCGTTCCTCATAATCTAGTAGTGTCGGTCACTACAACAACGCAACATCATCACCATTAGCAAATTCAAAAAGAGGGTGGACAAAGATGGGCACACGCACTTCAAGAAACCAAAAAATTTTCCATCTTTTTTCCAGCTATGGAGCTGAATCACCATCGATATTGCACCTAAACATTCTAACTCACCCACATTCCTTAATCACAAACCACCAAGACTTGCTTTAAAGTTTTGCCTAACCTTCCCAGCCCCGTTGTGGAAGCTGAACATTTCCATGGCGGCAGAAGCAGCAGCAACAGTGATTGAACCAAAGAAGAAGCTCTCCCTTCCTGCAAGAAAGAAAGAGAGAAACAAAGGAAACAGAGCCGTAATAATTACTCGAATGCTCACGAAGCCAAGCACGTAACGAAATGTGTAATGGGCCAACGTCACGACGAGGACAAATAAAAAAAGGAGTGCGAAAAAGGAAGAGTTTCATGCATGATTTCCACCTTTTGGGAGGGTCGGGGAAAGCCACAAAACAGGCATCGCACTACGTGGCCATCGGTTCATAGTTTCCGAAGACAAGTGCTTCTTTGGTTACGTCAGCGACGAAACTAATCAAGAAGAAAAAAAGTGTAACGCATCGACCCGCCGAACCTACGGACGAGGGGTTCGGTTCTAGGCCCCGCAATTTCCGAACGGTGACGGTGTTCTTGAATTTCGGGGCGCAGCGTTCGTTCGGTCCCCCGTGCCTTTTCAGCTGACGCGGGTCCTGGTTGGCTCACGGATCACGTGACTGATCTGTTACTTGTTCTGAACGGGATATGTGCCGCCCCGTCTCGGCTCGCGATTCTCTTACATCTTAGGCTCCTGATTTCTTTATATCGCATCTTCTCCTTTCGCGATGAAGGAATGAGTATTTGGATACTCGTCATCACTTTCTTTGCGGGATCGTTTTCAGCGCATGCGCATGATTCTGGCATCGACCTGCTTTAGACTAACGCTGCTTTTGTCTTGTGGTTTGCGCATTAAATTTACCCGTCGAAATTTCCAAACTTGAATAGTAACGTGGGGACGAGACAGCTCCCGGCTATGGCGTGACGGAAATGGAGATGCGACCCCCACCCCATCTGCCCTGCCAGGCCCCGTCGTGTCGCCATCTTGACGTGAGGCTTCGAATTCTCTCTTTTGATTTGATCAATGATCGTGCATGTTTGGGAGGTTATTAGTAGCTAGACATATATTTGTACTTACCTGTCTACGCGGATTTCCATTTTATCATACTATACATACAATGGAGGTAAGATAAGTGAGGACGAACCCTTGTGTCATGAAATCACAAAGGTTTAGATAGCAAATATAGAATACTCTTAGGAAGGACATAACATACGTGGAAGTCGACGAAACAAGATGTTTGAAGAAATGTGAACTTCCTGTGATTGCTATAAATATGAAATCTCGTACAATGGATTATCAACTTTTGGCATATAAGATAGAAGCTAACCATTTGGATCGGCTTCACTCTTCTGACCTATATCCCCACTATATTCTAAAACATTCTTGATATCTCATGTATATTCCTGAAGTTATGTTGCAAAACATTGCGCGGTCTTCAATTATTTGCGACAAAAACCACTTCCTATTTTGTTTTCATCCTAGAGTTCTTTTATGGGCTTCCTTGTGCATCTTTGAGACCCTAGAAAATGGACAAGTTCTTTTTTTCTTTTTTGAGAAAAATGCATAAACATTGGTCACTACAAATCAAAACAACAATGGCAATCCCCCGGACTACACAGATGATTTCCTGTCCTGGGACTTGCTTACTAAAGCAGTAGATGTCACAGACACTCTTGCACGGGTTGGGGGTTCATGGATGTCCTTAGAAGGAAAGAAACAACTTTTCTGACCCCAGAACCCGGGGATCTCGCGAACATCGCCGACTTCATCGGCACAGAACTGAATCCAGCGTCCTAAATCGACCATCTTTCAAAAAAGAGCTTGAGAACGATTTTCCCGAGCTCCAAAACTAATGTGTATATATGTTCATGAAAATGCGGTAAGATTGCTTATAAAGAAGAACCAATTGCCACAGTGAATAAGGATAGGAATGAGTGTACTCACAATCTTGGCCTTGCCGAGGTGCAGTTGTGACGACGGAGACCAAGAACGAGAAGCCACAACTGAGACGGCAAGGGAGGCTCGTATATATAGCCAAACCGAGCGTTTCCGCAACGCTGTGGGACCGTCGCTTTCCAAATGCCAACTTGTGCATGCGTAGTGCGATGGACCGAGACCTTCCTATGTCAATCGACATTGGGCGCGGGATAGTTTTAGTGGGACGGGAGGAGAGGTCGTGTTAGGGTTTTTGTGCGCCACAAATTTTCTTCATCATGGGTTTTCCTTCCATCATCGAGTTTGAGGTCTTTTTCAGTGGCACAGCGATGATGGTCTCAGACCTTAGGAAAACGATAAAAAAGAAAAGTCGTCGTCCGTTTCAGCTTCTTTGGCTGTCAGTCGAATACATTATCGCTCCAACATGCGTGTGTCAATACCACGTTTCACAAGTTAAATTCCATGGAGTTTCGTCACAAAGCACAAGGAGCAGCAACCACGAATGGTATGCATTTCTAGAAAATTCATAAGCGACACTCGCTCTCGAAACGTAGATGAGGATGGAGCATCCAATCAATTAATGATCAACACTTGCACGACTGGTGTTTGTCCACGAGGTACTAATTTGGGAATTGTATATGAGGATTGGTCGTAGGTGCAAAAGTAAAATTATGTGAGGGATTTAGCAAAATGATCGAGATGTCGTTAACCAGATTGAGTCCAAACATTGTTTCTCCAAAATTATAATTTATCAAACTTAAACTGAGTCGGGTACTTTGATCGGCCGATGGACTGACTGCATGTGCTTGTCAAGATCGATCGAGTACAAACCTCGAAAAGAAACTCGTGCAGCGACAGAGTGAGATCTCGGGAGTTCCTCAATTGCCGGCCATGGAGAAGAACGCGGAAAGAGCTCGAAAAGGGCCCGTGGTGTCCTTGTGGCGATCCGAAAGTAATTAGAACGTGGAGATCTTGGTCTTAACAATGTCGTTGGTAATCCAGGGAGCTGCCACCATAATGACACGAGAATTTTTTTTTTGTTATCAAGTAACTAATTACCCAAATTGCGTGATTAACGCATGTGATGTGATGCAACTCCTCTAGGGTTTCCTCCAATTCTTCGCGTGTTTCTCTCATGCGCTCCCTGGTAGGCTTCGGGTATGGTTTTGGGGCCTCGAGGACCTCTTTAATCCCCTGTCGTCAGAAAAAGATGGATTAACTTAGGATAAAAGCTACAAAAAATCCCAAACTTTATTTAGTGTCACACATTAATTACAATTTTTTTTACGACATTAAAAACCCCAAATTTGTACCCGTGTGACACATTTACCCCTTTTTTTTGTAACATTAAAAATTTCAAACTTTGCAAACGGTAATATATTTACCCCAAACTTTATGTTTGTGATACCAAAAATCCCAAATTTTTTTTAGTGACACAAAATTTTTGGGGTAAATGCATTATACGAATATTAATTTGAAGATTTTCATATCACAAAAAGAAGTTTGGGATAAATATATTATACTAGACAAAGTTTGGGTAAATGTATCACATGGATACAATTTTAGGATTTTTGATATCACAAAAAAAGTTAGGGAAAATGTATCACATTAGGTAAATATAGGAGTTTTTTTGTGGCTTTTTTGCATTAACTTATTTCGAAATCCGAAATTATTTTATGGGTTCCAATCCCTTGTGATGATTAGCTCCTCTCCTACAAAGGTACACAGTGCGTGAAGAATTTGACATCGTAGCGCACCTCAAATTTCGGGTTTATCTTCAAAACGTGCAAATACTCAGGGGTCGAAGAGATAAAATTGGCATATTATATTTAAAAGGAAAATTATTCAAAAAATCCTAAATATGTTGTATTTTTATCAATTTAGTTATAAATCTTTGAATTATGCTAATCGATGTTCAAATTTTTTTACGTTTTGCTAATTGAATGTATCTAATCAATTTTGACAGGAAATTGCTAATATGGATGTCGATAATGCCACGTAGGATGATCGATGCAAATATGGATAATTTTTTTGAATTTTTTATATTTATATTTATATTTTCTTTTTCCTTCTTTACTTTACTTTATTTTATTTTATTTTATTGATAAGGGTTGTGGCTAGGTGAGGGTCACAACCCTTGCCTAATAGCCAATGAGGGTTGCTTGGCCATTGCTAGCAAGGGCTCACAAGGATCATTGGGCCTCAACTGGTGCCCGGAGCCAGTCCTTTATAATAAAAAAAAAGAAAAAGAAAAGAAAAGTTAAGAAGGAAAAAGAAAAAAAGAAAAAAATATAAATAAAAATTATCCATGTTAATGCTGACCAGTGCCACATAGGATGGCCGATGTTTATATAATCGATTTTTGGACAAAATTGATTGGATTCTCAATTGGCAAAATGTGAAAAGATATAAGATTCAATTGGCACACATGTTTAGAATTAAATTGACAAAAGTGCAATTAGGGGTGAGATGATTCTAGGGTAGAACCTAGAACCTGAAAACCACACGAAAGAGAACCTGTAGATTTTAGGTTCCAAAGTATGCATGGTAGGTTTTAGGTTTCAAAATTTGAGAAATCTATTTTGATGGGTAGGTTCTAGGTTCTAGATTCTACCAACCTGGAACCTAGAATCTATAATCTCAAACCTAGAACCTAAAATAAGTTTTTTTTTGTTTTTCTTAGTTTATGTTTTCATGCGATCCTAAATTATTTTATGGCGCTTGATAATGAGTATATAATTTGAAAACTTTAATTTTAACTTTGATTTTTTGATGAGGCTAGTGGAAGCTCCAATTGCTTCTTTAATACAGTTATATTAGAGCAATTACTTCTTTTAAGATAATATTTTTATATAATACAAGAGCAATCGGTGCATTAAAAATCGTAAAATTTCCTTAATACTATTCGATTGGTGCATATGAATACTTGTTTATTTTTTTTTTGGTAACCCAGGGAACCCCGCACCCCGCCGACAGCCGGGGGAGTAAACCCTGGGGGCTACACGTGCTAGCCACCACACACGTGCAACCAGGTAAGTCACCCTATGACGAAGCTGTGATTCGAACTCTCGACCTTTTGCGAGAGGAAGAGAGCGCGAACCAGCAACGCCACCCAGGTGAGTGGTATGAATACTTGTTCTTAGACAATCGATAATAAAATCATTGTTCATTTTTATTGTTACGTTTATTTTTTTTCTTAACTAAAGATGAAAAAAAGAATCCGTTAGAACCTGGAATTATCTAAGTTCCATATTTCGACAGATAAGTTTCAGGTTCTAAAAAATTAGGAATTTGTACCTAATGGTATAATTCCAGGTTCCATACGAACTTATAAAGAACTTGAAACTGCCCATCTTTAAATACAATAGGTTTAGAATTTTTTTAAACAAATCTAATATCTAGAATATTGTTCTTGTTTTTTTTTTTTTGGATCGAAGAATATTAGTCATGTTGATAACCGTCCTATTAACAAGTGAGTCTAGGGCACCAAATAAATAACCAAAATCTCCATCAAATGATGGATTTCTATTCGAAGTCCGACGTCCATCCAAACCATATCTTCAAAGCCATCACCAGGTCCTGGTCCTTTTCAAAAATTCAAATGTACCGCTCCGTGCATCACCCCAAATTAGGAGACGATCGGTTGAATCCCCTAGATGAAGCAAAAACTGCAAACCTTTTTGGTTCAACCGCCTTCAGTTTGCAAGATCATCATCGCTTACAGAAGGAGGCATCGCATATCCCGTATTTCTCCCCTATCGCAACCGAAATCCAAAATGCACAACAGAACCCTGAAATTCAGATGAGCCAAATCCACAACCGATTTCGAGAGAGGATTTGGAACCTTCGAAATGGACCGAGTTATCTTGACTTCTAGAAACTTTAGGAAAAAGGCCAATTGGGTTCGATTTTGATGCTAGCTTCGATCAGCAAAATTTGGTTCCAACCGACCCGTTAGGATTGTAGTTCGAGACTTTTAAGTGCTCGAATGAAAACCTGATTCCTGTCGCGCATGCAGAAAACTAACAATCGTCACTCGCTCTCGAAGTGTACACAAGGATGAAGTATTCAATTAAGTAAGGATCAACACTTGCACCGGCCACAGAGAAGAACGCGAGAAGAGCCCGAAAAGGGCCCGTGGCGTCCTCGTGGCAACCCGAAAGTAATTAGAACGTGGGGTTCTTGTTCTTAACAATGTCGTTGGTAGATCCATCAAACAAGTGGGATCGAGTCTTAAATGCTTCAGTCCAAATAAATCAATTTAACTATTTTTGACTTATTTCAGTGCAATGCAAATCAAGTGATTCATATTCGATCAGCACCCATAGTCGTTGGTAATCCAAGGAGCTGCCACCATAATGACAGTAATTTCTTTTTTGTTATCAAGTAACTAATTGAGCAAATTGCGTGATTAACGCATGCAATGCGACTCCTCTAGGGTTTCCTCCAATGCTTCGCGTGTTTCTCTCATGCGCTCCCTGGTAGGCTTCGGGTATGGTTTTGGGGCCTCGAGGAGTTCATTAATCCCCATCATTAGAGAAAGATGGATTAAGTTATTTCCAAATCCGAATTATCTTCTGGGTTCCAATCCCTCTTGACGATGATTACCTCATCTCTTAAGTTATTGTTTGTTTCATGGAAAATAACTTTTAGGAAAATGTTTTTCAGATTTTCCAGCGTTCGTTCCCGGAAAATAAATTCATTGAAGGAAAATATTTTTCATAAAGGGAAAAAAGTTTTCTGAATTGGTAGGAAAATATTTTTCACTTTTCAAGTTGGAGAAAACATTTTCCATACTCTCTCTTATCTCACACTCCTACTAGTCCCCACTTCTTTCTTTCTTCTTCTTTTATACTCTAAAAAATTCGATTTTTTTTACTTTATTTTTCTTTTCTTTATTTCCTCTCCTTCCTTGGCTGATCGCTAGCCATGGAGACAGCCGGTGATCAGCCACAGGAGAGCCTAAGCTCGCCAAAGTTGGGCGCACTCAGGCTCACCACTCGCCGGCAAGTGCAATCCTCAAGCTCATCCTCCTCGGGCCTTGCTAGATCGGTGAGCCAGAGGTTCTAGCTCATCGATCGGGCGAGCTTTTTGGCCTTGAGCTCAAGGCTTGAACTTGTCGATTTGGCGAGTGGTGAGCCTAAGCTCACTAGAGGTGGGTGAGCCTCGAGCTCGTCTATGGTTGGTGACTGGCTAAAAAAGAAGAGGAAACAAAGAAAAAAGAAAAGAAAAAAATTAATATCATATTTAAAGGGGAATTTATTTAAAAAGTCTCACAGCTATTGTATTTTATTAATTCAGTCATCAATATTTTAATTGTGTTAATTGAGTTTCAAATTTTTTCACCTTTGCTAATTGAGTCCATTTAGTCAAATTTGATCGAAAATTAATGACGTAGATATCGATAATGCCACATAGGATGATTGGTGCTAATGCGGATTATTTTTATACTTTAAAATTTTGAACTTTTTATGTTTATATTTATATTTTCTTTTTCTTTCTCATTCTTTACTTCTTTTTCTACTGATAAGGTTGCGGCTAGGTGAGGGTTGCGGCCCTTGCCCACCAGCTAGTGAGGGTCGCTCAGCCATGGCCAGTGAGGGCTCTCAAGCCCTTGGCCATTGGACAACGAGGATCCTGGGGCCTCGGCCAATGCCTGGTAGCCCCGGTTGATGCCCGAAATCCCCAGTGGGCCCTTAATAATAAAAAAAAGAAAAAGAAAATTAGGAAGGAAAAAGAAAAAAAACAATTAAAAAATAAAAAAATAAAAATTGTCTATATTAATGTTAGCTTATGCTATGTAGGATGGTCAGTGTTCATATTAGCGATTTTCGGGTAAAATTGATTGAATAGACTCAATTGGCAAAACGTAAAAGATTTATAATTCAATTGGTATAAATGTTTAGAACATGAATTGGTAAGTGTAATAAACTTATAAATTTTTTAAATAAATCCAATATCTAGAATATTGGTCTTGTTTTTTTTTTTTTTTGGGTCAAAGAATATTAGTCTTGTTGACAACTGTCTTTTTAATAAGTGAGTTTAGGACAGATAAATAACAAAAATCTCTGTCAGATAATGAATTTCTATTAGAAGTTCCACACCGATCAAAACCATATCTTCAAAAACATCACCAGATCCTGGTACTTTTCAAAAATATAAAGGTACCCCTCCGTACATCACCCAAAATTAGGAGACGTTCTGTTGAAACCGCGACGACTCACGCCTTCTGAACTCAAACAAGAAAAGCCCCCAAACGAAGCAAGATCTGCAAACCTCTTTGGTGTCTTTTCTTCAACCGCCTTCGGTTTGCAAGATCATCATCTCTTCCAGAAGGAGGCATCGCATATCCTGTATTTTCCCCCCTATCGCAACCGAAATCCAAAATGTACGACAAAACCCTGAAATTCAGACGAGCCAAATCCACATAACCGATTTCGAAAGAGGGTTTGGAACCTCCTAAATGGACCCACTGCTCGAGTGGTTATCTTGACTTCTAGAACTTTAGGACAGTCAGTCGCATGGAACGATTCGGCTATATTAAGAAAAAGTCCAATTCGGTTTCGATTTCGACGCCAGCTTCCGGCATCCCGATCAGCAAAATTTGGTTCCAACCGACCCCTTACGATTTTTAGTTCGAGACTTTTTAAGTGGATCCTCCCTCCCTCCCTCCCTCCCTCCCTGCCCGGATGGAAAATCTGACTCCTGTCGCGCATGCAGATTGTTCATGGTGATTCCTGATTGACACGATACGCCGGGCCGTCTTCCCACGTAAGACTTTCCTGTCCTTTGGCTTGATTTAGTGTCATTTGCTGATAGGACTTCACCCCCCCTTCCCCTGTTCCCAATCTCCTGTCGGAAGTGACGAGGTGCTTTGAGTTTTTTTCTTACTGTGAGAAAGTTACGTTCCATGTTCCAGGGAATTTCATCTAGCTTACTCGCTGCTTTAGTCCATGCTCTAAATCCATTTGTTGAAGGCGTGTCGAGCGTTTGGCAGGATTCTAGGACAAATGGCGACGACAGAAACCGCCATCGGCTCCCCTGATGACTGCGAAGCGTCTGACACGCGGAAGCGGACGAGATCCTCTGACAATGGCGACAACGGTGGCGGCGACCATGACGGCAAGTCCGAAGGAGTGGTGCCGCTGCCGAACGGGAATTGGGGAGTGCAGATATATGCCGACCAACGGAGGATATGGCTCGGGACGTTTCCGACCGAGCGGGAAGCGGCCATGGCTTATGACAGCGCTTCGATCAAGCTTAGAAGAGGGGAGTCGGAGAGGATTCTCCCACTGACCGGCCTTTCGAAGCAGGAGCAGGAGTTCCAAGATAATCTCGCTGCGGAAGCAGTGTTGGACATGATTAGGGCGGGGACGTACCGGTCGAGATTGATGGAATTTCTTAGGAACCAGTCGGGAAACGAGGAAATGGCGGAAGTAGGCATCAACCCGGAGTTACCGTCGATGCCTACCGGTGGGCGATACTTGTGCAGGCAACTTTTTCAAAAGGAATTAACGCCGAGCGACGTAGGGAAGCTTAATAGGCTCGTCATCCCCAAGAAGTACGCCGTCGAATATTTCCCTCGCATCAACGAAAACGCCGAAGGAAATGCATTGCTTCATGGAGGGACCAACGATGTTCAGCTAGTTTTCTACGACAAGCTCATGAAGTTGTGGAAATTCCGGTATTGCTATTGGAAGAGTAGCCAAAGTTTCGTATTCACGAGGGGTTGGAATTGGTTCGTGAAGGAAAAACAGTTGAAGGCGAAGGACGTCGTCGTGTTCTACACGCATGACTGCAACGAAACGCACGAAAACGACAATGTTTTTGGTCTAATCGATGTACAATACAGTCGTCGTCATGGTCGTCGCGATATCACGGGGGTCGACTATCTGAATGAAGTCGGCCTGGAGATAGAATTGCCATCGAATTTGGAAAGAAGTTGCGGATACACGAAACCCGAGCATGAGGAAGAAGGGCTTGAGAAGGAGACGGCAAAGAAATTGGAGGGGAGTAGTTTTAAGTTATTCGGCGTACAAATGAACTGATTCAAGACGCGCAAAGCAAACAGTAAACACAAGCAAATTGTACTTAAAAGATTAACATTCAAGCTGAACTTGGAGGATTTAATAGCCGACGACTCTTTATCTATGTTTCGAAGTCTAAAAGAACGATAACAATTCAATATCGGAGAGTTCTACAGATCGCTCGCCTCCCGTTCGTGAACTGAATTCCCGAATCTTCATCTGCCGGTTGCTGTATTCATTCGCTGATCTTCCGGATATGTTGTCAAATAATAGAGTCGGAAAAATACCCTTCAAACCCAATTGAAACTGGCTTTGATGTATATATTTAGCACGAGTGATCATATCGAGTGGAGCAAATGAGAGGAGAGCGATGGTGATAAGGACTTGCCAATACGATGCACCTTACGACTCGTCTGACTTATCAAATCGAAAAAGGGAAAGGAAAGAAAATCACGAATGGCCTTATTCGAAATGAATCTCATCAGGGGTCGATGGACCCTCTCTATGGCGAACATGGGTCCGTGTCCGTGTCCAGTCTTTGTAATCGGAGGCCTTTCCAATTTCCCGGGACCTCAAACGGTCGGGCGGCTTGTCGGTCTGGTCTGACGCTGAGGATGATCCAACGCGCAAGCAAACGAAAATTTCCACTTCAAATGATGCAGCGTCCAACAGGAAAAGCGAGAAAAAAGGAGTCGTGAGCGATCGATGTTTTCTTTTGATGGTGCATTATGTACGTGAACGCAGGATCGGTCTTGTTGGATTAGACCGCTGAATAGTGCGATGGCCACGGCCGATGAACGTGTGGCTCGAAGCTCATTCGGATGGATAAATGGATGAACTAGTCTCGATAGCGAATGCCCACCAACTCTGATAGCCGCCTCCTGCAAAACCAGCTTCTTGCTTCTTTTTGTCTGTGCTCGTTCAAAACGAAAAAAAATGATCAGTAATAAAATAAAAATTAATATATTCGTGACAAAATTATCTTAAAACTAATTTATTAATCATAAAAAATTCTAAACTTTATAAAATCCTTTCCTTTTGCCGCATTTCACTTAAAGAGTTGAAGAGAAATTGTACAAGGGCTAACTTGATCCTCTTCTCTCGGGATCCCAAATGAGGGAACCTAAGAGAGCTATATGCCCAACTACCGTCCATGTACGAATCATACTAGAAATGACCAACCAGTTATCCTACCTCTTCTATGTTTCTCAATAGAGTCTTTTAGTGGCATGTTTTGATTCTCTTCTCCATTACTGAGAAAAATCGAGCCATCGGTTTATGTACAAGATACTATCATCATTGCACGAATAATTAGACATCATAAATTTACTCCAAACTGATATGTATTTTCATGCGGACTTGTTATGTCAATTGAATTATTGTCACTCAGCAAGTATACCGATTTAACGTTTTGTTGGCTTGAAAATTAATATGGAGTAAATTTATCATAAATGTATTAGTTTTGGATTTTCTATGGTATTAACCCTAAAAATAATGAAAATATTGAATGAATTAAAGAGGGATCAAACGAATGGAGCAAAGCGAACACATCAATTATCCATAGTGATGAATTCGGGATGGATATGTTTTCTTTCTCCAAATTTTGTAACACTATCGCTCGCTTTGAGATTAACCACTCTAATATTGTAATTTGCCATGGCAAAAGCGGTTGGGGAATTTCGACATTTCACGAAAAACGTATGTATGAAATGAGAAACGCGTCATTGCGGGTCATTCTCGTCCATTTAAGTGAAAATGAGCTGTCAAATTCAGCTAAAAAATACTAACATTATCACATCGCAATTTATATTACTATCTTCGTTTTCCTTTTCCTTTTTTGGGATCCCTAACGAAAAGGCAGTTGATTGCTGAAGTCATTTGTGTGAGGGAGCATGTCCAAGGGCGTCTGATGTTTATGGATCTGAAGTCATGGCCCATGGGGCTTTTCAGATAACATGTCCAAGCGGTCCAAGAGAAAGTTGCACCTTGCATCGATGCAATCGAGCTACGAGTCCCACCCGATTCCGACGGCCAATCAAATGCAACAATTGATGATAATTATCTTAGGTTTTATCGTGGGATGTCGTTTAAGAAAACCGTGCAATGGGAAGATAAATGTGGGGTTGAATCGAGGAATCCAATCGTTTCTTGATGGACGAGGAGGTTAAGAACTATCCAACCTTTTTTAGATCCGATTGATCTTCATGTCGTTATGCATTTGCATATGCTAATAACTCATGGTACTATAGGAATCAACTTCCGAAATTCAGTCCTTTAAGCACTTTTTTTTACGGACTATCACCAATTAATTATCGTTATAAATATAATCAGAGCATTATGTGAGGGATGATTGCGTCAAGTAAGTTACCAGACACCACAAAATGCTCCACCACATAAATCTTTTCTCGAATTCGCTTGAGACGGGTTCTCGTGTGCTGTAATTTTCGATTTTAAGGTGGATCCATTCTAAAATTTGAAGTCCTTTTGGACACTTAATCTAAATCACATGAAATTCGAGTGGGGTCACCTCATTATGATATTTGACCGAAGGCAAGTCGGCTTAAATGAACATTAAAGAAAGTCTCGGTGTTGTTTTGGTGATTAAAGTTTGGCTATTATTGTTACAATTAATCCTTGAGGGGGCTGAACAAAGAAAATTCAAGCAAGACAAATTTTGGAAGTAATTTTCTAAGGCGTGTTTATTTTGTGAAAAAATCAAGGACTTAAAAAATATATTTCTTTCAAATGATTGTTTATACCACTAAAAAAAATAGTGAATGGAAAGAATTTAAATCATCAATACTAAGCCACGCCTATACATTTTTGATGTTGATAAAAATATTTTTTATTAATTCATTTTCAATAGTGAGTTTGATATATATTGGAAAAGACTTAGTGATAAGTGATATTGATTACTAGCTTTAGTGCAATTTTGATGTATGCATGACTATTGTCAAATTGTATCATGCATTGATCGATTCCATAAAAGTGGTGATTGTCACTTATTGAGCCATTGATGAACTTATGAAGATGTTGTGATGGGGGTGGCTTCTTTATTTTGGCCTTTGAATAAAGCTTATTTGAGTTTTATGAATTTCTAGTTGGTGCATTTATGGTATTTTGGACCTTAGGTTATTTTCATTTAGGTAAGGTCTTATCCGGTTAATATCTTTTCATATCAACATGTTCGATTATGTTGTATGGACATTAGATTAGTGTTCATGGTTGACCAACGTGTTGTAATACAAGTATATGTTCACAAACTTGGACAACTATTGTTATTTTCGGGATTTAATCACACCTTATATGATTTTTAGGACTTAACTACAGTCATTGGAGTTTCTAGGCCTTGTCACCTGATGAAGCATAATCGTTTTATTTAGACATAAGCAATACATTTGATATCTATATCAAGAAATTACTTGTGATAAATGGTATTACATGATAGACTACCTAATCATTGTAAAATCACATCAATCATGTTCAATCCATAGAAATAGCGATTGACACTTATACATTCGTAATTTTGCTTGTCTTCTTTTATCGCCATTGAGTTTTCGAGAATGGAGGAGAGTAATGAATTCATGAAGAGGGCGTGATGGGGGTGGTTTCTTTATTTTGCTATTTGAACAACGCTCATCATGTACGTTTGACGCGCATGATGCCGGTGGACCCCGCCACTTTGGAGGCTTTTCATTGGCTTGGCTTGTTGCAGTCGTCGCTTGTCTTTTTACTCTCCGTGCCGTGAAAGTACAGCGACAGCGCACTGCACTTTTCCCACCTCTGGCGCTTCTGTAAATCCTCTTGAAAAATCTTAAGAACAGATCCAGCAAGGAGGGCTCCACATCTCCTTCGATCAAATTCGATGGGATTCAGGACGCACATAATATTTAGATTTATTTTCGAAATAAAAATTCATTTAGTAAAATAATTTTATTTTTTTATTTTTAGAATATATTTAGAATGGACTGAAATAAAAATTGAAAATAATTTTTTTTTCTTTTTTATTTATGAAATATAAATAAAAATTATTTTTTTTTTTTTTATTTCTCACTGAAAGAATCTCTCCATAACTCTTAGCTGCCCGCCCCACTCCGATCATCGCTGTCCATCGTCAATCACCGACTGCCCACCGATTGTTGGTTGCCGATCATCGATGACTCTCCCTTAACCCCTGGCCATCCCCCCTCCCCTCTAGTTGCCATCGCCCTCTCCCCCAGCCTTCGCCACTCGGGATGCCTCCAATAGCCGGTAGCTGCTTGTCGGCCATCGTTGCTGCTGGTTGCTAGTGACTCTCCATAACTCCTAGCCATCCGCCCCCCTCCGGTTGTCGCTGCTTGCCACCGTCAGTTGTCGGCCCACCGCTACTGCGTTAGTCGTCCCCTCCCCTGGCTGCCACCCCCATTGCCAGCGGTTGTCGATTGCCAGCTATCCACGTTGGTTGTCGGCCACTGCCCCTCTTCCGGCTATCGTTGTTCGAGAGGGAGAAATTTTGTGTTATTAATAAACAAAATTATTTTTTGAGAATAAAAATTTTGTGTCATTATAAAATGCATATTTTTGCTTAGAAATTCATTTAAAAATAGAAATAGAAAAATCTATTTATGTTTAAAAAATCTATTTCTAACTAGAAATTTTATCATTTGCGCCCTTAGAGACCTACCCTTAAGCAGGATGAAGAGAAAGAGGGACTCACTAGACACAACGACGACGTCAACTTGTGTCAAGGAGGGCGGTTTGTCATTGGGGGTCGAATTAGATGTGTTCTTGAACTTCAAAGACTTCGACACTTGCCTCAACTTCATTGATTGTCTATATCACTCATTGATTAGAGCTGGGATTCTCATTTTTAGAGATGAAGAGGAGATCCGAAAAGGTGCAAATATTGGAGGTGAGCTTCTTCGTGCCATCAAATCCCCCAAAATATACTTATTGATCTTTTCTAAGGAGTACGCATCCAGCATGTGGTGTCTTCGCGAGCTCACCACATAGTAGAATGCTCAAGCAAATCAAATGACAAAGTGATCCCACCCATTTTTTTTTTTTTTTTTTGACGTGAATCATGAAGACGTGAAGCTAAAAACTCGATTATACCTCGACGCCCTAGAGGAGCACGAGAAGACGTTCAGCCGGGATAGAGTTTGGCGACGGAAGGAGGCTTTGATCGAGGTGGCAAGGATAAAGGGATGGCCCTTGAAGGACAAAGGGTAAGAGTGTGGGTTCGAGAATATGCTTTCTCTCTCCTTTTGGTTTTTGGGGCAATTATAAGGAAGATGGTTATAACTTATGAGGAATAAGATTTTCAGGCATATTTTCTCTTTTAAGCACAGTTCATTAGTTAATCTGGTTCGTTCTTTTCTCCTTAATTTCTAAATTGTTGTCTTCCTTTCCCGAATCTCTCATCCGAAAATAGTGTTAATCTAATTCATTCATGAGTCGAGATTTCCTTTTATTTAAGAAAGTGATCTTCCATTTGGTGAAATCTCACCTATTCAGAAATCCGATTACTTTCGTGTCTACAGTATTGATGAACCCGAGAGTTCATCTACCATCTATTTCATGGTAAGATGCTTGTGTCATTATGCCAGCCAGGGTGAAATCATCAGCACTATTGTGGATGAGGTTTTGACCAAGCTGAAGAAAAGGAGAAATCTGCATAGTCATTTAGTCGGGATTGCTGATTATATAAAAGCCTTCATAAAGTTATTCAAAAGTCATTCATGGATTGGACGGTACCGGTACGAAGTGTTGCCTTTGATTGAATCTCCAATCAATTTGAACGTTTTAGCTTTCTCTTGGACATTTGTAAATCCACTAAGCATGGTAGAATTATTGATCTACAATCACAATTGTCGTCAGAACTTCGCCAATGCAAATCTTAGAGATCTATGTGTCCATTGATGTTGGAATTAACATAATTAAAGAAAAATGTTTCATGATGTTAAGTGGATCTTGACTAGATATTCCTATCAATAGGTAGATAGAATAGATGTAATAAGCACATGGGCAGCATGTTTATATGTGCATTTTTATCAAATAGTGACCGGAAGATCATACTACAAAAGAAGGTTGGTTAAACTTATATCTCGGAAACTGAGATATAAAAATGTTCAATTTGTGAAGTGAAAGGGACCTATCAATTGAACCACTTAAAGACAACAAAGACCGGTGACAAGAAAAATTAAAGAGATGTCAGGATAAGGAAAAAAGAAATTAGTAGCAGTTACCTCACATCAGAATAGTAAAAGGCTCATAACCATTCATTCCAAAATTTTTATAAGCTTGTAGATCTGTGGTCCTGTCGGCCTATGTTTACTAATCACATTGATATTCTAATTCTTTCTCCAGAACATAATGGTGCACCTGATTTGGCATTGGCGGCACCATTGCACAATACCGACTTTGGTAATGCCATGGACGTCGTCGGTCTCGCTGGACACCAGCCCATATCTGCAAACCCCTCGAATGTTGTCATTTCTCCAGGAGGTGGTGGCGTTACTTCTATCAGATTGCCAAAACCGTCCCATGATATCAATCTACAAAATGCCATGACCAGCCAAACGATCGATACAGTAGCACATGAGAATGTTCTCCCCTCAGAACCACCCTGTGCCTCATTATCAAGCATCCAATCCAGTGGTACACTTTCTCTTGTGGAAGGCAATCACGATCAAAAGCATACTCGATCAATCAACCGAGAACAAATTTGGAATTTGTTGTCGTCTTTGCTCAGTGAGAGCTCACTAGATGATGACACATTCTTTCGGTCCCTGCTACTTGATGGCGGATCACTTAGAGGTATTAGGAAATGTGTTAATGACTTGCTCAAAATAAAGGCAGTGATGTGGTGTGGTTTCTACGTTAGGAAGAGAGGTGTCAGGATCGTGCAGTTGGACAAACCACCGTTGGAAGCCCTGGTTTGATTTGATAGTTCTTAATGTTGCATTGCGAAAGATGATTCTCCGTTTACCATTTGATAGAAATGATGGTATTATTTTCTTAGATGAAGTCGTATTAGTTGCTTTCCTATATTCGACCATGGTCAATAATGGATGATGTTATTCATCTTGGTATATTGAACAGCTTCGCTGAACGCCTTCTTAAGCGACGAATTTTTCATCCGAAAAGTGTCTCTCTACTTCAATTCGAAGGTTCTCGAGTTTTTACACGAGAAACGCAAGGCATGTCGTTCCAAGAGCGTACATGAATTGCGCGCTTATCACGCATCGCAATTGCGATCTCGTTCATCAACTGCTATGCAACAAGTCTTCCCTGGTCGACAGACCTATCGTTCAGAACGCATACGCCGTCAAATCATGATGTCGGGTTACGGACGACAGCTAGTTCTATTACTACCGAAAAAGTAGCGGAAGTGCATTTTACAAGACCATACAACGGCCATAAGCAGAGGATTTAGCTAAAGGTGTTTTGTTAGACAGGCACAAATCATCTTCTCCCGTTTTCCGGGCCTCCTCTCCTTGTTTTCTCAATATTGAAATTGTTAAATCTTGCCTTTTTTGTTGGATTTACCTACTTATTTATATTCTAGGTAACTTCGTCGCTAGAGGTGTCAAAATGGGTGATAAACCCATATTATGACTCACTTTTAGTTAAATGGGTCAAATATGAGTCAAGTGGAAGTTAAATATGGATCAAATATGGGTCAAGTGAAAGTCAAATATGGGTCAAGTGAAAGTTAAATATTGGTCAAATATGAGTCAAGTGAAAGTTAAATATTGGTCAAATATGGATTGAGTGAGTCATTTAACATAGAGCTTAGAGTGAGTTTGGGTTTCTCTACAATAATAATGGCTTTTAGCAATATGGGTCGGGTCGGGTATGAGTCACTAGATTTACATTACATGAATTTAGGTTAAAACGGGTTAAATGGGTCAATATGGGTCGGATCATTTTTGACCCGACCCCCGACCCACCCCGACCGCTCATGATTCCATACGCTTTTTGTGGATGTTAACATACCATGGATAAGTGATAAATGTTGAGTGGAACCCGACTCACCCATTTGACGGGATTGACATTCACGATCTTATAAATTTACATGTGATACTAAAGTATGATAATTTAGGCATTGACTTTCCAAGTTCTACTCCCTTGATATTTTTTACTAGACTATCATAAGAGCATTATGTAAGCAATGGATGCGTCAATTAAGTATTGAACAACGCATTTGCTACACTACAGAAATCGTGTGTTGTAATTTTTGATCGTAATATGCATCGATTCATTCTTTAAAATGTTTTTGTTTTTGTACACTTAATCTTAGCTCACGTGAAATTCAAGTGGGTCACCGTACTATGATAATTGATCGAATCAGAGTTTGGCTTAAACGGACAGTAAAGGAAGTCTTGGTGTTCTTTTGGTGACTAAGGTGGTTTAGCTTTTAATTTTGCAATTAATCCTTGATGAGGCTAAACAAGGAAAATTAAGAAAGATAAATTTTCGGAGGCGTGTTTGTTTAATGAGAAACTCAATAATTCAATTCCTTTTCATTATAATGAACGCTTATCTCTCTTAAAAAAATAGTCAATATAAAGAATTCAAATGCTTCAAGATAATTCACGCCTAAACATTTTTGATGATAATAAATATCCTTTTCTCTTAATTTATTTTCATGAGAAATATGTGCAATCATTTTTCATAAAATATTTGTTATAATCGTCCATGAAGGTCTTGTAACCGGGGGCTCCTTGCTTGGCGGTTGGTTACAAGACCCTTGCCCAAAGGGCAGCCAAGAGAGTAGTGGGGTTTTCACCCACCCTTACTCATTTTAGATGCGGCGGGCAATTATATCTTGCCTACCTGATCGTAGCCAAGATCGAAATTTTGACGTGGAGTTTACCTTTTCTACCGTAAGGCTCCCTAATTGATGATTGCATCTTTTTCTTCCCCAGCATCAAAGAATACAGGAGACTTTCCAACAACGGGTTAAGTAGCTCGTTCCTGAATTTTACCCTTGAGTCTTTTAAGTACCTACTTAGGTCCAAATAAATTATATTTATGTTGAGTTTCATCGTTGGTGCAATAATTTTCCATGTACTTTATATAGTGGGCAGGTAATTTTTAAAAGAATTTACTATTAGGTTTCTGGCTAAAAAAAGAGAGAAAAAAGACATCCAACCATGGGCAGCGCAGTTGATATGCATTCTCTCCCTCATCGCCGAGATCGAGAGTTTGAACGCTCTCGTTGCTAAAGTATTGTAAGAGGGAGTCCTGGTGTTGGGGTCCTGGTCTAGCCTCCCCCGATATTTATGTTTAAATAGCGGCTTGTGGTGAGGCCCGACGGTGCCATCGGGTACTAGAGGATTGTGTGCTCCCCGAAAGGTGAGCTTCGACGGTTCCTCGGTCACAAAAAAAAAGAAGAAAAAAAAGAAGGACAGAAACATATTTTCATTCGAACCGTCGTCATTGAGAAAATATCAGGTGGTCCCGGACCACCAACTCAGCTTGATCTCCGGTCATTCACGAAGCGTCACGTGGCTCCACATTAGCAAGTGGTCCCCACCTTTCTCTCCGCACATAAAATATGAATTTCCTCTTTCTTATTTAAAAATTTCGGGCCTGCACACATTAATCGCTGCCCTAGACCTGCTGCGGAGAGGTTATTTACTTCTCTGTCCTCCCTTTTCTCCTTCCGAAGGAGGAAGACCGATTCTTCCTCTCTCTCCCTTCCTCTTGGGAAGAGAGGCGAAAGAGCTCGACTCGGCGGAGTCCATATCCACGCTCGCGTCGGGAAAACAGCGCGCAGCTCATGGCGATGGTGTCGTGTTCCCACCAGGCCGCCGAGGACGCTGTAACATCCTGAAATTCGAGCCCTTTTGAGGAAGGAATGAACGTGAATTTCGTCGATGCATTGTTGGTTGATCTCTCTCGGAACTGATCACTCCTGAGATACTGACCTTGAGGGCAAAGGCTAATGAGAAGAACTCGTGCGACTAAAGAACTTGACTGGGAAAACGACTCGGACCGTGAGACTTGCGTAAGGACGATCCCGTAGTTATGCGGGCTGATTTCGGGGACGACTAGAAGTCAATTCGCGGACAGAAATAATGGGACGACGGGTGATTCCGTCTATTGTTATCGAACCCGCGAATGGCCCTATGTCGATCCTTGATAATCGTGTACTTTGAAATAAGAATCTATCCTTCGCAATTTCACGTAGTCAGGACGTCCATGTGTCGAGAAGTCTTGAACGTGAATTAGCACGAGTCGGTTACGCGTGAATCCTCAAAGCCGCCCGTCGGCCCGAGTAGTACCAAAATGGCATTCGGGCGAAATTGACATGGCATGAGAATCCAAGCATTGGACTTTGAATTTTCGGGAACGTTCGAGAAGGACTTTTGGACGATGCTTCTTAGTCGGTCGACGGTGTCAATTAAGCCGAGTAATTGAAAAGGGATTTTCGGACCGAGAACACGAGCCTACGAGGACATGGGCCGGGCAAGATCAGTGTGGGCCTCACGCCCAAGGTGGGACAGCCGCCATGGAAGGCCCGAGGCAAGCAAGTGAGCCGTTGGGCCAAACCGACCCTTTACCCTTCCGATCCTATTGTCTAACCTTGAGCCAATTCGAGCCCAACAAATTCCCGAGCCCGTTCCTATTCATTTTCAAGCCCATTTCCTAGGCCCGTCCTCCATTTTCAGCCCAAGGACAGATTGGGAAATGTGCAAGGTGGAAATGACCAAAATGCCCTTGGATATTTTGAAGAAAAGTCAAAAAGAAGAAAGAGAAGATGAGGTCATTGTTTGGCAAGTGGGGCAAGCCTTGATGGCTTGGATAAGGCTTATCCTTCAGCCTTCACTTCACTCTCTCTCTCCTCTTCATCTTCTCCAAAAATCGCAGCACCTCTCTCCCATGGTTTTCCTTCCTTCCTTCTGTTTTTCAGTTTGACCTTTCACCGAAATCTGAGTTGTTCATTGCCTTCCCGTTGGAATCTCGTCTCGTGCCACCCGCCGTTGTGTTCAGAAGAGAATTTCCGTTCAAATAACGTCGGCCGATCGCCGGAAAGAGCTTCCGATCATCCCGTATTCCGGCCGAAAGCCGGCTGTCGCCGGACCGTTTTCTGACCGCCTGCTGCTGTTCTGTTTTGCTGTTTCGGCCATTTTCCTCCCTTTCCGACCCAATCACCGCCCATACCAGCCACAAGTGGTTCCCCCTCGACCCCCAGGTGCCGCTGGTCGCTGGCTCGCCGCTCGCCGGAGCTCCGGGCAGCCCGTTCAACTCCGATCAGCTTCTTCCTCCTCCAGCAGTGCAGTTTCTCGAGTTGCAGTGGGGATTCCGAGTTTGTAGCTGCTGTGTTCAGCCCGGGACCGCCTTGGATCGTCGTGGTGGAGGTCCCCAGGTGTCGGGTTCGCCGCTGCCACTGCGTTCATGTCGCTGGCCGGCTTAACGGGTGAGTTTAGCCCTAATCCCTATTTAGTGCCTAAACTTACTTAGGGTGGGTTAGTTAGTGTTAATATTGGTTTAGATGGTTTAATTAAGTTATATTATCCCTAAGATAGGTGGTTAGATAGATGATTAAGATTATATTAGCTTAATTTTGCTTATTGCTTAATTGTGCTTAATTTGGTATTAATTGTGTTTTGTGATTAATTAAGCATGATTTGCTTTAATTGATTGATTAATTGTTTTAATTAATGTTTTGTTTAATTTCTGGATTAAATGTTTTAATTAATTGAATTTCGGAAAAATCACTTGTTGTTCACGGACATCGTTCACTAATCACATGTTCACGGATTCTTGTTCACATATTACATTCACGATTCATCGTTCACGGACTTTGTTCATCCGAAGCTAAATTTTGTCTGAATTTGATGTGCTATTGATTGTTGTGATTAATTGGAGTGCCGATTGTTAATTATGCTCGTGAATATTGATGAAATGCGTGATCGAGTGTTGGTTGGAATTTGGATTTTGGAATTGTCGAGTGAGATCGCATGACATATTGCGCGGGTTATACGAAATGGCATGTCGCATGAGCATGAACGCATGAGCGATGTTGCATTCACGACCAAGCAAAAGCAAAGACAAGAATGAACTTGTTTGCCGATGTGTTGCATGGTCGATTAAAGTTGATAGCCCGGTTGAGCCGGATGACCGCCAATCCCCATTGGGGTTGTGCCGTGACCATTGGGTCGCCCGACGGTGGTCGATGCGGAGTCGCGGTTGAGGCCGGGCCCATGCTCCTTATGGAATGCCGTCGGTGGGGAGAGCCCATGACGTCGCCGTGCCTCACGGGGAGGACGATGCGGTTTACGACCGGTTGACCGCCAACCATAAGGTTGTGCCGTGGCCTAGAGGGTCGTAATAATCGGAGCATATGTGTGGATGTGAGACATGAGAAAGTTGTGTGAGATGCTCGATTATTCGCATGCTCTTGATGTCGTGATGATTTTGACGCATGCATGAGTTGATCGTGCGGGGTGTGGCAATGGCCAAGTGAAATCGCTTGTGACGCGATTCGCATGTGATTGATGAACTGTATCATGTAACAACCATGTGCCTTGCTTGCATTGTATGAGATTTAACGTGCAGAGTATGGCATACCGAGTAAGGTTGCATGCGAATCGAATATTGTTATTGTTGGTTGCCTTGTCTCATGTTGTTGGTTGTTGTTTGGTTTTGGTTGTTTGTTGGGTTGAGTGAGGGTGGTTACGGAGAGATACCCCGGGTTGAGTTGGCGTACTAACCGGGGCTTAGGGGAAGAACTCGCGAGATTTTATCTCAACCCGTCGTGGTTAACCATTTTCAGGTCCCTAGAATGGCGTACCCGCAATGGAGGATCCGCCCCGCTCCTCCGGTGATCGACTCGACGAGAGGCGAGTCCGATGGGTCCGAGTGATCGTGGTGTTGAACCCGAGGGTTCTTTGTGTATTGTTGGATTAGCCTAGTCTTTTTGGTTTGGCTTAGAGGATGGATCGGCCCTTTTTGTCGGGCTTGTAATTTGGAAAACGATCCTCCATTGGTTAATCCAATAAATTGAATAATTGAGTAGTTGTTGTTGTTCTTGCTATTCATCCCTCTATCCCTGTTTGATTGTATGTTTGTCTGGGGATGGTTTGTCTTCGCTTGCGCTTAACGAAAGATTAAAATGAATGGTCATGGATGGGTCCTGGGACGTCGCTTTCAATCGACCAAGAGAATGGGGTTGCCGCGAGCTCGAGAGTCGGGCGTGACAACCCCGTCGGTTTTGGTATCGAGCGAGGTCGAGACTTGGAGTGATAAGGTGCGTGGGATTTTTGGGATAGTGAGATAGGGATGGCTTTTACTTTACGTGCCTGTGATTGCTTTTGTGGTTTTGTGTGGTGGTGGGTTGCTCATAGTCCAGAGTGATGAGCAATCCTGAGCAGTCAGCCCCTAGGCGTAGGGCAGTGTTTGGTCAGACCAGTGCTAGAGGTAGCGTGCAGGCAGATCCTAGGTTAGGCGGGATCCTGCTGGCGCTAGAGACCTTGTTAGGACAGCAAGCTGTGTGCTTTTGCTGTGGTTCTTGTGGTTCCCCTAGTGAGAGGAGAGGCTTGTGAGAGACCGATGCCTAAGCTGGTAGAGCAGTTCCTGAGACTGAAGCCTCTGAGGTTCAGTGGCGTGGGCGACTCTAAAGTTGCGACCCTTTAGATAAGGGATTTCGAGAGGACTGTTTCAGTGCGGAGGTGTTCAGAGTAAGACAGAGTGCTTTTGGCATTTTATCAGATTCAAGGTAATGCTAGTACTTGGTGGGAAGTCACTCAAGGAAAAGTGTTCCCTAAAGGCACGATTCAGACATGGGGTGCCTTTCGCAAAGTCTTTAAGGGGAAGTATTTATTAGACAGTGCGAGGGAGTCAAAGATGGCAGAGTTCCAACAGTTTCGTCAGAATCAGATGTCAGTGGATCAGTATAAGGCGAAGTTTGCTGAGTTGGCCTAGTATATGCTGAGATTAGTGGAGGACCCTTGGATAGGGCGAGTCGGTTCAGAGATGGCTTGAAGCCGGAATTGAAAGCCAGCTAGTGCCCTTGAGTTTAAAGAGTTTTGATGAGATGTACGAGAGGGCCCAGATAATCAAGAAGAACATGATCGAGAGGGCGATCGCATTTGGCTCGCGGTTCGTGCCTAATAGAGACAATCGTCGATTTGGAAAAGGACCGATGATGGGGAGAAGGAATCCCATCTCACCCAATAGAAAGTGGATTGTCATGGAAAGACAATTCGGTTTAACCCAAAGTAGTGGGTGACAGTTTTGAGTTTGTGGGAAATCGAGGAGGACCCTTGACCCCTTTGAAATTCATCGTTGGAAGTAACTTGTTTATTGGACGAAGGTTGCTAAGGTTATTGGACAAGCGAGGTTAATTGGTTAGTTGGAGAATCAAGGATGGATCGTTACACTTATGCATCGCTTTTCGTAGCTCAACCAAAGGACGGTCATGAGCAAGTATCCATTACCAAGGATGGATGACTTGTTTGACCCATTTCAAGGAGCTTCGATATGTCCCAAGATAGACCCAAGGACGGGCTATCAATAGTTGAGGATTAAAAAGGAGGATAAATTAAAGATGACATATCGTGTGTGATTTGGTCATTACGAGATTATCGTGCCGCCATTTGGATTAACTAATACGCCAGTTGCTTTTATGGATTCGATGGATTGAGTGATTAAGGCGTATTTGGAGCAAATTGCAATTGTGTTCGTGAGCAATATATTGGAATATTCAAGGAAATTAGAGGAATGCGAATAGCACTTGAGGGCGGTGTTATAGACCATTCGAGAGCATAAACAATATGCCAAGTTTAATACGTGCGAGTTTGGGTTTACTCGTGTTGTTTTGTTGGTCATATGATTTTGGACAAAGGAATTTCTATGGATCCACTAAGATCAGGGCAGTCATGAATATGTCGGGACTTATGACAATGACAGAGGTTCGAAGTTTTCTAAGTCAGACAGATTAGTACAGATGATTCGTAGAAAGGTTCTCTACGATAGCTACACCTCTGACACGAAGGTTAATGAAGGACGTAAGAATTTGAATGGACGAATAAGTGAAATTTTTAAGAGCTTAAGTATAAGCTAATTACCGCACCAGTTTTGAGGATTTAGTCTAGTATTGGAGAATACGAGATTTGCAGTGAGGTGTCGTATAAGGGATTTGACCGCGTGGTAAGGCAACAAAGAAGATTGGTTGCTTACGCGTCACGACAATTGAGGTCATTGGATTTAATGGAAGTCAGATAAGTTTTATCTTGATGATTTGAGGAGTTGTAGGTATGGGATCATAAGAGATGATCTATTAAATGGTGATGATCTTTGATAAGAATTACGGTGGATGATTTATTGCTCGGAAGTCTTAGATTCGATTAAGATATGAATTTACCAAGGTGGATTATTCCAGGAGATATATAAGATAGGGATTTGAGAAATGGATTTTTGTCTTCGGTGGATTAAGAATTAATTATCCCTTGATGCTAGATGGATGAGTGAGGAAATAACATTATCGATGATTTCTTCTTGAGGTATCAGAAAGGATGTGAAAGGTATTTGAAAGCCTTTAGTGCGATAAATGACATTTGGTTTGCACTAATTTTCAAGTGGTTGAGGTGAGTTCTTGATTTGGTTATTAAATGGACATGAAAGGAATGGTGAAAGAAAAATCGATAGTTTGTGGAATTCGGACAGCGATTTGATGGAAATTCAGTGAATAAGATTTCAAGTGTTGATAAGTGACCCCGTGGAACGAGCTAATGGGTTGACGAGTTGGAGAAAGTTTTGTACTCGAGGTGCTCGACGAGGTTAAAACCGTGAGGCTTGGTATGGGACAGGCCAAAGCGGATAATACCTCTATGAGATGGTGCATGTCAAAAAGGGACTTTTGCTAGTAGTGGTGCAGTTCGAAGATGCCCGTAACGATTGATCCGACGAGGGCGGGGAGTGGTCGCCGGGGCCAGAGTGCCTGAGCAAGGAGCGACTCCCGGCAGGCTTCTAGGATGTCGAAAGGGGCAGAAATGAACTGAACTACGCACTGTGCAAAAAGAGAGTGTTTGTGCGATAAGATTTTATCGGAGTGGTATAACAGGAATATGGTTGAGTTTGTGGAACTCCAATCGATGGAACGAGGTCGAGAGCGGGAATCGCTGGTACAAAATGGTTTAGCGTTATTGAATGCAGTTCGATTATCGACAGACTAAAGACAGCTCGAGTCATCGAAGAGTTATACGAGATAAGCATCGTAGACCGTTGGAGTTTAAGGTGGGCGATCATGTATTTCTAAAAGTATCGCGGATGAGGGATACTTCCAAGAAAGGAAAGTTAATCCGAGGTACGTTGGACCCTTTGAAATTTTGGAAAGGATCAAGGTTTTAGCGTATCGTCTTGCGTTGCCACCAAAGCTTGCTCAAGTACATGATGTTTTCCACGTGTCCATGTTAAGAAAGTATGAATTGGACCCGACTCATGTGTTGAATTTTGAGGAATCGAATAGAGGACATAGACGCAAGGTGTCGTACGTGGAAAGGCCGATACAAATAGAGGGAGTTACATGGGAAAGTGAGGAAGTAATGAAGCATCAGCACCCCCATCTTTTGAGGACTTGTTAGTAGCAGCAAATTTCGAGGACGAAATTTTTATAAGAGGGGAAGAGTTGTAACATCCTGAAATTCGAGCCCTTTTGAGGAAGGAATGAACGTGAATTTCGTCGATGCATTGTTGGTTGATCTCTCTCGGAACTGATCACTCCGAGATACCGACCTTGAGGGCAAAGGCTAATGAGAATAGAACTCGTGCGACTAAAGAACTTGACCTGGGAAAACGACTCGACCGTGAGACTTGCGTAAGGACGATCCTGTAGTTATGCAGGCTGATTTCAGGGACGACTAGAAGTCAATTCGCGGACAGAAATAATGGGACGACGGGTGATTCCGTCTATTGTTATCGAACCCGCGAATGGCCCTATGTCGATCCTTGATAATCGTGTACTTTGAAATAAGAATCTATCCTTCGCAATTTCACGTAGTCAAGGACGTCCATGTGTCGAGAAGTCTTGAACGTGAATTAGCACGAGTCGGTTACGCGTGAATCCTCAAAGCCGCCTGTCGGCCCGAGTAGTACCAAAATGGCATTCGGGCGAAATTGACATGGCATGAGAATCCAAGCATTGGACTTTGAATTTTCGGGAACGTTCGAGAAGGACTTTTGGACGATGCTTCTTAGTCAGTCGACGGTGTCAATTAAGCCGAGTAATTGAAAAAGGGATTTTCGGACCGAGAACACGAGCCTACGAGGACATGGGCCGGGCAAGATCAGTGTGGGCCTCACGCCCAAGGTGGGACAGCCGCCATGGAAGGCCCGAGGCAAGCAAGTGAGCCGTTGGGCCAAACCGACCCTTTACCCTTCCGATCCTATTGTCTAACCTTGAGCCAATTCGAGCCCAACAAATTCCCGAGCCCGTTCCTATTCATTTTCAAGCCCATTTCCTAGGCCCGTCCTCCATTTTCAGCCCAAGGACAGATTGGGAAATGTGCAAGGTGGAAATGACCAAAATGCCCTTGGATATTTTGAAGAAAAGTCAAAAAGAAGAAAGAGAAGATGAGGTCATTGTTTGGCAAGTGGGGCAAGCCTTGATGGCTTGGATAAGGCTTATCCTTCAGCCTTCACTTCACTCTCTCTCTCCTCTTCATCTTCTCCAAAAATCGCAGCACCTCTCTCCCATGGTTTTCCTTCCTTCCTTCTGTTTTTCAGTTTGACCTTTCACCGAAATCTGAGTTGTTCATTGCCTTCCCGTTGGAATCTCGTCTCGTGCCACCCGCCGTTGTGTTCAGAAGAGAATTTCCGTTCAAATAACGTCGGCCGATCGCCGGAAAGAGCTTCCGATCATCCCGTATTCCGGCCGAAAGCCGGCTGTCGCCGGACCGTTTTCTGACCGCCTGCTGCTGTTCTGTTTTGCTGTTTCGGCCATTTTCCTCCCTTTCCGACCCAATCACCGCCCATACCAGCCACAAGTGGTTCCCCCTCGACCCCAGGTGCCGCTGGTCGCTGGCTCGCCGCTCGCCGGAGCTCCGGGCAGCCCGTTCAACTCCGATCAGCTTCTTCCTCCTCCAGCAGTGCAGTTTCTCGAGTTGCAGTGGGGATTCCGAGTTTGTAGCTGCTGTGTTCAGCCCGGGACCGCCTTGGATCGTCGTGGTGGAGGTCCCCAGGTGTCGGGTTCGTCGCCGCCGCCGCGTTCGTGTCGCCGGCCCGCTTAACGGGTGAGTTTAGCTCCTAATCCCTATTTAGTGCCTAAACTTGCTTAGGGTTGGGTTAATTAGTGGTAAGATTGGTTTAGGATGTTTAATTAAGTTTATTAGCCCTAAGATAGGTGGTTAGATAGATGATTAAGATTATATTAGCTTAATTTTGCTTATTAAGCTTAATTGTGCTTAATTTGGTATTAATTGTGTTTTGTGATTAATTAAGCATGATTTGCTTTAATTGATTGATTAATTGTTTTAATTAATGTTTTGTTTAATTTCTGGATTAAATGTTTTAATTAATTGAATTTCGGAAAAATCACTTTGTTCACAAATTCTGTTCTAATCATTTGTTCACTAATCATTGTTCACATATTCACATAATGATTCGTTCACGAATTACCATCGTTCACGGCCTTTGTTCATCCGAAGCTAAATTTTGTTTGAATTTGATGTGCTATTGATTGTTGTGATTAATTGGAGTGCCGATTGTTAATTATGCTCGTGAATATTGATGAAATGCGTGATCGAGTGTTGGTTGGAATTTGGATTTTGGAATTGTCGAGTGAGATCGCATGACATATTGCGCGGGTTATACGAAATGGCATGTCGCATGAGCATGAACGCATGAGCGATGTTGCATTCACGACCAAGCAAAAGCAAAGACAAGAATGAACTGTTTGCCGATGTGTTGCATGGTCAGATTAAAGTTGATAGCCCGGTTGAGCCGGATGACCGCCAATCCCCATTGGGGTTGTGCCGTGACCATTGGGTCGCCTGACAGTGGTCGATGCGGAGTCGCGGTTGAGGCCGGGCCCATGCTCCTTATGGAATGCCGTCGGTGGGGAGAGCCCATGACGTCGCCGTGCCTCACGGGGGGAGGACGATGCCGGTTTACGACCGGTTGACCGCCAACCATAAGGTTGTGCCGTGGCCTAGAGGGTCGTAATAATCGGAGCATATGTGTGGATGTGAGACATGAGAAAGTTGTGTGAGATGCTCGATTATTCGCATGCTCTTGATGTCGTGATGATTTTGGTACGCACGCATGAGTTGCTTGAGTCGTGCAAGGTGTGGCAATGGCCAGTGAGATCGCTTGTGACGCGATTCGCATGTGATTGATGAACTGTATCATCTAACGGCCATGTGCCTTGCTTGCATTGTATGAGATTTGAACGTGCGGGGTATGGCATACCGGGTAAGGTTGCATGCGAATCGAATATTGTATATTGTTGGTTGCCTTGTCTCGTTGTTGGTTGTTGTTTGGTTTTGGTTGTTTGTTGGGTTGAGTGAGGGGTGGTTACGGAGAGATACCCCGGGTTGAGTTGGCGTACTAACCGGGGCTTAGGGGAAGAACTCGCGAGATTTTATCTCAACCCGTCGTGGTTAACCATTTTCAGGTCCCTAGAATGGCGTACCCGCAATGGAGGATCTGCCCCCCCGCTCCTCCGGTGATCGACTCGACGAGAGGCGAGTCCGATGGGTCCGAGTGATCGTGGTGTTGAACCCGAGGGTTCTTTGTGTACTTGTTGGATTAGCCTAGTCTTTTTGGTTTGGCTTAGAGGATGGATCGGCCCTTTTTGTCGGGCTTGTAATTTGGAAAACGATCCTCCATTGGTTAATCCAATAAATTGAATAATTGAGTAGTTGTTGTTGTTCTTGCTATTCATCCCTCTATCCCCGTTTGATTGTATGTTTGTGCGGGGATGGTTCGTCTTCGCTTGCGCTTAACGAAAGATTAAAATGAATGGTCATGGATGGGTCTGGGACGTCGCTTTCAATCGACCAAGGTAATGGGGTTGCCGCGAGCTCGAGAGTCGGGGCGTGACAACCCCGTCGGTTTTGGTATCAGAGCGAGGTCGAGACTTGGAGTGATAAGGTGCGTGGGATTTTTGGGATAGTGAGATAGGGATGGCTTTTACTTTACGTGCCTGTGATTGCTTTTGTGGTTTTGTGTGGTGGTGGGTTGCTCATAGTCCAGAGTGATGAGCAATCCCGACGATCGGACCCCCAGGCGTAGGGGGTGTTTGGTCGACCCGTCTGCTAGAGGTAGCGTGCGGCGAGATCCTAGGTTAGGCGGGATCCCGCCGGCGCTAGAGACCTTGTTAGGACAGCAAGCGTGTGCTTTTGCTGTGGTTCTTGTGGTTCCCCTAGTGAGAGGAGAGGCTTGTGAGAGACCGATGCCTAGCTGGTAGAGCAGTTCCTGAGACTGAAGCCTCCGAGGTTCAGTGGCGTGGGCAACCCTGAAGCTGTGACCCTTTGGATAAGGGATTTCGAGAGGACTATTACAGTGTTGAGGTGTTCAGAGGAAGACAGAGTGCTTTTGGCATCTTATCAGTTTCAAGGTAATGCTAGTACTTGGTGGGAAGCCACTCAAGGAAGAGTGTTCCCCTGAAGGCACGGTTCGAGACATGGGGTGCCTTTCGCAAAGTCTTTAAGGGGAAGTATTTATTAGACAAAGTGCGAGGGAGTCAAAGATGGCGAGTTCCAACGGTTTCGTCGAGAATCGATGTCGGTGGATCAAGTATAAGGCGAAGTTTGCTTGAGTTGGCCTAGTATATGCTGAGATTAGTGGAGGACCCTTGGATAGGGCGAGTCGGTTCAGAGATGGCTTGAAGCCGGAATTGAAAGCCAGCTAGTGCCCTTGAGTTTAAAGAGTTTTGATGAGATGTACGAGAGGGCCCGAGATAATCAAGAAGAACATGATCGAGAGGGCGATCGCATTTGGCTCGCGGTTCGTGCCTAATAGAGACAATCGTCGATTTGGAAAAGGACCGATGATGGGGAGAAGGAATCCCATCTCACCCAATAGAAAGTGGATTGTCATGGAAAGACAATTCAGTTTAACCCAGTAGTGGGTGACAGTTTTGAGTTTGTGGGAAATCGAGGAGGACCCTTGACCCCTTTGAAATTCATCGTTGGAAGTAACTTGTTTATTGGACGAAGGTTGCTAAGGTTATTGGACAACTGAGGTTAATTGGTTAGTTGGAGAATCAAGGATGGATCGTTACACTTATGCATCGCTTTCGTAGCTCAACCAAAGGACGGTCATGAGCAAGTATCCATTACCAAGGATGGATGACTTGTTTGACCCATTTCAAGGAGCTTCGATATGTTCCAAGATAGACCCAAGGACGGGCTATCAGTAGTTGATGATTAAAAAGGAAGATAAACTAAAGACGACATATCATGTGTGATTGGGTCACTACGAGATTACTATACCGCTGTTTGGATTAACTAATGCGCCAGTTGCTTTTATGGATTCGATGGATTGAGTGATTAAGGCGTATTTGGAGCAAATTGTAATTGTGTTCGTACTGATATATTGGAATATTCAAGGAATTTAGAGGAATGCGAATAGCACTTGAGGGTGGTGCTATAGACCATTCGAGAGCATAAACAGTATGCCAAGTTTATTACGTGCGAGTTTGGGTTTACTCGCGTTGTTTTGTTGGTCATATGATTTTGGACGAAGGAATTTCTATGGATCCGCTAAGATCAAGGCAGTCATGATTATGTCAGGACTTATGACGGTGACAGAGATTCGAAGTTTTCTAAGTCGGATAGGTTAGTACAAATGATTCGTAGAAAGGTTCTCTACGATAGCTACACTTCTGATACGAAGGTTAATGAAGGACGTAAGAATTTGAATGAACGAATAAGTGAAATTTTTAAGAGCTTAAGTATAAGCTAATTACCGCACCAGTTTTGAGGATTTAGTCTAGTATTGGAGAATACGAGATTTGCAGTGAGGTGTCGTATAAGGGATTTGACCGCGTGGTAAGGCAACAAAGAAGATTGGTTGCTTACGCGTCACGACAATTGAGGTCATTGGATTTAATGGAAGTCGATAAGTTTTATCTTGATGATTTGAGGAGTTGTAGGTATGGGATCATAAGAGATGATCTATTAAATGGTGATGATCTTTGATAAGAATTACGGTGGATGATTTATTGCTCGGAAGTCTTAGATTCGATTAAGATATGAATTTACCAAGGTGGATTATTCCAGGAGATATATAAGATAGGGATTTGAGAAATGGATTTTTGTCTTCGGTGGATTAAGAATTAATTATCCCTTGATGCTAGATGGATGAGTGAGGAAATAACATTATCGATGATTTCTTCTTGAGGTATCAGAAAGGATGTGAAAAGGTATTTGAAAGCCTTTAGTGCGATAAATGACATTTGGTTTGCACTAATTTTCAAGTGGTTGAGGTGAGTTCTTGATTTGGTTATTAAATGGACATGAAAGGAATGGTGAAAGAAAAATCGATAGTTTGTGGAATTCGGACAGCGATTTGATGGAAATTCAGTGAATAAGATTTCAAGTGTTGATAAGTGACCCCGTGGAACGAGCTAATGGGTTGACGAGTTGGAGAAAGTTTTGTACTTGAGGTGCTCGACGAGGTTAAAACCGTGAGGCTTGGTATGGGACAGGCCAAAGCGGATAATACCTCTATGAGATGGTGCATGTCAAAAAAGGACTTTTGCTAGTAGTGGTGCAGTTCGAAGATGCCCGTAACGATTGATCCGACGAGGGCGGGGAGTGGTCGCCGGGGCCAGAGTGCCTGAGCAAGGAGCGACTCCGGCGAGCTTCTAGGATGTCGAAAAGGGCAGAAATGAACCGAACTACGCACCGTGCAAAAAGAGAGTGTTTGTGCGATAAGATTTTATCGGAGTGGTATAACAGGAATATGGTTGAGTTTGTGGAACTCCAATCGATGGAACGAGGTCGAGAAGGCGGGAATCGCTGGTACAAAATGGTTTAGCGGTTATTGAATGCAGTTCAGATTATCGAGACGAGACTAAAGACAGCTCAGAGTCATCAGAAGAGTTATACAGATAAGCATCGTAGACCGTTGGAGTTTAAGGTGGGCGATCATGTATTTCTAAAAGTATCGCGGATGAGGGATACTTCCGAGATCCGAGGTACGTTGGACCCTTTGAAATTTTGGAAAGGATCAAGGTTTTAGCGTATCGTCTTGCGTTGCCACCAAAGCTTGCTCAAGTACATGATGTTTTCCACGTGTCCATGTTAAGAAAGTATGAATTGGACCCGACTCATGTGTTGAATTTTGAGGAATGGACATAGACGACGTGGAGAGGTGTCGTACGTGGAAAGGCTGATACAAATAGAGGGAGTTACATGGGAAAGTGAGGAAGTAATGAAGCATCAGCACCCCCATCTTTTGAGGACTTGTTAGTAGCAGCAAATTTCGAGGACGAAATTTTTATAAGAGGGGAAGAGTTGTAACATCCCGAAATTCGAGCCCTTTTGAGGAAGGAATGAACGTGAATTTCGTCGATGCATTGTTGGTTGATCTCTCTCGGAACCGATCACTCCGAGATGCGACCTTGAGGGCAAAGGCTAATGAGAATAGAACTCGTGCGACTAAAGAACTTGACTGGGAAAACGACTCGACCGTGAGACTTGCGTAAGGACGATCCCGTAGTTATGCGGGCTGATTTCGGGGACGACTAGAAGTCAATTCGCGGACAGAAATAATGGGACGACGGGTGATTCCGTCTATTGTTATCGAACCCGCGAATGGCCCTATGTCGATCCTTGATAATCGTGTACTTTGAAATAAGAATCTATCCTTCGCAATTTCACGTAGTCAAGGACGTCCATGTGTCGAGAAGTCTTGAACGTGAATTAGCACGAGTCGGTTACGCGTGAATCCTCAAAGCCGCCCGTCGCCCGAGTAGTACCAAAATGGCATTCGGGCGAAATTGACATGGCATGAGAATCCAAGCATTGGACTTTGAATTTTCGGGAACGTTCGAGAAGGACTTTTGGACGATGCTTCTTAGTCGATCGACGTGTGTCAATTAAGCCGAGTAATTGAAAAGGGATTTTCGGACCGAGAACACGAGCCTACGAGGACATGGGCCGGGCAAGATCAAGTGTGGGCCTCACGCCCAAGGTGGGACAGCCGCCATGGAAGGCCCGAGGCAAGCAAGTGAGCCGTTGGGCCAAACCGACCCTTTACCCTTCCGATCCTATTGTCTAACCTTGAGCCAATTCGAGCCCAACAAATTCCCGAGCCCGTTCCTATTCATTTTCAAGCCCATTTCCTAGGCCCGTCCTCCATTTTCAGCCCAAGGACAGATTGGGAAATGTGCAAGGTGGAAATGACCAAAATGCCCTTGGATATTTTGAAGAAAAGTCAAAAAGAAGAAAGAGAAGATGAGGTCATTGTTTGGCAAGTGGGGCAAGCCTTGATGGCTTGGATAAGGCTTATCCTTCAGCCTTCACTTCTCTCTCTCTCCTCTTCATCTTCTCCAAAAATCGCAGCACCTCTCTCCCATGGTTTTCCTTCCTTCCTTCTGTTTTTCAGTTTGACCTTTCACCGAAATCTGAGTTGTTCATTGCCTTCCCGTTGGAATCTCGTCTCGTGCCACCCGCCGTTGTGTTCAGAAGAGAATTTCCGTTCAAATAGCGTCGGCCGATCGCCGGAAAGAGCTTCCGATCATCCCGTATTCCGGCCGAAAGCCGGCTGTCGCCGGACCGTTTTCTGACCGCCTGCTGCTGTTCTGTTTTGCTGTTTCGGCCATTTTCCTCCCTTTCCGACCCAATCACCGCCCATACCAGCCACAAGTGGTTCCCCCTCGACCCCCAGGTGCCGCTGGTCGCTGGCTCGCCGCTCGCCGGAGCTCCGGGCAGCCCGTTCAACTCCGATCAGCTTCTTCCTCCTCCAGCAGTGCAGTTTCTCAGAGTTGCAGTGGGGATTCCGAGTTTGTAGCTGCTGTGTTCAGCCCGGGACCGCCTTGGATCGTCGTGGTGGAGGTCCCCAGGTGTCGGGTTCGTCGCCGCCGCCGCGTTCGTGTCGCCGGCCCGCTTAACGGGTGAGTTTAGCTCCTAATCCCTATTTAGTGCCTAAACTTGCTTAGGGTTGGGTTAATTAGTGGTAAGATTGGTTTAGGATGTTTAATTAAGTTTATTAGCCCTAAGATAGGTGGTTAGATAGATGATTAAGATTATATTAGCTTAATTTTGCTTATTAAGCTTAATTGTGCTTAATTTGGTATTAATGTGATTTTTGTGATTAATTAAGCATGATTTGCTTTAATTGATTGATTAATTGTTTTAATTAATGTTTTGTTTAATTTCTGGATTAAATGTTTTAATTAATTGAATTTCGGAAAAATCAGTTCACTGTTCACGGATTCATTGTTCACTAATCTTTGTTCACTGACATTGTTCACGTTCACGAATTCATTGTTCACGGCCTTTGTTCATCCAGAAGCTAAATTTTGTCTGAATTTGATGTGCTATTGATTGTTGTGATTAATTGGAGTGCCGATTGTTAATTATGCTCGTGAATATTGATGAAATGCGTGATCGAGTGTTGGTTGGAATTTGGATTTTGGAATTGTCGAGTGAGATCGCATGACATATTGCGCGGGTTATACGAAATGGCATGTCGCATGAGCATGAACGCATGAGCGATGTTGCATTCACGACCAAGCAAAAGCAAAGACAAGAATGAACTGTTTTGCCGATGTGTTGCATGGTCGATTAAAGTTGATAGCCGGTTGAGCCGGATGACCGCCAATCCCCATTGGGGTTGTGCCGTGACCATTGGGTCGCCCGACGGTGGTCGATGCGGAGTCGCGGTTGAGGCCGGGCCCATGCTCCTTATGGAATGCCGTCGGTGGGGAGAGCCCATGACGTCGCCGTGCCTCACGGGGGAGGACGATGCCTGGTTTACGACCAGTTGACCGCCAACCATAAGGTTGTGCCGTGGCCTAGAGGGTCGTAATAATCGGAGCATATGTGTGGATGTGAGACATGAGAAAGTTGTGTGAGATGCTCTGATTATTCGCATGCTCTTAATGTCGTGATGATTTGTGGCAAGCACGCATGAGTTGATAGTCGTGTAGGGTGTGGCAATGGCCAGGTGAGATCGCTTGTGACGCGATTCGCATGTGATTGATGAACTGTATCATCTAACGGCCATGTGCCTTGCTTGCATTGTATGAGATTTGACGTGCAGGGTATGGCATACCGGGTAAGGTTGCATGCGAATCGAATATTGCTATGTTGGTTGCCTTGTCTGTTGTTGGTTGTTGTTTGGTTTTGGTTGTTTATTGTTGGGTTGAGTGAGGGGTGGTTACGGAGAGATACCCCGGGTTGAGTTGGCGTACTAACCGGGGCTTAGGGGAAGAACTCGCGAGATTTTATCTCAACCCGTCGTGGTTAACCATTTTCAGGTCCCTAGAATGGCGTACCCGCAATGGAGGATCTGCCCCGCTCTCTCCGTGATCGACTCGACGGAGAGCGAGTCCGATGGGTCCGAGTGATCGTGGTGTTGAACCCGAGGGTTCTTTGTGTGTTTGTTGGATTAGCCTAGTCTTTTTGGTTTGGCTTAGAGGATGGATCGGCCCTTTTTGTCGGGCTTGTAATTTGGAAAACGATCCTCCATTGGTTAATCCAATAAATTGAATAATTGAGTAGTTGTTGTTGTTCTTGCTATTCATCCCTCTATCCCTGTTTGATTGTATGTTTGTGCAGGGATGGTTAAAATGAATGGTCTTCGCTTGCGCTTAATCGAAAGATTAAAATGAATGGTCATGGATGGGGGCGGGGGACGTCGCTTTCAATCGACCAAGGAATGGGGTAGCGCCGGCGCGTTGAGCTCGTGGCGGGAGGCCGGGCGTGAGCTCGGGGCCACGGATTTCGTGCTCCTGAATTGCGGAGGCGATGTCCATTTTCTCCGTCAATTTCATCGACAAGAGTTTCGTGTCATGCAGGATGACGACGTTCACTTTGGCATATCGAACAGCTTCGCTGAATGCCTTTTTAAGCGACGGACTTTTCATCCGAAAGCTGTCTCTTTACTTCAGTTCAAAGTTCTTGAGTTTTTTGCACGCCACCAGCACTTTCAATGGCATTCACGATCTTATGCATTTACATGTGATACTAATGTATAGTGATTCAGGCATCGACTTCTAAAGATCTATCCTCCAAATATTTTTATTCTAGACTATCATCAGAGCATTATGTAAGTAATGAATGTGTCGATTAAGTATCAAGCAACGCAAATATTACAACACAAAGTGTTGTGATTTTCGATCGTAAGATGGATCGATCCATTCTAAGTGATTTTGCTCTTTTTGCACACTTAATTTTAGATCATGCGAAATTCAAGTGAAGTCACCTTATTATGATAATTGATTAAAGCAAAGTTTAGCTTAAACAAATGTCAAGGAAAGTCTTGGTGTTCTTTTGGTGACTACAACAGTTTAGCTTTTAATTTTGCAATTAATCCTCGACGGGCTAAATAAAAGGAAAATAAAAAATAAGATAAATTTTTGGAAGGTGTGTTTATTCTGTGAAAAACTCAATAATTAGAATATTTTTTTATTAGAATAAATGTTTATCTCACTCAAAAAAATCAGTCAATATAAAGAATCTTAATCCTCAATAGTAATTCACACCTAAACATTTTCGACGATTATGAAAATATTTTTCTCTTAATTTATTTTTACAAGCAATACGGACAATTTTATTGATAAAATATACGCACCATAAATTATTTTTTATGTTGTTTTTCATCGTTGGCGCAATAATTTTCATTCGGACCGTCGTCATCAAGCGTTCAATTTCTCTCGCCATCGTGGGTGGGGAGACTGAGTACAGAGGTGGGTTTACTCCAACCATCGCCAAACCACCATCCTCCTCCTCCTCCTCCTCCTCCTCTCTCTTTCTCTCTCTACGCGGCGAGGATGTCGAATTACACGGTCGAGTCCTGCAAGGTGGAGTCCGCCGACCGGGTCGTCCTCCACACGAGGGTGTTCAAGCCGAGGGAGGACGCCAAGAGGGCCGACGACGGCCTGGGCGTCGTCCTGGTGCATCCTTACACGGTGCTCGGTGGGTGCCAGGCCCTGCTGAGGGGCATCGCGGCCGAGCTCGCGGGGAGGGGCCTCCCGGCGGTGACCTTCGACATGCGAGGGGCTGGGAAGTCCACCGGGAGGCCCTCGCTCACCGGGTTCGCCGAGGTCAAGGACGTGATCGCCGTCTGCAAGTGGGCCTGCGACAACCTCGCGTTCCGCAGGATTCTGCTCGTGGGTTCTTCTGCTGGTGCGGTTTCTTTCAAGGATTCGTGATTTGATTTTGGGTGGTGTTATGAGTTTCTTGGGGAAGTGTTGATGGTGGTATGACTTGGTTTTCTCGATTTAGATTAGGATGAGCATGGCTTGGTCGTCTGCTTTTTAGATGATCTGGTCTAGAATTTCATTTTGCAGATCTACCAAATGGGGCTTTGTGTTTCACTGCTCTGCTTGTTATCCTCTTTAACCATGCCTTTTGATGTGAAAAGTGATGAACTTGTCGTCAAAATGGTAGAAATAGGAGGCCTGGACTATTGTTTTTGCAGATGTTGCCTTGCTGATTGAGTCGTTTCTTATTCTGTACACTGTAATACTTTGAATTCTCGAGCTGTCTGCTTGTTGCCTATGATGCAAATCTTGGTTGACGAAGGTCTTCTATCACTATATCATGTGAATGTTTCTTTCTGGTGGTGTCGCTTATAGCTTCTATAATTGTGGAAAGTCCTTGCTGACAAAGTCTATCTGATTTTAGGCTGAGAGTGCTCACGATCTATCATTTTGAATTCGAACTTTGGCATGTTGGTTTGTGATATACATTCACACGGCTGTCTCTGAATCTAATAGATTGCATGTTGGTACTAGCCTATGAGTGTGAACGGAAAGTTTACTCAATCCCTCATCTGTCCATCTTACAGCAGCTGCTGCGTTGGATGACAATATGAGCGTAGTGTCCTCTCGTATTAGTTTCCAGTCTTTGGGCTTTGTTTTTAGTCTTCACTATAATCACATTAAGCATCCTGCCAAACTGGCACTACAACGGAGTTTTCTATTTCTGTGCATAAACAATAGCAATGGAGGGGTGATGTTTGCACCCGTGTAGATGTAAGTGTACTATTTATTACTGGCATAATATATTCTCAGTGTGGTTAAAAACTCGCTGAAGTTGTTATAAAGAATTGAGATCCTTTTCATTACTTTACTCAATTTAGGTGCCCAACATCATGCTACATCATCTCGAAGGTGATATTCGTGGTTGAGAATGAGATGTCATTATAAGTTATATGTCCTGATCTTAAGAAAGTAAATCCTTTTCCAGAATTGAGAGGATCCCAATCCTCTTCAAAATTAAGAATCTTAGGAGGTACATAGTCCAGAAAGCTATTAGGAAAGAAAGATGACGTGCATTGCTCATTTGCTTGTGTGGTGACTATTGTTGTGGAGAAAGAAAGAGTTGTTCCACATACTGTGCAAAGGCAGCATTGAGACGCCTTTAATGTAGATATTAGGTTTGAAAACTGGGCGTCTGTTTTCTACCTTATTAGTTAAGAGTAGGTTCTTTAAGCCTGACATGAGCAGTTGCTTGTGAAGACAGAGAAGGCTGTGATGGTTATTCTTATGAATCATCATCTTAGCATGAGAGGTGGACAGAAAAAGGTGGGAGAGTGCTCTTTTGGCAACTCTCATTTATCCAGCATCTAAAGAATACAGACATTTGAGGTGGAAAGTAATAAACACAGACTTTAGTATGATCAAGACGGGGATAGGAGTTAAAATCGTGAAATCTAATACATCTGGAGGCTGATTGATCTGATTTTTCTGCTTGCGGTTTCTTTTTCCATATCGAATGACCAACTATGGAAGTTACTGAAATCTGTCCACCTTATGTAAACGTTAGAAATTTCACTAAGTTACTTGTGATTGTGCAGCACTTCATACTCTGATTTGGCTAACAGACGGGGGTTTATTTCTTTTTCTCTTTCTCTTACAGGGGCACCGATTGCTGGCTCAGCTGTGGATCAGATAGAACAAGTCATGGGATATGTTAGCATAGGCTATCCTTTTGGAATGATTTCTTCAATTCTCTTTGGCCGGCACCATAAATCTATCTTGCAAACCCCGAAACCGAAGCTCTTCATCATGGGAACTCGCGATGGCTTTACGAGTGTGAAGCAGCTAGAGAACAAGCTGAGTGGAGCAGCAGGTCGAGCTGAAAAGCATCTGATTGAAGGAGCAGGGCACTTTCAAATGGAAGGCCCTGCTTTTGATGCGCAGATGGTGAGTATTATTCTCGAGTTCATTGCGTCTTTGTAATTATTATTGGCTTGTTACTATCCAACAGCTGTTTATTAGGAGTAGTGGCTTAAGTGATGTACCCATCTGTGCATGCCATCAGGTCTGGGCATCGTGCCTGTATGCTTGCTTGCCTTCTTGGTGGAGGATGTTAAATCCTAGTTTTGGCAAATTGGCAGTAGTACCTGTACTTACCGTTCCATGTTCTAATCCTGTCTCATGAAAGCAATCTGCAACAGTATGCTTCTCACACACAAGCGCACACACAAAGATCGCTTAGACCTTGGCGAATCATTATGTAGAAATGATATACAGTTTATATGATCATCAAAGAAGCTGTACACGGTAACTGAGTTAGGAATCAGTCTGAGATTCAATTACAATGACAGGTCAGCCAAACCTAGCTCTAGTAAAGGTTACAGGCTCAGACATCGTCAGAATTGGCTGGCACTTGAAATGCAATCGTGCTTTCACCGAAATATGTGACGTTGAGAAAACCACCGTCTCCGGTTCTCTCCATCAGATCCAGAACTCGGTCTGCTCAAAGTCTCAAACTGCCACTTTCCCCGATTGCCTTTTTGGGAGGCTACAACCCCTTTTCATCTGTTGTAAAGATAAAAGGAAAGTACAAAGAATTGAAAATTGCACTTTGGACAATCGAGAACCGACGCATTATACCCGTAAAAGTTTGCTCCCCATGGGCATCATTGAACTATGATATTTTTATTGGTCATTCAATCCAATCTCACAAAGCATTTGGAAAAAAAAAGAGCCACTCTAAGGACTGTAGGATGGATGAATGAAATACAATGTACAAGGAGGGAAGAAAGTAAAAAATCTGAAAAAAAAAAAGAAGAAGAAAAAGGAGAGAAATGAAGAAATTGAGGACCTCCGAACCTGACTGTATACTTTGATTCTGACAAGTTTTACAGAACTAGCGATGTCTACAATGGCAACGCACGATCTGTGTCTGAGTCGTCTCGGTCTAACTTCACATGTTAGGTTATTAGGTAAAAGTAGTCAGTGATTATTACCACTTTCACCATCGGATGCATCTTCAAGCCTGGAGATCGCATCAACCAGGGCCTGTTCCTGCTGCTGCATTTCGACACAAATATTAGCATAAAGGCCAAACAAGACGGCATGTGATTCGACCGGTGACAAAACAGGATATCATTACCTTAAGAACCCTCTTTGCTTCCGCCATCTCTGCTGCGTTGGGTGGGCTTGCACCCAACACTCTCTCCACCTGTATCGAAGTTGACCTATATTAGTCGTATTAAATGACATGACTCTCAAGCAGTTAGTCTATACAAAGACAATGGCCCACCTCCTTGATTAGAGAATCTGTGTTAAGCAATTCAATGTCACCCAAATCCTTCCTGCCTACGCCACTTTGCATTGAAGGTATATTCTTTCGAGTCTGTCCCTTCGTCGTCCCTTTACCTCTTCCATGTCCAGTAATAGCACCGCCTTTTGAAGTGGACTTCTTGACTCCCCGACTGACACTGGGATGGCCTCCTCTATTAGAAATTCCATGGTCATTGCGTGCCCACCGGATGTCTGAGGGAGGTATCTACCATTATGACAAAAAGGAAATTGTGAGAATTTCTCTGAGACAAGAGAATAGTATTAATTTTTGTAATGCGGCATATCCTTATCATGATGATCTTATGGCTGGAATATGCTATGGTCTAATGACTGGTAATAACTAGGACAACAAGACTCCTCTACCAGTCTGTCCCCAAACAGGAGTCTCAGTATTTGAGCAGCCTATCTGTGTGTTTGCATTTTGAAGACATTATCGAGGGTCCAAAATGTTCTCGCCCCATTGACTGGGCCACAGCTGGATGAGGATGAGATTTCCCACATTAACTTCCAAAGCCAGGCTCTCTTTTTTCTGACTATTCTGACTACCAAGTATATGAAAAATGTAAGTCGACTAAAATCAACCATTCACCTTTGCTGGCTGCTTTCACGAGGCTAATAAGTTAGCAAGCTTTGACCATGCCTGGCTAAAAGGTTGAAACAACTTAAAGTGGCTTACCCTTCTCCAACCACTTGCTAAAACCAGCCAGTCCGGGACCATTTTGAATACAAGTGGCTTCAGTTAAGTCATGGTAGTCATGATTCATTACGACATTCATCAAGATTTTCTCTACTAAAGTTCAATTATGTAATGAGGTTGAGTAGACATTCTTACCTCTCTCAGGTCGACCCATTCCCATGTTTCATTTGCTGTATCAATATCGTAGACCAATGCATGGCGACCCTATTAAAACACAAAAAGGAAGCTCATTGGAGGTGTGTTTGCAGTGTGGTCTCATTAGTAAGAATGTAGTTACCTCAACAGAGTTATAATCTGTTATGACAGCCTCATAGAAGTTGTTATCATCTGGCCATCTAGTCCAAACTTTCTTCCCTATGAGGGAATCGGAGTTTGCTACAAAGGCCCCAGACAAACCACGAATGGCACCTTGAGGCCTTCCACCAGCACCTGCAGTAGAGTTCTGCATGGAATTTATAGATGATCCAGCAAGCAGAACATAATAAATCAAGCAAAGAGGAAAGATCCATCAGATTTCACCATCTCTTCTATATCAAATATAGAACTCACTGATTTTGGCTTCTTGCTCCTGCCTCCTGGATGAGACCCTTGTCTAAATGCTGACGGAGATGGTTGTAATGATGGTATTGCTGGAGGTGGTGCAAACGTAGACAAAGCAACAGACTGCGTGGTCTTCAGTTTCTTGTGAGATGCCGAAAGATTGCAACTAGGTGCAGGGTCATGGATGAGCCGAGAAGTGCCAGGCCTGCCTGGTTGAAGCCCATTTGCTTTTCTCCACTCTCTGCTTCATGATTGATTGCAGTAGTCAAAACATAGGGCTTACTGGAAACTATATAACAAATGATCAACAATTATAAAATGTACATGATGTCAGGCTACCACACCTTATCCGCTGAATAATGTCTTCTGAATGGACCTGGGAAAGAAGCTCTCTATGTTGCTCGTCTGACACTCTCAGCTCTTTCCTAAGTTCAGTAATCAAACTCTCCTTATCCTGCAAAAATACCATACGTAGAAGCTGCTTAAGATGAAGCACAGAAGACAGACCAACAGAAATAACAAGTCGAGTAAAGGTACCCAAGTAATGGCATCAGATTGAGCCTTAAAGGCTCGCAGTATGGAACAATAAGCTTGTTGCTCAATATGGTAGATCTGATTTTCCATGTTGTCGTGTATCCTGGGTAAAGGTGCAGTTCCTAAAACTGCAGATTTTCCATTTCCAGCAGCATGTCCTCTCTGGAATCTGCTCCGGTGTGGAGGAGGGAGGCCGTCATCTGTACCTGCAGTGATTTTAGTAGGCAAAAAATTGTCTTGAGCTGTACCAAATGTGACTGCATTGGTTATAAATCTTTCATTCTTCACCAGTACCCAAAAAATTAAAATATAAATGAAGAGGGTAAACATTTATTTGATCTAGTTATAAAACCAAATCATATGAGACAAAATTCAAACTATTTAGCAATAACATGATTTGATACAACTGACTGACAGAAACACAATGATCGGAAACAATTGACAGCCTTGTGTATAAGCGGATCAAACCCATAGCAAGTAAAACTCCCACAAATTCAATATGTATGATAGAGAAAAAAGTATGTTCTGATGAGAACTTCCTCCCCTAAGCTTCCTCACGCATTCCAACAGCATATTTTGAAGAGCACCAAGAGAAGTCAGAATTCTCCCAACTTATCTCAACATCTGAAAGTTTTACCAGCACCTTGGCAGTTTACATACCAAAGGGTGAAACCACAAAAAGGATGAAACCCGATCCTTATTAGCATGGTAAATTTAGTTGCAATTATCACTGACATTAGAATTGGAAGCGCTGCTAAACCTTTTCAAGCCAATTTTCAGACGAAACAACAACAGCAGCCTGAAACACTTCCTCAGCACCCTCAGTATCTCCAATTATTTCTTTCCATTCCTCCCCTCAAAACTACAGCAAGAAACAACCATCAAACCACACATTCCTACATGAGCTTTCATTTCCAAACCAAAATTATAGTTCTTAAACCCTTTCAAAGCCAAGTCCTTAAACCCTTCCAAAACTTGATTATCCAGTTCCACGTACAACTCTGCACTAAAAGCACAAAAAATTTATACTTTCCTACCGAGCAAGAACCATAAAGCCCAACAGATTGTTTTGATTTGCTATGGAAACATTAACAGACATCAATCGCAATGACTTCACTCTCCTCTCAAATTGAATCAACTGGTTAACAAAAGAAATTCTAAAAACGGCATTAGACATCAACACAACCTTGGAAACAACAGAGTCAGTCAAAAAAAGGAAAGTGAAAGACTCACCGCTGCTGCTATCAGGCATATCATGATCCATCCCCGGTGCTTCAAACCAAGAACTTTCGCCAATGAAAAACCCAGAATTCGCTTCAACCACACTCCTAAACGCCACGAACTCAGAAGAACACCTCAAGAAAAGAGTCGACGAGTCTCGATAGCGAATCCGAACCAGTCATCCGTATCTCATCGAATCCGCCTGAAAGAACTGAATTTGATGCATGAATACACGTAGAAACTGAGAGGAAGCAATGAAATCACAACGGAGCGTACCCACAGTCGTTCGCCATGGAACTTTCAAAAGAAGAGCCGATTTGCGCGAAATTATCGGAAAATTTATGGAGAAACACCTACAATCCGAGCAATCGAACTTCGGTATCACGAACTAAGAACACTCAGATTCAGATGCGAAGGGAATTGGGGTTGAGAAGAAGAATTTCGAGCGAGATTACAATGGAAATTAGGGTTTGAGAAGGAGCGAGAGAGAGATGGACAGTTGCGAGGCGAGAACTGGGAATTTTTCGGTCCCGGACCGGCGAGAGAAGAGAACCGGTCAGGATTGGAAACGGCTCCCGATTCGGCCGGTTGAGCGGCCGGTCCGACCCCGGTTTAGAAAAACCAACCACATAGAGGAGAGGTGAGGACTTCAAATACCTTCATTGGCGCCAAAGAAGCGCTTCCGAGGCCCAAGAGCTTTATGATATAGACCAATGGCCTCTGGAGAGGAAAAGATAGTCCCTTCGAGATACCGAGAGAAGGCCCGTATTGTGGGGTTTATATACATGATGTAGATGTAGTTGCCAATTTATCTTGGACTCTTTTTCGGAAATAATCTGCGCCCTCCAGACAATTTTTACTTATATGTCTACTGCTGACGTATCCAGTGTCAATCCACAATATTAAAACTCTCGGCCTTTCTTGGTAGACTATCTAGCGATGAAAAGGCCTAGATTATGTTAGCTTGTATGAAAAACGCTAAATGTGTATAATGGTTAAGCATTGCCTGTCAGGTTACGATATTTGTCAACATGGTTGTTGGATTTCCTTTGATGGAAATGTCTCTGGCTTCGTCTAAAGAAATTTTACTTCTTCGGCATGTGAGGCTCTCAATTTAATCATCAATTACATACTTAAGAATCTGAAACATAATATTATCTTGACCTATGGTTGGGTAGGCTATTTGATGATGAAGAGAATAGGATAGGGGTTGGTTTTAGGGTGGGTGGGTTTTAGATTTGACACCTAGAGTTTACCCTGTTATAACGGGTTTCTAGTTTTTGGACCTTGAAACCTACCTTGTTTGTCTAGAATCGGGTCTAAAATCTACTCTGTTTTTCCGATCTAATTTCAGGGTCTATTTGTTAACTTGTTTTGTTTGTTGTTCCTTTTTTTGGTTCATTTTCTATAGCAAAATCATATGAGATTATGAGTAACGAAATGATTCAAAGTGAAAGATGAACAACAGAAATCCTAATCTGCCAAAAACAATAATTCATAAGATGAATATGTAGTCATGTACAATTATTAGTGATAAAAAGTTCAAACACGTAACATAAAATATAAATTATAAAAATCAATTCCTCATTTATCCATAAAAATTTAGAGGAAGAGGAAAGACTGGCAAGGAGTTCTGAGGAAGAACAAAGAATAAAGTACTAAGGTTAGAATTTAGGGGAAAAGAAATTAAGGTTTTGACTTTTTAGTTTATAAAACTAGTTCCAAAACAGGACGGTTTGGTCTGGTTCTTGGGTGGGCATTTACTTGAACTTGTTTTCCGATTGGTTACAACCGATTCCAAAAAATTGGAACCCGTTCCTAGACTGGTTCCAACGGGAATTGATTCTTGGACCTATTTTTAGGGCAATCTTGATTGGTTCTTGGGTAATTGGTTTGGTTGCACACCCCTAGACTATGGTATATGTGCCTTGCAAAAATGAATGATCTGGAACATATTTTCCCAAAAATAATTGTTCATATTCCTTGAAACAATTAGTTAAGGAAAAATATTTTCATTAATCGATAACAATTTATTTCTAAATATTTTCGTGGATAAAAAGTAATATTTATTTATTTATTTATTTTTTAAGTAATACAAGTAATTATTTTAAGGAAGATTTTTTTTTGAGACTATTGCGAAATAACACGTCATAATATCATCTTACTTGCATATTTTTTCACATTTTTTGAAGTATATTTTTAATATGATAAATTAGCTAATTAGCCGCAATATAGTGTTGCCAAATGCTGCTCATTACCTCTCCAGTTCTGACCAATCCTATGATGATGGTCAGGAATGAGTTTGGTTCAATGGCACTAAGGTTGACAGTGTCATGTCTGATCTCTCTGGTCTGCTGCGCCGAGCCTCCGACTGAATCCTTTTGGGACTGAATTAGACCGAATCCTCTCACTTTGGCAATAGATGATGGCCCGTGCGTAAATTTGTCCAGAACTGAACCGGGCATAGCAGACAATGTATGTACTTGGCTATAATGTAATTTGCTCAGAAGACCGAAACCTGTTAATTACTGACTTGGACCGCCGGTGGATGCATACTGAGGTAAACGGGAAGGCCATGAGATCTCGTATCTGATCAGTTTAGAGACTGTTGAGAGTCGGGTCTTTTGAATCTTTTGCGCCGAATCTGCCTAGTGGTTGGTAGAGTTTCAGTCTTCCTACTGCTGTGTATGAACGGTTGTGAGGAGATTTAAGCTTTTACTCCAACCTCCCCGGATCGATATGGGGAAAATGTAGCTGCTGCTTTGCAAGTAGGAGCCCTTGGATGTGAACTACTGCGGAGTAATTCTTCAGCATCCTTGTACGTGGGTCTGAGTGTTTTGACTCTTTTCTGTGCTCCTGCAATCCCGGGTCAGCAAAGCTCTGAACTTATCCTTCCTGTAATATAGACTTGCCTCGACGGTCGTTCAATTTGATTTGGAGGGAATTTGCCTTTTATTGAAGTCTTTGGCACCAACAGTTGCTCCTCCGGGAGGTCACTCAGTTCTGCTTTGGCTGATGACACTTAGTCCTGCGTTCCGATCTGATTCCAGTGCTCAGCAACTTCCTCGATGCAATTGCCCCTCGTAACTCAACTCTTGGCTGAAAGTATCAGTTACTGTTGCCGCCTGATCAAACCATTTGTCCATTGATAGCTGCCTTAGGCTCACTCCAGTTATGTCTTTGCTGGAGCTGCATTCTGCGTTTCAAGATTGACTGCTGATTCCATTTCCTACCAGGCCTGCCTTATGGCCACCAGCAGGAGGATAAATGTTGCTGCTGCAAAACAAGTTATACCGTTTCTTCTGAATGCATGTTATGTTCAGTTGAACTTTGAAATTAAAGTCGAGCTTCAATTTACTGGTTTGACTTTAAGAGGGTATTTTGTCAGGTACTAGAAGCTTTATTCCTATTCCTATTTGAGTCACTATTAGGACGATGCTACTGGAACAGGAACCTTACGGTTGTGATGTTCGAGAATTTCGGGTTTTTTTGTGGGTTGTACAAGTGTTCTTTCATACTCATATGGACAGGAAATTTTCGGCGAGAGGACATCGGATGAACCATAAAAGGTGGAGCCAAAGAAAGGAATTGTTGGGTCCCAGAAGACACAGGATGATCCTGTTTCCTGAGTGAACAATGGCAAGTTCTAGTTTCTACTGGAACATGCTCTGCCAATCAGAGCGACAGTTGCAGAGCCTGATTTGAGTTTTTCGACGTCTGATGAGTCCATGCTTCATAAGAACGTGCTTGTCCATTCTAAGAAAGGTGGTTGAAAGTCAGACCTCAGATCCAACAATCTCGAATCCTAGTAGTGGTAGTGACAGAGGCTACATGTTGTTGACGCAGAGGGAATCTTCCAATCCACATGTGCCATTGCATTAAATCATTTTCACTCTGCCTGGGGAAATCTTATTCGGATACATAAACACAAACAAGTGAACGGCTGACGCAAACAATGTGAACGAGTAGATCTAGTCCTGCTGCTGCTTAGGATATTGATTTGTTTTATCCTTGAAGACTAATCGAAGTTTGTGAAGGGGAGAAGCTCGTTTTAAAATGTTGACTGCCGTGAGATCGATTAGGAAAACAAGAAAGTATAGGACTAAGGTAAAAAATTTTCCTTATGCAAATCCCGAGGGGCTCTGTCGTGGCTGACGAGCCAGCGACGTTGCACAGAACATTCTTATATATACACTTATGCATGAATAATATCTTAATAAGAGTGCCTATATAAAGAAGATCAAATAGCAATAACATATTCAAAGAGGAGAGAATGAGAAAACAGCCGGCAGATAATAATGATTTGATATGGTATGAAATTGGGAACAGTTCACATTAGCCATTGCAAATATTAAGAGTACACTCTGATATGAGACTCGAACATTAAACTAGTCTTTAGAGACCTTGAGTGTGTGTCTCTGCAACTGTAATGCGTGAACTGGAGAAGCTTTGAATGTGGATGCAACTATCTTTAGAGGCCAAATCTCAAAATACCATAACAATCACGAAATATAGTAAATGAAGTAAGGGTAAAACCAGGAAAGAGTCGCGTCTGAGGTTGAGCAGAACCAGTACTGTGCATTACAGACTACCTAATCTTTTGATAGTTAATGGGCGATTAGTACCTCAAACCCTCTAATTACATGATGGGCGAGAAACTAATGGCGCGTTTCCAGGAAGCTGACGCAGCAGTATTATCAAGTAAATCAGGCAAAAAACTAAAACCCAGCTAAGTTAAGCTGTGTTTTGTCAAACTTATTAGCGGGTACACCCTCTATTTAATTGTTTCAGAAGGACAGAAATGAGGCCACTGACATGTGATAAGTCACATGAGACATGTTGCTGAAATATCCAGAGATTTCAGAGGCGTTCAGGAATATACAGTACTCAATTCATAATCACATGATCAGCTGCTTCCAAGCTCCAACCAGCTAAAAGAAACAAAAAGGAAGCATTAGTAAAATGAAGCATCTTCCAAGGAAAATATTTTTAGTAATGCTTGTTTTTGGTTTTGGCCTTCGGTGATTGCTCATTGTGAAGAAGAAATTCTGATAAGCATTGCTGACATTATTATATGCCTCCATGACCAAACTACCATGTCTTTTTATAACCCAAAATGCTTTTCTTTTCACCTGCTCATCTTCTTTTGCCATTTTTATAAGCTTAAAGATGGGATTGGACCAAAGACCGTATCAATAGGCTACCGTGAGGACATTTGACTGGCATCCAAAGTGTGCCAAGCTGAAAATCAGTCTCTTTTAGCTTTCTAAATTCCTCATAAACATGGCGTATTATTTCAAATTTTCCCACATATCTCCACAGATCCTTTGTTTTTTCATGTAAATCTGAAAAAACGAGCATCTCAACAAGGTTTTACTTACATGGTATGGAATTGGAGTCACACTTATCATTTTGATTCCGTATCATCCGACTGTATATGCTTAAGTATTGTTGATCTCGAATCTCCTAAAATCACATTCCTCCATCAACTAGTCATCCCGGGCCTTTTCCTCCTTTCCTTGTTGGTGAAACGGAAGCGGACTAAGTTATTGTATTTCACAAATCACACGGGACCACAATTGGATCCCACAAGGAATACGTCGACTTCACATGATTTCAGAACAACTATCATTTTTTTACCATGCCGAGAGTTCATTCTTATATCTGTATATCATCAGTTAGGTTATAAAATACAATTTGTCAAGTACTATCTTGGGTTATTAAAAAGGAAAGAGAGAGAAACGGAACATTTGATTGTAGTTATTGGGGTTGGATCTATATAACACCCTCTGCCAAGCTTAAGCACAAGCTCCACTTAGCAACGTCTCACCCCCATCATCATTCCAAAGAAATCCTCAACCTCCATCGCTCTTCTTCAGATCAACACAGCACCATGAAAAACAGTTGCAGAGCCATTGTTGCCGTGTTCTCGTTGATGCTGTTGCATTGTCTCGTGCTGTCACTGCTCACTCTCCATCAAGAGACACAAGCCCAATACTTAAGAGACAGAAGCTACCCAAGGAGAATGCTGGTTACCTCAAACTCATTCTCAGCTCACTTGAACAAGCTGAGTGAAGCTGCTAAAGATCTTCAGAAATCTGTCGAAGCCAGCCTGAAGAAAGCACCTCCAAGCAAGTCGAATCCGACCCAGAACAGATAGCTCTGGAAGATTCTGTTTAGGCCATAGAGATCTCAGCTCAGACTAAGAAAGAGAGAAATCAACCATTTCTCTATTTCTACATTTTTGCAATTTCTTTCTTTTTTCTTTTTCTTTTTCTTGTTTTCTGATTAGGTAGGAGAACTGGATGTATAAGCAGTTGCTTGACCGTATATGTTGAACATTATTTTCCTTGAATTTGCTCTGTATGTATCAAGCGATGTCTCAATAATACATCTATAGCATTCTTGAGGCCTCAAACCTTTTTGAACATCAGTGTGTAGAATTTGTGACAGATTAGAGCTGATTCCCACTTTCTTGTCTTGGCCATTCATTTCAGCAGCTTGTTAGCGAGCTATGTAACGAAGAATCATCCAAGATAATCTGTGCAGAATCAAATGTGAGACAGCGAGATTATCATATAAATGTAGATAATTCCAGATCTAATTGAAACTTCACATCTGACATCCATTATTCTATTTTGGCTAAAAGCCATAAGTGCCCAAACACAACATTCCTGGTTAACAATATCACACAAGCAAATGAAGGATCTTTTCCTTCTAAGGCCCTGTTTGGTTTTAGGACATTTCTCAAATTTTCTATTTGTTATCAGAATTCAAGTTAGAAACTTTAATGAAATCTTGATTATCTTCATGAAAATGAGGAGGGTTTGGAACTTTTCATTAGAAAAAGACAACCCTCTTTTCTTTTGATAATGTATCATCATACTTCAGTACCCGGATCTCTAAACAGGTTTCTCCTAGTTCGACTGATGTCCAGGGAAGACAAAAGCAAACCGGACTGTAACACGAAACCACGGGTAAGTCAAGTATCCAAGTCTTGGTTTTTCTAGGGGCAGGGGGTTGGGCCGGTTCATTTTGGGTCCGGCCTAATTGGCCTATGGGCTCTTACCGGACAAAGTGACTTTGTCAATGGCCATGGCTCTTTCTTTCTTTCCCAAAACCACGTTACTCTTCCATTAAATTATTTAGGGAGAAGTTTATCAAAAATATTAACACTTATTATGAAGATATAATCAAGTTGTCAAATTTAAAAAACATACGATCAAGCTTTAAAACTTGTTATATTGATTTAAGCGAATCGTTTGATTGACTCCGTTCAATTTAGTTAACGAAAAATATTGGCGTTGTTTATTTATTATTTTTTTAAGACATGGTGGTGATATTTGGGGAGACCACATTAGGATAAAAAATTAAAAAAATGAAACAAAATTAGAGTAAAAAAAAATTCACTCACCCACGACTTGACCAAGTCCTTGCCGTTGGCCAAAGCCTGGTGACTCTTGCCGGCCCTGGAGGAGGCCTCACCTGGGGTGGGCGACCTTGGGCGTGGTCTTGCCGGCCCTTGCCGGCCCCAAGCTCAGATCTGCAATGAAACAAATGATCTTGTTCATCTTCTTCTTCTTTGTTTTTTTAGCTAAGGGCATATTCGTCGCAGGACTTTTTTTTTATAAATAATTTTTCTCTGTTCATCTTCTGCTTCATTTTTTCTTCCGCACTAGTACCGAGCCACTGTCGATGTCGAATCTCATTCAATGACATGAAGTCGTCGGGGAGCTCTCTACCTCACCGACGGCCGCTCCTCCATCCAGTGCTAACTCCACAGTAACGATGGCCGTTCTAATCCCATCCATCGAATCACTTTTTCGAAAAAGACGAGACATATAAGTCATACAATGCAGCCATGGCTGCCATCTCTCCGAGCTCTCGGCCTCGGCCATGGCCATGGCCGCTTGAGCTTTAAGCTCTTGACCATGGTCTCGTGCCAAAACGAAAACCGTAAACATCTATGATCAAGAGTTTAGTCAGTAAAAATGGCTCCTGAAATTTCCCGAAGATAGAAGTGAATGCGGGGGAGAGAAGGGACTTTCCAAAGCCAGCTCCAAAACGTGTGCAAGGCCTTCAGGAAAAATATTTTCACATCCGCTTTTCAGTTCGGCAGGCGATTTCACTTCCACAGAAGAAATTTGCCGAGCAGTCAGAATTGAAAACGAGGAGGAATTCAGAATCGCATTTTTCTTTCTTGGACCATGTTATCAACAGATGCAGTTTCAATCTTTTGACTTTAGAAAAAAACACAAGACAAACTACTACAAATGTCGTCTGAGACTGCACAATCGTGGGAATATACTTGTTCGAATAACATGACATGGACTTGTAGAAACCTGGATCTTCAATATGTGGTGAGTTGCCTCGATTCATTTATATTCAAAGACATGAGTAAAAGGGTGAATTCAAAGTCCGCAAGTGAGAACCGTGACACCCACAGTGCAAGAACTAAATTCTCGGGGTAAGAGAAAATTGATGGTTACTTATTTGACCAAAGGAGATAGGCGGTCATGAAGAAGACGAACGGAAAACAAAAGAAAGAAAAAGAAAATGTGGAAAAGAAGTCCTTGGACGAAAATGCAGCAAGATCTAACCCTTATTTGAGACTAAATTACTTATGTTGGATGCTTATTTGAGACAAAATTCACTCTGAACTATTTTTTGAGGAAAATGGCCTCACTTCGGATCCTTTATTTGAGATTTTCCCGTTATTAATCGGTGATTTTCCAACACAAAATGGCAGCTAAACAGATAAAATTCTGCTTGCTTACCGATTTCAAAGAGGTACCTGGAGAATTGCTTTTAGTCCTTTTCCTTAACTTTGTGACGGTTCTAGAAGATGAAAAGAATTTGAACTGGCCCTCTGAATCTTCATAAGTAGTGCATCATTCTGTCCCATCTAAAGAGAATTAAAGAAAGTAAAAGAAGAAGCATCAAGTCAACCAGTATGAAGGTCAACCTAGGACTTTTCGCGGCCGGAACCCACGATCTACACTCAGTCCGCCGAACCCAGCTTCAACATTAAGGGAGCGATATGAAAATCACACGAAAGACCAAAGCCAGATGAGAACTTGAATTGACATTTTGAATCCCAACAGCGTGACATCTTGTTCAACTCCCTTGACTTTTAAGCCTCGGCTCTGCATGTGGTAGTTTCAACGCACGTGTCCTGAGTTGAGTGGGCAACCTATGCAAGAAAGGACAAACGAAAGTTTGAACCGTTCAAAGTAATGTTCGGTTCCAATGGGAACTCTCAGGTTCCTTTCATTTTCCTAGGATGCAGAGTATCTTCCAAGCTTTCGCTGCCCATAGGAAGTAGAAGGAAACCACAGAAAGAACGCGCTTACATTTTTTTAATTGGACTTTTGTCAGCATTCTTTTGTCCTGGTTCACTCCCTTCCTCGTGTATAAATCTGTCAATTAACCGTGTTTTGTTATTCAACCTGAACGCAAGAGAGCAACAATGGCTTCTCTTGCTTCTATTGGCCATCTTCTCCTGCTGTTCCTTCTTCTTCTGCCATGTCTTGCCATTTCACAGTCCAATATAACCACTGGCGAGTCTCTGGTTGCTGGGGATACTAAGTCTGCTCTGTGGCTCTCTCCTTCCGGAGATTTCGCCTTGGGGTTCAGCCAACTTGATGATGACAGCGACAGTTTCGTGGTAGCCATATGGTATGCCAAGATTCCTGAGAACACCATAGTCTGGTGTGCCAGTGATACTAATAGCAAACAACCCATCATCGCACCCCAAGGATCAAAACTGGTGGTAACTGCTGATCGTGGGCTCGTTCTCAATGATACAGGAGGCGGAATTCCATGGAAGTCCGATCCCATAGTTGGTGCGGTTGCTTATGGATACATGAACGATACCGGAAATTTTGTTCTCAAGAACAGCAACTCTGAGACTCTTTGGGAGAGCTTCAACTACCCCACAGACACCATTCTGCCTCAACAGATCGTATCTGATAATGTGATTCTGTTGTCTTCCAGACAATCGGTGAGCAACTTCTCTCTGGGAAGGTTTCAGCTCCGTTTGCAGGGGAGTCTCCTGCTTACGACAGTAAACTTGCCCTCCAGTAATACCAATGGTCCGTACTTCACGTTCCCTGCTCCTTCGCCCTCCGTTCCTGTTACCGGGATTAGTTTTAATGACTCGGGCTTCTTGAATTCCCTCTATGGCAATGGCCAAAGCTCGCCTCTCAAGACAGTTTCAGGGGGATCGCCCAGGGACAACTATCTGAGAGCCACTTTGGAGCCAGACGGGGTCTTCATTCAGTACTCTCGCCCCAAGACTGGGGGAAATTGGACTGTTGTCTGGCAGGTACCGGAAAATATGTGCAAAACTGATCTGGCATCAATTGGGAGTGGCGTTTGTGGTTTCAACAGGATATGCAGGCTCGACATGAATTTCAGGCCTGTCTGTGATTGCCCTCTGGGATTTTCTGTGGTTGACGAGAAAGATGAGTATAGAGGTTGTGTACAAAAGTATTCACAAAGTTGTGGAGAAGCGCAGAGTTCAGGGCCGGATATGTTTGTACTTGAAGATATTACAAATATCGATTGGCCAACTTCTGATTACGAGCTCTTGCAACCTTTCACAGAGGACGAGTGTAAAGACTCCTGCCTCCGTGACTGCATGTGTGCTGTTGCCATCTTTAGAAGTGGTGACATGTGTTGGAAGAAGAAGGTGCCTCTGTCCAATGGCAGGATCGACATGAGCCTCAATTCAAAGGCCTTCATCAAGAGAAGAAAGGATGGCTTTCTTCTTCAGACCCCTAGTCCTCCAGGACCAGATGATAATAAGAAGGATACTTTGATTCTTGCCGGGTCAGTTCTTTTAGGTAGCTCAGTGTTTGTCAACTTAATACTGATTGCTGCAACAGGCCTTGGCTTTTTCATGATATACCAAAACAAGCTCAAAACGTTCTTCAAAGATGAAAGTGGCATGGACATAAATATACGCAGCTTCACATACAAAGAGCTTGCAGATGCCACGGATGGCTTCAAGGAGGAACTTGGGAGGGGGTCGTTTGGCATAGTGTACAGAGGGCTTATTGCAATTGGAGACTCCAAAAATGTTGTAGCAGTCAAGAAGTTGGATAGGTCTTTTCAGGAGAGTGAGAAGGAATTCAAAACTGAGGTTATCGTAATTGGACAAACCCATCACAAGAATCTGGTTAGGTTGATTGGGTACTGCAACGAGGGGCAAAATCGCTTGTTGGTTTATGAGTTCTTGAGCAATGGAACGTTAGCGAGCTTCCTGTTTGAGGATCTGAAGCCCAGTTGGGAACAGAGGGCCCAAATTGCCTTGGGAATCGGAAGAGGGCTCCTCTACTTGCATGAAGAATGCAAAACCCAGATCATCCATTGCGACATAAAGCCTCAAAACATCCTTCTTGACGAAGATTACAATGCCAGGATTTCAGATTTCGGACTAGCCAAGCTCTTGATCACCCAAACCCACACTCACACTGCAATAAGGGGAACGAGAGGATACGTTGCGCCCGAATGGTTCCGGAACATGCCAATCACCGTGAAGGTTGATGTTTACAGTTTCGGCGTCCTGCTGCTAGAGATCATTTGCTGTAGGAGAAGCATTGACATTGAAGCCAGCAACGAAGAGAGAGTGATCTTAGCTGATTGGGCTTATGACTGCTATCGAGAAGGAACGCTAGAAGCACTCGTTGAAAAAGACGAGGCAGCCATGAATGACATGAAGAAGCTCGAGAGATTTGTGAGGGTTGCCATCTGGTGCATCCAGGAAGATCCAGCCTTGAGACCAACCATGAAGAAGGTTATGCTAATGCTGGAAGGGATAATTCAGGCGTCCGCACCACCGTCCCCCTTTGCATTTAGTACCATAAGTACGGTGTAAGATGGGAGACGCTCTGGCATTTCCCAGGAACCATCTCAGCCCTTGTGTTTGTGATACATAGGTCATCATATTTAGTAGATAATTTCTTGTCAACGAAGTCCTGCATCGTGAAATCTAGGATGGTTACAAGGAAGAAAAATGTGCAGCGAAGAGAAGCCATCAAGCAAAGGTAATAGGTTTGTTGAGAAAACGAAACCACCTCAGTCCGGTCGAGGGAAAGAACTTTATCAGCTCTGTTCTACCATCCGGTCCTCTTTGTACTCACCTTAGCCGCATGATTTACTCTTAATATCGTCTTTTGTAATGTCTATGAGAAGACATCTAATGTACTCTTTCCCAATAATGTATCACGGTTGCAAATTACATTTCCTAAGGAGCATCGGTTCATATTCTAGTTTTCACCATTTCTTCTTACTACTCTGAAGAAGCATAAGATTATTTTGCACAAAGCCCATTTTCTTGATAATTGAATGCCCAATCCTGATGCTGTTTGATGGATGGATAAGTAAATTGGGATGTAGAATTGGCAGGGAGAGACATAAATCGATTTGTGCCATCTAAGTAATGTCTGAACCTTGAGAAGGGTTCTGTTCGAATTGCAATCTCTGCTTCGTCCAATATTAACATCACAAACCCATAGAGTTGACTGTTGCTGTATAACCGCAAAACATCGATCCAATGTTGGTCTGACCTTTGTAGTGTTAGCTTCATCTTAGATAGCTCATTTTCTGGTCAGAAACCTTAGGTAGAAGGATAAGGTTATGCGACTGGTGAGTCTTTAGAACTATTGAGGTTGATAAGTTTAGACTGCTGAAAAATAGTTAAATAACAGCGAGCTTATCCTAATCACAGAACATGCAAAAATAATCGCATTTTCTGCTGAACAGTTCTTTTGAAGTATAGATATCGAGAGACCCCTCCTACGAAAACAATTTAAATATATTATCTTCGTCAGTGAACTAGAACAATCAGAGCACATGCTGTTCCCATGGCTGCTTGTTGACTTGCATCCTGTTGCGCTTATCATTGGGGACTTCCAGAGTAGGAGATATAACAAACACTGCACCAATGGTGCATTCAGGGTGCATTCACAAAGTGAGTACATACTTAAGAAACAATGTAGGCATGGACGTCCAAAGCATCATAGGTTGGCAAGGCTTTTGTTCAACGAGCTCGGTAAGCTCTAGAAAAAGAAGCAATCACTAAAAGAGAGAACATAAAGTCACCTTGCCTGAACTAGAAGATCCAATCTAGAACGGAGCTTTTTGACATAATGATAGCAAAAAACTCTCTAATATTGCATCTTACGTTTGTATCATACCATGGGATTGATATCTTCGTTATTAATGAGGGGAAAATTCAACATTTTTCTGTTGCCATAAAAATACTCTGAAGTTGGCTGCTGTTAGTTTATGGTGAACTCAAGTAGAAGTTTCGAACTCGGGTAGTGAATAAACAAGTGTTTTGCGAGCCTTCTTCTTGTCTACAATTGCTTAGCCTTTTACAAGGACTTCAATTAGACAAAGTCCATGAGAAAAATACTAATCTAGATAGCGTGCTGATAGGAGCTTCATCTAAGGTGAGAGAGACTTTCCAAAAGAAGGCAAAAGGAAAAAGGACAAAAGAATAGTCGCCTCCCCTACAATTATAAATGACTCGCCACTGAAAAACTTGTTTCATCCTTAAGTAGCTCAACTCAAGAACCAGAAGTTCATCTACCGTTTATTGCGATCCTTCTACTTCTTCCATTTCCACTTTCCCCCAAAGCTCAAACATACAGCAACCGAACCTTGGGTTCCTCATTAACAACAAATGATCAGAACTCCTGGTTATCATAAGCGGGTGAATTCGCTTTCAGATTTCAGAAAATTGGAACCGCAGATTATTTGTTGTCTGTATGGTTTGACAAAATAGACGAGAAAACTATAATCTGGTCTGCAGATGGCGACAATTTAGCAGCCGAAGGCTCCAAAGTCCAGCTGACTGCCGATGGCTGACTAGTGCTCACTGATCCAAAGGGAGAAGAGTTATGGGCTCCTAGCCCAACCGGTACAGGCATTGCATACGCAGCCATGCTTGACACAGGGAACTTCATCCTAGCGAACCGGGATCACGCCAACCTGTGGGAGACGTTCAGCCAACCAACTGATACAATTCTGCCGACACAAACGTTAAATCAAGGGAGTAAGGTTAATGCTCGCTATTCGGCAACAAATTACTCCACCGGGAGGTTCCACTTCATATTACAAGCCGATGGAAATCTTGTGTTCTATCCCACTCCTACTCCACTGGTCTCCTCATATGCATAGGTAGCGGCTTTCAATTAGTATTCAATCAAAGTGGTCAGGTCTGTGTCACAGCAAGGAATGGAACAGTACTTAATCTCCTAACCTCAAGCACAGTCCAGGATTAGAACATTAGGAGTGCCATAACTTTCATTATGGTGCTCATTTTGGTGCCAAAACATTTTTTTCGCTCACTTTTTTAAGTGTCACAAGTTTAAACATTCACTTGAGTGCCACCCTGCCGGAAAAGCTAACGTGGTACCGGAAAATAATATTTTAATATTTGAATTAATTTTTTACATTTTTTTGCTTTTTTTTTAGGGCCGGCGAGGGCCACCGTTGACCCTTGTTGGCCGCGGAACCCTCGTCATCGGCTGTGAAGGCCTTGGGTGATGCCGTCACGGCCTCCCCGCGGTTGCCGAGGGCCATTGCGGCCTTGCCCAGGGCCTTTGTGGGCCAGATTTGGGCGAGGGCCGCCTAGCTTTCACCATAGACGCCATGGGTGAGGTTGTCGACGGCCTCGCCAGTCTCACCTAGGGCCTTTGTGGCCAACAGCGAGGGTTCAGCAGCCAGTGAGGGTCAATGGTGACCCTCGCTAGCCCTAAAAAAAAAGCAAAAAAATAAAATTAAAAAATAAAATTAAAAAATTAAAAAATTAAAAAATTGTTTTCCGGCGTCACGTCAGCTTTCTAGCGGGCAAATCGGAAATGTCACTCAAGTGAACGTATGACATTTATAAGCGAAAAAAGTTTTGGTATCAAAGTAAGTGAAAGTTGTGACACTTCTAGTGTTCTAAGTTGTGACACTTCTAGTGTTCTAACTCCACGCAGTCCCAACTAGCGGATTTTACCAGAGAACGATCCTTGAATATGACGGTGTCTTTAGGCAATATTTCCACCCAAAGACAGCAAATTCAAGTTATGGCTGGCCAATGGACTGGTCAAATGGTCACTTCCCCTGTCCCTCCAAACATATGCACGAGCATCTGGCATGATACTGGTATTGGAGCTTGTGGCTTCAACGGCTACTGTACTCTCGGAGACGACCAGAGACCGCCATGTCAGTGCCCACCAGGATATACTTTGTTAGATCCAACAAACGAGATGAACGGATGCAGACAGGACTTCGTTCCACAGAGTTGTGAAGGATGTAAGCCATGCCCGATACAGATTGGCCAGTGTCAGATTATGAGTATAATCAGCCACAAACTGAGGATTGGTGCAGACAGGATTGCTTGGCTGATTGTTTCTGCGCAGTAGCTATTTTCAGAGATGGGAATTGCTGGAAAAAGAGGATAGATAATTCGTGCAAAATCAAAGGTGGGATAGCGAGATTATCATATCAATGCACATAATTCCACATCAAATTTAAACTTCACATTCGACATCCATTATTCTATTTTGGCTAAATGCCATAAGTGCCAAAACACCACATTCCTGATTACCAAAATCACACAAGCAAATGAAGGATCTTTTTTCCTTCTAAGGCCCCGTTTGGTTTTTGGACATTTCTTAAATTTTTTGTTTGCTTTGACATCATTTCCGAAATAGTGAGAAGCTATTTTTGGAATTCAAATTAGAAACTTTAAGGATTTCTTTGGTAACCCTTATGTTTCCGGAAACAATTTTTGTTCAGAGATTATTCCTTTTTATTCTATTCCGTGAATGAGTTTTGAAGATGTTTGATAACTATTCATAATTTCTATTCCGGAATAGAAATGTGTTTATTACAACCTTTAAATTTTTTTGTGAATTAGAATTTCTTTTAGTTTTTTAATACTTTTATTATATTATTCTGTTCTTCTTTTTTCTTTTTTCCCCCTTTCTTCTTCAACCTTTAGACAGTTGTTAGCCGTTGGCGAGGCTCGGCTTTGCCTAGCCATTGATGAGGCTCGGCTTTGCCTAGCCACTGATGAGGCTCGGCTGATGAGGCTTGGCCTCACTAGGGGCCAGTGATGCTCTAGCAAGGTCGCGTGACCAGAAGTTGAAGAGGAAGAAGAAAAGGAAAAGAAAGAAAAGAAGAAGAAGAAAAGAAAATGGGCTTAAGTTTGGAATTGTTTCCGAGACTAAAAAATTAACTTTTTTTAACTTCTTGATTTTGTTTTAAATCTGCTCCCGAAAATAAATTTGTTCCTAAAAATACAAAAGTTACCAAATGGATTTCTATTATTTTTCTTTTGTTTCGGAAAACAAAAAGAATAGAATTAGACACCATTTAATATATTGCCAAACAGACTCTAAATGGAATCTTGATTATCTTCATGAAAATAAGGAGGATTTGGAAATTTTCGTTAGAAAAATATGACCCTCTTTTCTTTTGATAATATATGATCATATTTCAATGCCCAGATCTCTAAACAGGTTCCTCCTAGTTTGACTGACGTCCAAGGAAGACAAAAGCAAATCGGACTGTAACGCAAACCTGGTGCAAGTCTAGTTTCCAAGTCTTCGTTTTTACAGGAGCAGAGGTTGGGCCGGATCATTTTGGGCCCAGCCTAAATGGCCTATGGGCTCTTAACTGGACAAAGTGACTTTGCCAATGGTCCTGTCTCCTTCTTTCTTTCCCAAAGCCACAGTAAAAATTGTCTAAGAAGTTATAAACCTATCGTATTTTTATCAATTTAATTATAAAATTTTTAGGTTTGCCAACTGAGTCTATTGTGCCAATTTTGGCGAGAATTCATTGATGTAGATGCCAACCATTTTACATGACATGGTCGATGCTGACGTGAACAAATTTTATTATTCTTAAATATTTTTTTGAATTTTTAAATAATTTTTTTATTTTTTTTTCCCTCTCTCTGCTTCCTCTATTGGTTGCGATTGATGAGGGTCGACTTTGTCGGCCTCTTACAAGGTCTTCCTCGCTGGGATCTGACGAGGGATAGCCTTGTGGGCCTTAGGCAATGCTCATGGCTGATGAGGTTACCACTTGCTTGCTTAGAGTAAGGGTGAGGGTCGGCCTCGCTGATTGCGAGTGAGGCTCATTCTTGCCACATCTAGCAAGGGTGAGCCTCGCCCAAGGCTTACAAGGAGGTCATCCCTCGCTAGATCTTGGCGATGGCGAACACGATCTCGTCGATTGCAGCCTTTGGTTGGTCACCCGACGATCGATGGAGGAAAAAAAGAGAGGGAAAAGAAAAAGAAAAAGAAAATTAAAAGTATTAAAAATTTTCGAAATTTTTTTTTTAATAAAATTTATTAATGTCAGCGCCAACTGTGCTATGTAGGATGTCTGGCTTCTATGTCAATGAATTCTAGCCAAAATTAACCAAATTAACTTAATTGACAAAAAGTGAAAATGTTTAGAACTTAATTAGCGAAATTGAAATGTTTAAAATTGAATTGATAAAAATGCAATATATTTAGGATTTTCTGGACAATTTTCTCCAAAACCATGTCACTCTCCCATCTAATTATCTATCAAGCTCATTACCGATATTAATTGGTGATTAAACCATAGAAAATCTCAAACTTTATCAACTGTGACACATTTATCCTAAATTTTTTTTGTGACATAAAAATCCAAAGTTTGTAATGTGTAACACATTTACTCAAAACTTTTTTTGTGATACAAAAAATACAAACTTATACTTGTGCTACACCTTTACCCTAATCTTTCTTTTTATGATGCCAAAAAACCTCAAACTTTTTTTCTTTGATATTAAATTTTTTGGATAAATGTGTCACATCAATATAAATGAACATAAATAAAATAAGTTTAGGGCAAATGTGTCACACTGTACACTTTGGAGTAAATATACAAGTTTGAGGTTTTTGATGTCAAAAAAACATTGGGATAAATGGATTATAGTAAGCATAGTTTAGGATTTTTAGTGGCTCTTACCCTTTTCAACGCAAAATAGCAGCTGAACATATGTAATTCTGCTTTGCTTACCGATTTCAAAGAGGTGGCTGGAGAATTGCATGTAGTCCTTTTACTTTTCTTTGTGATGGCTCCAGAAGATGAAAAGAATTTGAACTTGTCCTCTGCTTGAATTTTCGTTCGTAGTGCATTATTTTGTCCAATCTAAAGAGACTTAATGAAAGTACAAAAGAACCCATGAGCTGATTACCCGGGGTCTTTGCGTAGCTGTAACATACAGAAGATCTAGACTCACCCGTCAAACCAATGATTACAAGAAACAAGGAAGCGAGCGGGCGACGATTCAACATTTCTCACCCTGGCTTCAACATTGAGCAAGGGAAACGAAAGTCACGTGTTTTTTTAAAGCGATACAAGAACTTGAAAAGGACTGACACCTCTGAGAAAAAGCCAGTATCTCACCCCAACGAGAAAATATTAGGTGGGCCGGCCACACCACGTCAACGTGCACCCCTGCCAATAAGAAACCTCCATGTGGCTCCACATCAGCGAGTGGTCCCCACCGTTCCTTGCTCACAGCTAAACTGAATTTCTTATTTCTTATTTAAAAATTTCCCCTAATAGTAGGCCTGCACAGATTAATGGCTACACCTGCTATTCACTTTCTCTCTCCTCCTTTTTCTCCTTCTGCAGGAAGAAGACCGACGATTTGTCTCTCCCTTCCTCTCGTGATTTCAAAATTTGGGCTCCCTCGTCTTCACTCTCTCCGATGGTCGCTCCCTCTTTTATACGGTGCTCGTTCGCCCTCTGCTCCGGTCTCGCTCGGCGCTCGTTGAGCATCACTTCTTCGCTCTCTCTGCTCCAGCGCTCGTGCTCCTTGGGCCTTGCTTTTTCGCGCTCTACTCCAGCGCTTGCTTGACTTGTTCACTCTCTGCTCCGACGCTCCCCACGGCGCTCGTTGGATCTCGCTTCTCCGCTCTCTGCTCTGGTTCTTGTTTGGCTCGTTCGCTCTGTACTCCGGCGCTCACTCGCTCTCTAAATTCCTTCTCATCCGAAACTCCGATTCTGGAAATTTTTCTGACAACTCTAAGTACGTTCAATTGTGATGAACTGCAAGTTGTGGCTTGCAATATTAACGAGGCAAATCTTGTGGGCTGAGGTTGGTTTAGAAGAGTGTTTTACTCTATTTTCTGGGACTTTCGAGTCTTGTTTGATTGCTTTAGGGATTTTTTTTGGTTGGGATGAAGCTGCAGGAGAATCGCGTCCTTGTTTTGCTTGTTTCAATTGGCTTTGCCTTTACTTTTAGAGCTCACGTTCTGGTTTCGCAATTTTGGCTCCTTTTTACGAATTCCTAATACAAATTAACAGTTGCAATTAAAAGTTTGATTATTTCACCAAAACCAGAAAAAAAAATCCGATTTTGCTTTGATTGACAATTCCCTTCTTGCAAAAAAATAAATAAAAATTCAAGCGAAATTCTCATCTGAATTTTATATTCTTCAAAATGAAAAGATTGTGGAATGAAGACTTCGACACAGTGCACTGAATGCCGTAATAGTGCAAACAATACTCAATTTCATCGTTGATGAACTACATCCAGTATAAAATACATAAAAAGGCACTATTCTCGCTTGAATTGAATAGTGTTAGGACAATATTAGCCCCCCCCAACATTGAACTCAACCACAAGAAGAACAACTGGTAAAAGCATCAAGATTATCATAGGTTACTCGACTGCAGGCACAAAACTTGCAAAACACAACTATTCTCGATGAAATTGACAAAGAAAATGAATGGCTATGACTAAAAAAGGAATCCTCAATATCTAACGAAGAATCTGGAGAACCATATTCTTTGGGCACCCCGGCCTTCTCGCTAGGCCCTCCAGGCGGTGCTCCCGCTGGAGCTCGCCGCTACCCTCGGGTTCTGAAGCGGACCCTTAGCTTCGACTCTTCCTACGGTACTTTGAAATCAACGAGAGCTGCGTCAATGACAACGAGCTCTACAACGCCGTCAAACTCTACTCGGCTCCTCCGTCTCCGCCTCCTACAGCCGCCTCTCCCTCGGTCGCGCTCGCAACTCCAACTCACTACCTTCGCCCACTCCAACAACGACTACGTCACCGCGTCTTTGACGGCGTTGCCGTCCGGTGGGAGCATGTGGTGAGGCAGTGCCGGTTAGAGCCTTCCTCGTTGGGGCCTCTCCCGACGAGAACTAAGAACGCCTCCTTAACACTAATTCGTGCGGCGGGTGGAAATCGGTGCCGTTCAAGCATCCGGGCACTTTCTACACATTGGCCATGGACCCAAAGAGGAAGAGGGACATCATGGAGGTTCTCCGTGACTTCGTGGCCGTGGGGCTATCTGCTAAACCCAACGAGCGCCGTGGGGAGCGTCGGAGTAGAGAGCGAACGAGTCGAGCAAGCGCCGGAGCAGAGGGCGAAAAAGTGAGACCTAGCGAGCACGAGTGTCGGAGAAGAGAGCGAAGAAGTGACCCCCCAATGAGCGCCGAGCGAGAGCTGGAGCAAAGGCGAACGAGCACCGGAGCAGAGGAGGGAACCGAAAATTTGAATTCAGGAGAGGAAGATAGAGACAAAGCGTCGGTCTTCTTCCTTCGGAGGGAGAAAAAGGAGGAGAGAGAAAGTGAGAGGACTCTCCGCAGTAGGTGTAGCCATCAAAATGTGCAGGCCTATTATTAGGGGAAATTTTTAAATAAGAAATAGGAAATTCATTTTATCTGTGTACAAGGAGCGGTGGGAACCACTCGCTGATGTGGAGTCACGTGGAGCTTCCTGATTGGTAGGGGCGCACGCTGACGTGTTGTGGCCGGCCCACCTAATATTTTCTCGTACCCCAACATTGACATCTTGTTCAAGTCCTTTGACTTTTAAGTCTCAGCATGGAGAAAATATTGGCGGCAGCTCATGTGCCAGCGTGGCAAACGGGAGGCACCTTCATTGATCGACACGTGTCCCGCGGGACCCACTCTTGTCAGGCCAAAAAAAATTCAAACTCCGCGCCTGCATTCCATCTTCTCCTTGTTTGAGTCTGGACTGACAACAAAAAGCAACTGGTCTCCTCTTCTCCTTCTCTGTCTTCGATTATTCAAAACTCTCTCTCCTCTCTCTCTTCTACATGATCCAAAGAAAAAAGAAGCCTGCGCTCTTTTTTTCAAAATACTCTCCCTCTCTCTCTCTCACGCCCAAGCACCCCACCGCCGTCGGTCGGCCCCCGAGCCCAAAGCACCGCCTCCGGCACGTTGCCTCCGTCTCCACTATCGCCTTCAGGAGTCACTTCCATCTTTGTCGCTCCCCACCGATGGCATTCCGAGCTCGAGATCCGACGCCTCCGTCATGCCACCGGCACGACGCATCCGGAGCACATATCCACCTTCGGCAGGTCGCCTCCGTCTCCAACCTCCTTCTTAGCGTTCTTTTTGCCTTGCTCTTTGAGTTTGGGGGCAAAGCGCGAAGGAAAATGTCCAGAACACGCAAGGCGCCGGCCGAGGCAAAATAAAAGTCGCCTTCTCTCTCCCCCAACCTAACACCGACATGAATTGGAAACACATAGACTTTTTGTCTCATTTTGGAAGAAAACAATGTATCATTGGTTCTGTTCGGATTTATGAGGGTGGTATTTGTAACCTACCTACATCTTCTGGGTGTGTCGGTGTTGCGGTGTGTAAATGGTTCTCCTTCAGTTTTTTTTTTTTTTTTGTCGAAGTTCTTTAGTTTAGGTAGGCTGTACTTTGCCTTTCTTTTAATCAGGCATCATCACTTTGTTATTCTTGTGTTTGTTTTGCTTTGCTTCATGCTCTCGTTTGTCTTGAACAAGTAACACCTCTCGCTTGGACCGATTATTATATCGGCCATGAACCTCATGATACGTGCAAATATCCCTAGATTTATCAAACTGAATGGCCCAAGTCACTTAGCTCATTATGGATTTAAACCAACGAATCTCTAGCAATTTGAAACAAATCTAAGCAAATTCCTTCAAGTTCGAACTATACTTTTAATTCAAGAAATCAACCAGTAGAAATACAATATCACTATTCAATTCGGTACCCCAAAAAGAAAAAGGAAAATCCTCCCGAACTCCCGAGACAAGATTTAGCTATAGACATTTGTACAAGCGAAAAAGAAAGAAAAGAATAAGTCCCATCTAAAGCTAAAAACCATTCATGGCGAGGAACTACTCTGAGGGAGCAATGTATGGTGCTTCTACAGAGGAAGAATAAACACCCAAGACAAAGAGAAACAAGCCCCCTTCCTCCACTCGTCCTCTCCTCCTTCTCGTGATCCCCCAAGACCACGGCCATCTTCTCCTTATAAAGTCTCCACATCACTTACGCCTTCGCGAGGGTCCCGCCTAGTTGATAAACCCCACGCTTGACATTTGCGTGTTCTGGACATTTCTTTCGCGCTTTGCCCCCAAACTCGAAGAGCAAGGCAAAAAGAACGCTAAGAAGGAGGGTGGAGACGAAGGCGACGTGCTGAAGGTCTTCTTAGCGGAGACGAAGGCGACGTGCTGAAGGTGAATATGAGCTCCGGATGCGACCTATGGGGGCTTCTAGGGGGAGAGAGAGGGAGTGGCTCTGAAGGCGACAGCGGAGGTGTCGTGACGGAGGCGTCGGATCGAGCTCGGAATGCCATTGGTGGGGGCTTTTGGGAGCGACAGAGTGGAAGTGACTCCTGAAGGCGATAGTGGAGGCGGAGGCAACGTGCCGGAGGCGGCGCTTCGGAGCTTGGGGGCCGACCGGCGGCGGTGGGGTGCTTGGGCGCGAGAGAGAGAGGGAGAGTATTTTGAAAAAAAGACCACAGGCTTCTTTTTTTCTTTGGAACATGTAGAAGAGAGAGAGCAGAGAGAGTTTTGAATAATCGAAGAGAGAGAAGGAGAAGAGGAGACTGGTTGCTTTTTGTTGTCAGTCCAGACTCAAACAAGGAGAAGATGGAGCGCAGGCGCGGGGTTTGAATTTTTTTGGCCTGACAAGAGTGGACCCCGCGGGACACGTGTCGATCAGTGAAGGTCTTCCCGTTTGCCACGCTGGCACACGAGCTGCAGCCAATATTTTCTCCTCAGGATGTAGTAATTTCAACGACGTATCCCGATTGAGTGGACAACTCATGCGAAAAGGAGAAAGAAAGTTAGCGCTATTCAAAAACGGGTGCAATCCCATGAAACGCTCAGCATCCTTTCATTTTCAATGATGCCGAGTATTTTCCAAGTTTTTGCTGCCCATGGAAAGGGGAAGGAAACTACAGAGAGTACACGTTTCCATTCTCGGTTGGACCTGTAATCAACGTTCTGTTGCCCTGGTTGACTCCCTTCCTCCTGTATAAAACCAGTCACTTAATCAATTTTAGAGCAACAATCACTTAATCAATTTTAGAGCAACAATGGCTTCTCTTGCTTCTATTAGCCATCTGCTTCTGCTGTTCCTTCTTCTTTTGCCATATCTTGCCATTTCCAATTCCAACATAATCCCGGGCGAGTCTCTGGTTTCTGGGGATAAGGAGTCTGCTCCGTGGCTCTCTCCTTCCGGAGATTTCGCCTTGGGGTTCAGCCCACTCGATAATGGCGACAATTTCCTAGTCTCGATATGGTATGATAAGATCCCTGAGAAAACCATAGTCTGGTGTGCCTGCGAAAATAACGAACCTGTCATTGCGCCCCGAGGATCAAAACTGGCGGTAACTGCTGATCGCGGGCTCGTTCTCAATGATCCAGCAGGCGGATATCCATGGGAGTCCGATCCCATAGTTGCGAGGGTTGCTTATGGTTACATGAACGATACCGGAAATTTTGTTCTCAAGAACAGCAACTCTGAGACTCTGTGGGAGAGCTTCAACTACCCCACTGACACCATCCTGCCCGAACAGACTGTATCGAAGAGTGGGATCCTGTTGTCTTCTAGAAAATCGGCGAGCAACTTCTCTCTGGGAAGGTTTCAGCTCCATTTGCAGGATGGGAATCTCCTGCTTAGGACAATAAACTTGCCTTCCAGTTACGGCAATGAACCGTACGTCAATTTCACTGCTACTTCGCCCTTCATTCCTGTTACTGGGATTAGTTTTAATCAATCGGGCTTCTTGAATCTCCTTGGTGACAACGGCCAAATGTCGCCTCTCAAAACAGGGTCAGGGGGATTGCCCGGGGACAAATATTTGAGAGCCACTTTGGGGTCAGACGGGGTCTTCATCCGGTACTCTCGCCCCAAGAATGGCGGCAATTGGGCGGTTGACTGGGGGCTACCGGAAAATATATGCAAAACTATTCTGGTAACAAAAGGGAGCGGCATTTGTGGTTTCAACAGGATATGCAGGCTCGATGTGAATAACAGGCCTGTCTGTGATTGCCCTCGGGGATTTTCTGTGGTTGACGAGAAAGATGAGTATGGAGGTTGTGTATCTAATTATTCACAAAGTTGTGGAGAAGCGCAGAGCTCAGGACCGGATATGTTTGTACTTGAAGATATTACAAATATCGATTGGCCAACTTCTGATTACGAGCTCTTGCAACCTTTCACAGAAGTCGAGTGTAAAGACTCCTGCCTCCGCAACTGCATGTGTGCTGTCGCCATCTTTAGAGGTGGCAACATGTGTTGGAAGAAGAAGGTGCCTCTGTCAAATGGCAGGATCGACATGAGCCTCAATTCGAAGGCCTTCATCAAGAGAGGAAAGGATGGCTTTCCTCCTCAGCCCCCTAGTCTTCCAAGACCAGATGATAACAAGAAGGATACTCTGATTCTTGCCGGGTCAGTTCTTTTAGGTAGCTCAGTGTTTGTCAACTTCATATTGATTGCTGCAACAGGCCTCGGCTTTTTCATGATATACCAAAACAAGCTAAAAAATTTCTTCAAAGATGAAAGTGGCATGGACATAAATATACGCAGCTTCACATACAAAGAGCTTGAAGATGCCACGGGTGGCTTCAAGGAGGAACTTGGGAGGGGGTCGTTTGGCATAGTTTACAAAGGGGTCATTGCAATTGGAGACTCCAGAAATGTTGTAGCAGTTAAGAAGTTGGATAGGACGTTTCAGGAGAGTGAGAAGGAATTCAAAACTGAAGTTATCGTGATTGGACAAACCCATCACAAGAATCTGGTTAGGTTGATCGGGTACTGCAACGAGGGGCAAAATCGCTTGTTGGTTTATGAGTTCTTGAGCAATGGATCGTTAGCGAGCTTCCTGTTTGAGGATCTGCAGCCCAGTTGGGAACAGAGGGCCCAAATTGCCTTGGGAATCGGAAGAGGGCTCCTCTACTTGCATGAAGAATGCAAAACCCAGATCATCCATTGCGACATAAAGCCTCAAAACATCCTTCTTGACGAAGATTACAATGCCAGGATTTCAGATTTCGGACTAGCCAAGCTCTTGATCACCCAAACCCACACTCACACTGCAATAAGGGGAACGAGAGGATACGTTGCGCCCGAATGGTTCCGGAACATGCCAATCACCGTGAAGGTTGATGTTTACAGTTTCGGCGTCCTGCTGCTAGAGATCATTTGCTGTAGGAGAAGCATTGACATTGAAGCCAGCAACGAAGAGAGAGTGATCTTAGCTGATTGGGCTTATGACTGCTATCGAGAAGGAACGCTAGAAGCACTCGTTGAAAAAGACGAGGCAGCCATGAATGACATGAAGAAGCTCGAGAGATTTGTGAGGGTTGCCATCTGGTGCATCCAGGAAGATCCAGCCTTGAGACCAACCATGAAGAAGGTTATGCTAATGCTGGAAGGGATAATTCAGGCGTCCGCACCACCGTCCCCCTTTGCATTTAGTACCATAAGTACGGTGTAAGATGGGAGACGCTCTGGCATTTCCCAGGAACCATCTCAGCCCTTGTGTTTGTGATACATAGGTCATCATATTTAGTAGATAATTTCTTGTCAACGAAGTCCTGCATCGTGAAATCTAGGATGGTTACAAGGAAGAAAAATGTGCAGCGAAGAGAAGCCATCAAGCAAAGGTAATAGGTTTGTTGAGAAAACGAAACCACCTCAGTCCGGTCGAGGGAAAGAACTTTATCAGCTCTGTTCTACCATCCGGTCCTCTTTGTACTCACCTTAGCCGCATGATTTACTCTTAATATCGTCTTTTGTAATGTCTATGAGAAGACATCTAATGTACTCTTTCCCAATAATGTATCACGGTTGCAAATTACATTTCCTAAGGAGCATCGGTTCATATTCTAGTTTTCACCATTTCTTCTTACTACTCTGAAGAAGCATAAGATTATTTTGCACAAAGCCCATTTTCTTGATAATTGAATGCCCGATCCTGATGCTGTCAAATGGATGGATAAGCAAATTGGGATGTAGAATTGGCAGGGAGAGACCTAAATTGATTTGTGCCATCTAAGTAATGTCTGAACCTTGAGAAGGGTTCTGTTCGAATTGCAATCTCTGCTTTGTCCAATATTAACATCACAAACCCATAGAGTTGACTGTTGTTGTATAACCGCAAAACATCAATCCAATGTTTGTCTGATCTTTGCAGTGTTAGCTTCATCATAGATAGCTCATTTTCTGGTCAGAAACCTTAGGTAGAAGGATAAGGTTACGCGACTGGTGAGTCTTTAGAGCTATTGAGGTTGATAAGTTTAGACTGCTGAATAGTTAAATAACAGCGAGCTTATCCTAATCACAGAACATGCAAAAATGACCGCATTTTCTACTGAACAGTTCTTTTGAAGTACAGATATCGAGAGACCCCTCCTACGAAAACAATTTAAATATATTATCTTCGTCAGTGAACTAGAACAATCAGAGCACATGCTGTTCCCATGGCTGCTTGTTGACTTGCATCCTGTTGCACTTTTCACTGGGGACTTCCAGAGTAGAAGATATAACAAACACTGCACCAATGGTGCATTCAGGGTGCATTCACAAAGTGAGTACATACTTAAGAAACAATGTAGGCATGGACGTCCAAAGCATCATAGGTTGGCAAGGCTTTTGTCCATAGTGACAAGGGCTCGCCGGAGCTCCTGAGCCCACGCGGTGTAATTCTTCGGTTCGTCATTCGGCGATGTGTAGAGGGTATTGCCTGGCTCGAGGTGGCTATTGCCGGTGGTCGGAAAAGCGAACGGCAAAAAACCAGGCAGAGGCGTCGAGTTGAAACTGGGCGATGGTGTCGGGTAGGGATTTGCAAACTGACCCAGTCCATGCCCAATCGAACGACTGGATTCGCCCAGGCCGACTCACCATTTGGGCTAGAATCTTGAGGTAAATGGGCTCGCTCATTTTTGTTGGGTTGAGCCTCAAATCCAATGGTGTTCTCATCACCAGGGGGTCCATATGGATATTGGGCCCACGCCCCTTGCCTACCATGCCATTGGCCTTGAATTGGATACCATTGGATTTGGGGCCACTGACTTGGCCTAGGACGTCGGTTGGTCCATGAGCAACACCAATCGATTTTTGGTTGGATGAAGAAGCAAGAACCTGTTCTTGTGACTGAATTTCAACTAAAGGGGGTTTCTTTGAGTGTTGAGTTGTTGGCCATAGTGTCTAAAAAAAAGTTTGAATTCCTACTCGATTTGCTGGTCTGTTTTGTAGGGTAGGGACTTGCAACAACACTAACTCAGAAAAATAACATGAGGCAATTCAATGAATGTAGAAGCTAGGTTAGGAAGCAAGCTCTGATAACATGGGTCACACCCCAAATCCTAGCAAAAAAGGGAATGACACGGCTATCTTTCCTCCTCTCGAAGGATGCAGTCTTTAAGCTTCCAAAAGCCCGCTCCCAAAAGTCCTCTCATGGTTATCACTCTTGTACTACTTATTACTAGCTGAAAAAAAACCCTGAAAAAATTAGAAGAATAGAGGGGTGAGTAAATCACAGCTCAGTGATTAATGCATCTCTTTTAAGCTGATCGAACACCCAGTATGCATATTTACAAACAAACCACAACTCTTTTAACCCAATTTCATAATAAAGCAAATATGTAATAAGAAAATAAATCACATGTGTTTCAACATAGCTATATTTATGGAAGAAATATTTATTTTATATTAATATTAAAACAAACATCAATGGTGTAATCCATTGATTAATCTCATTAACTCATGCCAATGGTCCATTCCATTAGTTAATCTTATGCCATACATCAATGGTTTATTCCATCGATTAATCTCATATAAAACCACACGTCAATGGTCCATTTCATCGACTAAACTCAAATCACATGTCAATGGTCCAGATATCCAGCCATTCACGGGACAAAGCAACTAAGATTCCTCCTTTGGTTAGGTCTCTACGTACTATAAGCTGGTAGTTCGGCTCACAAGGATATCTTAGGTTAATATGTGCATACTAGGGGTGAGCGCGGTTCCCGGGTAGAACCGGGAACCGGAGAACCGAACCGAAGGGTCCGGTTCGGTTCCCGGTTCTAGGGAGACCGGTTCCGGTTCCCGGTTCCTCATTTTCCGGAACCGGTCTACTTCAGCCACCTCCCTCCTTAGTCCTTCCCAAAAAATCCCCAATTCTAACCCTAATTTTTCCCCCCATTTCTAATTCTCAGGTCTCTCTTCCCTCTCTCCCCACGCCAGACTTCTTGCTGCCTTGAGCCCTCGACCGTCGCCAGCCACTCGCCACTCGTCGGTTGTCACCGTCGCCCGCCGCTCGTGGCCGTCCGTGGTCGCCGTCCTCTCTGCGGCTGCTCTGCCCGCCGCTCGTCCGTGGTCGCCGTCCTCTCTGCGGCTCTGCCCGTCGCTCGTCCGTCGTCGCCGTCCTCTCTCTGGCTTTGGCCGCCGCTCTACACGCCGCTCTGCTCGTTTTGTGAATGTGCCTTTTGTTTTGTCATTGCTGATGCAACGACTCTCACACAGGTAAAGTTGGGACATTGTCGTGCGTCGTATATGGGAATCTTCGAAATGGAGAAGCCTCTTCGCTACGGTAGAGTTATCTCGATCTTCTTCCTCGTCTGCTTGTTTGCTCCTCTTCTTCTTCCTTTCTCTATTTTTGGGTTAATTTTCTGGCGAATTCACTTCTAGCACGTGGGCATTGGTCGAGTTTTTCGTCCGCAGTTTTGGGTCGGTGAGTGGTTTTCACTTGCTTGCTAATTGCTCCGTTTTGTCGCCGACTGAATTTGTGAGGTTTGAGTTTGTCCTTTGGGGTTTATCATTCTTTGCTTTTTTGGGACTCGAGGATTTACAGTTTTAGGGATGTTGGTGTGTGAATTTCATTCAAATTTTTAATGAGGGAATTACTGAAATTGAGATTGGTCTTGCTTTTCTTCACTGCCCTCAGTCTAGACTCGACATCTTTTACTCATACACAAAATGGGATTACTTTTGCAGGCTGGTTATGTTGGAGAAGATGTGGAGTCAATACTATATAAGCTGCTCACGGTGAGTTCATGTCTCTATCCCTTCATCTTTCAATACCTTCTGGTGGCATCATTGTTCACTGTCTCAGTGTAGGCATAGCTGCTTACTTTATGTGATATCAATTTATGTCACGTTTTCTTCTGTCTGATATGAATAATGAACTTGGATATGACTAGCTCCAATATAATAGTTTGAAATGCTTGAAAGGATCTGATGAACGTGCTGATGATAATTCTAGTCAAGGGATTTGTGTTATTTAGAGACTTGTCGGCCTCTTCCTGTGTTTAACAACTTTGTTTTTAGATTTTATCGTATTAGAGACTTGTTCAAGATACGAGAATGCAATTTTTGTATGCCCAAGCTATTCACGTTGCTTCGAGTCAAAAGGGAGCTTGTTGGCCTCTTCCCGTGTTTAACAAACTGTTTTTGTTCTCCGGATAGTAAATGTTCCAGAGAAGGGAGCGAGGAAGCATCCCCGAGGTGATAACATACAGGTATTCTGCTGTGAATATGCCCTTCTGTTGTTATTTATTTTCACTTCATCCCTTGGTTGCGCTTTCAAGCTTTTCATGTCTTGCCGTCATTGTATATATCGTATAGGACATCTGCATATGGCTACTTTTGTGACCCTTGATAGGTTCACTATTTGTAAAGGTGCCTGTGTTTTCTGTGGTTGAGTTGGACTTCATCGGATATGTCTTCATATGAAGTTTTCATTTGCGAGAATGAGCACAATATTATTTATCTTAGAGTACGATTTCAAAAGTAGGCATCATGTGAGAGCTAACTCATTTGCAAATGAATTGAAAGACTCTGGTTTCAATAGAATATCATTTCTTTACCTCTATTTTTATAGGCTTTTCTCATTTTGTCGGTCATTTTATCTGCTTTGGTCTTCTCTTATCTTATCGTGCATCAGAGACTTTGGGATTTGAGTGGTTGCATGCTTTATTTATCTCTATTATTTTCTCTATGCTTGTTTCAGTTGGGCAGATTTCCTGATTTTTATAAAGAGCAACTCAAATGCGGTTCCTTTACCTCGCTTTGGTCCTCTCGTTGATCTTGTTCTCGCATCGAGAACTCTAGGATTCGAGTGGTTATATGTTTATTTTAAGTTCTAGTGTTTCCTCTAATTGTATAGGAGCATCTTTGATTGAAGTAACAACTGCAATTCTGTGGATGTGGATAGAGGTGGCAAGAATAGGTCCCTTAAAGCATGATTGGTTAAAATAAAAAAGAGTGCACACACACACATATATACACATTTGGGCTAAACCAGTGCCCTTTTGCTCATGTTAACATTGTCATGTTAACCTTTTGTGATTAATTTCATTCCATGGTCTGTTTTGTATTGTATTTACTCCGATTCTTGATGTGGTGACTGTTATCTTTGCTGTTCAGAGAAATTGAAACTGAATTCTTCGCTGAGCGGAACAAAGGCCTCGCGAGGGGGTGGATTTGCACAGAATTGCAGCACTGAATTCCTCTTTTTTCGGAACCGGAACCGGTTCCACTTAAATGAAAAAAAAAAAGAAAAAAGAACCTGTTGGACCCTGGAACCGGAACCGGAACCTGTGAGAGGGTAGGTTCTAGGTTCCAGATTTCGACGGGTAGGTTAGGGTTCCAAAAATGAGGAACCCGTACCGAGGGTAGGTTCAGGTTCCAAGCGGAACCTGTAAGGAACCTGGAACCGCTCACCCCTAGTGCATACCCACAAGCACCTCTTTAGGCTCACAGCAATATTAAGCATCAATACCAATCCGAGACAATAGTCTCCACAAGCCATAAAGCCCAATTTAAAAATCATTTTACAACTCAAATTTAATAACCAAACCACAACTTTTCACCATTTCAATTTCAATATTAATGGTTAAGTCCATTGATTAATCTTTATAAAATCACACTTCACAAATCACAATACATTTCCCAAATTATTCTAAATTTCACTTCATAAACAAGTTCACAAATCAATATGTAACTTTTCATAAACTATATTTAAAATCAAGGATTTTTCGTGAGTCTTTCCCAAAAGGTTTCGCAAACCCAAAAAATATATATTTTCACCAAATAATTCTCACACCATTCATCAAACAAAATATATATTTCTACTAAACAATTCTCATACTGTTCACATATATCAAAATATAGTAAATGCTCGATTCAAATTTATGCAACAAATATGCTTATTCATAACTTATAATATCTCAAATCCATATCATTTTGAAAACATGAGTTTTACAAATTCTTAGAAGAGATATCACCACTCACCTCAGAATGCATGTGCTTAAATAACAAAGATTACTTGAACCGTCAGAACCCGTAACCCTATCAAATAGGTGAAAAATAATATTAAAATTGAGTAAAATGCTATCTTAATTACAACCCGACTAAACTATACTTATTTGTCGATAAAGTGATGCCTACGCGCAAAACTTGATCATGCCCTAACTTTCTCTACGGAGCCTCGTTTTAAACATTCTTACAATCAATAGAAAGCTCTTTCCACACACTCCAAAAACCTTAAATTAGCCATCCCAAAATCAAGCCAAAATTTGATGAAATATGGCCCCACGCACACTATTCATCACGCACGGGAAACTTTAAAATTTCGTTCTGAGCAAACCATAAGCTCAAATCAAGATTCGTAAAGTACTATAGCTCTATAACATCCTAACGACTCAAAAATCAGACTTTGCCCCTTAAATATCCGATAATTCCGAATTTCAGGCCCTAGATCCGAAACTACTCTGATTGAACAAATGAAGGATGCGAGCACTTACCGAGCATTGCAATACGAATCGGCTTGGCGAGGCCCTCCGTGGCGTGGGTGCACGACGCTCCTTTTTCCCTTTCTCTTCTTCTTCTTCTTCTTCCTTTATTTCCTTTTTTGCCCGAACATGCATCCTCCTTCTCCTTTTGTCTCCTTTTTCTTTTCTTTTCTTTTCTTTTTGTCCTTTCTTCTCTTCTCTCTCTCTCCCGAAGACTCTCGGTCTCTCTCTTTTCTTTTCTTTTCCTTTTTGACTTTTGTTTTTCACTTATTGACACCTAAATTTTGGCAATTTGTTTTAGTATTTATTAATTGCGTTGGAAAATCAGAGATTAGTTTCTAATCTCTTAATAAAAAATTCTTTCATTAAAATTGCATCGCATATAGATATTAGGAGCACTTGCTCATTATTTTTAAAATTTATAAAAAAAAATTAAATTTAAAAAATGGAAATTTAAAAAAAAAAAAAAAAAAAAAAAAAAAAAAAAAAAGCAGGTCCGGGCCAGGGCTGGGCCTACCTGGCCTCTTTCTTTTCCTTCTTTTCCCCCCGCATGGGCTCGGCCCACTTTCCTTTTCCTTTTCTTTTCTTTCCTTCCTCGGCTCGGCCCGTCCATCTCCGTTCTTCCCTTCTTCTCCCACGCGTGGAAACGGCAACCTGCAAAAAAAAGAGCAGCAAGTCTGCAGCACTAGGTCAGAAGGAGGGGTTGAGGTTGACAAGTCAAAGCAGCAGGTTGCAGCAGAGAGAGCTGAAAGAGGAAGCATGGGAGGACAAATAGAGAAAAAACAGGAAGACAAAAAGAGAGAAAAAACCCGAGAGGGGAGAGACCGAGGGACCGAGAACGAGAGAACAGAAAGAGAGAGCAGAGGAAGAGAGTGAGAGACCGCCGGCGGCCACGCCTGACCCGCCATCCACGACCCGCCGCCGTGCCTCCGCTCCCTGTGCTTGAAGCCGGCCGGCGTTTAGTCGCGGCTAGAGCGAGGAGACGAGGCGAAATCAGAGGTGAGAAGAGCAAACCCAGAAGCGTGTCTGAACGCCGCCGGAGCCCGTTCTTCAGCTGCCGCCCGCCGTGACACCTCGCCCGAACCAGATAGGTTTTTTTCCAAGGGCATTTTCTGTGCTGTTTTTGCAAGGCGTCGGGCCGGAGCTCGCGCCGACCAGTTCGGATGAGCCCCGGTCCTTGCCGCGCCTCCATTTACGTCCTTGTGCATACTAGCATGTTCCTTTAGAAGCTTAAGCCCCAGTCGATTCTTGTTCGAGTCAAAAATCATTCGTTTCGACAATGCATACCGCCTGTTTGTTAAAATGCCTAAATGAAGTTCAGAAATTTTTATCGTCGGATTCGTGCTCGGTAGCTTAGTTTCGTGGATGTTCGTTAGTATATTGTGAATCTTCCCTTGCCGTGGTGCTTTTCTTCATATTACGACGATTTTTCACAAGTGGGCCGCGTCGAGTCGGGTGGGGATGTCCCCGATTCCGGCGATGGGGAGCGTTCATGGTCACCGGCAGCCGGCTGCGCCCGGCGTCGGTCGGACGGAACGACCGACGGCGGACGATGGCAGGGCGACTCCCTTAGGACGGGCAGGCCTCGCGACAGAGTCGGCGTCGGTCCGGCGAAGCCTCGGCACGCTACAGCGTCGGGCGTGGGGGCTGCATGAAGACCAGGAGCTGCATGAACACGTGAAGAAGAAGACCATAAAAAAGAAAAATAAAGAAAATAGAAAAGACAAAAGAGGGAGTGGGCTGAAGACAGAAATTTGTTGCGGGCCGGGAATAATAGGCCTCGCCTCGGGCCTGTGCACGCTGGGTCTATTTTGTCGCGGGCCGGGAATGGATTGGGCTGAAGACAGAAATCAACGGGCCTTTTCTATAAAAAATGAATTTTCGTGGGTTTTTTTAAAAAAAGAATTTCGTGGGCTTTCTTTTAATCCCTAGTGATTTAGGGCCGGCTCATTTTTTTGTGGCCCAACCCGGACCAATAGGGTCCGGGTCAGTTTAGTAGGGCCGGGTCTCTTGACCCGGTCCGAATCATTTTTCATAAAAAAATTAAAAATTAAAAATTCAGAAAAAAAAAAACCTTAAAGATATTGAAAAATCATAAAAAATTCGAAATTTCAGAAAATTCAGGAAAATTCAGAAACCTAAAAATTTATAAAAATTTTCGAAAAATAAAAATAATATATTTTTAAAAAAATCGAAAATATTAAAATATTGAAAATTCCAAAAAAATTCAAAAATCCCAAAAACTCCAAGTTTGTTTTAGTGTTCCCTAAAAACTCTAAAATAATTTTTAGACAATTTTCTCTTAAAAAATATTGAAAAATCATCCACTTAAGATCGTCTTAAAATCAAGCCCCTCGCCGCTTCACCTTAAGGTTTTAGTTATCCTCGCACGCCTAAGATGCGATGGTTATGGTTTCCCCTTTAGTTTAATTAGGATTGTCATTTATTTATCTCTTAATACTAGGTGTTTATTTTCTCTTGCAATTTATTTAATGTTTTTTTTAATTGGTGATTGTTATTTTGATGATTGCACACCTGCATGATCACCTCACATGTTAGTGGTTAAGTCTAAAATCAATCAAACTGCTTGACAAAAAAAAATCTTTTTGAAATGAACAAGATTAGGTACCGAAAGGGCACTAATTGTCTAATTAGTATAATCAAGTTCCCGAACCTAGATTCTCTAGTTGCTTAGAAAGTGAGGCATGGGACAAAATACTCCTAAACCTATTTAGATGTTTCTTTCCCTACGGGACGGAAAAAATAGGTCGCGACATGGGTCAAACCCACACATTACAACATGACAGAAAATGAAGGAAGACTAAAGGGAAAATTTATTTTGTAGTTCTGTATATAAAATGTACAAGACCATATTTATAGTACACAAAAGAATCAGAAAAAAATATACAGAAAATATTTGTGATATTGTCTCCCGATTTCATCTCCTTGAATATTCCGACAATATCTGGTCACATATGTATTGTATTAGAATCACAATTGATATCGTATCAAATCAGTTCTTCAACAGTTACTAATGTTATGGGTGTTATGATTAATTCCATGCAAGCAAAAGAACAATTTCTGGCGAATCAAGAAGAGGTTGGAGGTTTGGCGGCTACAGATCTTGAGGGAAGAATAGACGATACGATACTGAGCACCCCCTTCGTACCGAGTACCGCTGTGAAGCATTACACCCACCACCTCAAAGCCCACCACCGCGACAACGAGCTAGCCGTGGTCTGTCACTGAACATGCCCCAAGACGAGCGCCATTGAGACCAGGTGCATTGCGTTTGTCCACCGTGAACACCACCAATCGCCAGTCACATTTGTCATCCATTGTCCGAGCTGGCGTTTGCCGATTCGATTTGAAAACAGAATATTCAAATTCAGGTAATAATTCTTATCCAATTCTGTGAGTTGATATTGCTTAATTTGATTATTCAAAATTTGCTTTTCATATTTGAGTGATAGACAATATCCATTAGGGTTTATTTCCTAATTCACAACCGCATATAATCTTTTACTCTTCTATAAGGCTTTAGAGACGATCATTGATTCCACAGGAATCTTTAAAATTGATGTTTTGATTAAGATCAACTCATCGATTTTATTTGCGAAATTTCGGATGATTAGATATTGTTTTCACATTTAAATTAATTGAATGACATTTTTGTGGATTGTGAGTGGTTTGAATGTTTTCATTGTTTTCTTCATTCTGAAAAAAAGAAGAAGAAAAAAGATTGCATTGCATTGCATATCATGTAGATTATAATAGGATTGCATGATAGAATAGTTTGATACTTTTTAAGTTAGAATGCATTGAATTGCTTGTTGAGATAAGTTTCTAATTTAAGAGAGGGCTTAAGTTAGTCTATTCCTTAACTTAAAATAGATAATATCATAGAGTTTTATTTTAAGTAATTATTTATTACGAATTTTTAATAAAAATACAAAGATAACATGTGCATGTAAAATTAGGTTCATAAAATGCATGTCATTTAGTGCTCATTGCTAGGTCCATTTAATTAGAAATTGTACATTATTAGAATTAGGCCATTTGCATGACTTATAGTTTAGATTTCATTAAATAAGAAAAAATTCAAAAAAAAAAAAATTGAATGACTGCATGTTAATAGAAATCATATCTAGGGTTGTCAATGTGAATTCTAAGCTAACACTACAGATGCTTTCGTCGCCAAGTATTGCAATTTATTTATTACTTTATTGGGTGTTAAATTGGTAGTTTGCACACCCGCATTGTCATCTTATATGTTAAGGATTAAATGTATTCAAGCTGCTGCCAAGTATTTTTGAAAATAAAAGAAAAAATTGTATCGAAAGGGCGTAAGAAAAATTTAGTGTAATTAAGTCTCTGTTCCCATTGTCGTTTGTAGGAATAAAGTGATTCTCCCAGTTACTTTATTTGGTTTCTAATCAACCCACCAAACATATATTAGTGGCGACTCTAAGTTTACATGTTAAAAAATTAAATACTAAGTCGCGAATTGGTATTGACTCGAGAAAGCCCGAACTAAATTTAAGCTTGGTACTTCATTAGCCAAACTCTTAGGTGGTCCAACCGGCTTCCCGAGGTTAGGTCGCGATAGTTACTTATTCGACCGAAGGAGATACAGTAGCCATGAAGAAGGAGACGAATGGAAAACAAAAGAAAGAGAAAGAAAAATAAAGAAAAGAAATCCTTGGATGAAAATGCAGCACATGCAAGATCTAACCCTTATTTGAGATGAAATTGTCTATTTTAGATCTTTATTTGAGACAAGGATGATTCTAAGCTATTTTTTTTTTGAAAAAATGGCCTCACTTCACGTCTTAATTTGAGATTTTCCCATTGTTATTCAGTGATTTTCCAACACAAAATGGCACCTGACGAGATGCAATTCTGCTTGCTTGCTGATTTCAAAGTGGTACCCGGAGAATTGGATGCAGTCCTTTTACTTTTCTTTGTGATGGTTCTAGAAGATCAAAAGAATTTGAACTGGTCCTCTGTTAGAATCTTCGTTGGTAGGGCATCATTTTGTCGCATCTAAAGAGAATAAACGAAAGTAAAAGAACCTTACCAAAAAAAAAAAAAAAAAAAAACGAAAGTAAAAGAAGACGGTCAACCAGGGTCTTTGCGCGGCCGGAGCCCCCGATCTAGATTCAGTCCACCGAACCCAGCTTCAACATCAAGGGAGCGAAATGAAAATCACATGAAAGACCAAAGCCAGATGAGGACTTGACATTTTACACCCCAACAGCGTGACATCTTGTTCAACTCCTTTGACTTTTAAGCCTCATCTCTGCATATGGTAGTTTCAAGGAAAAACGAAAGTTTGAACCGTTCAAAGTAATGTTCGGTTCTAGGGGAACTCTCGGCTTTCTTTCAATTTGTAAAATATGGGTTTTGCACCAGTAAAAAAAAACAAATAAAAAAAGGAGGAGAAGAGCAGTTGAACGGTCAAAGAGGAGGAAAAAGGTGGAAGCTTCAGCAGAGAGAGACCGAGAGCTTTCGGGAGAGAGAGGAGGAAAAGAAGAGAGAGAGAGAAAAGGAAAGAATCGAAAGAAAAAAAAGGATATAAAAGGGAAAGAAAGGGGCACGTTCGGGCAGAAGGAAAGAAGTGAGAGGATAGAAAGGAGGGGAGAGAAGAAGAAAAAGAAAGAAAGGGGAGGGATTTCTCATCACGGATGCCTTGTCAAGCCGATTCAACTTTGATTTGTAATGTATGGTAAGTGTTTGCATCCCTCCTTTGTTCAATTGGAATAGTTACAGGTTTAGGGCTCGAAATTATTGAGAATTTGTGCAGCGATGTCTGATTTTTGAGTCATTGAGCTGTGTTTTTCATAGAAACAATAATTTATGGTGTTATGGAGCTGTAGGATTTTATGGATATCAATTTGAACTTAAGTTTGCTCGAAACAAAATTTTGAAGTTCCCCGTGAGTGATGATCAATGTGCGTCTAGTAAATTGGGGACCGTATTTCGTTAATTTTTGGCTTGATTTTGGGATGGCTAAATTGAGGTACTTGGAGTATGTGGAAAGAGCTTTCTAGTGACTATAAAAACATTTAAAACATGATTCGGTGGAGAAAGTTATGATGTGATCAATTTTTGCGTTCAAGTTCCACGCTGCGAACGGCTTGAATAATCACTTTGGATATGCAATTTGTTAGCGCATAACTGCTGTTTTATTGACGAGTAAGCATTGTTTAATCAAGTTGTAGTTAAGATAGTGTTTTACTCGATTTTAATGTTGTTTCTCACCTATTCGATAGGATTGTGAGTTCGACGGTTTGAGTATTCCTTTTCGTTTAAGCATAGGCGTTTTGAGGTAAGTGGTATTATTTCTTTAAAGAATTTGTAAGCTCATGTCTTCAAAATGATATGGATTTGAGATGTTATGAGTTTTGAATAAGCATATTTGTTGCATAAAATTTGGATCGGACATTTACTACATTTTAGTATATGTGAATGGTATGAAAATTGTTTGGTGGAAATATACATTTTGTTTGATAAGCAATGTTAAGAAATATTATATATTTTGGGTTTGCAAAACCTTTTCGGAGAGACTCACGAGAAGTCCTTGATTTTAAATATAGTTTATGAAATGTTACATATTGGTTTGTGAATTGGTTTACAAAGCGGAATTTTGAATGGTTTGGAAAACGTATTGTAATTTATAAAGTGCGATTTTATAGATATTAATCAATAGACTTGATCATTGATATTTGAATTGTGATAGTGAAAAGTTGTGGTTTGGTTATTAAATTTGAGTTGTGAAATGATTTTTAAATTTGGCTTTATGGCTTATGGAGGATATTGTTACGGATTGGTGTGGATGCTCAATATTGCTATGAGCCTAATGATGGGCTTGTGGATATGCCAATACTAGTTTAGAATATCCTTATGGGCTAAGCCACTGGTTTATAGTAGGTGGAGATCTAATCAAAGGAGAAATCTTGGTCACTTTGTCACGTGGCGTTATTCGTGACTATGGCTGGATATTTGAGCTGAGTTTGGTAAATGGAGTGAACCATTGACTTGTGATCTGAGTTTGGTCAATGGGGTGGCTCATTGACATGTGATTTGAGTTTAATCGATGAAATGGACCACATGTGGTTTTATATGAGATGAATTAATGGAATAAACCATTCATATATGGTATGAGATTAACCAATGGAATAGACCATTGGTATGAATTAATGAGATTGATCAATTGATTAGACCATTGATGTTCGTTTTGATATTATTGTGAAATGAATATTTTTGCCATAAATATAGCTATGTTGAAACATATGACTTATTCTCTTATTACATATTTATCTTATTCTAGATTTGAGTTAAAAGAGTTATGGTTTGGTTTGTAAATATGCATAGTGGGTGCTCGATTTGCTTAGAAGAGATGCACAACTCGCTGAACTGTGGTTACTCACCCCTCTATTTTCTAGTCTTTTTCAAGTTCTTTAGTTCGTGATGAGTACTACAAGAGCGATATCAACTAATGGGACTTTTGGAAGCTGGATTTTGTGGTTTTGAGGCTACGTTCTTCGGGTCGATGGACGGCTGTGTTACCCTCTATTCTCGATGGTTTTGGGGTGTGACACAATTTCCAAGGATGCATAGTATCTTCCAAGCTTTCGCTGCTCATTGGAAGTAGAAGGAAACCACAGAAAGAACGCGCTTACATTTTTTAAATTGGACTTTTGTCAGCATTCTTTTGTCCTGGTTCACTCCCTTCCTCGTGTATAAACCTGTCAATTAACCGTGTTTTGTCATTCAACCTGAAAGCAAAAGAGCAACAATGGCTTCTCTTGCTTCTATTAGCCATCTGCTCCTGCTGTTCCTTCTTCGTCTGCCATATCTTGCCGTCTCACAGTCCAATATAACCACGGGCAAGTCTCTGGTTGCTGGGGATAGTAAGTCTGATCCGTGGCTCTCTCCTTCCAGAGATTTTGCCTTAGGGTTCAGCCAACTTGATGATGACACGGACAGTTTCGTAGTATCCATATGGTATGCCAACATTTCTAAGAAAACCATAGTCTGGTGTGCCAGTGATACTAATAGCAAACGGCCTATCATTGCACCCCGAGGATCGAAACTGGTGGTAACTGCTGATCGTGGGCTCATTGTCAATGATACAGGAGGCGGAATTCTATGGAAGGCCGATCACATAGTTGCTGAGGTTGCTTATGGATACATGAATGATACTGGAAATTTTGTTCTCATGGGCAGCAACTCTCAGCCTCTTTGGGAGAGCTTCGACTACCCCACAGACACCATCCTGCCCGGACAGATCATAGTGAATAATGAGATACTGTTGTCTTCTAGACAATCGATGAGCAACTTCTCTCAGGGAAGGTTTCAGCTCTGTTTGAAGGATGGGAATCTCCAGCTCACGACGGTAAACTTGCCCTCCAGTAGTGCCAATGAACCGTACCATAAGTTTTCTGCTGGTTTACCCTCCGTTCAAGTTACTGGGATTAGTTTTGATGACTCGGGCTCCTTGAATTTCCTTTATGGCAATGACCAAACCTCGCCTCTCAATACAGTTTCAGGAAATTCATCCAGGGACAACTATCTGAGAGCCACTTTGGAGTCAGACGGGGTCTTCATCCTCTACTCTCGCCCCAAGACTGCGGAAGATTGGACAGTTGTCTTGCGGGTACCGGAAGATATATGCAAAGGGGTTATGGTATCAAGGGGGAGTGGCGTTTGTGGTTTCAACAGGATATGCCGGCTTGATGTGAATTCCAGGCCTACCTGTGATTGCCCTCCGGGATTTTCTGTGCTTGACGAGAAAGATGAGTATAGAGGTTGTGTACAAAATTATTCACAAAGTTGTGGAGAAGCGCAGAGTTCAGGACCGGATATGTTTGTACTTGAAGATATTACTAATATCGATTGGCCAACCTCTGATTATGAGCTCTTGCAACCTTTCACAGAGGACAAGTGTAAAGACTCCTGCCTCCGCGACTGCATGTGTGCTGTCGCCATCTTTAGAGATGGCGACATGTGTTGGAAGAAGAAGGTGCCTCTGTCCAATGGCAGGATCGACAAGAACCTTGATTCGAAGGCCTTCATCAAGAGAAGAAAGGATGGCTTTCCTCCTTGGTCCCCTAGTCTTCCAAGACCAGATGATAACAAGAAGGATACTCTGATTCTTGCCGGTTCAGTTCTTTTAGGTAGCTCAGTGTTTGTCAACTTCATATTGATTGCTGCAACAGGCCTCGGCTTTTTTATTATATACCAAAACAAGCTAAAAAAGTTCTTCAAAGATGAAAGTGGCATGGACATAAATATACGCAGCTTCACATACAAAGAGCTTGAAGATGCCACGGGTGGCTTCAAGGAGGAACTTGGGAGGGGGTCGTTTGGCATAGTTTACAAAGGGGTCATTGCAATTGGAGACTCCAGAAATGTTGTAGCAGTTAAGAAGTTGATAGGACTTTTCAGGATAGGACTTTTCAGGAGAGTGAGAAGGAATTCAAAACTGAAGTTATCGTGATTGGACAAACCCATCACAAGAATCTGGTTAGGTTGATCGGGTACTGCAATGAGGGACAACATCGCTTGTTGGTTTATGAGTTTTTGAGCAATGGAACGTTAGCGAGCTTCCTGTTTGAGGATCTGAAACCCAGTTGGGAACAGAGGGCCCAAATTGCCTTGGGAATTGGAAGAGGACTCCTTTACTTGCATGAAGAATGCAGCACCCAGATCATCCATTGTGACATAAAGCCTCAAAACATCCTTCTTGATGAATATTACAATGCCAGGATTTCAGATTTCGGACTAGCCAAGCTCTTGATCACCCAAACCCACACTCACACTGCAATAAGGGGAACGAGAGGATATGTTGCACCCGAATGGTTCCGGAATATGCCAATCACGGTGAAGGTTGATGTGTACAGTTTCGGTGTCCTGCTGCTAGAGATCATTTGCTGTAGGAGAAGCATTGACATCGAAGCCAGCAACGAAGAGAGAGTGATCTTAGCTGATTGGGCTTATGACTGCTATCGAGAAGGTGAGCTAGAAGCACTCGTTGAAAAAGACGAGGCAGCCATGAATGACATGAAGAAGCTCGAGAGATTTGTGAGGGTTGCCATCTGGTGCATCCAGGAAGATCCAGCCTTGAGACCAACCATGAAGAAGGTTATGCTAATGCTCGAAGGGATAATTCAGGTGTCTGCACCACCGTCCCCCTTTGCATTTAGTACCATAAGTACGGTGTAAGATGGGAGACGTTCTAGCATTCCCAGGAACCATCTCAGCCCTTGTGTTTGTGATACATAGGTCATCATATTTAGTAGATAATTTCTTGCGTACGAAGTCCTGCATCATGGACCAATCTAGGATGTTTACAAGGAAGAAAAATGTGCAGCAAAGAGAAGACATCAAGCGAAGTAGTAGTCTTGTCGAGAAAAAGAAACCACCTTAGTCCCGTCAAGGGAAAGAACATTATCAGCTCTGTTCTACCATCCGGTCCTCTATGTACTCAATTTAGCCACATGATTTGCTCTTAATATCGTCTTTTCTGATGTCTTCAGACTTCAGTGAGAAGACATCTGATGTACTCTTTCCCAATAATGCAGCACGGTTGCAAATTACATTTCCTGAGGAGCATGGGTTAATATATTAGTTTTCACCTTTTCTTCATACTTGTTGGAAGAAGCATAAGATCATTTTTGCACAAAGCCCAATTTTTTGATAATTGAATGCCCGATCCTTCTGCTGTCGGATGGATTGATAAGAAAATTGGTATGTAGAATCGGCAAGGAGAGACATAAATTGATTTTTTCCATCTACGTAATGTTTGAACCATGAGAAGCGTTCTCTCCGAATTACTATCTGTGCTTTGTCCAATATTAACATCTCAACCATAGAGTTGACTATTAATGCATAACTACAAAACATCAATCCAATGTTGGTCTGACAAGGCCAAGCCTTTGCAGGGTTAGGTTCATCGTGGATAGCTCATTTTCTGGTCAAAAACCTTAGGTAGAAGGATAAGGTTACGTGATTGGTGAGTCTTTAGAACTATTGAGGTCGATAAGTTTAGACTACTGAAAAACAGTGAAATAACAGCGAGCTTATCCTACTCATTATACATGTAAAAATAACCGCATTTTCTGCTGAACAATTCTTTTGAAGTACAGATATTGAGAGGCCCTCCTACGAAAACAATTTAAATATATCATATTCGGCAGTGAACAAGATCAGAGCACATGCTCCTCGCATGGCTGCTTGTAGACTTGCATCCTGTCGCCCTCATCATGGGGGACTTTCAGAGTAGGAGATACTAAAAACACTGCACCGATGGTGCATTCATGGTGCATTCACAATGTAGGCATGGACGTCCAAAGCGTCATAGATTGCCAAAGTTCATCAGTGGCTTTGGTTCAACTAACTTGGTAAGCTCTGGAAATAGGAGTGATCACTAAAAAGGAGAACAAAAAGTCACCGTGCCTTATTGACATTATGATAGCAAAAAACTCCTTAATGTTGCATCTTACGTTTGTATCGAACCATGGGATGGATATCTTCGTTATTAATGAGGGGAAAATTCAATAATTTTCTGTTGCAATAAAAATATTCTGAAGTTGGCTGCCGTTAGAGTTTCTGGTGAACTCAAGAAGTTTCAAACTCGGGTAGCGAATAAACAAGTCTTTTGCGAGCCTTCTCTTTGTCGAAGCTTGCTAAGCCTTTTACACGGACCTCAGTTAGACAAAGTCCATGAGAAAAAATGCTAATCTATGTAGCGTGCAGATAGGAGCTCCATCTAAGGTGAGAGAGACTTTCAAAAGAAGGCGAAAGGAAAAAGGACAAAAGAATAGTCGCCTCTCCTACAATTAAATGTTTTAATGACTCACAAAATCTTGTTTCATCCTTAAGTAGCTCAACTCAAGAACCAGAAGTTCATCAATCATGGCTTATTCCGTAGTTGTTGCGATCCTTCTTCTATTTCCACTTTCCACCAAAGCTCAGATGTACGGCAACCAAACCTTGGGTTCCTCATTAACAACAAATGATTGGAACTCCTGGTTATCACCATCGGGTGAATTCGCTTTTGGATTTCAGAAAATTGGAACCACAGATTATTTGTTAGCTGTATGGTTCGACAGAATAGACGAGAAAACTATAATCTGGTCCGCAAATGGCGACAATTTAGCAGCTGAAGGATCAAAAGTCCAGCTGACTGCCGATGGCCGACTAGTGCTCACCGATCCAAAAGGAGAAGAGTTATGGGCTCCTAGCCCAACTGGTACAGGTGTTGCATACGCAGCCATGCTTGACACGGGGAACTTCATCCTAGCGAACCAGGATCACACCAACTTGTGGGAGACGTTCAGCCAACCAACTGATACAATTCTGCCAACACAAACGTTAAATCAAGGGGGTAAGGTTAATGCTCGCTATTCGGCAACAAATTACTCCACTGGGAGGTTTCACTTCATATTACAACCCGATGGAAATCTTGTGTTCTATCCCACTCCTACTCCACTGGTCTCCTCAGATGCATATTGGTCCTCCAATACCAAGGGCAGCGGCTTTCAATTGGTATTTAATCAAAGTGGTCAGGTCTGTGTCACAGCGAGGAATGGAACAGTACTTAATCTCCTCACCTCAGGCATAGTCCCGACCAGCGGATTTTACCAAAGAGCAATCCTTGAATACGACGGTGTCTTCAGGCAATATGTCCATCCAAAGACAGCAAATTCAAGTTCTGGTTGGCTGATGGGCTGGTCAATGGTTGCATCCCCTGTCCCTCCAAACATATGCACGAGCATCCTGCGAATCACTGGTATTGGAGCTTGTGGCTTCAACAGCTACTGTACTCTTGGAGATGACCAGAGACCGCTGTGTCAGTGCCCACCAGGATATACTCTGTTAGATCCAACAAACGAGATGAACGGATGCAGACAGGACTTCGTTCCACAGAGTTGTGAAGGAAGTAAGCCTGAAACAGACATATTCACTATACGTGACATGCCCAATACAGACTGGCCACTGTCTGATTATGAATATAATCAGCCACAAACCGAGGATTGGTGCAGACAGGATTGCTTGGCTGATTGTTTCTGTGCAGTAGCTATTTTCAGAGATGGGAATTGCTGGAAAAAGAGGATTCCGCTTTCAAATGGTAAGATGGATCTCAGCGTGGGTGGGAAAGCTCTGATCAAGGTCAGGATAGATAATTCGACTTCGAAATTCCCAGGTGATGACCAGAAGAAGCACAAGAACTCGACTTTGATAATCATTGGATCAGCGCTGTTGAGTAGCTCTGTGTGTGTGAACTTGCTTTTACTCCTCATTACCTATTTACTTTGTGGAAGCTTCCGAGATAGGAATGGTAAGTGGATGCGACCATTCCAGATCAACCAAGCCAAAGGTATGCAGACTTTCACTTATCAGGAGCTTAAAGAAGCAACAGACGGATTCAAAGAAGAATTGGGTAAGAGTGCTTTTGGGGTAGTGTACAAAGGTGTTCTTGGGTCGAATGACACAAACTTTGTCGCAGTAAAAGTGTTGGAAAAAAAGACTGGAGATACTGAAAAGGAGTTTGAAAGAGAAGTGAGTGCAATTGGCCAGACTAACCACAAGAACTTAGTGCAGCTGCTTGGATTCTGCAACGAGGGTCAACACCGACTGCTGGTGTATGAATTCATGAGCAATGGCACTCTGGCGGATTTTCTTTTCGGCATGTCAAGGCCAAGCTGGTACAAAAGAATAGAAATTGCCTGTGGTGTTGCAAGGGGGCTCGCTTACCTGCATGATGATTGCACCAGGCAAATAATCCATTGCGACATCAAGCCGCAGAACATTCTTCTGGATGACTCTTTTAGTCCGAAAATATCAGACTTTGGATTAGCTAAGCTCTTGATGGTAGACCAGACACGAACAACCACTGGAGTCAGAGGAACCAGGGGCTATTTAGCACCAGAATGGTTTAGGAATATGCCAATTTCTGGCAAGGTAGACGTTTACAGCTTCGGTATTGTGTTGCTAGAGCTCATCTGCTGTAAAAAGCACTATGAGCTGGAAGTGGAAAATGAAGCTCAAAGAGTACTGGTTCACTGGGTGTACGACTGCTATGCTGAAGGGAATGTACATCTGCTTGTGGAGAGTGACGAGGAGGCAATGAGTGACAAAAAGAGGGTGGAAAGATTGGTGATGACAGCAATGTGGTGCATCCAGGAAGATCCGGCTTTCAGGCCTACCATGAAGAAAATCACTCAGATGTTAGAAGGAGCTGTTGAAGTCTCAGTCCCTCCAGATCCAGACTCTTTTATCAGTTCAATATGATCTTGCTTAGTTAGACAACTGGTGTACGCAATCATGAAAAGCCTTCTGTGTGGTCTGTAACTTTTGCTAAGCTAGAATAAACAGTTTGTAATATCTTCACATGGATGCAGCCTAAACAAGTTCTTTTAAGGCTTAACATTCTTTACAGGCGTTCAAGAGAGAGGGTCAAGAATTGTTGGCAAAAAGTGTTTTGCGTGCGAACCTACATGCAGCTGATTGAACAAGTGATTACCCCAAGACCAGAACGTTTTAATTTATACTGTTTTGGTATCAGTACATGAAAATACACATAAAGAGTCAGTCTCGTTTTGAATTTTTCCAAGAACCATCGATAATTGTTTCCCTGTACGCTGTGGAAAGACTAATGAGGCTCCACCAAAGCATTTTGATCACCAAATATGCATCAGCAAAATACTCTTTGACCCTCTCGCGTAGTATCTTGACCCGATCTAACCAAAACAGATCCTGCAACTCATTCCTCCTTGTCAACTGAAAAGTCTGCATTCCCGCCTAATGAAACCCCTGTATTTTTTTGTTTCTCGTATGATAATCTCCTATGCTCTCTTCCTATCGGTCATCAGCTAAACTAGACAATGAGAACCATACAAAACTTTCGAATCCTTAAGTCGTTGGACGCGCCTGAAAGTCCTAATTTCAACATTCCAATAAAATTAGTCCTGCAGAAGCGGGCTTTCGCTTCTTCCAGCTGGCCAACTTCCATATAGGCCAATGAAATCACAGAGTCCGCAGATCGCAATTTTTAAAGCATAATGAAAGCCAACTTTCGTTGTAATTCCTATGTCGACAAATCACGGACAGCGACACAAGGCAGATGATATTCTAATCATATGCATACTTTTCCTATGATGATTAAAAAGCTTGACCAAAACACTCAGCCAGCCACGGTCAATGCCATTCGACCATAACCGGGCTCGAAACAGGACAAAACTGGAAAGTATACCAAGGCACGGCAATGAAAAGATCCAAGGAGTATTGACAAGCGATCTCACAAATCACACTCGGACAGCTAACTTCAAAGTCATCTTCGATAGATTAATTGACGTGCACATCCAATTAAAGAGAGCTTGTCTCTCATCATAGATTTCATCAATGTAAATAAACAAACCGCATCAGACGGAACGAAAGCCACATGCTACTTTCAGCCATCCAAATCCCAGAAACCCGAAAGAATCACCATTTCAGCAAAGTCAGTGGACTTCAATGCATCAGAAGAAGAGTCAAACTCCTCCAACGCATTCGCAATGAAACAGGAAAATACCCTTCTTTCTAAATTAACTCGACGAAGGTGCAGACGTCACTACAGAGATGGCTGGAAAAAATTAATTCTTTTCATTTGTAAAAAAGTTAAAAAAAAGAGCATCTTCTTTCTTTAGTTTCTTTCTTTTGTTTGATCTCTGAATGCCGGCAAAGTCTCTATCACTACCTTCGTGTAGTTCAAGGTGGAAGACCATTCTTTTGGACAGCTTCAGCAGAGGAAGTGAAACAGATGGGAAAATGCTTCGAATCTGGTTTGCTCGTCAGGTACGGTACGAGCTGCTGCCCACCACCGACGGCAAGATAATCTTCGCGTGACGAACTTAGAAAAGAGGCGAATCACTAATTTAAGAATGTCCAAAATTTTCACTTTTATATAAGCGGAAGCAAGAGAAACTAGCTCCATGATAGAACTGGTTTCTTGAGTGTCCAGCCGAATTTCTCCTTTATCTAAGCGATATGCTAAGAATGAGTACTAGAAAATCAGTTAAACTAGCTCAGATATTGAATGGAGATGATATGGTAAAGTAAAACACGTTCGTAAATTAAGTTAAACCGATCGGGAACGAGATTATCAAAATCTTTTGGTCCGTAAAAACAGTCTATCTAACTTGAAGCGCTGAATCTTGACGTGAGTATATTTGTTTTTAGGCTCAGTTTTTTGTTTTCCTTGTCATCTAATGGAAAATGTGGTATCTTTTGAAAATATATTTCAGAAAATTATTTTCCAGGAAAATGACAATATTTTTAGTATTTGGCTGAACCTTGAAAGTGAAATAGAAAATATTTTTATTGTTTGCTATGGACAATTTGATTTGATTTTCTTAAATAGACATATACTATTTGATTGCTAATAACTTTTGCATGAGCAACCAGAAAATCAGGTATGGGCACCAAAGTCTAGGGTTTGACCTTGATGGACCTGACCAAGGTGCAAGCATTGGCGTTCTGAGATCAGCCTTGATGGATTGAGCCGTGAGTGCAAGGCACTAGGCCTTGCCCTAAAGGACCCAAGTGCAATCACCCACGTCCCAAGCTCAGGGTTGATGGACTTGAGCATAGGCACTAATGCCCTAGGCTTGACTTTGATAGATCCTTGCCTGAGCAAAAAGGACTCGAGCTTGAGTGTCAAGGACTTGGGCTCGAGTGTTAGCAATTAGAGCTTGAGCGTTGAGGTCTAGGCATGGCCTTTGTGGATTCACATTCAGCTATTGTAAACCCATATTCGGGTGCCTAAGTATCATGCACGAGCACAAGGCTTTGAGCTCGACCTTTATGGACCTAGGCACCAGCACTAGAGTGTCAAGGGTGATCACAATGGACCAAGGCATAGGTGTTGGGGACTTGAGCCCAAGCATCGGAGACCTGGTCGTGGATGCCAAGGATTTAGGAATTAGGGTTGAGGTTTTCGTGCCCAACATAAAGTCCTGGTCCAAGTGCTAATAACCAATTATATTTTGAAAATTGATTTTCATTTTTTTAAAGAAAAATTGCCGAAAGATATTTTGAGCATGATTTTCTATTGATTAGAAAAAAACTTATTATCTTAAGTCCATCAAGTGCCGAAAAATAAAGAAAATGTTTTCCAAAAATAAATGAAGCAATAGCTTAAGGCCTTTAGTATTTTCAATTTCAACAATAATTATTTGCTTTTCCACCAAGGGTATGTGAAAGTATCTCTAGCATCGGAAACAAATTTGCGTCAGATGTTGTAAGAACTAAGAAATGGTCGCTAATGTTTGCTTCCAGAATCGAATCCCAGTTCTCGTTCAAATGCTCCGGAACGGGAGCGCAACGCGTGCGCAATTCTGGACTCGCTCGTGCCGAAGGGAGCTGCTCTAGATTCATGCTCGTGGATCGTCTGGGTGCTTTCATGGCGAACTTCACGCGATGAGCTCCTCTAGAATCGCATCCAAACGCTTGTCTTTAGACGACCTCAACTTGCTGCTGCAAAGATGCATGAAGGCCAAGTCTCTGTCGCTGTCCAAGCAAGTACATGCCGTGCTGATCACCACTGGGGCTGGTCGCTCCTCCCCGTCCTTGAGTTCGACCCTCGTCGGTTCGTACGGAGGCTGCGGCGACTCGAGCTCCGCAAAGCTCGTGTTCGACGCGATCCGGCACCCCAGTGTCTTTGCGCTGAACTGGATGGTTTCGATCTCTGCGTTCAGTGGGGATCACGAGGAGGCATTTGGGTACTTCGCTTCGATGCAGAAACTGGGTAGGACGTTCAATAAGTTCACGTTCTCCATCGTGCTCAAAGCTTGCATTGCCGTGATGGACGTGTTTAAGGGGAGAGAAATTCACGGTGTTGTGTACAGAATGTGTTTACAGGATGACGTATCTGTAGCTAATTCTTTGATAGATATGTATGGTAAATGTGGGAGGTTGGATCTTGCACATAAGGTGTTTGGCAAGATGTTTACAAGAGATGTAGTTTCTTGGACGTCGATGATTTGTGGGTATTGCCATGTGGGGAAGATGGAAAAAGCTACCGAGCTGTTCAAGCAAATGAGAAGGGAAGGGCTAAAACCAAATGACTTTACATGGAACGTGATGATAGCTGGTTATGCTAGGACCGGAGATAGAAATGCGACGACCGGGCTATTGACTGAGATGAAAATTGAGGGGCTTGTTCCCGATCTGGTTACTTGGAATGCATTGATTTCTGGTTTTGTTCAGGGCAACCAAGTCCACGAAGCTTTGAAACTTTTTCAAGAAATGTTGGTGTTGGGGATTAAACCAAATCAAGTCACGGTCACAGGTCTTCTCCCAGGATGTGGATCTGCAGTTACAATAAACAGAGGGAGAGAAATCCACGGTTTGATTTACAGAATGGGACTTGATATGAATGTATATGTAGCTAGTGCTCTCATTGACATGTATTCAAAATGTGGGTGTGTCAAGGATGCTTCCAATGTTTTTGACATGGTAACTGTCAAGAATGTCGCTTCCTGGAATGCAATGATCGGGTGTTATGGCAAGCATGGCATGGTTGATCAGGCTCTTCAGCTGTTTAAGGGAATGAAGGACAGACAGATCCAGCCAAATGAAGTGACTCTGGTTTCCGTTCTTTCTGCTTGCAGCCATGGTGGCTTACTAGAGAAAGGTTTACAAATTTTTAGATCCATTAGAGAGGATTATGGTGTCTGTCCTCGAAAAGAACACTTTTCTTGTGTGGTTGATCTTTTGTGCCGTTGTGGTAGGATAGCAGAAGCTTACAATTTGTTGAAGGAGATGCCTGTAGACGTTACTGATTCAATGCTGGGAGCCTTTTTTAATGGGTGCTCGATTCATGGAAGAAATGATTTGGCTCAACTGGTCACCGATGATATTGCGAACAAGAGGTTGAAAAGACCTGGGGGTCTTGTGACTCTGTCAAATATTCTTGCAGCCGGTGGAGGATGGGAGGGGGTCAAGAATGTTCGAGATGTGATGAGGGAGAAAAGGATCAATAAGAAACCTGGCTACAGTTGGATTTAGAAGAGGGGCTTGTGCTGGAGCCACGATAGCACACAGTATACCGGAGCAGGAATGAGCCGTCATAAGATGGCGATCTGCTCTTGTCAACTTCTACTGCGAAGAACCTTGAGAATTGGATGGAACGCGCACAACTTATCATAAAGCATCAGAGCAACAGGAGATTGAAGGTACATGTCCCCTGATCTGGATAGCAGTTGTCGTCGCTCCTTTCAGATTGTCATTTTTCACAACTTACTTGTCAGAAGGTGAAGCATGTGACCCATAGCAGGAACAAACGGCAAGCAAGAGAACCTGCAAAATCTCCTGTGATGGGTAATACTGATGGCATCTGCAGACGACAAAATTCTGGTGATGCTGTTTGGAGTTCAAGTGCCGAAGGGAGGCTTCATCAGTAGAACCATTGTCTCAGTTGGACAGCATCAGAACAAGAAAAACTTTAGTCGTAGATATTTCTCGATCACAATTACAACGGTCCTTTCTTAAATCAATTGGTATGTTCTATTGCTTTATTACATTAATATTCAAAACTCCAACCCTTAAATATTTAAGATTAACAAAAGAAGATAATTGTCTGTCATCTCTAGACTCGTTATTTTATTCACTTTGAGTGGCTTTCTGTTATCCTTAATTAAATTGGAGTGGTCCACACGTCACTCGTTTTTTATATACGAAAGAGAAATTTAGAATCTTATTAGTTATGGTAGTTCCCTAATATAATTTTGCTTTCTTTAAATTATATGTTATTCAAATTCATCTATGTTGCAACCTAAAGGACAAGTGCTTAGATCCAACTTCAAATCCAAATTGTTATAAGGTAAGACATAAATATATGTAAAATCAATTTAAAGGAGTTTAACCTATTAGATCAAATTCAAATATTTCTATGCCAACCCGAAATAATCAAAAGTGAAAGCAATATTGGAATCAACCTCTATTAGAATTGTTCGATATTTGAGAAAACTCAAAACCACTTGTGATCCGAATCGATCCTGATTTGCGTTCGTAAAATAACGCAATCCAAAACGGACCAAGATCAAGAAGATCCAAATTGACCATTCAAACTTAAAATTTTATAAAACAAAATGACCCATGTCCAAATATAATCCATAATTGAATTTATCCGAATCAAAATGATCTGGTTATATTTGTTTTTTTTTATTAAATATTTTTCTATCGTCAGTCATAATTATTGTAAAACTTCTTAATCTTATTTTTCTTACACCCTATTGAGAAGAGATTGGCTACTATAATTAAAAATGGATTAGTTTATTGTATTATTTAAGTAGAAAATTTCATAAAAAAAGGTCTTGATACCTTAAAATTATTTTGAAGTTTAGATTATCTTTGGGGGAAAAAATTCAAAACAAAGCACAGGCAAGGAAAAGGACACGAGCCATTCACAAATGATAGCATGTTACTCGAAAGTCTTCGTCAACCTACATATCCAATCAGTGAATATCCTGTCACGCTCTCCCTCTCTCCCTCTCTCTCTCTCTCTCTCTCTCTCTCGTTGGTTTCGAGTGTTGAGCCTTTGTGTTTCATTCCTCGCTTGGGCCATCTCTCTTTGGGGGGCGCACCAGCTTTGTGGTACTGAAGTACTTCCCACATGCCGATCCTCGGCATCTTCGAGGCCTGAAGTTTCTTGATCTGGGTCATGCAGTCTTTCCTCCTGTGACCACTCTCTCTTACCAAGTATGAAAAAATAAAAAAATCTCCTTTTTTTTTTCATTTGTTCTCCTGCTTTCTCATTTCGCTTTTATAGAAAAATCCTCGTGTAAGTTTGAAATCCATATCTGACTTCGCTCTTCTTCTCTCCCTGCTTTGGCAGAATCAAGCCGATGGATGTCATGATGCGATGCGATTGAGGCTTGTGTAGGGTGTTGGCTCTCTCTTTGCATGTTCTGTTTGAAAGAGTTGTTTGGTTTGTACCAAAGCCTGGTTTTGTCATTTAGAAGTTAAAGTTTATAGCTGCTGGTGGGATCTTTTAGTTTCATCGAACTCATTGGAGTGCTTTTGTTAGTTTTATGCACCGGAATAAATCTTGGTTGTTTGATTTTCTGTGGGTATTTCCTGTTGTTTGCAAAGGTTTCATTTTTCTTCTTCTTTAAATTAGACTTTGAATCGCGATCCAGGAAATAGCATCAGAGTACTCTACTGATTCTAGTTAGTGCTCTTTGGAAATCGCAGTGTGTACGATTGTAATTTCAATTCTCAGAATCGGATGACTGGAACTTTTCTTTTTAATACATATTCAGTGCTCTCCTGTGTCGTATTATCTGTCCATGTGCTTCTGTGTTGTTTTCCTGAGTAACACCCGGAAGAAGTCGGTCACTGTCTTCTGTAGTACCTAACCTCTGTAGCAGACTATCCAGCTATCAATCTGTTGAATTATGTAGGATGAACGCTGGCGATGTTTTCACCTTCTTGTGTCTGGTCTTTACTTAATTTCATTTCCCAACTTATGGGGTTGGAACGGCTAAAATGACGGTGATTGTCCATTTTGTAGTTCACTTATTATCTGTACACATTATAAAGAAAAAAAGTGCAAAACTTTTTCTTACCCATGGACAGAGAATGAATGAACTCACTTAACTTCGTTACACTGCGATTTGTCAAACGAGTAAGTCTTTATCCGATTTGCTGTTACGTGTTTGCATTTGCTTTGATGTTTGACTTGCTTTGCCTCCTGGTATCACAGGTGTATCAGATGTTCGTTTAGACATTGGCGTTGTCACTCTTGAATGATGCGTAAGGGAAGGGGAAAGGCGAAGAAGGTAACTTCCAGCAACCATGAAGATCCGGGAAGTGGTGACAAAGAAAAACCACTGGCTCAGAAGAGGAGAGGGAGACCACAAAAGCTCTTGAAGGATGAATTAGACAAGGGAGAAGTTGAAAAGATAGAAGAGGAAGATGGTGATGATGCAAAGCTTAGTATCTCTAGCATAGAAAAAGAAGACCGAGCTTTATCAGAGAATGGGAAGAAGAGGAAACGTAACTCACAGGTAAGAGGGAAACTGGATTTGGTGAAAGAGGAGAAAGGCATTGGTACAAGATCAAGTGGCGATGATTTGACCAAGTTGAATGGATTCCGGCATAATGGAAGCAGGCGTAAAAGCAAACCTCGTCGAGCTGCTGAAGTAGGGGTGGAATGCAAGTGAGATACTGGTGGCTAGATTGAAGTTGATGAGAATGCCTTATGTTTGCCTTTGACGGATAAAGCATTTTGCTTTTGCTTGATGAATACCGATGAAGCTCTTTATTTCTCTTTATTTCCATGTTTTCAGGGTTATTATCCTTTTTTAGGCTATCCCTTACCTGATCTCTTTTTGGTCTAGTAGAGCTTTCATAGCATTTACAGCTCTGTAGTTAGTGATGGCTTTTTCCCGTTGAGTACTTCATCAGCTTTGTTAATATGTCATTTGCAAGTGTGTTTATCCAGTCACTGTTACATTTACCCAAGTAATATTCTGGTGATCCTATGCATCATATTTTCTCGTTTCCAGAGGTATTTCTTCCCGTTTTTTATGGAATTCTTGTCCTTTCTGGTTTAAATTGGAGGCTTGGCTTGATAAAGCACCTAAATAGATTGCATCATGGCTACTTCAGCAATAATCAGACAGCTTCATTTGTTTCGATATTTGACAGTTTGGTTGGTGAAGATCGTCATTCTGTTGCTTTAATCTGATGATGTCTTATTGTGTTTGTGAGTTTTAGATTTGTCTTGCTGAAAGTGCAGGTTATCCACTAGCCTTTAAGGCGGCTGTGAAGATTTTTTGTGTTAAATTCAATTCAGATTGCAAGAGCAGAGCTTATTGTGGAATTCACATCTCATTCTTTCTTGTCCTCTTGGATCTCATTTCTGCTCAAAAATTGAGAGAAACATAACTTGTGCAGCAACCAGATGATGCAATTTATACATGTGGCCGCTTGGATATCACAGCATCGGCTCCTGCAAATTTCAAACCTTGAATTTCTCGTGATGCATAGACTTATTCGTCTCTAGCTCCGATGGCTGAAGCAAGTTGGATCATGAAAATTCTGTTTGCACTTCAGCTTGATGTTATTAATGCATCTGTTGCAAGTGCCTTCCATCTTCTTTGGCAGAGGTGGTGATAGCCTCCGTGTTCTTTGGCAGAGGTTGTCGATCACCATAGCTGGATTCAAAGAATTTTGCAATGTATGTCTGTCACTCGTTTTGTACTTTGATATCATAATTTGCTGATGTGTATGCTCCATTATGCATTTACCCTCTGTAACATAGTACCATAGGCATCGGTAGTTCACGGCATCATGCATGGATGAATGAGCTGCGGGTCCATGCAAAGTCCCATCGGTTGGAGGTGAATCATAGCCTTCGCATGCAGGTTTGCCTCTAGTACTAACATATGGTGAAGACCTGAAAGTGCAATCAAAAGGTTGGGAGTTTGCCAGTTTTGAGTGTAATGATCCACACACGAGTTGATACAGAGTTGACAGATGTTTCAACTCTAATCCCAAAGGATTCCTTAGATTATCTGTACTCAATTAGCTTTGTACCTTTCTGGTGATCTTTTCCTGTAATTTTGTCATCGAGACATCCTTGATAAGTAAGGATGAAACAAGAGAGTGGGAACTGCCCTGATAATTAATTGTCGTGAATCCAGATGGGTGCGCTCCTTCCTGCGTATATGTCATCTTGAAGTCCCAAAAATGAAGTGGTAACTGATGTTCGATTCATTCTTGCGACCAAATTCAGCGTTTGGCCTGATCTAGCTGCTCAAGGGTCGTGCATCATTCGTGTTATTCGGGGTTAAGCCACATGATCATCTGAAGTGAAACAGAGTCGTCTTCTTGCAATCTCAGTCTCTGCTGTGCACCAAGCGTTAATGTTTACATGGTCCCGCTAATCATGCTATGCCTGCTTTTTCCCAATTGATTTGTTCGCGGCAAGGACAGTTGGTTGGATTGCCAACTAAGGTGAGCATCACGTGGTCGACTTTTTTTTCAGAGATGGATTAAAGTTGAGATTACTTGATAATCAGCGTCAACTAGAGCACGTGAGGAAAGCAAGATTTAATATCTATATAGCCGTGGCACAAGAAAATCTCCGGAACTCACAATCAAGCGACATCTGTCCGCACGACAGGTGTGAATCCTCGGATCAGTGCCATGTGCACACAGTGAATAGTTGTATGACAAAGATGGCAGGGACGGCGGACCTAGAAGATGGGCTAATTTCCCACCATTCTTAGCTTGAAGGAAGCAGTTCCTCTTCTTCGCATGGTCCGAGTTATGGAAGGTCGGGTACGAAAGCTTAATGGAAAATGAAATTTGGGCGATATTTGTATGTACAAACCATTAAGCAAAAGACGGGTTGTAGTGCAATCTCTCCGACCAGGAACAGAGGAAGCGTCATTCTCGCATGAACAATTGGCAGTGAATGTGCTCGAACCATTATGATTGCAAAGAGCACTGGATTTGGGATTTGGCCAGTCCGCGTGTTTCACACCCGTATCTCCTCCAAAATCATGGGCAACTACCGATGTATGTGTTAAGAGTGCATAATAGAAATTCGATACTTTCGTATGGGAGATCATCTCAATTCAAGCTTAGCTGGACCTACCTTCATTCATTTGGATGAACATTAACCCCCACAACTTCAAGGACACATTGAGGATCAAGATCACACAAAGAGGTCAGCAAGGCCACACCGACTGATGTAGAGCTAAACATCATGTGAGTTATTAAGTGTAATTAAGGGCTGAAAAATACTCAAGTGTTTGAGTGGCTTGAATGTAGTTGTAAACTTCATTGTATGGCTTAATCTAAAGTAGAATTCTTTATTACTTTCCCCATGGATGTAGATGCTAAATTCGAGCCTAGTTAGACAAGGATATGTCGAGGATCACGATTGCACAAAGAGGCTCGCGGATGTAAGTAGAGGTGTCAAAATGGGTCATAAACCCATATTATGACTCACTTTTAGTTAAATGGGTCAAATATGGGTCAAGTTAAAGTTAAATATTGGTTAAATATGGGTCAAGTAAAAATTAAATATGGGTTAAATATGGGTTGAGTGGGTCATTTAACATAGAGCTTAGAGTGAGTTTGGGTTTCTCTACAATAATAATGGCTTTTAGCAATACGGGTCGGGTCGGGTTGGGTATGGATCGGGTGTGGGTTGGGTCAGGTATGGGTCACTAGATTTACATTACATGAATTTGGGTCAAAACGGGTTAAATGGGTCAATATGGGTCGGATCATTTTTGACCCAACCCAACCCAAACCCAACCCAACCCACCCATTTGACAGGTCTAGATGTAAGGCTAAACATCGCGTGAGTTATTGAGTGTAATTAGAGATTGAGAAATATTGAAAGTATTTAAATGATTCGAGTATGGTTGTAATTTTTTGTTTTTTTTTTTTGGTGACATAGGATTTGCCGAGCTTGACTTTCGACTTATGTCTAATCGCCAGCCCACGGCTTGTAGAGTGCACAGTGCATCCTGGACCAAGTGTCAATACCTGGGGGGAGACTAGCCCAACAACCCATCGCCAGGGCCCCCCACGTAAATCGTGTTGACAGCGAGGGGATTCAAACTCTCGACCGTAATGTTGCAGGAGAGAGCGAATGCCACCCGCGTTGCCCACGAGTGGGTGTTTTAATTTTTGTTGTATCACATAATCTATAATAAAATTCTTTGCTACTTTCCCGCGGACGTAAATCCCAAATTTGAGCCTAGTTGAACCCATCTTAACTCAAAAGATTAAGTTAATAAGTTATGGACCAATTAAAACATATTAAGGTAGCGCATGATAACGATTCAGTGCCCAGAAGCAATTTCTAAGCATTTGAAAGTGTTTGGTAACTGTCTAAAATTTTTATTCTTAGGATAAAATTGTGTTACTTTCTAGTCCAAACCATTTTCTTTTAATTTTTTTAGTGATTTTATTACATTTTTCTCATTTTTCTTTTTTTTTTCCCTTCTTTTTTACTTTTCAACTTGTCCTTCTTTCTGCTGGCAATGCCAAGCTTCGACAAGGCTTGCTCAGCCACCGGCAAGGCTTAGCCTTGCCAAGCCACTGTGAGGCTTGGCCTTGTTAGGCTAGGTTGGCGTTGCCCAGCCACCAGCGAGGCTCGGCCTTGTCGGCCCATTGCTAGGTCGGCATTAGTGTTTGCTTGGCTGGGCAACACTGACCTAGTGGTAGGCCAACAAGGTTGAGTCTCGCTAGTGGCTGGGTGAGCTCAGCCTCGCCAAATTTGGGTGAGGTCAACCTCGCCTAGCCACACCAAGCCTCACTATGGCTTAGCGTCGCCGTGGCTTGATGTAGCCGTGGGCCGACGCCCTCACCAGCCTTCATTTGGCCAGTTGTCAGCCATGGCTGAGGCCGACGACTGGCCTAAAGGAAGAAGAAGAAAATGAAATGGAAGAAAAGAGAAGAGAAATGAAAAAAAATTGACCTTAATTCTGGAATTGTTCCTAAGAACAAAAAAATAACTTTTTTTCTTTATTCTTGATTCTATTTTAAATTTATTCCCGAAAACAAAAAATTTGTCAAACGGATTTCAGTTCCAAATCTACTCTCGAAAACAAAAGAATATAAATAATTACTATTTGGCAAGTTGCCAAACAAACCTAACTATTTCAAGTCTAAGTTGGTGGCCAGATTCTTCCCTTGAGATATTCATGAATTTGGGAGTTGCTCATTAATCAATCATTAGCTCAATACCTTTTACTCGAGAGATTGCTAAAATAGAACTTTAAGTGTTAGCTTATCAATATATTCAATTGGATCCATATTCAATTAAAACTTTACGTTAATGAATAATATGCCAATTAAGGTATATCAATTATTTCGCATCATTCACCCAACCACGGGTAGCGCAGTTGGTGTGCGTTCTCTCCCTCATTGTCGAGGTTAGGAGTTTGAACTCTTTCGTTGCTAAAGTGTTGTAAGAGGGGGGTTCTGGTGTTGGGGTCCTGGGCTAGCCTCCTCCGAGGTTTACGTCTAAATAGCGGCTTGCAGCGAGGCTCGACGGTGCCACCGGGCACTAGAGGGTCGTGTGCTCCCCCGAAGGGATGAGTTCCGGTGGTTCCTCGGTATTAATTTTTTTTTTTTTCGCACCATTCTAATTTTTTGATGTGAAACTTTTTGGCATAATTTACTCGTGTAATTATATATAGGTAGGACCAAATCTAACCCCTCGAAAAGATAGGGTTCTGTACATTAGACACTTGTTCACGTTAGCCGAAGAAATAGTATGATAATGATTACCTCGGAAGATGGACAATGGACATACGTGATTGACGAATCATGGAACGCCAAGATGGAACCTTTTCAAGGGCTTGACTTGCAGATGGCAAACTGAGTCTTCCTAAAGCGCCACGTGAGCTGAAGAAGCACGAAACTTTCTGAATTTTCAAAATGAAGAAGGACATGGCGGCTGCTCGGTCTCGAGGTTTAACTGAGACTGTAGCCTTTGATTTTTGGTGCTGGTTGGTGCGGAAGCTTTTCTTTGATGGGGCAAGATTTTGTCCTGCGTTGGGTAAGATGATTCATCCATTTGAAAATTAAGTCGAGACGTGCTTTCGTTTGTATCTTGAAATGATTTTACATTTTTATCGCTCGCCACGTGCTTGCAAAATGTAGTCGATTTGGCTCTAGCTAGACCTCAACAACCGGGGGACATTCTTCGATGCATTGAGTGTATTTGAGTCTAATGCATCCCTTTCCATAGATCATGTGAATCTTAAATAGGACTTGACAACATCAAGAATTCAAATGTATTAAACTCATATGCACCCGGATCATCTAAGAATATTTTAATAGTTAGACCATCATTTTTCAGGAACCAAGGAGCTTAATCATCATCATCATATTACTATTAGTATGGTCATTCTTATTACCGTCATTATCACAATTAAAATGATCATTTGCCAGCTCCAAAAGATGAAACGCATCGGTCCACAAGATAGCTCAACTGCATTCCCATGCTCGCAAGTAAAAGATATGCAACTTGAAATTCGATGACGTATATATCTACGTGGAGCCTCAAACTGGGTAATCTCCAGGTTGAGCTTTTGAACTTTGATCAGGGGAATCATTTCGATAAGCTATTATTTATAATTGAACCGCCAGATTAATGTGGCGATCCAATAGAGAAGATCGACTTATCTGTACTATGTATTGTTTCATGCTGCGATTGGTTTTTCGTGTGTGCTAGGTCAAGTAGAGCACCAATCTTCATTTCTTCTTTAACCGAGGCTTAATAAGTCAATGCTTTTCTTGCCACGAGAAAGTTGGACTAGCTTCATACTTCATATAGCATGGACGATTAGAAGTCTATTAACAAAGCAACGTCATTATCTTAACTTATCTTGGTTTGGGAATTGAAATTGCCAAGCTAGCTATCCGTGCACGAAATAGAAAGTCCAGAAGGAAGGCTCCTAACTGGTCCATTAAGATAAACCAAACAATGGAATCCATCAATTACTGAAAAACGTTTACCCCTCTTTTAGATTTATTCACCTACCTGGTTTTTGTTGCCGCACGTGAATTGGACGTCGGATCTCCCTAGTGGCTTGTAAATCATTTTGGATCAAAACAATTTGCATAGACCATAGGCATAAACTTAAACGTCACGGACGTAACAACATGGATGTTTAGATAATTAGATCTGTGTAGATCTCTCAATAAAATAACAAACAGACTTTGATTGATTGATAACACTCAGTCGCAAGTTTGACCACATAGGAGGTTTGATACTTTAAAATATGGAGGGCCTTGTGAGTGGTGTAAGCAAAAATTAGTAAATTAGCACGACTAAATCAGATATTGCCGAATTAATATATGATGAGAAAGTGAAATCATCGAATTAGTCATGCACCTCAACTTTTTGTTTGAAACTTACTTTGAATTTGGGTAGAACAATGAAGTGATATTTTGAAGTGTAATATCACTTTTTTTAAGGATTTATTTGCCCTACTAAATTACTAATGGTCACTAACAAATTTCCCCAATGATACAATAAAATCTCGATAAGAATATTAGTATTTCCCCAAGATCTCTCAAGGGAAATAATCCGAAAAGATGACTGTAGTTTTGGAAAGAAGACTTGAAAACACTTGATGAACATTCATCCCAAAACTAAAGTATTTATCTCGATCTTAATCAGTAAAACAACCCTTTGGAAAAGTTTCTAAGTGAACCGGTATGATTGCAAAAGACCATTCGGGAAAGGTTGCTAATTGAACCGTTGTGTTTTCAAAAGATCCTTGAAAAGACATACAAATTCAGAATTGAAAATAATAATAATAATAATAATAATAAGGGCAAATACTACCAAAAACCCTAAACTATGCCCATTGTGACAATTTTACCCTGAACTTTTTTTTGTGTCACCAAAAATCCCAAACTATGCCACTTGTGACAATTTTACCCTGAACTTTATTTTGTGCCATCAAAGACCTCAAACTATGCCATTTGTGACAAATTTATCCCAAACTTTTTGACTAAGGGGCATTTTCGTCATTTTCTATTTTTTTTCTTTCTCTTGACAGAGGGAGGCCAGCGAGGGTGGCCTCACCAGCATCGGAGTCGAGGAGAGCCGCTCTCGCTAGCTTGCCGAATCTAGCATGGGTGGCCCTCGCCCTTGCCAGATCCGGCGAGGGCGACCCTTACCTGGGTTGGGCGAGGCAAGGAAGGCACTCGCCCGACGCCGATGAGGGCCGCTTGAGCCTCGCTGGTGAGGGCCTCCCTTGCCTTGTCGGACGTTGGCGAGGGTCACCCTCATCAGATTTGGCTTGGGTGGCCCTTACCCGACGCCGACGAGGGCCGCCTGAGCTCCTTCGCCTTGCCCGACTCAAGCACCCTTGCCTAGCGAGCTTGGGCAACCCTTGCTCGACGCCGGCGAGGTGCATCCAGGCCTGGACGACCCTCGCCCGACTCCGACGCCGGCGAGGGCGGCCTTGCTGGCTTTTTTTTGTCAAGAAAAAGAAAATAGAAAAGGAAAAAGGACGAAAATGCCCTTTAGCCCAAAAAACTTTGGGGTAAATTTGTCCTAAGTAGCATAGTTTAGGGTTTTTGATGGCACAAAAAAAAGTTCGGAATAAAATTGTCACAAGTGATATAGTTCGGGGTAAAATTGTCATAAGTGATATAATTTGGGGTTTTTGGTGACACAAAAAAAAGTTCGGGGTAAAATTGTTACTGAGGGCATAGTTTTGGGTTTTTAGTGGTAGTTGCCATAATAATAATAATAATAATAATAATAATAATAATAATAATAATAATAATAATAATAATAATAATAATAATAATAATAATAATAATAATAATATTAAAAAATAAAATTCTAAATTTCATGATTTTTGAAAATATTGAATGAACAAATACAACATTTCGACTAATAAAGGCTAACAAAAAGGTTGCTAATTGAACCGGTATATTTTCAAAAGATACTTTGAAATGACATAAAAAATTGGGAACAAACAAATAAAATAATAATAATAATAATAATAATAATAATAATAATAATAATAATAATAATAATATTTTTAAAAATAATATTCCTAATTTCATAATTTTCAAAAATATTGAATGAACAAATTGAACCTTTTGACTAATAAAAGTTAACAAAATAAGTGTACAAAAAAATATGAAACTAATAAATACGGAGTTAGCACTAAGTGTGCCTAATAATTGTGCTAAAATTGCATAGCAGCACGCAAGTATTATAATGATTAGCCGACACCCAACATTTTCTATGAGAAAACTAGAAAAATTCGCATTTATAAAGTGGTCCATCTCCTCTCAACTTTTTTATGTGGGACAAAAAAAAAGTAATTCTTTTTTGTCTTTCAAACAAACACCCAACGCTTTCTTAGCTAGGCAAAATTTCAATTTGAAAAATGCATAGTTAACTAGAAGAAATCATAGCAGTGAGACATATTTTCATCGACGTATAAGACGTACTATTTTGATGGGACAAGAGAGATATACTAAAGTTCTCTTTTCTAGGGGTAGGAGAGTGAGTTTATAAATCGGCATATTGATGCAGTGCGCACCAGGTAATCATCTGTCCTTATCCAGCCACGTTTTCTTTCATGAGTGAAAGCGTGCTGGAGATTACCCTTGAGGGTATCTGGTGAGACCGCTATAAATATAGAGAAAAAGAAACCTGGCCTTTGGCAGTGAATGTGTGATATTAGTCATGGCGTTTCCTGCTCTTCGTGAACTGCTTTTAGGGTTTCTTGTCATCGTGTTTTCACTGAGTCATTGTTTAGCTGCCGGAAATAATAATACGCGTAAACCCGGCAACTATGACACCGTTTCACTCAACTGGAGCAGTTTCCCACCCGGTTTTCTTTTCGGAACCTCATCGTCTGCTTATCAGGTGATCACTCTCGACCTAGCCCTGATTTTTTTTTTCAATTTATTATTTCGGACAATATCAAGCTTGTCGTACTTTTGATTTTTCGATTGATATCAGTCATTCCACGTCTGAAACTTTTTCAGTATGAAGGAGCAGCAAATGAAGATGGAAAAGGGCCAAGTATTTGGGATTATTTCACTCACAAATATCCAGGTCTCTCTCTCGCCCCCTTTCACTTGAAACATTGTTTAATGTTTGTATAATAGTCATATCAAGCAACCTTCTAACGATAAAGAGATCGAATTTCTCTAAATGGAAGCCAGATGAATGCAATATTCAAATTTGTGACACATGAAAAAGTGCAAGCAGCATAGAATACGCTGTTGTTTAATACAAAAGGAAACAAAAGAGATGCCATTGTCTTTATGTTGCATGTTGTAGGTGTCGAATAGGTTTGGAAACTACATTTGCACCTGCAAATAAGTGGATAGGAAAAGAGAACTCAGTTCAAATATGTACAGAAAGATGTGTGTAAACCTGTGCATAAGCCCGTGGTGATAATGAAGACATTCAACCTTTCTAAGTATTTGAAATAGAAAAATTTTATATTAATTCCATTTAGCGCACATTCATGCAACTTACAAGCTATATCCGGAGAAGTTATTGCATGCACTCGATGTCGTTGTCCTATACAAAGTGAATTGTTAGGTCTTGCGGGATCCACACAGCCCACAAGATCTAACAGATTGAATGCACCAAGACTCATGATTCGGATTACCTTGTAGGCTTCTCTCTATGTGCACACACCCCATAGTGAGGCTCACAATAATATATCTTGTCGTGAGATTACCTACCGATAGTACAAAAAAGGAAAGCAGAAGCTAGGCTAAGTGAATGTTTTTATTTAACTTTAGTGAAAAGGCAAAATCTTGACACGGAGATGCTTGGAGCCACTTTTCAAAATTATATAGTCAAAAAGTGAGCATTATGTTGGTCTAAGATTTGTGTCGTTTCGGATTATTGAATAATTGATTAAGTAGATAACAGTTAAATATAGGTAAAAGGCAAAAGACCTCAGTAGAAATGTGAGATATCATTTTTTTTTGGGAAGTTCACCTCGACATTTTAAAAGATAAAAATATCCTAAACATGTTAATAGGGAGAGAGAAATACTTTCCGGATGGCATTAGCTTGTCGGGGAAAATCGAAAATAACATAAATTTTGGTGAACGTGATTAAGTTGTAATTTGTGTAGATCCTTTTAAAGTTACCATTTTATTCATTATTCACTAATAAAACCACCATCGTTAATCTTATGACATGCGCGAGCTTTTTAATTGGAATTTTCTAAGTAAAAAGTTGAGAATTTCATTGTTGCACCAAGATCATGTGAATGTGGGTCATACTCTTCTTATATACAAATGTCTTTTGGCGGACTCTGTCCGTCTCGCTCTGTCCCAATTGAACCTTGTCATATCTTTTGCCAAATAGAGTTTCTTCGCTGTCGTCATGAGCGTGACTAATCAAAAGGAGGAGGAGAATAAGAAAAGTAAAGATGGCTTTTGTCGGGGCTTGAAATGGTCAAGACGCGGAACCCTGTGACTGAAAATTCATAGTCACGAGTAACAAGAATAAAAAATCAAACATTTCTGAATAGATAATGTTTTAATTGTGTCGTGGCTCGTAAAAAAATAAGACATCTGATTAGTTCAATGGCACTGTTACCTTATTTTTATTATTATTAATGTTTCGTTTGGTAAATGACAGAAAAAATATCTGATGGGAGTAATGGAGACGTGGCTATTGATCAGTACCACCGATACAAGGTACTCATACTTGCACGGACCAAAAAAATTAAATATATTTGAGATTTCTTGAGGCCTTATTCTTTAGAATTATGAGGTTAATTACTATTACAATAGTTATTACTATTAGAATTTTTTTTGATCAATTGGCTGTGTACAGGAAGATGTGGGGATAATGAAGGAAATGGGGTTGGATGTCTATAGATTCTCAATCTCATGGCCTCGAATTCTACCTAGTAAGTTAATGTTGTTCTCACGACGAAAGAGAAAATCGTGTGCAATCTTTATTTTATCCTAAGTACCAAACATTATTAATCGTTTCGCTACGATTTTTCTTGACACGGGAATGTTCAAGAGGGAAAGCTAAAAGGAGCTATCAACAAGGAAGGAGTGCGATATTATAACAACCTCATCAACGAGCTCCTAGCCCACGGTCTCACTCACTGTGCTTCAATTCGATTTTTCCCAAGTGTCTGGTTTTCCTAGTGCATGTTTAGTCACATAATTTCTCTAAGTATGCAATTTGAATATTTCCAGTATGTTCTTGTTGGCCTTATATGACATGCAGGTATTCAACCTTTCGTGACATTATTCCATTACGACCTTCCTCAAACCTTAGAGGAGGAGTACGACGGTTTCTTGAGTCCTCGTGTCGCGTGAGTCGCCATAGAATTTAATAGCAATTTTTAACTCAGATAACTTGAACGATTGTTTGATTAATGTTGTCATGTAGGGACAATTTTCGCGATTATGTAGGCGTTTGTTTCGAGGAGTTTGGGGATCGAGTGAAGCATTGGATAACTTTGAACGAGCCTTGGAGTTTATGCTATTTCGGCTACACGACTGGGACAGAGGTGCCCGGGCGGTGTTTGGCATGGCAGATGTTGAACTGCACGGGCGGTGATTCTGGCACGGAACCGTATATAGTCGCGCACCATCAGATTCTTGCTCATGCCGCCGCGGTGAAGTTGTATAGAGAGAAGTACCAAGTGGTCGGATAATTGATCAAGAACTCATCTTAGTAACTGTTGAGAAAACTCCTAGTTTTGATGTTAACAAAACATTTTATGAATGATATTTATATCTATCTTTCGAAGGAAAAGATCACAGAATGACATAGGCTTTAAAATCTGCTGATGACAGAAGATAAAGCATGAGATGTCTTTGAGTCTGACCGTACCAGACGGAAGACTTGATCAGACTGAGATTTTAAGTCGACCAGGACAGGGCGAGATTTTGGGTCCGATGTACTGGAGGCGAAAATCTAGGCGGACTCGAACTTAAGTACAATCGGACTTAAGATTAATCTACAAGATAAGATCACCAATGGTAAAGTATTTCACTTATCTTATTTATGTTGATTCTGTTATATTAATCTGATTGGCTGGATCAATTAATGGACAACTTCCAAAGAAGAATAGAGCACTTATGGAAGCCCAGATTTTGATTGTATGAGTGAATAGAATCTAAGGGATCTGATCTACCTTCAACAGTAAAAAAGACTTGCCTTATAAAGTCTGTCCAAGAAAGGGAAGACTAAACTTTCAAGGAAAGAGCCAACGGTCGAGTGTGGCTTGGAGAGTATTTAAGGATAGGCTGAGACTTAGGAGGTAGAGTAGATGAACATAATTCCAAAGCTGATTCCGTTCTTCAACTGTTGTTTATAGTGTGAATTTGAGTGATCTCAGTGTATTACAAAAGAGAGTGACTTAGTGAGACATATCATCACAAAGTACGAACACTTGAGAGTGTGTAATCACCGTTGATCATATAGTGAAATACAGCCTATTGGCTGATCGCCCGGGGAGTGGACGTAGGCTTGTCTAAAGCCGAACCACTATAAACAGTGTTTGCAATCTTCTCTAACTTTCTCTACTTAATTTCTATTTGTAGATTGCAAAAGTTACATATATTTGCGCGAATAATCCCTCTACACCTATTCACCCCCCTCTAGGTGTTTATACTAGTTACATCAGTAACTACTTCGGCTTAAAAGCAATCATGCAAGAAATCGACATGATTATTAGCATTTCATGATGAATTTTGCAGGCTTCTCGAAAGGGGATAATAGGAATAACGTTGGTGTCTGGTTGGCTTCTGCCTTACTCTAATGCAAAGCCTGATAGAAATGCAGCATTAAGAGCTTTGGATTTCAATCTCGGCTGGTGGTTACTTGCTCCTTGAATTATAACTACTTCTCATAAATCTCACACTCCATCATGTCACTAATCATACTTAATTATTCTCGTAATTTTCATGCATCGTAGGTTCATGGAACCGATCACGTATGGCGACTACCCACACAGCATGCGTGCTCTTGTCGGAGGCAGACTCCCCAACTTCACAAAGGAGCAGTCTTTGATTGTAAAAGGGTCGTTCGACTTTCTCGGAATGAACTATTACACCTCTGACTACGCAAAACACGTGCCTCCTCCTAATTCGCCTCCAAGCTACCTAACCGACAGTTGCGTGAATGAAACGTGTAAGAGGGATGGTCTCGATTTGCAATAATCAATGACAATATTGAGCGATTAAAGTCCATTCTAATTCAAACTTATGTTTCTTGTGTAGCCGAGCGCAATGGAGTCTCAATTGGTCCACAGGTTTGTTCATGTATACATTTTAAATTGTCCTAAAAGTTGTCCTTTTACTAATCGTGCTCTCTTGTGTTGAGCTTAACTGAACATGAACAGCATAACTGCTATCGTTAATTAATTTAACTATTGTTGCTATTGCTACAGGCTGCTTCCAGTGGGCTCTATGTGTATCCCAAAGGAATATGCAGTCTTTTGCTCTACATAAAGCAAAAGTACAATAATCCACTCATTTACATTACTGAGAATGGTAAGCAATAAATATCATGTAATAATCACTATTACGATGAAAAGTAAACACTCTTCGGGTCATTAATGCCTCTCTTCCTTGATTTTTAGGGGATGATGAATTCAACAACTCAACGCTGCCCCTGGAGCAGCAGCTGTCCGACTACATGAGAATCGATTATCACTATCGCCATCTCTTATATCTCAAAGAGGCGATTAAGTAAGTTTGTCATTTCACGGTACTCTTTTTGCTAAAATCACGGAAAAAGAAGCATTGGGAGGGCTTTGAAATGCTAGTTTCGCTATTTCACGAGCTGGTTTTAGCTTTTGGCTGATGTGGGGTTCGTCCGATTTTGTCGTAGGGACGGCGTGAGGGTGAAGGGCTACTTTGTGTGGTCGCTGCTGGACAACTTTGAATGGGCTAGCGGCTACACCGTTCGATTTGGCATCAACTACGTCGATTTCCAGAATGGGTTGAGGAGAATCCCCAAACGCTCAGCATATTGGTTCAAGAGCTTTCTCAAGAAGTATTGAAGATGAGGACATACATACAGACATTACAAAATAAACTAATGTTCTTGTCAAGTTAACCGAAGAATCCATTAAAGATGTAATTGTCATCTCCTCGAATAATACAATGTACTGGCTTGATTCAGAAAGCAATTCAAATTTGACCAAATATCATTGGACAAGCGTAAAATTAAGAGTCTTTAGATGACAAGAGAAACTGTTTCGAGAAGTTCAAAACCCTAACAAGTCCGGCTGTCACTGTTGCTGAAGGTAGCCCGCCCGCCCATGAGGGACGGCTTATTTGACCCTAAAAGCCCTTTGACAGATGGCTCTCGTCGTCGGGATGGCCTGGCCGTCCCTCCAGTATGAGCACAGAACGCGATGGCTCTTCAGTGCGGCGCTCACGTAATGCGTCCGTTCCTTAGTATTAGACCTTCCTTATGGTTTCATGGCTGACACATCATCGTTGTGGATAATGCGATCGAGTCTGTTGACTGACGCCAGGAAAGACAGACCGTAGGAAAATTCTTACCGACACTAAAGTCCAAATCACGAGGGTGGGGGCTCTCCGGATATGTATTTGGGATATCGGGAATCATGCTCGTGGGATGACTAAGAAACCGTTGCTAGAAAAATACAGAAGAAGAAAACAAATGCTTACTGGCTCAAAACTGGCGGTGACTCCAGCCTTTATTTATGAAAGGAAACGAGGAACAGAATCAGAAGCAGAAGATAGAATATGGAGAAAAAAATGTTTTGTATTCTGTATCATTCAATGTACAATTGATGCAATTTATAATACAAGAAATGTACAAGAAAGGAAACGAATCATAAAATAAATCAGATCCAATATTGAAAAGATCTTGATTTATTTAGAGTATCAATTCCAATCGTGATCGGATATCGCATATCTTCCAACACTCCCCCTCAAGCTGGTGGCTTGTAGATATCCAAGACGCCTAGCTTGCTCAACAGATATGCGTGTTGTCTCTGGCAAAGAGGTTTGGTGAAGACATCCGCAGACTGTTCTGTAGTCCCAATTCCTCTCGTCTTAATTATTCATTCTTGGATTTTTTCTCGAGTGAAATGGCAATCCACCTCTATGTGCTTTGTTCTTTCATGTATTATAGGGTTGGATGCAAGTTTGAGTGCTGCATCATTATCACAGAACAACTTGGTTGGTACCTTAATCTTCACTCCAAGATCCTGAAGCAATCCTCGCAACCATACTATCTCACAGGTGGTCTTTGCCATGGCTCGATATTCTGCCTTTGTTGAAGATAGTGACACTGTTGGTTGTTTCTTTGTCTTCCAAGAGAGTAAGGATTCCCCAAATTTAATACAGAAACCTGTGACGGATCTTTTGCTCATAGGACACGTTACATAATCTGCATCACAATAGGCCGTCATTTCCATATTACACCTTCTAGAGAGGAGTAATCCAAGTCCCGAACATTTCTTCAGATACTTCATGACCTTCAGAGCAGCATTCATATGTGATTCCTTGGGCCTGTGCATAAACTGGTTGAGTGTTTGAACTGCATAACATATACCTGGTCTGGTCATAGTCAAATATATGAGCTTTCCAACGAGCCTTTGATATTTTGATGGATCTTCAAGTGTGAGGTCTTCATCTTGAGATACCCTTTCATCATAATCTGCCGTAGTGAGTTTGGTGTTTTGCTCGATTGGAATAACAGCCGGTTTGCAACCTGATAAGCATGTTTCTGATATAATCTCCAATTTCCGCTGGCTGAGAGAAATCCCTTGCTTGGATTGGGCAATTTCGATTTCCAGGAAATATTTGGGAGATCCCAAGTCCTTCATATGGAAGGTGGAGTGCAAGTATTCTTTGAGCCCCTTTATGGCATTTTCATCATTTCCCATAATCAGTATATCATCAACATATATCATCAAGTAGATAGATGACATACCTTTGGTCCATATGAAAAGGGCATAATCATACTTGGACTGTCTGAATCCTGCAGCTTGAGGGAGTTAGCAAATTTGGCATACCACTGCCTGGAAGCCTGCTTGAGCCCATAAAGGGATTTGCGGAGACGACATACTCTATCCTCCCCCTGTCTCCGTAAACCCTGTGGAAGTTCCATGTAAATTTCCTCATCCAAATCCCCATGGAGGAAAGCATTGTGAACATCCATTTGATATAATTTCCAATCTTGGAAAACTGCAACCGATAGAAAAGAGCGGATTGTAACGTCTTTGGCTACAGGGGAGAAGGTTTCATGATAATCGAAACCTTCTCTCTATGTAAATCCTTTAGCCACAAGTCGTGCTTTGTACCGTTCAATTGTTCCATCTGCCCGATATTTGATCTTATACACCCACTTACACCCAATTGGTTTCCGTTGAGGAGGCGAGGTTACAAGTTCCCATGTTTGATTCTCCATTAGGGCTTGTAACTCTGCTTCCATAGCTTTCTGCCATCGTGGGTCAGTGTGTGCTTCATCATAACTAGAGGGTTCTCGTTCTTCAGATATGGAACAAATGTAGTGTTTATGTTCCGGAGATAATTGGTTAAAGGAAACATAAGACGAGATGGGGTATGGAATACTTGGTAGATCTTTGGCAGCACAAACATAGTCCCTGGTCCATGTTGGTGGACGAGTGATTCGTCCAGAGCGTCGTGGTGGCTCCTGTGATGATGATTGTGAAGGATCCATAATATCTTCTGATGCAGGACTAGGAACTTCTTCATTGGATATATTCTCCGGTATTGTTTCCATCATCATTGGAGAGGGAATATCTTCATTGGATGTTAAAGGACTGCCTGAATTTCCAGGAGATCTAATCAGAAAATATTCAGGCCTTTCATCCTCATTCAGGGGTGTAACTTTGTCTCTTGGCGTTTTCCTTTCCTTCGAAAGATATTTTTCTTCAAAAGGAAAAATGTCTTCGTGAAATGTTACGTCCCTGCTAACAAAGAATTCCTTTGTGGATGGATCGAATACATGGTATCCCTTTTGTAAACTCGGGTATCCCATAAATATACAATGCCTGGCACGGGGACCCATCTTGTCCCGAGGTCCCACTGTGGTAGCATAGCATAAGCATCCAAAGATCCTCAAATGGTCGAGTTCTGGTTTCTTCCCAAAAAGCACCTCAAAAGGACTCCGTCCGTTGAGAATTTTTGTCGGCATTCGATTTATCAAATACGCTGCCGCTATTACACAATCTCCCTAAAATTCTTCCGGAATGGATGCTTGAAACTTCAATGCACGTGCAACTTCTAATAGATGCCTGTGTTTTCTCTCGACTACCCTATTCTGTTGTGGGGTATATACACATGAACTTTCGTGCAGGATGCCATGTGATGAGAAAAGAGAAGCGCAATCATGATTAAAAAATTCCTTCCCGTTATTTGTCCGAATGCGCTGAATAGGCTTCTCAAATTGATTCTTCGATAAGGAAATAAAAGTCCTCAAATTTGGGAAGACTTGATTCTTAGATTGCATAAGAAAAATCCATGTGGCTCTAGAATAATCATCCACGATAGTAAGAAAGAAACGAGAACCATCATGGTGTGGTATATGATAGGGACCCCATACATCGGCATGAATTAAAGAAAGAATGCTATTTGCATGACTATTGCTAATAGGAAATGGTGCACGTGATTGTTTTGCCAAAGGGCAAATAGGACAATGATGGAAAGGAAAGTGAGAACTATGACTCATTCTTGAATGCAAAAGAAAGTCTTTATCATTGGTAGTCAGATTACACAATGATTGTTTATTCAAGGAATTGCAGGATAAATCTAAATTTCTTGGATGGCTATTCCAAAAAAATAATCCTTCAGAGAGATTACCCAAGCCCATCAATTTGCCAGTCGAAAGGGCCTGAAAGAAATAGGTATCAACATTGAATAATACTTGGCAGGAATTTTCTTTGCAGGCTCTAGACACGGAAATAAGGTTGAATTGGAAATCTGGGACATAAAGGACATTTTCTAGGGTAATTTGTGGATTGAGATTAACTGTCCCTATTGTGGTGACATGAGTAATATTCCCATTTGGCAATTGAACAGAAATAGGAATATCCAATTTTCTATGAATATCAGAAAATAAATTCTCATTGTAGACAATATGATCACTAGCCCCTGAATCAATTATCCAAGCATTTCTGGAAATTGAATTTATCAGGCAATGAGATATACCTGAGAAACTGCTTCCTTTGTTGGAAATGTCCAATTTTTGCAATGCCTGGATAATTTGCTGATACTGCCCATTTGTAATAGGCTGATTTAAATTTGAGCCAGTGACTTGATATGCTGCAGCAGAAATTTCCTTCCCCCTTTTTTCTTTTTCTCCGGGTTTGCCATGTAATTTCCAGCAATTTTCAATTGTGTGATGGGGCCGCTTGCAGTAATCGCAAAATAATTTTCCTTTTCCCTTTGAAAATTGCCCATAACCTTTTGATCCGCCCGAAAATTGCCCACCGTTGGATGCTTTAAATCCGAAAGCATTTCCACTGTCGGATTCGGGCGCCTGATCAAATACTTTGGAGTCGTCTGATCGCAACGTTCGATCTGGGCCGTCCGTTCTAGAACCTTTAAAAAGGCGCGATCCTCCTAACCCTAACCCTTCCGATCGCCGCTCCTTCTCCCGATCTGGGTTTCCGTGGTTTGATTCCCTCTACTCGTCGCGAGCTGCGAGCGTGATGCTCTCTCCTCCTTTCGCGTTCTCTGGTGAAATGAGCCGTTGACTCTCCTCTTGGACGGCCAATTGAAAGATGTGGCCGAGCGGTGGTACTGGGTCCATCGCCAGAATCTGCGATCTAAAGATTAGGTATGAATCGTTCAATATAAGGAGGAATCGGGTCGTTTTTTCTCTGTCTTTGATGGCCCTGTACTGCTGCAAGGTCGCCTCAGTCCCGTTGAGTTTTTCTTCTGCTGCTTCTAGTTCATTCCAGAGCGCGGATAATTTGTTGAAGCATGCTGTAACACTCATGCTTCCCTGTTTTAATTCAGAGAGTGCTTGCGTGAGCGAGAAAATTTTCGCCCAATCTAGTCTTCCATACATTTCCTTTATGTCGTCCCACATAATTTTCGAGTCTTCTGTGGGTGGTAAGCCGGCTGCAATCTTTGGGTTTATGCAATTTCCTATCCACGTTCTCACTAACTGGTTGCATTTTCTTCACTGTCGTGCCATTTTCTCGTCGGTCGGAACGGCGACAGAACTGTCGATGAACTTGTCCTTCTCCTTGGTAACGAGAGCCCGTCGGAACTCTTGTGCCCAGGTCGAGTATCCTTCAGGTCCCGTGAGAGGGTGGCTTATGAGCCGCAACTCCGGTCCATTCGCGGCGGAGACGTACAAGGCGTCGCCGGGTTCTGGTCGTCCAGTGATGGCCGCGATGGAATACGGCAAGTAGCCGGGTTGAAAAGTCGGGTAGGATTTACACCCGTACCCGGATTTACGGATCCGCCCGGAAAACCCACATTCGATCCTCCTGACCCGTTTGACTGCCTCGCATCCGCGATCGGAATTTCTGGCCTGCCCGTCTGTGAAATCCCAGGCCCATTGGTGAAGTTTGCCCCATTATTGGTTGGTGGGCTTCCATGGGACTGGGCGAATCCCTGGTAGCCCACATTCCCAGGCAGTGATGGATTTGGGCTTGGCCCAAAATAAAGTGGGAAAGGTATCCACTGGTAAGGATGGCCCCTCATGGGCTGGCCCGCAATGGGCTGCTGGCCCACAATGGGCTGGCCCGTGATGGGCTACCCCAAACTTGTCTGAGCCTGGGTTTACTGCTGGTCACCAGGGATTTGGGCCGACGAGTGTTGATCTTGGGCTTCTGATGTAATGACATGCTCCGAATCTGATGGAAGATCACGAGCCATTATGGATAAAAAAAATTCTGTCTTCTGCCTCTTTAATGAAAACTTATTCCTTTGTCGAGTGTTTGTTCTATTTGTAGGTCAGAACCTCCGGTCAACAGGCAATCCAGCTGAAGCAATTAAGAGCAGATCGCTCTGATACCATGAAAGGAAACGAGGAACAGAAGCAGAAGCAGAAGATAGAATATGGAGAAAAAAATGTCTTGTATTCTATATCTTTCAATGTACAATTGATGCAATTTATAATACAAGAAATGTACAAGAAAGGAAACGAATCATAAAATAAATCAGATCCAATATTGAAAAGATCTTGATTTATTTAGAGTATCAATTCCAATCGTGATCGGATATCGCATATCTTCCATCAATTTATACTCTATCTTGAGTTAATCAATGAATGGACCCGAAATCGAAACTAATATTTCAAGGGATACGCAGATTTGTCAGATTGCGACGTTCGTTATCGGAGTCAACTGATGCCGCATCACGACAGGAGCTGGCTTGACAGCTCCTCCAGAATTTTGAACTCTCTCTCTCTCTTAAACGGCGGATTATCCAACTTTTGTTTACTTAGAACAGCTAAAACGTTTAAGCTGTATTTCGTCGATTGGATAAAAGTCATGATAAGATAACATATCCTATCCCGTGTTTGTTAGATGTCTAGGATAGGACTTGATCAACCCACCGCAGACTAATCCGACATACACCTTATCCACCAAGCCTAATTTTCTTCTTAAGATAAGAACCATGCATCCGGCATGTAATTATTTTTCTCCCCTCCTAACGATTTTTCGACTTTCAAAGTCTTTGGGCAGAAGAGATTTTCATGTTATCAGCGGTTCCAGCATTCGACATTGGCGTTTGTAAGTTGCTGGAGATTTACCTCAAAACGCCGTCTAAAGTACGTCGACGGTTCACTTGAATAGTCTTGCAAAACTGTCCTCATTTCATTCAGAAAAGACGACATATAATAAAGCCTTCCGTTCAAAGTTGGAATGGAAAAACATCAACCTCTTATTTATTAACCTTCAGAGTATTTATACTAATTATCACAGAAAATAATGGGTTTGAAAAGTCACCAACGTCAATTTTTACAAATAGAGACCCGGTCAAATTTTGTATAGTTGATCCTACTAATGTATAGTCGATCATGTCAATATTGTCCAAATTTTTGTTAAGTGCCATTTGGGCATAAAAATGGGTTACCGTCCACTTTTGATAAATTTACCTAAAATTAATTTTTCGATCATCAAAAATCCCAATTGTTATATTTGTGACAAATATACGAAGAGTAAACTCCCAAACCGTTACATCAGTCAACTTTCATATGTCATTTAACTTAGCAATTTGACTATAAAATTTAATAAAAACTAAAAAAGAGTAAATTTATGACAAGAGTATCAGTTTAGGGTAAATTTGTTAAAAGTGTACCAACTTGAAGATTTTAGTGGTCAAAAAATTAGTTTGAGGTAAATTTATTAAAAACGTGCAAGTTTGGAGCTTTTGTAGTATTAACCCTTTTTTTTCAATCACTTTGAATGAAAATGAAAAAAAAATATTGAATCGACTCATTTGATCTCAATGATTGAATCATAATAGATTAAACTTCTTTGGAAATGATATGATTTAATGTAGGAGATTTATGTTTTTTTTTTCTGTTCATAAGATTTATGTACTTGAGCTCCAACGCCCCCGTTTTTTTTTAACTTTATTTTCACCCCATTGGAATTAAGTAAAGAAAAATTTATTAAGAGAAAACATTTAAAAAAAGGTCACTCAAAGATCATGCATAATAATATCCTTATATCTCCACACGATCTAAAACACGCCCTCCCCATTTGTCTTAGGGCGCAAATGATAATATTTATGGCAAGAAATTGATGTCCGGAAGAAAAATAAATTTTTTATTTCTATTTCCGGATGAGTTTAAGCCAAAAAACACGTTTGATAATTATAAAAAATTTATATTCTTGGAATAGAAATTCGTTTGTAATCAATAAAATTTCACTTTCCCTAATGGCGGTGGCAGCAATGGGAGGGGGCGGCGGCGGCGGGCGGGGGTGGTGGTGGTGAGCGGCGAACGGCCAAAAATTCCTTCGGGTGAAAAGTAAGAAAGAAAGAAAGAATTTCTGATTTCTATTCTAGAAATAGAAAAGTAAAAAAAATTTGTTTATGATTTCTATTCCAAACCTATTTCTTGAATAGAAATCTGTTCCAAAAATAAAAAAATGAAATTATTTTACTAAACGGATTTATATTCCACAAACAAGTTTGAAACAGAAATCTATTCCAGAAATAGAAACAGAATAGTTACCATACGTAGCCTTAATCTTAGCTTGTTTTCCGCATGGAAATGTGAATGGGTTTTCCTTGCATTTGCCATCTTTTTGGTCACTCCCTCTCTATAAATACAGCCAAAGCCAAAGCCAAAGCCACGGTCTATCCTAAAGAAAGTGCGTCGGTCATGGCGTTTCGTGTTCATGAACTGATGCTCTTGTGCATTCTAGTCCTCGTGAGCTCAGCGAGTCACTGCAAAGCTGAGCATGGCGCCTTTAAGCCATCCGATTACGACACCATCTTGCTCAACCGAAGCAGCTTCCCTGCCGGCTTCCTCTTCGGAACCGCGTCTTCCGCGTACCAGGTAGATTAGATTCCATCGTCGCCACTTTCTTTCCATCCCCCATTGTTATACCTCGGAGAAAGTGAGTCCATTTATGCATGCTGCGTGGTTGTTCCTTTTGTTGTCCAGTATGAAGGTGCAGCTAACGAAGATGGTAGAGGGCCAAGCATCTGGGATTATTTCACTCACAAGTATCCAGGTCTCTCTCTTTGATATTTTCCTAATTATAGTTGTCCATCCTTCCATTTCTTACGTGATTTGTCTTGTCACTACCGAATCAAAACTGATCTGACCAACAGGCCGTTATTACATGTCATTAATGACTTGTCATGACTTGAGGATTTTGGTAATAGGCTATCCTCAAAACACATGTCAAACCAGCAGTTAAAAGATGTTTAGTTTCAGCATACTCTTTTTCTCTTGTTATGCATGTTTACGATCTTGAGAATTGGAATTTTTTGAATGAAATATGCTCAGCAAATATCATAGATATACTCTTTAACGAAACCCTTTTTAACGATGATCAGTGTTTGTGTTGTGAATGATAGGTAAAATAGCCGATCATAGCAACGGGGATGTAGCTATTGATTCGTACCATCGGTACAAGGTACATCATCAGCATCGGATACCATGAATTAAATTTGATGTTGGCCAAAGAATTGGAACCGGAAATGCTCGATGCCTAATGATTAATTTGCTTTCTTTTTCTTTTCTCCAGGAAGATGTGGGGATAATGAAGGAAATGGGGTTAGATGCCTACAGATTCTCAATCTCATGGTCTCGAATTTTACCAAGTATGACCAACAAACATTATTGATTAAAGTCCAATTGCACGAGGTTAGAAAAGCTCTGTGCTTAGTCATGCCACTTGTGTTGACTTTCCATTCTGTCTTTGTGTGGGGGAAATTTTCAGAGGGAAAGCTCGAGGGAGGCATCAACAAGGAAGGAGTGCAGTACTACAACAACCTCATCAATGAATTCCTTGTCCACGGTCTTGGCTTCATTTCATTTCTTTTACTTGTTCATTTCTGTTTCATATCATTTATATATAATCACTCCCTAATAAGTAGAGATTTTCTATTATTATTATTGCAGGTATTCAACCTTTTGTGACACTATTTCATTGGGACCTTCCCCAAGCCCTAGAGGAGGAGTATGGTGGTTTCTTGAGTTCCCATGTCGTGTAAGTCAAAAGAGTTTTATTCCTTAACCTTAGTTGTGAGAACTTAGGTTGAGATTTATATTTTGCTACCGCCTTGATTAGGGATGATTTTCGGGACTATGTGGACGTCTGCTTCAAGGAATTTGGGGACAGAGTCAAACATTGGATTACTCTGAATGAGCCATGGTCATACGCTAGCATTGGGTATGCCTACGGACGGTCGGCACCGGGCCGGTGCTCTGATTGGCAGATGCTCAACTGCACGGGTGGCGATTCAGCTACCGAGCCATACATCGTGGGACACAACCAGCTTCTTGCTCATGCCGCTGCTGTTAAATTGTATAGAGACAAATATAAGGTCTCCAATCTCTTGAAACTTTATAACGACTCATGATTAAGTGCAATCAAATTAATCTTTCACCTCTTAATCAATCGTATCATTGAGATGGACCGAAACAATAAAATTAAAAAAAGGACTCAATCTACCAACAAGAAAAAAATGCTTGTGGATTTCGAATTGATGAAGCAATAGAACATCTAATGGGAGTTTAAATGATGAAGCAATAGAACATCTAATGGGAGTTTAAATTGACTTGTGCAATTTGACTGAAAAAAAAGTGACTTTTGCAGGCTTCTCAAAAGGGAGTAATTGGAATAACATTGGTTTCTAATTGGATGGTGCCTTACTCAGATGCAAAGCATAATCAAAATGCAGCGCTAAGAGCCCTGGACTGGATGTTGGGATGGTGAGTGTGCTTCCCCAACTACCAAACTCACACATAACGTGCACCCAGAATACATGGTTTGAATTTCATAAAGCGAGTACTTGGCAATTTGACGAAATGGTGAACCATTAGAAAACATGTGGTTCCTTTTCAGGTTCTTGGACCCGATAACGTATGGCACCTATCCACGTAGCATGCGCTCGCTTATAGGGAAAAGACTTCCCAAGTTCACGAAGGAGCAGTCTCTATTAGTGAAAGGATCATTTGATTTTTTCGGGTTGAACTACTACACCGCCAACTACGCAAAGTACATGCCATACTCGAATGCTTTGAATTCAAGCTACCTAACCGACGCTAGGGCGAACCTCTCAAGTAAGAAAAATAATCTCTATTTGGAGGACATTAATCATGGTCTCGACGAAGTTCTTTTCTAATAATTTCATAACAGTTTCTTGTAGCTGAACGTAACGGGATTCCAATTGGTCCAAGGGTACGTTTAAATCCTCATGCAACCCTATTTTGTTACACTCTAGATTTGCTACTTTTGTGCCTCTTAGGGTTCATACCCTATTTGAGTATATTCAGATACCAAATAGAGTAACTAAAACTTGAGAGAATTAGGTAAATTTTTGTGAGTACATGTTCATGATCCTACTATGAATGTTATTGCAGGCTGCTTCGAGTTGGCTATTTGTTTATCCCAGTGGAATACAAAGTCTTTTGATGTACGTAAAAACTAAGTACCAAAATCCACTCATTTACATAACTGAGAACGGTGAGAAACATTACCCCTAAATGATCAATTTACTAAAATTGTGAGTAAATAGTTTTTTATGATTAATTACTCTCTCTCACACCCCATGTCTTGGTTTTGGGCCATCAGGAATCGATGAGTTCAATAACTCTACATTACCATTGGAGCGACAATTGGCTGACTACGTGAGGATCGATTATTATTATCGCCATCTCTCATACCTTCGTAAAGCAATCAAGTAAGAAATTCTATTTTCCTAATTTTTATGCAATTTTTTCTTGTGCAATGACCTTTTCTTTTCCAGTTTTCCGCATCACACATGACATGACATGAGACATGTGGGAAATTTGTCATAGGGACGGTGTCAACGTGAAGGGCTATTTTGCATGGTCGTTTCTAGACAATTTTGAGTGGGGCTCAGGATACACCGTCCGATTTGGGATCAACTATGTCGACTACAAGAATGGCTTGAAGAGATACCCGAAACAATCAGCACTTTGGTTCAAGAGCTTTCTAGACAAGTTTTGATTCGAGAATCCATCGGATACATATGACATATGTTACGATGATCTCAATAAATAAGGATGCGATGGATTCTTATGTAGTAAATAATCCTGAATAAGCCATCACTTCTGTTGGCGAGTTTCGTAAGAATAAGTTATTCAATATGTTGCACTATTTCAGAGGATTTCGCTAATAGATTGTCAAATGCAAAATAAACTAATGTTCTTGTTAAATTAACCGAAGAATCCATTAAAGATATAATTGTCATCTCCTCGAATAATACAATGTACTGATTTGATTCAGAAAGCAAGTCAAATTTGACCAAATATCATTGGACAAGCGTAAAATTAAGAGTCTTTAGATGACGAGAGAAACCGTCCCGAGAAGTCCAAAACCCTAACAAGTCCGGCCGCCACTGTTGCTGAAGGTAGCCCGCCCGCCCATGAGGGACACCTTATTTGACCCTAGAAGCCCTTTGACAGATGGCTCTCGTCGTCGGGATGGCCTGGCCGTCCCTCCAGTATGAGCACAGAACGTGATGGCTCTTCAGTGCGGCGCTCACGTAATGCGTCCGATCCTTAGTATTAGACCTTCCTTATGGTTTCATGGCTGACACATCATCGTTGTGGATAATGCGATCGAGTCTGTTGACTGACGCCAGGAAAGACAGACCGTAGGAAAATTCTTACCGACACTAAAGTCCAAATCACGAGGGTGGGGGCTCTCCGGAGATGTATTTGGGATATCGGGAATCATGCTCGTGGGATGACTAAGAAACCGTTGCTAGAAAAATACAGAAGAAGAAAACAAATGCTTACTGGCTCAAAACTGGCGGTGACTCCAGCCTTTGTTTATACTCTATCTTGAGTTAATCATTGAATGGACCCGGAATCGAAACTAATATTTCAAGGGATACGCAGATTTTTCAGATTGCGACGTTAATTATCGGAGTCAACTGAGGTCGCATCACGGCGGGAGCTGGCTTGACAGCTCCTCTAGAATTTTGAAGTCTCTCTCTCTCTCTCTCTTAAACGGCGGATTATTCAACTTTTGTTTACTTAGAACAGCTAAAACGTTTAAGCTGTATTTAAATGATCGGATAAAAGTCAAGATAAGATAACAAATCCTATCCCGTGTTTGTTAGATGTCTAGGATAGGACTTGATCAACCCGCAGACTAATCCAATGTACACCTCATCCACCAAGCCTAATTTTCTTCTTAAAATAAGAACCATGCGTTCGGCATGTAATTATTTTTCTCCCCTCCTAACGATTTTTCGACTTTCAAAGTCTTTGGGCAGAAGAGATTTTCATGTTATCAGTAGTTCCGGCATTCGACATTGGCGTTTGTAAGTTGCTGGAGATTTACCTCAAAACGCCGTCTAAAGTACGTCGACGGTTCACTTGAATAGTCTTGCAAAACTGTCCTCATTTCATTCAGAAAAGACGACATATAATAAAGCCTTCCGTTCAAAGTTGGAATGGAAAAACATCAACCTCTTATTTATTAACCTTCAGAGTATTTATACTAATTATCACAGAAAATAATGGGTTTGAAAAGTCACCAACGTCAATTTTTACAAATAGAGACCCGGTCAAATTTTGTATAGTTGATCCTACTAATGTATAGTCGATCATGTCAATATCGTCCAAATTTTTGTTACGTGCCATTTGGGCATAAAAATGGATTACCGTCCACTTTTGATAAATTTACCTAAAATTAATTTTTCGATCATCAAAAATCCCAATTGTTATATTTGTGACAAATATACGGAGAGTAAACTCCCAAACCGTTACACCAGTCAACTTTCATATGTCATTTAACTTAGCAATTTGACTGTAAAATTTAATGAAAACTAAAAAAGAGTAAATTTATGACAAGTGTATCAGTTTAGGGTAAATTTGTTAAAAGTGTACCAACTTGAAGATTTTAGTGGTTAAAAAATTAGTTTGAGGTAAATTTATTAAAAACGTGCAAGTTTGGAGTTTTTGTAGTATTAACCCGTTTTTTTCAATCACTTTGAATGAAAATGAAAAAAAAATATTGAGTTGACTCATTTGATCTCAATGGTTGAATCATAATAGATTAAACTTCTTTGGAAATGATATGATTTAATGTAGGAGATTTTATGTTTTTTTTTTTTCTGTTCATAAGATTTATGTACTTGAGCTCCAACGTCCCCGTTTTTTTTTAACTTTATTTTCACCCCATTGGAATTAAGTAAAGAAAAATTTACTAAGAGAAAACATTTAAAAAAAGGTCACCCAAAGATCATGCATAATAATATCCTTATATCTCCACACGATCTAAAACACGCCCTCCTCATTTGTCTTAGGGCGCAAATGATAATATTTATGGCAAGAAATTGATGTCTGGAAGAAAAATAAATTTTTTTATTTCTATTTACGGATGAGTTTCTAAGCCAAAAAACACGTTTGATAACTATAAAAAATTTATATTCTTGGAATAGAAATTCGTTTGATAATCAATAAAATTTCACTTTCCCTAATGGCGGCGGCAGCAATGGGAGGGGCGGCGGCAGCAGTGGCGGCGGGCGGGGGTGGTGGTGGTGGTGAGCGGCGGACAGCCAAAAATTCCTTCGGGTGAAAAGTAAGAAAGAAAGAAAGAATTTTTGATTTCTATTCTAGAAATAAAAAAGTAAAAAAAAAATTGTTTATGATTTCTATTCCAAACCTATTTCTTGAATAGAAATATGTTCCAAAAATAGAAAAATGAAATTATTTTACCAAACGGATTTATATTTCGCAAACAAGTCTGAAACATAAATCTATTCCAGAAATAGAAACAGAATGGTTACCATACGCAGCCTTAATCTTAGCTTGTTTTCCGCATGAAAATGTGAATGGGTTTTCCGTGCATTTGCCATCTTTTCGGTCACTTCCTCTCTATAAATACAGCCAAAGCCAAAGCCAAAGCCACGGTCTATCCTAAAGAAAGTGCGTCGGTCATGGCGTTTCGTGTTCATGAACTGATGCTCCTGTGCATTCTAGTCCTCGTGAGCTCAGCGAGTCACTGCAAAGCTGAGCATGGCGCCTTTAAGCCATCCGATTACGACACCATCTTGCTCAACCGAAGCAGCTTCCCTGCCGGCTTCCTCTTCGGAACCGCGTCTTCCGCGTACCAGGTAGATTAGATACCATCATCGCCACTTTCTTTCCATCCCCCATTGTTATACCTCGGAGACAGTGAGTCCATTTATGCATACTGCGTGGTTATTTTGTTCCTTTTGTTGTCCAGTATGAAGGTGCAGCTAACGAAGATGGTAGAGGGCCAAGCATCTGGGATTATTTCACTCACAAGTATCCAGGTCTCTCTCTTTGATATTTTCCTAATTATAGTTGTCCATCCTTCCTTTTCTTACGTGATTTGTCTTGTCACTACCGAATCAAAACTGATCTGACCAACAGGCCGTTATTACATGTCATTAATGACTTGTCATGACTTGAGGATTTTGGTAATAGGATATCCTCAAAACACATGTCAAACCAGCAGTTAAAAGATGTTTAGTTTCAGCATACTCTTTTTCTCTTGTTATGCATGTTTACGATCTTGAGAATTGGAATTTTTTGAATGAAATATGCTCAGCAAATATCATAGATATACTCTTTAACGAAACCCTTTTTAACGATGATCAGTGTTTGTGTTGTGAATGATAGGTAAAATAGCCGATCATAGCAACGGGGATGTAGCTATTGATTCGTACCATCGGTACAAGGTACATCATTAGCATCGGATACCACGAATTAAATTTGATGTTGGCCAAAGAATTGGAACCGGAAATGCTCGATGCCTAATGATTAATTTACTTTATTTTTCTTTTCTCCAGGAAGATGTGGGGATAATGAAGGAAATGGGGTTAGATGCCTACAGATTCTCAATCTCATGGTCTCGAATTTTACCAAGTATGACCAACAAACATTATTGATTAAAGTCCAATTGCACGAGGTTAGAAAAGCTCTGTGCTTTATCATGTCACGTGTGTTGACTTTCCATTCTGTCTGTGTGGGGGAAATTTTCAGAGGGAAAGCTCGAGGGAGGCATCAACAAGGGAGGAGTGCAGTACTACAACAACCTCATCAATGAGCTCCTTGTCCATGGTCTTGGCTTCATTTCATTTCTTTTACTTGTTCATTTCTGTTTCATATCATTTATATACAATCAATCCCTAATAAGTAGAGATTTTCTATTATTATTATTATTGTAGGTATTCAACCTTTTGTGACACTATTTCACTGGGACCTTCCCCAAGCCCTAGAGGAGGAGTATGGTGGTTTCTTGAGTTCCCATGTCGTGTAAGTCAAAAGAGTTTTATTCCTTAACCTTAGTTGTGAGAACTTAGGTTGAGATTTATATTTTGCTGTCGCCTTGATTAGGGATGATTTTCGGGACTATGTGGACGTCTGCTTCAAGGAATTTGGGGACAGAGTCAAACATTGGATTACTCTGAACGAGCCATTGTCGTACGCTAGCGGTGGGTATGCCAACGGACAGTTGGCACCGGGGCGGTGCTCCGATTGGCAGATGCTCAACTGCACGGGTGGCAATTCGGCCACCGAGCCGTACATCGTGGGACACAACCAGCTTCTTGCTCATGCTGCCGCTGTTAAATTGTATAGAGACAAGTATAAGGTCTCCAATCTCTTGAAACTTTACGACGACTCATGATTAAGTGCAATCAAATTAATCTTTCACCTCTTAATCAATTGTGTCATTGAGATGGACCGAAACAAAAACAAAACAAAAAAAGGACTCAATCTACCAACAAGAAAAAAATGCTTGTGGATTTCGAATTGATGAAGCAATAGAACATCTAATGGGAGTTTAAATTGACTTGTGCAATTTGACTGAAAAAAAAGTGACTTTTGCAGGCTTCTCAAAAGGGAGTAATTGGAATAACATTGGTTTCTAATTGGATGGTGCCTTACTCAGATGCAAAGCATAATCAAAATGCAGCGCTAAGAGCCCTGGACTGGATGTTGGGATGGTGAGTGTGCTTCTCCAACTACCAAACTCACACATAACGTGCACCCAGAATACATGGTTTGAATTTCATAAAGCGAGTACTTGGCAATTTGACGAAATGGTGAACCATTAGAAAACATGTGGTTCCTTTTCAGGTTCTTGGACCCGATAACGTATGGCACCTATCCACGTAGCATGCGCTCGCTTATAGGGAAAAGACTTCCCAAGTTCACGAAGGAGCAGTCTCTATTAGTGAAAGGATCATTTGATTTTCTCGGGTTGAACTACTACACCGCCAACTACGCAAAGTACATGCCATACTCGAATGCTTTGAATTCAAGCTACCTAACCGACGCTAGGGCGAACCTCTCAAGTAAGAAAAATAATCTCTATTTGGAGGACATTAATCATGGTCTCGACGAAGTTCTTTTCTAATAATTTCATAACGGTTTCTTGTAGCTGAACGTAACGGGATTCCAATTGGTCCAAGGGTACGTTTAAATCCTCATGCAACCCCATTTTGTTACACTCTAGATTTGCTACTTTTGTGTGGTCTTCTTAGGGTTCATACCCTATTTGAGTATATTCAGATACCAAATAGAGTAACTAAAACTTGAGAGAATTAGGTAAATTTTTGTGAGTACATGTTCATGATCCTACTATGAATGTTATTGCAGGCTGCTTCGAGTTGGCTATTTGTTTATCCCAGTGGAATACAAAGTCTTTTGATGTACGTAAAAACTAAGTACCAAAATCCACTCATTTACATAACTGAGAACGGTGAGAAACATTACCCCTAAATGATCAATTTACTAAAATTGTGAGTAAATAGTTTTTTATGATTAATTACTCTCTCTCACACCCCATGTCTTGGTTTTGGGCCATTAGGAATCGATGAGTTCAATAACTCTACATTGCCACTGGAGCAACAATTGGCTGACTACCCAAGGATCGATTATTATTATCGCCATCTCTCATACCTTCGTAAAGCGATCAAGTAAGAAATTCTACTTTCCTAATTTTTATGCAATTTTTGCTTGTGCAATCACCTTTTCTTTTCCAGTTTTTCACATCATACATGACATGACATGTGACATGTGGGAAACTTTTCATAGGGATGGTGTCAACGTGAAAGGCTATTTTGCATGGTCGTTGCTAGACAATTTTGAATGGAGCTCAGGATACACCGTCCGATTTGGGATCAACTATGTTGACTACAAGAATGACTTGAAGAGATACCCGAAACAATCAGCGCTTTGGTTCAAGAGCTTTCTAGACAAGTTTTGATTCGAGAATCCATCGGATACATATGACATATGTTACGATGATCTCAATAAATAAGGATGCGATGGATTCTTATGTAGTAAATAATCCTGAATATTCCATCACTTCTGTCGGCGAGTTTCGTAAGAATAAGTTATTCAATATGTTGCACTATTTCAGAGGATTTCGCTAATAAATTGTCAAATGCAGCGATTTCTTTCTTATGTATCTCAAAGGGAAAGCCATTGGAGTAATTGGCATATTTCCAATGCAGCTAAACTCAAAACCAAAATGTCTACCAGCAGAAAACTTTAATGGAGATAACGTCAGTAGTTAGATACGGAATGTTTGGTATCGTATATAATTTAGAAGGAAGGAAGGGAATTATATTAGATAAATGGGAAAATATACATATTCTAACTAACAATACAGAATGGAATAACAATACAGAATGGAGGATTCTATGACTCTTCAACATAGACACCAAATCTACCAAAGCTTTATTTTTTTCTTAAGATAAGAACCACGCGTTCAGCATGTAATTAATTTTCCCCCTTCCTTATGAATTTTCAACGTTCAAAGCCATGGACGGTATGAATTTTGATATTATAAGCAGTTCATGGAGATTTACATTCGACATTTGCGTTTGTAAGTTGTTGGAGATTTACCTCAAAATGCCGTCTAAAGTACGTCGACGGTTCACTGGAATATTCTTGCAAAACAGTCCTCATTTCATTCAGAAAAGACGACATATAATAAAGCCTTCCGTTCAAAGTTGGAATGGATAACATCGACCTCTTTTTTATTAACCTTCAGAGTACTTATACTAAATATCACAAAAAATAACGGGTTTTGAAAGTCGTCAACGTCATTTTTATATATAGAGACACGGGTCAAATTCGTATAGATGATCCTACTAATGCATAGATGGTCATGTCAATATCGTCCAAATTTTCATTACGTGCCATTCAAGCATAAAAATGGGTCACCGTATACTTATGATAAATTTATCTTAAATTAATTTTTTGACTGCAAAAAATCCCAAATCGCTACATTTGTGACAAATATATCCTCTATTAGATTGGATTAATATCATAAAATATACAAAATCAGTACAACTGTAACAAACGGAGAATAAAATCATAAATTGATATATTAGTTAACCACCACGTGTCATTTAACTCAATAATTTGATAGTAAAATTTAATGGAAACTGTCGCGACCTTCCCATGGTGATTCACCATGGGAAGACTAATGGATTACTAAGTTCGAAAACTTAGTGCAGACTCTCCCAAGCCCTGCCGATCGCAACTTGATACTCAAAATTTAACATTGTTAAACATGCAATTTTATTCAGTTATGAGCCGCCACTAATCAACCCCACTAATCAATTAGGGTTGATTAGAAACCCAAGTAATATATGGTCTAAGGTGGAAAATATCATAATTTTTTTTAATTTAATTAAAATGAATGGGGTAAACCAATTCTACGGAATTGAAATCAGGAATTGAATTTATTATAGGACTTATTCCATAAATTTAGAAGATGCCATGTTGCCACTCGGACTCGAACCGAGATGCTCTAGCACTGCTTCCTAAGAGTAGCATGTCTACCGATTTCACCATAGCTGCGTACTCGAAATAATAATAATCTATTATTATTTAATCATCGAGATTGAAGGAGTCAATTCAATATTTTTTTTCATTTTCATTCAAAGTGATGAGAAAAAACTCCTTTCGTTTCAATGTGGGAGAATATGATTACGCTAAGTTAAACTAACGCCCTTTCGATACCATTTCTCTTTAAGTTTCAAAAATATTTTTTTTGCAAGCAATCTTGGTTGATTTTAACCTAGGCCACTAACATGGAAAAGAGTGGTCATGCGGATCCTAATCAATAACATTCAATAGGTTCAAAAGGATAAATGTAAGAATCATGATCAACCGTAAGGCAAAACAAGCTATAACTAAAAATGCATGCCTTAAACATAAATTCTAAATGAAATGACATCTAATTTTTTTGAATTTTTTGTAAAATTAATTATGTATGACTTTAATCTAGATTTAACATGCATGATTCTTACTCTAACGACATATGCTATGCAATTCAAATGTCTTAGCTCTAATGACATGTTAATTGAAAACTATTATAACATATGTGCAATCTATATTATATGACACTAAATATGCATGTGCTATATGATGTGGGATGAATGATATATTTTGCCATATGCATATGCATGATCTTTTTTTTCATTTTTTTCATTTTTTAAATCAAAATCCGAAACTAAGCTAAGTCTAACTAGAAAATTTCATCTAAAAATATTATGTAAATCTAAGATGCAACATAGCTACTACACTATCATGCAATCAAACTACCATGCGATGCAATGTGAAATTTTTTTGTATTTTTATTAACGAAAATTTTTATAAAACCAACGCAAACAATGATTACAACTATATAAACATATAAATCATCACGACTAAAGACGGAAGATTACGATAATCAAAAATCTAATCCGATGTCTCTTGGCTCAGTATTTTTTGATTACCAACATGACAATTTTCTTAATCGGATAATGCCTAACAAAATCCACAATCACGATCAACATCAAAGAATTGTAAACTATGTAACAAATTAACCAAATTAAATTCTGTGAAAGAAATTACCTAGTTCAGAAAATCTACTTTTGAATAATGGGATCAGTGAAAAGGATGCGAGGATAATGATGAACTCGCGGATGGACGATCATTGGGAGATTATTGGTGCGCAATGCTTCCATCCGTAGCGCCGACTCAGTTGGCGACAACAAGCATGGACACCTGGGGATTGTTATCCACTTGGGATGTTGCTAACCACTTCAAATCCTGCAAAAAGATTAACAAAAATGGTCGCTTCGGATGAAGGAAGGCGATGCCCGATCGAGAACGAGCGATGGCTGAACGACGCCGTCCGTGATGTCAGTAAAGCTGTGGGAATCGCTGGAAATCGTGGCGGAAAAGGAACGTCGAGGATGATGATGGACTCATCTGGTGAGGCGAAGCTCCACAATTGGCTGGTCTTACTGATGAAGGAGCTGGGGTGTTGAGAAATGTGAGAGTTGACAAAAAAACTAGAGGACAACACTGAGTGATCCGAACTATCTCTCCCCCTCTCTCCTTTTGCTTGGTCAACATTTTTTCTATCCTTTTTTTCTGCAAGCCGCAACCCAGTCCCCCTAATGGGATGAACTCTCGCCTCTTTCTTACTCTTTTTTTTTAATTTTCCCTGAATCCCCCTTTCACTCCTCTCCGTCCCCCTCTTTGTTTTTCGAGTTCTTCCAGCCTTTTTTCGTCCCCCCTCGAATCGTCTCACCTCTGGCCTCTATTTATAGAGGAAAAAAAATTTGTTATTCAGCAAATATTCTCATTAATTATAGCATATATTCACTCAACAAACGATGATTTTCCGAAACCGCTCAACCGAAAATTGATTTTTTGTTCAGCAAATATTTCCCTTGATTGTAGCATATATTCACTCAACAAATGACGATTTTCCGAAACCGCTCAACTGAAAATGGCTCCAAAATTTAAAATCCTTTTCAAAGATCAAAATGAAATGCTTAATATATGTGATAAATAATCTAAATTTAGATTTTAATAGAAACGAACAAAAAGTAAATTTATTACAAGCATATTATTTTGGAGCAAATTTATCAAAAGTGTTCTAATTTGGAATTTTTAGTGATCGAAAAATTCGTTTAGGGTAAATTTATCAAATGTGCATTAATTTGAAATTTTTCATAGTATTAAATTTTTTTAAATCACTTTGAATGAAAATGAAAAAAACAATATTAAATTGACTCTGTCTGTCTATCTCTGCAAGTAAATCATAATAGATAAAACTTTTTGGAAATGATATGACATTACATATGTGGGAGATTTATGTACTTTTTTTTATTTTGGTCATGAGATTTATGTACTTGAGCTCCAACGTCCCTTTTTTTTTTTTAACTTTATTTTCACCCCCATTGGAATTGAGTAAAGAAAAATTCATTAAAAGAAAATTTAAAATAAAAAAGGTCTCTAGGAGATCATGCATAATTATATCTTTATATCTCCACACGACCTAGAACAAGCCCACCCCATTTGTCTTAATCCCAGCTCGTTTTCCACGTGGAAATGTGAATGGGGTTTCCTTGCGTTTGTCATTATTTCAGTCACTCTCTCCCTATAAATACAGCCGAAGCCGAAGCCGAAGCCACGGTCTATCCCAAAGAAAGTGCGTCGGTCATGGCGTTTCGTGTTCATGAACTGATGCTCTTGTGCATTCTAGTCCTCGTGATCTCAGCGAGTCACTGCAAAGCTGAGCATGGCGCCTTTAAACCATCCGATTACAACACCTTCTTGCTCAACCGAAGCAGTTTCCAGGCCGGCTTCCTCTTCGGAGCTGCGCCTTCCGCATACCAGGTAGATTAGATTCCATCGTCTCCACTTTCTTTCCGTCCCCCATTGTTATACCTCGGAGAAACTGAGTCCATATACACATGCCGCGTGGTTATTTTGTTCCTTTTGTTGTCCATGTAATATTAATATGTGATCCCATATTTTGGGGTATAGTTTTAAATAAAACTTACCATTACTATAGACCCGCATTTTTACTTTTGACGAACGGTTATTCCACGTGCGGTTTTTTCCACGCTTCGTACCTTTTCGTGATAACCATCCACTCGGTAACCGTCTTGATGGGAGACGGTTTATAAAGACGAACGTTCAATTTTGAAGAGTGAACACAAGGTCTAACACAAACCCTTTCATTTGGAATACACCATCAGTACACAAGAGGATTAGGTTAGTAGAGTGCGCCCTAATCGCGGTCGGATCACCGTGAAGTTCCCGTGCATTTCTGACGAATGCAAACTCGAATAATAACTGGAGGTTAGATTTGTTTTTCCGATCCTATTTCCACATAAGACTATTGTGCTTGAATTTTGTTCATCAAGCATGGGAAGAATATTCTATTTGATCTTCTTACATTTGGTATCAGAGCGTGTTAGTGCCTCTGCCTTGTTATTGCGAATTTTTGGGTGCATTTTTCGGAATTTAAATGGACAGTAAATCAGAAAATGGGGTTAAGAGAGAAATTTGTCATTTCCGGCGACCCATCGCCCGGCTTCAGACCAGTACGGTTGCACCGCCATGGGGTAAAATGGCTGTAACTTTTTCCGCCATATTGGTGACCGCCGGAGGCTAATCACGCGACGGAATTCGCAGTGGCTAAGGACCTGCATGGTAACGCTTTCGGAAACCGCTGTTTCTGTTCTTTTGTTCCCAGGAGCAGATTTTTTGTTTCCAGGAACAGAAATGTGTTTGGTAAATTTTTTGTTCCCCGGAACAGGTTTGGAGTAGAAATCAGAAACAAAAAAAAGTTGCTTCTTGTTCCCGGGAACAATTTTAAGAAACAGTTTTTTTTCCTTTCTTTTTTTTCTTTTTTCTTTTCTTTTCTTCTTCTTCTTCCTCTTCCTCCTCCCACCCCTCAGCCGCCCTATCGCCGCCCCATCGCCGCCACTGGTGAGCTGCCGGACCTCGCCCGACCACCGGCGAGGCTCAGCCTCGTAGATCTGGGTAAGGCCAAGCCTCGCCTAGGCGGCTCGAGGCCGAGTGAGCCTCGCGCTGGCCGAGCCTCGCCCAGGCAGCGCGAGGCCGAGCGAGCCTCGCCCAGGCAGCGCGAGGTCGAGCGAGCCTTGCCTCACCTAGATTTGGGGAGGCGAGCGCCTTACCCGCCGCGGCGACAAGGTCGAGCAACACGAGGCTCACCTAGATTTGGGGAGGCGAGCCTCGCCCAGCCGCCGCCGACAAGGCTCGAGCCTCGCCAGCGGCGGCCAACAAAAAGAAGGGGAGGAAAAAAAAGAAAAAGAAAAAAGAAAATTAAAAGAATAAAAAAAATTGGAAATTTTTACCAAATGCATTTCTGTTCCCAGAGTAAAAATTTTGAACAGTTATCAAATGCCTTCAAATGCTCAAAAATTGTTCCGGGAACAGAAACAAAAAGGGAATTTTGCATAAAGGGAATTTTGCTTGATTCATATCAATTTCTTGATCATTTTCGCCGATGTTTGGGTCTATGTGGTCGCATCGATGTGTTCTCCGACACCCACTAATTATTTTGGTCTAAAATCGGCTGCTGGAGGAGACCCATTCATCGAAAGCACAACAAAGACAGGGAATATTGGTGGAGAAGCGCGAGGGGAAGAAGGCGCGTGGGCACAACGCATGTGCACACTGCAGGCACATCCAACCCACACGCGCGGCAGTTGCCGAGCACGTGCAGAGCACGCGCTGCTAACTTCCCGATTTTACATTTCTACCCCCTCCTTTTCCCCGTTATTACAAAGTTGCCCCTAACCCGATTATTTTACAATTTTGCCCCTTGCCAATTGAATTTACGATTCTGTCCTTGGGCGAATGAATTTATTGTTTTTTCCACTGATTAATGTATTTACTGTTCTGCCCTTGTTGTGTTAAATTACCATTCTGCCCTTGATGCATTTTGTGAGTATTTTATGTATGAAATTAAAATGTCTAGTGATCCATATATTTTTAATTAATTAGAGAGTAGCCACGGCATCTTTAATTAGTTAAATTATATATTAAGAGCCTTTTGATCACATTTGGAAATGGACATTGATTGTAATTAATCTTATTAATATGATGAATTTTATCCCACATGAATTTTCATTATATTAATATGATTAATTAGGTTGAAATATTATATTAGTTTTCTTAATTTACCCATAGGGATTAAGAAAAGGAAAATAATATGATAGTTTCTTCATAAGGTTATTATGAATCTATTTAAATTAAAAACTTAGCTCACAAGCAGTTTTTATGTTATGTGATTCATATTTTATGCCATGTTTTACATTGGTAAAGCATGATTTATGTAAATTTTTCCTCATATTTTGTGACATAAGCATGATTATTTGATATGCAGTTTGCAACCTGTGAATTTCTCTGAATTTAAGAGTGATGTTCCTATGCTGAATGGTGAAAACTATAAAGTTTGGAATGAGTTAATTCTTCTTCAATTGGGGTGTATGGACATTGACTATGCTATAAGGAAAGACGAACCACCTGCTCCTACTGATACGAGCACTGCAGCTGAGATAGCCCTTTATGAACAATGGGAGCGGTCCAACCGCCTTAGTGTGATGTTCATAAGGCCAAGATTGTCTCCTAATATCCGTGGTTCAGTTGCTCAGCATAGCAATACTAAGGCTTTATTGGAAGCCATTGATGCGCAGTTTGAGAGTTTTGTAAAAGCGCATGCTATAACCCTGATTATGAAGTTTTCATCTATAAAGCTCACTAATGTTAGAGGTGTGCGTGAGCACATCATGAAGATGAGGGATATTGCAGTTCAGTTGAAAAACATTGAGGATGAGATATCTGAGTCTTTTCTTGTGTACTACATTCTGAACACTCTTTCACATCAGTATGCACCTTTCAAAATCTCTTATAACACACATAAAAATAAATGGTCAATTAATGAACTTATGACCATGTGTGTTCAAGAATAAGAAAGGCTGATTATGGAATCAGGAGAAAGTGTTCATTTGGCAACACAAGGAAAGAATAAGTATCATGGCAAGAAGAAGGGAAATGGTAAAATACCTCCCCAAGCTGACATTAAGAAAGAATCCAAATGCTTCTTATGTAGAAAGAAAAGGCATATGAAGAAGGATTATGTCAGATTTCAAGCCTGGCTCGAGAAGAAAGATAATCCAATATCCTGTGTTTGTTATGAATCTAATATGGCTAATGTGAGTTGCAACACTTGGTGGATTGATTATGGTTCTACAATTCATATTTCAAATTCCTTGTAGGGTTTTCAAAACCACAGGAAGCCAGTGGGAAGTGAACAATGCATCTATTCGGGAAACAAGATGCGTTCGCATGTGGAAGCTATTGGGACATGCAGTTTAGTTCTCGATAGTGGCTTTGTTTTAAATTTGGAAAGGACCTTTTATGTGCCTAGTTTCTTTAGAAACTTAATTTCAGTTTCAAGACTTGTACCTTTGGGTTACTTTTTTCACTTTTCAGGTTCAAATTTTACTTTGTTGTTTGAATCTGAAATTGTTAGGGGTGATACTTTGTCTGATGGTCTTTTTCGAATTAATTTGCAAGACAATGCTTATTATAGTGCGATGCATGTTCATGATAATGCTGGTGTGAAACGATGTATTGTGAATAAAGATTCCTCTATGTTGTGGCACCGGAGATTGGGACATATTTCCATAGAAAGAATTAAGTGATTAGTAAATGATGGAGTACTTAGTACCTTGGATTTTACTGATTTTGATACTTGTGTGGACTGCATAAAGCGAAAGTAGACCAACAAGACAAAGAAAGGTGCCAAGAGGAGTACAGACATATTAGAAATCATACATACGGATATTTGTAGTCCGGATATGGACTCGTATGGTCCGAAATACTTCATCTCGTTCATTGATGATTACTCACGTTACATATATCTCTGCTTGCTTCATAATAAGAATGAAGCATTAGATGCCTTTAAGGTATTTAAGGCGGAAGTAGAGAAACAATGCGGTAAGCAAATTAAGATCATGAGATCAGATAGAGGTGGAGAATTCTATGGTACAAACACTGAGAATGGACAAGCACCTAGTCCATTTGCGAAGTTTCTTCAAGAGAATGGGATAGTTACCCAATACACTATGCGTGGTTCTCCAGACCAAAATGGTGTAGCAGAAAGAAGAAACCGAACTTTATTGGACATGGTGCGAAGTATGCTTAGTAGCTCTAAACTTCCTAAGTCTTTGTGGACTGAAGCTCTTAAAACGATAGTGTACATATTGAACTGAGTTCCAACCAATGCTATTACAAAGACGCCTTTTGAGTTATACAAAGGTTGGAAGCCAAGTTTGAGACATGTACGCGTTTAGGGATGCCTGTCTGAAGTGAGAGTTTATAATCCACAAAAAAAGAAGTTAGACCCAAGGACTATAAGTGGTTATTTCATTGGATATGCCGAAAAGTCCAAGGGGTACAAGTTCTATTGTCCATCTCACACTACTAGGATTATGGAATCAAGAAATGCTAAGTTTCTTGAAAATGACTTAATTAGTGGGAGTGATCATTTGAAGGAACTTATTCTTGAAAAGGATCATTCAGATGACCAATCTTCCATCTCAAGTATTAAGTTGGTTGTTATTCATAATGCCCATACAATTCAACCGGCTATTGAACAACAAACCATTGAAGTTCCACAACCTGTTGATATTGATCTGGTAGATCTTGTTGTTCAGCAAGTACCAGAAACTGTTGAACAACCAATTAATACAACATTAAGAAAATCTACTAGAATGAGGAAAGCAGTAATTCCTAGTGATTATATTGTGTATCTACAAGAATCTGACTATAATATTGGAGTTGAGAATGACCTTGAAACGTTTTCACAAGCCATGAGTAGTGATGAATCCAATTTGTGGTACAATGCCATGAAGGAAAAGATGAGTTCTATGGCATCAAATGAAGTTTGGGATTTAGTTGAGTTGCTTGATGGTGCGAAGGCCATTGGTTGTAAATGGGTCTCCAAAACAAAGAAAAACTCATTAGGCAACATTGAGAGATACAAAGCTAGACTTGTTGCTAAAAGATTTACTCAAAAGGAAGGAATCAACTACACGGAGACATTTTATCATGTATCCAAGAAAGATTGTCTTCGTATTATTTTGGCATTGGTCGCCTATTTTGATATGGAATTACATCAAATGGATGTGAAAACGGCATTCCTCAATAGGGAACTAGAAGGGGGAGGTGTACATGAAACAACCTGAAGGATTCCTCTCTAATAAATGTGAGCATTTGGTGTGCAAGCTTAAGAAATCTATATATGGCTTGAGACAAGCATCCCGCCAATTGTACTTAAGGTTCCATGATGTGATCTCTTCATTCGATTTTGTAGAAAATGTAATGGATCAATGTATCTACCAGAAGGTTAGTAGGAGCAAAATTTGTTTTCTTGTGCTGTATGTTAATGGTATTCTACTTGCAACCAATTATAAGGGGTTGCTACATGAGGTGAAACAATTTCTTTCTAATAGCTTTGACATGAAAGATATGGGTGAGGCATCTTATGTCATTAACATTAAGATACATAGAGATAGACCTCAAGGAGTTTTAGGACTCTCTCAAGAAACCTATATCAATAAGGTCTTAGAGAGATTTCGGATGAAAGATTGTTCACCAAATATAGCACCCATTATAAAGGGTAATAGGTTCAATTTGAACCAATGCCCCAAGAATGATCTAGAAAGGGAACAAATGAAAAGCATTCCATATGCTTATGCTGTCGAAAGCCTAATGTATGCTTAGGTTTGCACTCGACCTGACATTGCTTTTGCTGTTGGAATGTTTGGAAGATATCAAAGTAACTTGGGTATGGACCACTGGAAAGCTACAAAAAAAGTGATGAGATACCTTCAAGGTACCAAAGGTCACATGCTTATGTATAGACGGATTGACAACTTGGAAGTAGTTGATTATTCGGATGCAGACTTTGCTGGTTGCATTGATTTTCAAAAATCAACATCTGGAAACATTTTTATGTTAGCTGACGGAGCCGTGTCATGGAGAAGTGCGAAGCAGACTTTGACTACTACTTCCTCTATGGAGGCTGAGTTCATTTCTTGTTTTGAGGCTACCTCTCATGGTGTATGGTTGAAGAGTTTCGTTTTTGGGCTTAGAATTGTTGATTCTATTTCTAAGCCATTAAGGATATATTATGACAATTCAACTACGGTTTTTATGGCTAAAAATGCCAAAAGTGGCAGTCGAACTAAGCATATCGACATAAAGTATTTAGCCATAAGGGAACGTGTTAAGGAGAGTAAAGTGGTCATTAAGCACATTCGCACTGAATTGGCGATAGCTGATCTTTTGACTAAAGGCATGCCACCAATGAAGTATAAGGATCATGTAGTTAGTATGGGATTAGGTCCCATTATGTAATTTATCGTCATGTGAACGATATTTGTTGTATGAAACTCTTATTCAGTTGTAATGTTATTCTCAACTTTTGGCGTACACATTCAGTTATTTATGAGAATAACAATTATCATTGGTTTTAGAATAAACATAGGGTTTATTCATTAAGATGTGTTGTCACATATGGGCTAACATAAAAGGAATAAGATGCATTGTGATACATGAAAGATATTACTCGCTTTAAGAGGACATGTCGCCATGATTCATGCGTTTTGTTTCTTTTCTTAAGCATAAAGTTTCGTGGACTGGTTGGATAACCCATTCATGAAAATGTTGGGATCAAGTGGGAGAATGTAATATTAATATGTGATCCCACATTTTGGGGTATAGTTTTAAATAAAACTTACCATTAATATTGACCCACATTTTTACTTTTAATGAACCATTATTCCACGTGCGGTTTTTTCCACGCTTCGTGCTTTTTTGGGACAACCGCCCACTCGGTAACCATCTTGATGGGAGACGGTTTATAAGGACAAACGTCCAATTTTGAAGGGTGAACACAAGGTTTAACACAAATCCTCTCATTTGGAATATACCATCAGTACGTGAGGGGATTGGATTAGTAGAGTGCACCCTAATCGTGGTCGGATTACCATGAAGTTCTCATGCATTTCCGACGAATGCAAACTCGAATAATGGCTGGATGTTAGATTTGTTTTTCCAATCCTGTTTCCGCATAAGACTATTGTGCTTGAATTTTGTTCATCAAACATGATAAGAATATTCTGTTTGATCTTCTTACGGTCCATCCTTTCATTTATTACGTGATTTGTCTTGTCACTACCGAATCTTAGCTGATCTGACCAAGAGGCCGTGATTACGTGTCATTAATGGCTTGTCATGACTTAAGGATTTTGGTAACCGGGTATCTTCAGAACACATGTAAAACGAGCAGTTAAAAGATGTTTAATTTCAACGTACCTTTTTTTCTCATGTTATGCATGTTTACAATCTTGAGAATTGGAGTATTTTGGATGAAATACGCTCAACAAATATTACATATATACTCTTTAACAAAACCTTTCTATAATAATGATGAGTGTTTGTGTTGTGATTGACAGGTAAAATAGCCGATTGTAGCAACGAGGATGTAGCTATCGATTCATACCATCAGTACAGGGTACATCATCAGCATTGGATATCACGAATTAAATTTGATGTTGGCCAAAGAATTGGAACCGGAGATGCTCGACGCCTAATGATTAAATTGCTTTCTTTTTCTTTTCTCCAGGAAGATGTGGGGATAATGAAGGAAATGGAGTTAGATGCCTACAGATTCTCAATCTAATGGTCTCGAATTTTACGAAGTACGACCAACAAACATTATTGATTAAAGTCTAATTGCACGAGGTTAGAAAGGCTCTGTGCTTAATCATGCCACGTGTGTTGACTTTCCATTCTGTCTTTGTGTGGGGGAAATTTTCAGGGGGAAACCTAGAGGGAGGCATCAACAAGGGAGGACTGCAGTACTACAACAACCTCATCAATGAGCTCCTTGCCCACGGTCTTGACTTCATTTCATTTCTTTTACTTGTTCATTTCTGTTTCATATCATTTATATATAATCACTCCCTAATAAGTAGAGTTATTATAATTATTATTAATATTATTATTATTATTGCAGGTATTCAACCGTTTGTGACACTATTTCACTGGGACCTTCCCCAAGCCCTAGAGGAGGAGTATAGTGGTTTCTTGAGTTCCCTTGTCGTGTGAGTTAAAAGAGATTTATTCCTTAACCATAGTTTTGAGACTTAGGTTGAGATTTATATTTTGCGGCCGCCTTGATTAGGGATGATTTTCGGGACTATGTGGACTTCTGCTTCAAGGAATTTGGGAATAGAGTCAAACATTGGATAACACTGAACGAGCCATGGTCATACGCTAGCAGCAGATATGCCAACGAAGAGTTGGTACCGGGGCGGTGCTCCGATTAGCAGATGCTCAACTGCACGAGTGGCGACTCGGCCACCGAGCCATACATCGTTGGACACAACCAGCTTCTTCCTCATGCCGCCGCTATTAAATTGTATAGAGACAGGTATAAGGTCTCCAATCTCCTGAAACTTTATGAAGACTCATTATTAAGTGCAATCAAATTAATCTGTCACCTATTAATCAATTATGTCAATGTGATGGACCGAAATTTATTTATTTTTTAAAAAGGACTCAATCTACCAACAAGAAAAAAATTCTTATGGATTTCGAATTGATGAAGCAATAGAACATCTAATGGGAGTTTAAATTGACTTGCGCAGTTTGACTGAAAAAAAAAAGTGACTTTTGCAGGCTTCTCAAAAGGGAGTAATTGGAATAACATTGATTTCTCATTGGATGGTGCCTTACTCAGATGCAAAGCATAATCAAAATGCGGCGCTAAGAGCTCTGGACTGGATGTTGGGACGGTGAGTGTGCTTTTCCGAATACACGGTTTGAATATCATAAAGTACTTGGCAAATTGACTAAATGGTGAATTATAACGAAAACATGCGGTTTCATTTCAGGTTCTTGGACCCAGTAACGTATGGCATCTAGCCACGCAGCATGCGCTCGCTCATAGGGAAAAGACTTCCTAAGTTCACGAAGGAGCAGTCACTGTTGGTGAAAGGATCGTTTGATTTTCTCGGGTCGAATTACTACACCGGGAATTACGCAAAGTCCATGCCCTACACGATTGTTTAATTAATGTTGTCGTGTAGGGATGATTTCCACGATTATGTAGGCATTTGTTTCAAGGAGTTTGGGGATCGAGTGAAGCATTGGATAACTTTGAACGAGCTGTGGAGTATCTGCTATTTCGGCTACACGATTGGGACAAAGGCGCCCGGGCGGTGTTCGGCATGGCAAATGCTGAACTGCACAGGCGGTGATTTTGGCACGGAACCGTATATAGTCGCGCACCATCAGATTCTTGCTCATGCCGCCACGGTGAAGTTGTACAGAGAGAAGTACCAGGTGGTTGGATAATTGATCAAGAACTCAACTTAGTAACTACTTTGGCTTAATTATAACATTTCATGATGAATTTTGCAGGCTTCTCAAAAGGGGATAATAGGAATAACGTTGTTGTCTGGTTGGTTTCTGCCTTACTCTAATGCAAAGCCTGATAGAAATGCAGCATTAAGAGCTTTGGATTTCAATCTCGGCTGGTGGTTACTTGCTCCTTGAATTATAACTACATCTCATTAATCTCACACTCCATCATGTCACTAATCATACTTAATTATTCTCGTAATTTTCATGCATCGTAGGTTCATGGAACCGATCACGTATGGCAACTACCCGCACAGCATGCGTGCTCTTGTCGGAGGCAGACTCCCCAACTTCACAAAGGAGCAGTCTTTGATTGTAAAAGGGTCATTCGACTTTCTCGGATTGAACTATTACACCTCTGACTACGCCAAACACGTGCCTCCTCCTAATTCGCCTCCATGCTACCTAACCGACAGTCGCGTGAATGAAACGTGTAAGAGGGACGGTCTCGATTTGCAATAATCAATGACAATATTGAGCTATTAAAGCCCATTCTAATTTAAACTTATGTTTCTTGTGTAGCCGAGCGCAATGAAGTCTCAATTGGTCCACAGGTTTGTTCATGTATACATTTTGAATTGTCCTAAAAGTTTTCATTTTACTAATCGTGCTCTCTTGTGTTGAGCTTAACTGAACATGAATAGCATAACCGATATCGTTAATTAATTTAACTATTGTTGCTATTGCTACAGGCTGCTTCCAGTTGGCTATATGTGTATCCCAAAGGAATCCGCAGTCTTTTGCTCTACATAAAGCAAAAGTACAATAATCCACTCATTTACATTACTGAGAATGGTAAGTAATAAATATCATGTAATAATCACTATTATAATGAAAAGTAAACACTCTTCGGGTCATTAATGCCTCTCTTCCTTGATTTTTAGGGGTTGATGAATTCAACAACTCAACGCTGCCCCTGGAGCAGCAGCTGTCCGACTACATGAGAATCGATTATCACTATCGCCATCTCTTATATCTCAAAGAGGCGATTAAGTAAGTTTGTCATTTCACGGTACTCTTTTTGCTAAAATCACGGAAAAAGAAGCATCGGGAGGGCTTTGAAATGCTAGTTTCGCTATTTCACGAGCTGGTTTTAGCTTTTGGCAGGTGCGGGGTTCGTCCGATTTTGTCGTATTGACGGCGTGAGGGTGAAGGGCTACTTTGTGTGGTCGCTGCTGGACAACTTTGAATGGGCTAGCGGCTACACCGTTCGATTTGGCATCGACTACGTCGATTTCCAGAATGGGTTGAGGAGAATCCCCAAACGCTCAGCATATTGGTTCAAGAGCTTTCTCAAGAAGTATTGAAGATGAGGACATACATACAGACATTACAAAATAAACTAATGTTCTTGTCAAATTAACCGAAGAATCCATTAAAGATATAATTGTCATCTCCTCGAATAATACAATGAACTGATTTGATTCAGAAAGCAATTCAAATTTGACCAAATATCATTGGACAAACGTAAAATTAAGAGTCTTTAGATGACGAGAGAAACTGTCCCGAGAAGTTCAAAACCCTAACAAGTCTGGCTGCCACTGTTGCTGAAGGTAGCCCGCCCGCCCGCCCGCCCGCCCGCCCATGAGGGACGGCTTATTTGACCCTAAAAGCCCTTTGACAGATGGCTCTCGTCGTCGGGATGGCCTGGCCGTCCCTCCAGTGTGAGCACAGAACGTGATGGCTCTTCAGTGCGGCGCTCACGTAATGCGTCCGATCCTTAGTATTAGACCTTTCTTATGGTTTCATGGCTGACACATCATCGTTGTGGATAATGCGATCGAGTCTGTTGACTGACGCCAGGAAAGACAGACTGTAGGAAAATCCTTACCGACGCTAAAGTCCAAATCACGAGGGTGGGGGCTCTCCGGATATGTATTTGGGATTTCGGGATTCATGCTCATGGGATGACTAAGAAACCGTTGCTAGAAAAATACAGAAGAAGAAAACAAATGCTGACTGGCTCAAAACTGGCTGTGACTCCAGCCTTTATTTATACTCTATCTTGAGTTAATCATTGAATGGACCCGGAATCGAAACTAATATTTCAAGGGATACGCAGATTTATCAGATTGCGACGTTCGTTATCGGAGTCAACTGATGCCGCATCACGACGGGAGCTGGCTTGACAGCTCCTCCAGAATTTTGAACTCTCTCTCTCTCTCTCTTAAACGGCGGATTATTCAACTTTTGTTTACGTAGAACAGCTAAAACGTTTAAGCTGTGTTTGGTTGATCGGATAAAAGTCATGATAAGATAACATATCCTATCCCGTGTTTGTTAGATGTCTAGGATAGGACTTGATCAACCCGCAGACTAATCCGACGTACACCTCATCCACCAGGCGTAATTTTCTTCTTAAGATAAGAACCATGCGTCCGGCATGTAATTATTTTTCTTCCCTCCTAACGATTTTTCGACTTTCAAAGTCTTTGGGCAGAAGAGATTTTCATGTTATCAGCAGTTCCAGCATTCGACATTGGCGTTTGTAAGTTGCTGGAGATTTACCTCAAAACGCCGTCTAAAGTACGTCGACGGTTCACTTGAATAGTCTTGCAAAACTGTCCTCATTTCATTCAGAAAAGACGACATATAATAAGGCCTTCCGTTCAAAGTTGGAATGGAAAAACATCAACCTCTTATTTATTAACCTTCAGAGTATTTATACTAATTATCACAGAAAATAATGGGTTTGAAAAGTCACCAACGTCAATTTTTACAAATAGAGACCCGGTCAAATTTTGTATAGGTGATCCTACTAATTTATAGTCGATCATGTCAATATCGTCCAAATTTTTGTTACGTGCCATTTGGGCATAAAAATGGGTTACCGTCCACTTGTGATAAATTTACCTAAAATTAATTTTTTGATCATCAAAAATCCCAATTGTTATATTTGTGACAAATATACGGAGAGTAAACTCCCAAACCGTTACACCAGTCAACTTTCATATGTCATTTAACTTAGCAATTTGACTGTAAAATTTAATGAAAACTAAAAAAGAGTAAATTTATGACAAATGTATCAATTTAGGGTAAATTTGTTAAAAGTGTACCAGCTTGAAGATTTTAGTAGTCAAAAAATTAGTTTGAGGTAAATTTATTAAAAACGTGCAAGTTTGGAGTTTTTGTAGTATTAACCCTTTTTTTTCAATCACTTTGAATGAAAATGAAAAAAAATATTGAATTGACTCATTTGATCTTAATGATTGAATCATAATAGATTAAACTTCTTTGGAAATGATATGATTTAATGTAGGAGATTTATGTTTTTTTTTTTTCTGTTCATAAGATTTATGTACTTGAGCTCCAACGTCCCCCTTTTTTTAACTTTATTTTCACCCCATTGGAATTAAGTAAAGAAAAATTTATTAAGAGAAAATATTTAGAAAAAGGTCACTCAAAGATCGTGCATAATAATATCCTTATATCTCCACACAATCTAAAACATGCCCTCCCCATTTGTCTTAGGGCGCGAATGATAACATTTCTGGCCAGAAATTGATTTATGGTAGAAAAATAGATTTTTATATTTCTATTTCCGGATGAATTTCTAAGCCAAAAAACACGTTTAATAACGATAAAAAATTTATATTCTTGGAATAGAAATTCGTTTGGTAATCAATAAAATTTCACTTTCCCTAGTGGCGGCGGCAACAATGGGAGGGGCGGCGGCGACGAGTGGGCAGGGGTGGTGGTGGTGGTGGTGAGCAGCGAATGGCAAAAAATTCCTTTAGGTGAGAAGTAAGTAGGAAAGAAAGAAAGAATTTCTGATTTCTATTCCAAAAATAGAAAAGTAAAAAAAAATTGTTTATGATTTCTATTCCAAACCTATTTCTTGAATAGAAATCTGTTCCAGAAATAGAAAAATGAAATTATTTTACCAAACGGATTTATATTCCAGAAACAGGTCTGAAACAGAAATTTATTCTAAGAATAGAAACAGAATGGTTATCATACGTAGCCTTAATTTCAGCTCGTTTTCCGCATGGAAATGTGAATGGGTTTTCCTTGCATTTGCCATCTTTTCGGTCACTCCCTCTCTATAAATACAGCCAAAGCTAAAGCCAAAGCCAAAGCCAAAGCCAAAGCCAAAGCCAAAGCCAAAGCCAAAGCCAAAGCCACGGTCTATCCTAAAGAAAGTGCGTCGGTCATGGCGTTTCGTGTTCATGAACCGATGCTCTTGTGCATTCTAGTCCTCGTGAGCTCAGCGAGTCACTGCAAAGCTGAGCATGGCGCCTTTAAGCCATCCGATTACGACACCATCTTGCTCAACCGAAGCAGCTTCCCTGCCGGCTTCCTCTTCGGAACCGCGTCTTCCGCATACCAGGTAGATTAGATTCCATCCTCGCCACTTTCTTTCCATCCCCCATTGTTATACCTCGGAGAAACTGAGTCCATTTATGCATGCTGCGTGGTTATTTTGTTCCTTTTGTTGTCCAGTATGAAGGTGCAGCTAACGAAGATGGTAGAGGGCCAAGCATCTGGGATTATTTCACTCACAAGTATCCAGGTCTCTCTCTTTGATATTTTCCTAATTATAGTTGTCCATCCTTCCATTTCTTACGTGATTTGTCTTGTCACTACCGAATCTCAACTGATCTGACTAACAGGCCGTGATTACATGTCATTAATGACTTGTCATGACTTGAGGATTTTGGGAATAGGATATCTTCAAAACACATGTCAAACTAGCAGTTAAAAAATGTTGTTTAGTTTCAGCATACTTTTTTTCTCGTGTTATGCACGTTTACGATCCTGAGAATTGGAATTTTTTGGATGAAATACGCTCAACAAATATTATAGATATACTCTTTAACAAAACCTTTTTTAACGATGATCAGTGTTTGTGTTATGAATGATAGGTAAAATAGCCGATCATAGCAACGGGGATGTAGCTATTGATTCGTACCATCGGTACAAGGTACATCATCAGCATCGGATACCACGAATTAAATTTGATGTTGGCCAAAGAATTGGAACCGGAATTGCTCGATGCCTAATGATTAATTTGCTTTCTTTTTCTTTTCTCCAGGAAGATGTGGGGATAATGAAGGAAATGGGGTTAGATGCCTACAGATTCTCAATCTCATGGTCTCGAATTTTACCAAGTATGTGTTAGCTGGGTTCACTCCTATGTGGAAGAAGCCCAATGAGTTGCAAGCCCAAAAGGGCTTGAGCCCATATAATAAGTTATATGGAGAAATAGGGTTTCTCACTATCGTAGAAGTGGTAGCCGCAAAAGACATAGTAACAAGAGAAAAAGAGAAAGCAGAAAATCTGGGGTTTGGGGCGAAATCTGATTTACATTAAGCTAGCATCGGAGGTCGATTCGAGGTCCGATTGAGCTGAAATTTTGTCAGCGTGTTCGTGGTGCAATCTTCTCGAATATGAACGGTTTGATTTTCGCTTGAAGCTCCCTACATCAGGTTTTTCGTAGATTGATCAAAACCTGCGTTTTTGGTCAGATTTATCCTTGATCTCTTGTAAAGTTTATGTGTATTGCCAAGAATTATGTTCTTGAGATCTTTGCTGCTATGTACCTCTAGTATTTGCTAGAGAAGAACATTGTTCACCCAATTTTGCTGATAGTGAAGATTTTCGGGTGGACTCCGGTCCCGTGGTTTTTGATCTCCTCACACTGAGGGGGCTTTCCACGTTAAAATCGTCTTGTGTTTGCGTGCTTGGTATTTATTTTGCTCTACTATATCAGTTCCTATTAAGTTTACACAAGAGGGGAGATAATTTTATTCCGCTGCGTTAATTCGATATTGTTCGAATTGTTACCGTTCTCCCATCAGAGTGGTATCAGAGCTTTTGGTTGTTGCTTGATTTTTTTGCCTTGTGTTAAACAATGGAAACGAATACGAGTAGAATGGTTAAACTGAATGGTTCGAATTACCATATTTGGAAAGGGAAGATGGAAGATCTTTTATATGTGAAAGATTTTTATTTGCCCGTATTTGCCGAGGAGAAACCGGAGAATAAAACTGATGTTGAATGGTCTATATTTCATCGTCAAGTGTGTGGTTATATTAGGCAGTGGGTGGATGATAATGTTTTGAACCATATTATTGAGGAAACACATGCACGCGGTTTATGGAATAAGCTCGAACAGTTATATGCTCGAAAGACTGGGAATAATAAGTTATTTCTGATAAAACAGATGATGGCTCTGAGATATCAAGATGGTACTCGTTTGACTGATCATTTAAATTCTTTTCAAGGAATTATTAATCAGTTAGCTGCGATGGGAATCAAGTTTGATGATGAGATTCAAGCACTATGGTTGCTTGGTACTTTGCCGGACTCATGGGAGACGTTTCGAACGTCTTTGTCTAATTCTGCCCCGGATGGTACAATTACCATGAATTTGGCCAAGAGTAGTATTTTGAATGAAGAGATGAGAAGGAAGACACAAGGATCGTCCTCTTCACATACCGATGCCTTGGTGGTTGAGAAAAGGGGAAGAAGTGAGTCTCGAGGTCCCGAAACGAGAGATAAGAGTAGAGATAAAAGCAGAGGTAAGTATAATAAGTTTGCTAATGTTGAGTGCCATTATTGTCATCGAAGGGACATATTCAGAGGTTTTGTCGCCGTTAAAAAGGGAGAAACAAAAGGAGAAAGGTAAAGAGAAGAAAAGTGATAGTGACAGTGATGACAATCGTGTTGCTGCACTTAAAGAAGACTTTCTCATTATTTTTGATGGTGATGCGGTGAATTTTGTATCTCATGAGACCAGTTGGGTAATTGATAGTGGTGCATCTATTCATGCTACATCTCGTAGGGATTTCTTTACATCATACAGGTCAGGCGACTTCGGATCTGTGAAGATGGGAAATAATGGGCTGGCTCAAGTTGTAGGCATCGGTGATGTGTGCCTAGAAACCAGCAATGGCACGAGGTTAGTATTGAATAATGTTAAACATATACCTGATATCCGCTTGAATTTGATTTCCACAGGCAAGTTGGATGATGAGGGGTATTGCAGCACCTTCAGTAATGGTCAATGGAAGCTCACCAAAGGTTCTCTTGTTGTGGCTAGAGGTGAAAAATATTCTTCATTGTACCTTATGCAGGCAAAGTTGTCCACAGAAAAAATTAATGCAGTAGACAGTGAAGATGCGGGCGAGTTATGGCATAAGAGGCTCAGTCACATCAGTGAGAAGGGTTTGTCAATATTGGCCAAGAAGAAGCTCCTTTCAGGAATGAAAAGTTCGGCGCTAAAGAAGTGTGCTCATTGTCTAGCAGAAAAACATAACAGAGTTGCATTTAAAAGCTCCCCTCCTTCAAGAAAGTCAGGTATATTGGATTTAGTGCATTCTGATGTTTGCGGTCCTATGAAAACAAAATCACTTGGTGGCTCCCTTTATTTTGTTACCTTCATAGATGATTTTTCAAAGAAAATTTGGATTTATACCTTAAAAGCTAAAAATCAAGTATTAGATGCTTTTAAGCAGTTTTAGGCTTCAGTTGAGAGATAGACTGGAAAGAAATTGAAGTGCATCAGAACTGATAACGGGGGAGAGTATATTGGACCTTTTGATGAATATTGCGACAGCGAGGGTATTCGACATCAAAAGACACCTCCCAAGACGCCTCGTTAAATGGCTTAGCCGAGAGAATGAAAGTAACACCGGTTGAAATGGTAAGATGCTTACTTTCACAGTCAAAGCTACCTGGATCCTTTTGGGGCGAGGCTTTAAGTATAGTTGCATATGTATTGAATCTTACTCCATACGTTCCTTTAAAGTTTGACATTCCTAATAGAGTTTGGACAGGCAAAGATGTTTCTTATGATTATTTGCATGTCTTTGGGTGCAAAGCATTTGTGCATATTCCCAAAGATGAGAGGTCTAAACTTAATATGAAAACACGACAGTGCATATTCATTGGTTATGGACAGGATATGCTTGGCTACAAATTTTATGATCCAGTTGAGAAGAAAATTGTAAGAAGCAGAGATGTTGTGTTTATGGAAGATCAGACAATAGAGGATATTGAGAAAGCAGAGACGATTTCTGCACCACAGGTTAGTGATGATTTGGATCCAGTTCCTCTTATAAATATTCCTACCCAGGTTGATGAAGAGTAGCAGGAAGTCAATGTTCCAGATAACACACATGTTCCTGAACATGTTGAAACAGATAATATTATTCCCGAACCGAGATGCTCAATTAGATGTTCCACTGGATGTTCCAGTCCGGAGATCCTTTAGAGACCGACGACCTTCCACCAGGTATTCTGAAGATGAGTATGTATTATTGACTGATGTAGGTGAACCAGAGTGCTTTACAGAAGCAATAGAAGATGAGTACAAAAGCAATTGGTTTGATACTATGCGAGATGAGATGCAGTCACTTTATGATAATCATACTTTTGAGCTGGTGAAGTTACCTAAAGGTAAAAGAGCTTTGAAGAACAGGTGGGTATACAGGTTGAAGCAAGATGAACATACTTCACAACCACGGTACAAAGCTAGATTGGTTGTTAAGGGATTCGGTCAGAGAAAGGGTATTGACTTTGATGATATATTTTCTCCGGTAGTGAAAATGTCTTCTATCCGTGTGGTACTAGGGCTGGTAGCTATCCTAGATTTGGAGATTGAGCAAATGGATGTCAAAACAGCCTTCCTACATGGTGACTTGGAGGAAGAGATATACATGGAACAACCTGAAGGTTTTAAAGTGAAAGGGAAAGAGGATTATGTGTGCAAACTGAAGAAAAGTCTCTATGGCCTAAAGCAAGCACCGAGACAAGTGGTACAAAAAGTTTGCGTCGTTATGACGAAACGGGGCTATAAGAAGACTTCCTTGGATAATCGTGTGTTTGTCCAAAAATTTTCTGATGATGACTTTATTATTCTCTTGCTTTATGTTGATGATATGCGATTGTTGGCGTGAATGCTTCACGAATTGAGTTATTGAAGAAACAATTGAGCAAGTCTTTTGCCATGAAAGACTTGGGCTTGGAGAAGCAGATTCTTGGCATCAGAATTACCCGAGACAGAGGTGCTAAGAAATTATTTTTGTCGCAAGAGAAATATATCGAGAAGATCCCTTCGTAAATTTTACATGGACAAGGCTAAAGTGGTTAGTACTCCTCTTGCTGCCCACTTTAAGTTAAATATGAAGCAAAGTCCTACGACTGATAAAAAGAAGAAAGATATGGAAAGTGTTCCATATGCCTCAGCTGTGGGAAGCTTAATGTATGCGATGGTATGTACACGTCCAGACTTGGCACATGCAGTTGGCGTTGTTAGTCGCTATTTGTCAAATCCAGGCAGAGAGCACTGGAATGCAGTGAAGTGGATTATGAGGTATCTTCGATGAACTTCAAATTTGAAACTCAGTTTCGGGACCGGGAAACTTGAGTTAGTTGGATACACAGATTCCGACTTGGCAGGAGATATCGATACTCGAAGATCTACTCGGTTATTTGATTTCTTTTGCGGGTGGAGCTGTGTCATGGAAGTCAAGATTGCGAAGTGTGTTGCACTTTCTACAACCGAAGCTGAATTTATTGCGGCGCGAAGCTAGTAAAGAGATGCTATGGATGAAGAAATTCTTGGAAGAACTTGGGTTCAAGCAAAAGAAGTGTGTGCTATTTTGTGATAATCAAAGCGCAATTCATCTTGGTAAGAATTCATCTTTTCATTCTAGATCGAAACATATTGATGTTAGATATCATTGGATAAGGGATGTTCTAGATGAAAAGTTGTTGGAACTTGAGAAAATCCATACGGACCATAATGGCTCTGATATGATGACGAAGACTCTACCAAGAGAGAAGCTTGAACATTGCCGATTGATAGCAGGGATGGAGAATCCCTCCACATTGTCGTGAGGGGGAGATTTGTTAGCTGGGTTCACTCCTATGTGGAGGAAGCCCAATGAGTTGCAAGCCCAAAAGGGCTTGAGCCCATATAATAAGTTATATGGAGAAATAGGGTTTCTCACTATCGTAGAAGTGGTAGCCGCAAAAAACATAGTAACAAGAGAAAAAGAGAAAGCAGAAAATCTGAGGTTTGGGGCGAAGTCTGATTTACATTAAGCTAGCATCGGAGGTCGATTCGAGGTCCGATTGAGCTGAAATTTTGTCAGCGTGTTCGTGGTGCAATCTTCTCGAATCTGAACGGTTTGATTTTCGTTTGAAGCTCCCTACATCAGGTTTTTCGTGGATTGATCAAAACCTGCGTTTTTTGTCAGATTTATCCTTGATCTCTTGTGAAGTTTATGTGTATTACCAAGAATTATGTTCTTGAGATCTTTGCTGCTATGTACCTCTAGTATTTGCTAGAGAAGAACATTGTTCACCCAATTTTGCTGATAGTGAAGATTTTCGGGTGGACTCCGGTCCCGTGGTTTTTGATCTCCTCACACTGAGGGGGTTTTCCATGTAAAAATCGTCTTGTGTTTGCGTGCTTGGTATTTATTTTGCTCTACTATATTAGTTCCTATTAAGTTTACACAAGAGGGGAGATTATTTTATTCCGCTGCGTTAATTCGATATTGTTCGAATTGTTACCGTTCCCATCAGTATGACCAACAAACATTATTGATTAAAGTCCAATTGCACGAGGTTAGAAAAGCTCTGTGCTTAGTCATGCCACGTGTGTTGACTTTCCATTCTGTCTTTGTGGGGGGGAATTTTCAGAGGGAAAGCTAGAGGGAGGCATCAACAAGGAAGGAGTGCAGTACTACAACAACCTCATCAATGAGCTCCTTGCCCACGGTCTTGGCTTCATTTCATATCTTTTACCTGATCATTTCTGTTTCATATCATTTATTTACAATCACTCCCTAATAAGTAGAGATTTTTATATTATTATTATTATTGCAGGTATTCAACCTTTTGTGACACTATTTCACTGGGACCTTCCCCAAGCCCTAGAGGAGGAGTATGGTGGTTTCTTGAGTTCCCATGTCGTGTAAGTCAAAAGAGTTTTATTCCTTAACCTTAGTTGGGAGAACTTAGGTTGAGATTTATATTTTGCTGTCGCCTTGATTAGGGATGATTTTCGGGACTATGTGGACGTCTGCTTCAAGGAATTTGGGGACAGAGTCAAACATTGGATTACTCTAAACGAGCCATGGTCATACGCTAGCAGTGGGTATGCCAACGGACAGTTGGCACCGGGGCGGTGCTCCGATTGGCAGATGCTCAACTGCACGGGTGGCGATTCGGCTACCGAGCCATACATCGTGGGACACAACCAGCTTCTTGCTCATGCGGCCGCTGTTAAATTGTATAGAGACAAGTATAAGGTCTCCAATCTCTTGAAACTTTACGACGACTCATGATTAAGTGCAATCAAATCAATCTTTCACCTCTTAATCAATCGTATTATTGAGATGGACTGAAACAATAAAATAAAAAAAGGACTCAATCTACCGACAAGAAAAAAATGCTTGTGGATTTCGAATTGATGAAGCAATAGAAGATCTAATGGGAGTTTAAATTGACTTGTGCAATTTGACTGAAAAAAAAGTGACTTTTGCAGGCTTCTCAAAAGGGAGTAATTGGAATAACATTGGTTTCTCATTGGATGGTGCCTTACTCAGATGCAAAGCATAATCAAAATGCAGCGCTAAGAGCCCTGGACTGGATGTTGGGATGGTGAGTGTGCTTCCCCAACTACCAAACTTACACATAACGTGCACCCAGAATACATGGCTTGAATTTCATAAAGCATGTACTTGGCAATTTGACGAAATGGCGAACCATTAGAAAACATGTGGTTCCTTTTCAGGTTCTTGGACCCGATAACGTATGGCACCTATCCACGTAGCATGCGCTCGCTTATAGGGAAAAGACTTCCCAAGTTCACGAAGGAGCAGTCTCTATGAGTGAAAGGATCGTTTGATTTTCTCGGGTTGAACTACTACACCACCAACTACGCAAAGTACATGCCATACTCGAATGCTTTGAATTCAAGCTACCTAACCGACGCTAGGACGAACCTCTCAAGTAAGGAAAATAATCTCTATTTGGGACATTAATCATGATCTCGACGAAGTTCTTTTCTAATAATTTCATAACGGTTTCTTGTAGCTGAACGTAACGGGATTCCAATTGGTCCAGGGGTACGTTTAAATCCTCATGCAACCCCATTTTGTTACACTCTAGATTTGCTACTTTTGTGTGGTCTTCTTAGGGTTCATACCCTATTTGAGTATTTGCAAATACCAAATAGAGTAACTAAAACTTGAGAGAATTAGGTAAATTTTTCTGAGTACATGTTATGATCCTACTATGAATGTTATTGCAGGCTGCTTCGAGTTGGCTATTTGTTTATCCCAGTGGAATACAAAGTCTTTTGATGTACGTAAAAACTAAGTACCAAAATCCACTCATTTACATAACTGAGAACGGTGAGAAACATTACCCCTAAATGATCAATTTACTAAAATTGTGAGTAAATAGTTTTTTATGATTAATTACTCTCTTTCTCACACCCCATGTCTTGGTTTTGGGCCATTAGGAATCGATGAGTTCAATAACTCTACATTGCCACTGGAGCAACAATTGGCTGATTACGCGAGGATCGATTATTATTATCGCCATCTCTCATACCTTCGTAAAGCGATCAAGTAAGAAATTCTATTTTCCTAATTTTTATGCAATTTTTTCTTGTGCAATCAACTTTTCTTTTCCAGTTTTCCGCATCATACATGACATGACATGAGACATGTGGGAAATTTGTCATAGGGACGGTGTCAACGTGAAGGGCTATTTTGCTTGGTCGTTGCTAGACAATTTCGAATGGGGCTTAGGATACACCGTCCGATTTGGGATCAACTATGTCGACTACAAGAATGGCTTGAAGAGATACCCGAAACAATCGGCGCTTTGGTTCAAGAGCTTTCTAGACAAGTTTTGATTCGAGAATCCATTGGATACATATGACGTATGTTAGGATGATCTCAATAAATAAGGGCGTGATGGATTCTTATGTAGTAAATAATCCTGAATAAGCCATCACTTCTGTTGGCGAGTTTTGTAAGAATAAGTTATTCAATATGTTGCACTATTTCAGAGGATTTCGCTAATAAATTGTCAAATGCAGCGATTTCTTTCTTATGTATCTCAAAGGGAAAGCCATTGGAGTAATTGGCATATTTCTAATGCAGCTAAACTCAAAACCAAAATGTCTACCAGCAGAAAACTTTAATGGAGATAATGTCAGTAGTTAGATACTGAATGTTTGGTATCGTATATAATTTAGAAGGAAGGAAGGGAATTATATTAGATAAATGGGAAAATATACATATTCTAACTAACAGTACAGAATGGAGGATTCTATGACTCTTCAACATAGACACCAAATCTACCAAAGCTTTATTTTTTTTCTTAAGATAAGAACCACGCGTTCAGCATGTAATTAATTTTCCCCCTTCCTTATGAATTTTCAACGTTCAAATCCATGGACGGTATGAATTTTGATATTATAAGCAGTTCATGGAGATTTACATTCGACATTTGCGTTTGTAAGTTGTTGGAGATTTACCTCAAAATGCCGTCTAAAGTATGTCGACGGTTCACTGGAATATTCTTGCAAAACAGTCCTCATTTCATTCAGAAAAGACGACATATAATAAAGCCTTCCGTTCAAAGTTGGAATGGATAACATCAACCTCTTTTTTATTAACCTTCAGAGTACTTATACTAAATATCACAAAAAATAACAGGTTTTGAAAGTCGTCAACGTCATTTTTATATATATTGAGACACGGGTCAAATTCATATAGATGATCCTACTAATGTGTAGATGGTCATGTCAATATCGTCCAAATTTTCATTACGTGCCATTCAAGCATAAAAATGGGTCACTGTACACTTATGGTAAATTTATCTTAAATTAATTTGTTGACCACCAAAAATTCCAAATCGTTACATTTGTGACAAATATACCCTTTATTAAATTGGATTAATACCATAAAATATACAAATCAGTACAACTGTGACAAACGGAGAATAAAATCCTAAATTGGTATATCAGTTAACTACCACGTGTCATTTAACTCAACAATTTGATAGTAAAATTTAACGGAAAAGAACAAAGGGTAAATTTATTACAAGCATATTATTTTGGAGTAAATTTATCAAAAGTGTTCTAATTTGGAATTTTCAGTGATCGAAAAATTCGTTTAGGGTAAATTTATCAAATGTGCATCAATTTGAAATTTTTCATGATATTAAATTTTGTTATTAATTTTTTTTAAAATCACTTTGAATAAAAATGAAAAAAATAATATTGAATTGACTCCATCTATCTCCACGAGTAAATCATAATAGATAAAACTTCTTTGGAAATGATATGACATTACATATGTGGGAGATTTATGTACTTTTTTTTTTTCGGTCATGAGATTTATGTACTTGAGCCCCAACGTCCCTTTTTTTTTTTAACTTTATTGTCACCCTATTGGAATTGAGTAAAGAAAAATTCATTAAAAGAAAATTTAAAATAAAAAAGGTCTCTAGGGGATCATGCATAATTATATATTTATATCTCCACACGACCTAGAACAAGCCCACCCCATTTGTCTTAATCCCAGCTCGTTTTCCGCGTGGAAATGTGAATGGAGTTTCCTTGCGTTTGTCGTTATTTCAGTCACTCTCTCCCTATAAATACAGCCGAAGCCGAAGCCACGGTCTATCCCAAAGAAAGTGCGTCGGTCATGGCGTTTCGTGTTCATGAACTGATGCTCTTGTGCAATCTAGTCCTCGTGATCTCAGCGAGTCACTGCAAAGCTGAGCATGGCGCCTTTAAGCCATCCGATTACGACACCGCTTTGCACAACCGAAGCAGCTTCCCGGCCGGCTTCCTCTTCGGAGCCACGTCTTCCACATACCAGGTAAATCAGATTCCATCGTCGCCACTTTCTTTCCATCCCCCATTGTTATACCTCGGAGAAACTGAGTCCATATATGCATGCCGCGTCGTTATTTTGTTCCTTTTGTTGTCTAGTATGAAGGTGCAGCTAACGAAGATGGTAGAGGGCCAAGCATCTGGGATTATTTCACTCACAAGTATCCAGGTCTCTCTCTTTGATATTTTCCTAATTATAGTTGTCCATCCTTTCATTTCTTACGTGATTTGTCTTGTCACTAACGAATCTTAGCTGATCTGACCAAGAGGCCGTGATTACGTGTCATCAATGACTTGTCATGACTTAAGGATTTTGGTAAACGAGCAGTTAAAAGATGTTTAATTTCAATGTACCTTTTTTCTCGTGTTATGCATGTTTACGATCTTGAGAATCAGAGTATTTTAGATGAAATACGCTCAACAAATATTTTATATATATATATATATATACTCTTTAACGAAGCCTTTTTTAAATAATGATCAGTATTTCAGATAAAATAATGGATCGTAGCAATGGAGATGTAGCTATCGATTCGTACCATCAGTACAAGATACATCATCAGCATTGGATATCACGAATTAAATTTGATGTTGGCCAAAGAATTGGAACCGGAAATGCTCGATGCCTAATGATTAAATTGCTTTCTTTTTCTTTTCTCCAGGAAGATGTGGGGATAATGAAGGAAATGGGGTTAGATGCCTACGGATTCTCAATCTCATGGTCTCGAGTTTTACCAAGTATGACCAACAAACATTATTGATTAAAGTCTAATTGCACGAGGTTAGAAAAGCTCTGTCCTTAATCATGCCACGTGTGTTGACTTTCCAATCTGTCTTTGTGTGGGGGAAATTTTCAGGGGGGAAGCTAGATGGAGGCATCAACAAGGGAGGACTGCAGCGCTACAACAACCTCATCAATGAGCTCCTTGCCCACGGTCTTGGCTTCATTTCATTTCTTTTACTTGTTCATTTCTGTTTCATATCATTTATATACAATCAATCCCTTATAAGTAGAGATTTTCTATTATTATTATTATTGCAGGTATTCAACCTTTTGTGACATTATTTCACTGGGACCTTCCCCAAGCCCTAGAGGAGGAGTATGGTGGTTTCTTGAGTTCCCATGTCATGTAATTCAAAAGAGATTTATTCCTTAACCATAGTTTTGAGAACTTAGGTTGAGATTTATATTTTGCGGCCGCCTTCATTAGGGATGATTTTCGGGACTATGTGGACTTCTGCTTCAAGGAATTTGGGAATGGAGTCAAACATTGGATAACACTGAACGAGCCATGGTCAGATGCTAGCAGCGGATATGCCAACAGACAGTTGGCACCGGGGCGGTGCTCCGATTGGCAGATGCTCAACTGCACAGGTGGCGATTCGGCCACCAAACCGTACATCGTGGGACACAACCAGCTTCTTGCTCATGCCGCCGCTGTTAAATTGTATAGAGACAGGTATAAGGTCTCCAATCTCTTGAAACTTTACGAAGACTCATGATTAAGTGCAATCAAATTAATCCGTCACCTCTTAATCAATTATGTCATTGAGATGGACAGATTTTTTAAAAAATGGACTCAATCTACCAGGAAGAAAAAAATTCTTATGGATTTCGAATTGATGAAGCAATAGAACATCTAATGGGAGTTTAAATTGACTTGCGCAATTTGATTAAAAAAAAAGTGACTTTTGCAGTCTTCTCAAAAGGGAGTAATTGGAATAACATTGATTTCTCATTGGATGCTGCCTTACTCAGATGCAAAGCATAATCAAAATGCAGCGCTAAGAGCTCTGGACTGGATGTTGGGATGGTGAGTGTGCTTATCCGACTACCAAACTCACACATAACGTGCACCCAGAATAAACTGTTTGAATCTCATAAAGTACTTGGCAATTTGACTAAATGGTGAATTATAACGAAAACATGTGGTTCCTTTTCAGGTTCTTGGACCCAATAACGTATGGCATCTATCCACGTAGCATGCGCTCGCTCATAGGGAAAAGACTTCCTAAGTTCACGAAGGAGCAGTCACTGTTGGTGAAAGGATCGTTTGATTTTCTCGGGTTGAATTACGACACCGGGAACTACGCAAAGTCCATGCCCCACTCGAATGTTTTGTATTCAAGCTACCTAACTGTCGCTTGCGTGAACCTCTCAAGTAAGAAAAACGATCTCTATTTGGATGACATTGATCATGGTCTCGATGAAATTCTTTTCTAATAATTTTGTGACGATTTCTTGTAGCTGAACGCAACGGGATTCCAATTGGTCCAGGGGTACGTTTAAATCCTCATGCAACCCCATTTTGTCACACTCTAGATTTGCTACTATTGTGTGGTCTTCTTAGGGTTCATACCTTATTTGAGTATTTGCAAGCACCAAATAAGAGTAACTAAAACTTGAGAGAATTAGGTAAATTTTTCTGAGTACATGTTCATGATCCTATCATGAATATTATTGCAGGCTGCTTGAAGTTGGCTATTTGTTTATCCCAGTGGAATACAAAGTCTTTTGATGTACGTAAAGACTAAGTATCAAAATCCACTCATTTACATAACTGAGAACGATGAGAAAATTACCCCTAAATGATCAATTTACTAAAATTGCAAGTAAATAGTTTTTTATGATTAATTACTCTCTTTCTCACACCCCATGTCTTGGTTTTTGACTATCAGGAATCAATGAGTTCAATGACTCTACATTACCACTAGAGCAGCAATTGACTGACTAGATGAGGATCGATTATCATTATCTCCATCTCTTCTACCTTCATAAAGCGATCAAGTAAGAAATTCTATTTCCTAATTTTTATGTAATTTTCGCTTGTGCAATCACCTTTTCTTTTCTAGTTTTTCACGTCATACATGACATATAATGTGACGTGGAAAATTTGTCGTAGGGATGGTGTCAACATGAAGGGCTATCTTTGCATGGTCATTGCTAGACAATTTCGAATGGAGCTCAAGATACACAGTCCGATTTGGGATCAACTACGTTGATTTCAAGAACGGCTTGAAGAGATACCCAAAATAGTCGGCACTTTGGTTCAAGAGCTTTCTAGACAAGTTTTAATTTGAGAATACATCAGATACATATGAAATAGGTTACGATGATCTCAATAAATAAGGATGCGATGGATTCTTATGTAGTAAATAATCCTGAATAAGCCATCACTTCTATTGGCGAGTTTCGTGAGAATAAGTTTTGCCGATATGTTGCACTATTTCAGAGGATTTCCTTAACAAATTGTCGAATGCGGCAATTTCTTTCTTAAGCATCTCAAAGGGAAAGCCATTTGGAGTAATTGGCATTTCTCTAATACAGCTAAACTCAAAACCAAAATGTCAACCTACTGAAAACTCAATGGAGATAATCTCAGTAGTTAGATATGGAATGGTTGGTATCGTATTGATAATTTAGAAGAAAGTAGGGAAATATATTAGATAAATGAGAAAATATGCATATTCTAATTAACAATACCGAATGGAGGATTCTGACCTTTCAGCATAGACACCAAATCTACCAAAGCTCTATTTTTTTTTTTTCTTAAGATAAGAACCACGCGTTCAGCATGTGATTATTTTTCCCCCTTCCTTATGACTTTTCAATGTTCAAATCCTTTGGATAGTATGAATTTTGATATTATAAGCAGTTCCTGGAGATTTACCTCGGAATGCCGTTGGAAGTACGTCCTCGGGTTGATCAACTATTTTTGTACATCGTCCCTTTCGTTCCTTTCGGAAAAGACGACGTATCATCTAATCTTTCCGTCCCAAATTCGAATATTGGAAGACGCCAACTCTTCTTTTTGTTGAGGTTTGACGTACGTATACTAATTACTACAATTCCAAAAAAGCCACCGACCTCATTTTCTATATATAGAGACACGTCGAGTTTTGAGTGAATAGTCCCAACCGATGAATGGATTGTCCCAATATCTTTCTGCTATCTGTTACATCCGTGACTCCACCTGCGGGGATGAAAATGATGTCGCAATGTGAGTTTGAGTGATATGGGAGCAAGAAAACGTGGTTTCTAAGAAAGATAGCCCATTAGGATTGGCTATTTTGTCTTTGAGCGACATTAGTGGTATAAAAAAAAAATTTACTAAATCATATGGCAATACATATAAACGACGTATTTTCGATTAATTATTCTTTGAGACCTTATATTCAAGTTCGTTTCATTTTCCAATCTTTACATATCTCATCATTTTGTGAATAAACAATTTTTCTTAGTCCATGGATGTTTTCTCTTTGTTCTTTGGGCAACTAATATTCATTGTTCCATTTATTTCGTGAAAAAATGCATGATTCAAAAAAAAAATTGCTAAAAATAATCGCTTGTATTGCTTAAAATGGTTAATCAATGGAAAATATTTTCTTCATCTACAACAATTTAAGTCTAAATATTTGTAGTAAATAATAATAATAAAATTCATTCGTCCATTTTGAAAGTGATATCAATGATCATTTTTAAAATAATATTTTTTAAGTCATTTATTTTTTACGAAATAAGTGGAGTCTAAATCATCAAAGAGCTTTTTGTTCAGAAGATACAGCTAGGGGAAAAGACCTTCCTTAAATCTCATTAGGGAAAAGCCAGCTAACTTTCTTGTTCTCCCAAAACAAAAACAAAAAATTCCTTATAAAAAGAAGGAAATATGATGCATCACGAGGTAGGTTAGTGCTTACATTACGAGCCCGAGATTTATCTACTTGAGCTCCGGCTTCTAATCTTTTATTCACTTTGTTTTCATGGTGTCGCGACTTTTTCGAAAATGAACCACCAAGGGAAAGTTAATGGATTACTAAGTCCAAAGACTTAGTGCGGGCTCTCCCGAGCCTTACCAACCACAACTTGGCACTCAAAATTTAACTTATTTAAACATGCAATTTTATTAAACTAAAAGCTGCCACTAATCAATTAAGGTTGATTAGAAATCTAAGTAAACTATGGGAGAATACTTTACTTTTGTGAACTAGAGATTTAATAGATTCAGGGACATGATTACACTAGGTTGAACTAGCGCTCTTTTGGTATCTTTTCTCTTTATTTTCAAAGAGACATTTTGCAAACAGTTTTGGTTGATTTTACTAAGCCACTAACATGCAAAGAGTGGTCATGCGAGTGTACAATCAATAACATCCAATAAACCCAAATGATAAACTGTAAGAGTTGTGACCAATTTTAAAGCAAAACGAACTACAACTTTATTATGTTTTTGATTTTTTTTTTTTTTAAATGCATGCCCTAAACATGATTTTTAAATGAGCTGACATTCAATTTTTTGTATTATTCTTATAAAATTAATTATTTGCAAATTTAATCTGAATTTAATATGCATGATTTTTACTCTAATGAAATATGATGTGCAATACACATGATCTAATTCTAACGACAAACGCTAATTAAAACTATTGTAAATGTACACAATCTAATTTACATGATCATAAATATGCATGTGCTACATTGAGTGGGATGAATGATATATTAATGCTATATGCATATGCATGTTCTTTTTTTTTACAGTTTTTTTATATTTTTATGACCTTTTTTATTACAATAGGAAATTGCTTCATATTTACCATGATTTAGTATGGACTAAAGAATAATCAAAAATCTATTTTAATTAATGAAATTTCCTAAGCTTCTCTGTCATCATAGACATGCAATGCAAACTATAAAACTAGTCCGACATGAAATGCAATAATCTACCCTATTATGCAACGGATTTTTTTTTATGCTTTTTTGTAAGTTTACTAAAACTCAACACATACAATATAACCGATCTTATAAAACATATAATTTTCCCCAACCCAAGATAGAAAATCAAAACAATCAAAAACCTAATCCGATCTCTCACAGCTCAATATTTTTTATTATTAGGATTTTTTTAACACAACACAAGAACTTCACATAATCAAAATATGCCTAATATCCCAAGAAGACTATGTTAACATCAAGTATATTGCAAACTAGGCAATTTAATATTCAGATAAGTGAACGGATTAAGGAATTACCTTGATGGTCTTTCTCCGGTTCTCATGGACAATCCGCATGATAGCACCTGGGCAAAAAGAAATTAGAAAAGAACTGCTAGATAGATCACGTCATCAACATTGATTTGTCCAGTAACAAAACCACCGAGTTGACCCTGGACTTGGACGGTAATTATTAGGCACCAAGCAGCCACAAGCGATCTCTGGACAACAACGATGATGAGCAACAACAGCAAAGCTCAATGACTGACCACGATGCAGCAACCACGAACAGTGAACACGAGTAGTAGCGATGGGGATGACCATGACGTAGCAGCGAACAACTACAATGCAGCAATAGCGAGCAATGCTGAACAACAACAAATAGTTGCGACGCAACAACGTCAATGAACAACAGTGAAAGACTGCAATGTAGTAGCGAACGATTGCAACACAACAACGATGAGCAACAAACAAGTACATTGTTGTATCTAGCTCACTAGGTGTTAACGCCGAAATAGGGAGGCACGGCTTCAATGGGATAAACTCCCGCGGCTACAGCAATGGGATACGCCGACTAATGACAAAAATTGGATCTTCATGCCTCTTTCTCTCAAGGCTACTCCCTTTTGCGAATTCACCATCCTCAGTGAAGACCAATTTCTTCTATTCTTTTTTTCTCCTCTCTCTTCTCGCCTTCACTGAGTCCTCTCCACCTCACTTTTTTCGAGTCCTCCTTCTCTCAATTTTTTCTCCCCCGAGTACCTTCACCTTGCCCTCTTTTTATAGAGAAAAAATAGGTTGTTATTCTGTGACGATTTCCCTTGATTATAGCACATATTTACTAAACAAATGATGGTGTTCTGCATAGAGAGGAAATGACTCAACTAAAAAATGGCTCCGAAATTTAAAATACGCTCAACCAAAAAATGGCTCCATCATTCAAAATTTAAAACTTCTTAAATCTCCCTCTACAACTGGATTATTTTCTATTTCCAATATTTTTTATTCTTTCTTTTATTTTCAATTTTTTTATTTTTCTAAGAACAATTTTAAATCAGAAAAGTCTGCTCCTAAATATTATTGTTACCTAAATGTGATGTTATGAAATGCTTAATGACATTTTGACATGTTTATGTAGGATAGCCAAAATTTAGGTATTAATAGTTGCCCCTCTTTAAAGATGAGTTCATAGGGCTTTCCTTTAAAGATAAATGACACATAAATTTAGACCATGCAATGAATGCAAAATGAATATGCAAATGCTCATCCGGCTACTTTTTTTTATCAGGAATGGATTCCAATGAATCTAATCCTTTTTTTTGAAATGCAACGTCATGTAATAAAGAATGCAATGCAAATGCAATGATCTTGGTAGGAATGTAGGTCTCATTGTGTCTATCCCCATTTTAATGCAAAGAAAAGTACGTACCTATCATTACTTACCTTGAGATTTGGAAAAGCATACTTGGGTATGAAATGATTTCTATGAGACTTGAAGAACATCTGAAGAATTTTTTTGGAAGGTCTTCAGGAATCTAGAATTCTCATCAAATTTCCAAAGAGACTAAACACCCGGAGATCCCATCAAATGCTCTAAAAGATAAACACCTAAAATTCACATTAGGTAATAAAGGTTCAAATATCTAGAAGTCGCATCAAATATTTGAAGACATTTACTAAACACCTGAAAATCACATCAGATATTTAAATATTCGAATATCTGAAATTCTCATCAGACATTTGAAAATACTTACCAAACACCCAGAAATCACATTAAGTATTTTAAGGTTCAAATGTCTAGAATTCATGTCAATATTTGAAAATACTTACCAAACACCTAGAAATCATATTAGGTATTTAAAGGTTCAAACTTTCAGAATTCATGTTGGACATTTGAAAATATTTACTAAAACACCTGGAAACCACGTTAGGTATTTAAAAGTTTAAGTATCTAGAATTCTCTCAGGACACCAGAGCTTTCATCGGGTTTCTAAACAAGAATCTGGAATTCACATTAGATACTTGAAAGATCTAATAAATAGATGCTTGGAATTCTCATCAAATATTTGAATTATTTTGAGAACAGATACTTGGAATTCTCATCGAGTTTTTTGAAGATTTAAAAGTATTCGAACGAACTCAAGGCTTCGAAGAGGAGCTCTTTGGTCTTCAAGGAAATACATCTGTCAGACATGATTAAAGCAAATGTGCATTCAACAACAAAAATAGAGAATCAAAGCTGTTCTTGGACAAGCTCATTCATTCATTTTTGAAACTCAATTGAGATCCATGCATAATGGTTTTTTTTTCATGCTTTTACCACCAAATTTCCATTGGTAAAAATTATCATCAAGACAATTTTCATTCATAATGTAGACTTCTTGAAAATGCTAGATGAGAGACTTTTAATCTGAAAAGGCTTTTTACTCACTCTCATTTAAAAGGGCTATTTGTCCCGACCATCAATGCGGGAATATCCGAATCACTCAATCTTATCATCGTCTTATCGATAAGGGTTCGAGTTTTCTTGCAAGCAGTACGATTTTACCAATCTAAGAGGTATTTACTAGGATTGTAATATGAGCTTGGTCAATGGCTCAACAAAGGAAAATTTGATGGCTATGAAGAATTATTTTGCTCACACTTCTTCGATTGAAGCTTATAACCATATGAATTCATATGTTAATTCAAGTGCCATAATATGAAGAGACTTTGTGACGGACATAACACATGCCGGATTCATGGGTTATGTCCGGCTCAAAGATGTGTATGATGGAATGAGAGTTGGTGATCATTAAGGCATTATCATTGGCTGACGTGGATGCCAATCAACACTGACATGGATAACCGATACCAGCCAGCCGGCAAATGCTGACTTAGCAATGTTCTAATAATTTTTTTTTTTCGAATTTTTTTATTAATTTCTTTTCTTTTCTTTTCTTTTTCCTACTGTTCTTCTTCCCCAACTATTTTCTTCTTCCCCTAATACTCTTCTTCTTCCCCCTATATCCCCTACAATGGTCAATGAGGCCGGCGAGGGTTGCAACCCTCTTCTGGCCTTGCCCACCCTCGCCGATGGCTTCGCCCAAATCTGGGTGAGGCCAACCACGGGTGAGGTGGCTTCACCCAAATTTGGGCTAGGCCAACTTTGCCACCGGTGAAGGCAGCCTCATCAACAATTGGCGAGGCCATGGCGGGCTTGGGTCTTCATGAGGGTCTGCATCATGTGAGCCGAGGAAGTGGAACGAATTTGGGAGAAGTGAGACCACGAGTCTTCGACGAATGACCCCACATCATCTTGGATCCCCTTCCGCAGGAGGCAAGCTTGGTCGACCGCATAGTCAATCGACGAAGCAGCGTCTCCGACCAATTTGGGCCGGGCAACATGCTCCAAATTCGAGTTCAGGTTCTCCCAAGCCCACCATGGCCTAGCCAACCATGGGTGAGGCCGCCTTCACTCGCAACAAGGCCATGACAAGGCGAGCCTTACCTAGATCTAGGCAAAGTCACCTCACCCGTGACCCCCAAGCCTCACCTAAATCTCAATGAAGCCGTCGGTGAGGGTGGGAAAGGCTCGAAGAGGGCCACGACCCTTGCCGTCCTCGCCGGCCATTGTAGGGGGATGTAGGGGGAAAAAAGAAGAGCGGTAGGAGAAGAAGAAAACATACAAGGAAGAAGAAGAGTAGGAAGAAAAAAGGAAAGAAAAATTAAAAAAGTAATTAAAAAATTATCAAGTCAAAGTTCACCAAACGGTCGGTGCTAGTTAGCATCCACATTAGTGACGGCCGGCCAAATTTGGCCGAATGGACTAGATTTGCACAATTGCAATAGGTTTAAGACTTTTTTGGTAATTCTCCTTGTCAAAAATTGTTTAGTGTATTTGTGTCTGTTGACACCTAAATTTTGATTGATCATTCGTAATTTAATGAACAAAAATTTAGGGATTAATTTTAACCCCTAAACAAAAAATATTAGGATTAAATTGCATAGCATATAGTTTTAGGAGCATTTAGTATTGCATTTGCATTGGACCTGTGATAGATAGGCTTCAATTGATCGTTCTAAGCTTTAATTTAACAAGTTGAACTAAGCCCACAAGGAAAAAGAATTTGGCTAGGCCCGTTAAGGGGTGATGAGTTGGAATATGAGAATATTCCCGGGAATATGAGAATGTTCCCGAGAATATTCGCATTATTCTTTTAATATTCAGGGAAGGTGTCGGATGAAATATTCCCGTTAAGGGGTGACGAGCTAGAATATGAGAATATTCCTGGGAATATGAGAATGTTCCCGAGAATATTCGCATTATTCTTTCAATATTCAGGGAATATGTCGTATGAAATATTGAAAAAATATTGCACGTGGGATACAAGAGCTAAATATGCAACGTGCAATTTTATCATATTTCCTTAAATAACATAGTCCTCTCACCTATAAAAAGGGGGCCACACACACAGAAAAAAGACAACCACAATTGAGAGAAAAGGAGCAGCAGCGCAATATAGGGAGAGAGGAGAAAAAGCGTCTCTTTTTGTTGCAGGTCTTGAAGGTCGGCTCACAAAAGGAGGCCTCTTCCCAAGAGACAAGGTAGGTAAAGTTCCTATCTAAATTAATTCTTGAATATTTTGTTTTCTCGTTTAAAGTATTGCATGCTTGATTGAATTCCAATTAAGTGAGGTCGTTGTGTCGTGTTAAAAAATCTCAATAATCAAAAATATTGAGCCGCGAGACGTCGGATCAGGTTTTTGATTGTTTTGATTTTCTATCTTGGGTCGGGGCTAAATTGCGTGCTTTACATGATCAGTTGCATTATGTGTTGATTTTTTTAATAAACTTACAAAAAATGCATAAAAAAAATCTTTTGCATAATAGGGTAGATTAATGCACTTCATGTCAGACTAGTCTTATAGTCTACATTGCATATGACGTAGATGCTTAGGAAATTTTAGGAAATTTCATTAGTTATAAAAAAGAAAACATAAAAATTGCCATGCTCATGTCATGTAGAATTAGGTCATCTCCCGCGTGTCATCTAGTCATTGCATGTTTAGGGTCATTTGAATGTGTGACATATTAGGGTAGTTGCATTAAATATTTTCTAGCATTAGGTTAAGTTAAATAATTAATGTAGCATGATAAATAGTTTGCATATTAGGTTGCACATTGCATGCTATTATAGTTACACTTTCGTATGTCATTACATGCATTGCACGAGTTTTAGGCTTCATTAAATAAGTGAAAACCTTAAAAAATAATTGAATGAGTGCGTGTTAATTAGAAATTATATCTAGGATCATTGATGTAATTTTTAAGCTAACATCGCAGATGCTTTCGTAGTTTTAAGGTAAGTAACTTCCTCCTTTTCCTTGCAATTTATTTATTGCTTTGCTTCATTGAGTGTTAGATAATGGTTGCGCACTCGCATGATCAAATTGCATGTTAGGGAGTAAATTAAAATCAACAAAAACTGCCTGCAAATCATTTTTTTAAATAAAAGAGAAAAGGTACCGAAAGGGCATTAGAGAAATCTAATGTAATCAAGTCCCCGATCCCATAGTCTCTGGTTCGTAGGAGTAAAATAATTCTCCCATTATTTTACTTAGGTATCTAATCGACCTACCGAAAATTGATTAGTGGCGACTCCAAGTAAAAATCATTTGCATTTTAAAAACTTAAACCCTAAATCGAGAATTGGTATGGGCTTGGGAGAGTCCGAGCTAAGTTTAGACTTAGTAATCCATTAGCCAAACCCTAGGTGGTGCACCCGAGGTGAGGTCGCGACAGCTTGGCGACTCCGCTGGGGACTTGAGTTTAAACTCTTAGTGGACTTAGGCCAATTTTCTCTTTTTTTTAAAAAAAAAAAAATTTTGTTTGGCAGCGAGGATACCAGGTACGTCCCTAACCATTTGAGGTGTTAAATGTTTTTACAGATGGGAGTTATAAAGGGTGGAGTGATTGTTAACCCTTTGTCTTGCAGGTTGGAGTTGTGAATAAATGTTTTAAATTCAAATTATTGAAGTGTTGCTGTGAATTTAAACTGTTATGCATGCTTATGCATTTTCACTACACTTTGCACACACTACCTGCCGTCGGACCTAGACCGCAATTAAGGATGTTAGGATGGTGTTGAGAAATGATCCAACCTTGAACGCGAGACTGCGATGTAGAGGTTGCCTTTCTCAACTCCGAAATTTTCTTCTCGGTGTCAAAATGTTTATCCTTGTCTGTGAAACCGCATGACTATAGGATTTTCTTTGACCAAGCCGGAGCTAAGAGGACCCGACCTTTGTACGCGAGACTGCGACTAGTCGGATCATTCCTCTTAACTCTAATTTGCTAAGCCCTATAGTTTATGTGTCGAACCTCACGTCTCATGTGTATGTCTATGTGATTGCCATTTTTCCTTCATGAAGTAAGTATTCTTACCTTACACTATGCAATCCATTTATTTTGTCATTTTTTTTTTGGGTCCATGACAAAAGGTCAATTGTATATAGAGAAGAGTCACTAGATTGTTTTTATGTTCATGTCTAGGAGTTCAATTTCAATTTTAGAGTGTTATTTCAATTTCTTAAACTAATGTTTTAGGAATTTAATTCCCTAGGGAGTCACTTTCATTTTTTAGATTAATGTCATTGGAATTCAATTTCACTTAATAAAATGTGCGATCAATCGTTGTCATGGACCAATTTCATTTGTCATGATGCTTATTGTGCTTTTTCCTTTTTACATCAAGGTAACATTGATACAACACGGCTCGCCCGAGATCGCCTATTCGTACTCGTTCTAGAGCAGCAATGGCCGATAACACTGAACAAGCACGTGTTACTGAACAAGCTCGTGTCGCTGCCCTTGAAACGGAAATGAAGCAAGTTATGAATGTCCTTGAGCAGCTGTCTAAACAAATAGATTCCCTCAAATCGAACATTGTCCCATCAGCTCCGCAAGTTGAAGTGGTGCTACCTCAACACCCTCCCATTGGTGATTCGAGAGATAAAGGCAAGAATACAACTGCAATTGGCCCGTCAAACTCTGGTGATGCTCCTACAGTCAAAATCACTGACATGCCTCAAATTGTTGCTGATGATGAGGGACAAATGATGCACCTGGTCGTAACGAAAACCGAGCAAGAAAAACGCTTGACGAAAATCGAGGAAAAGCTTAAGCAACTATAGGGTTCAGAATGCCAAAGCCCGACAGACTTGTCTCTTTATGCAAAAGTCAAAGTGCCGAAGAAGTTCAAAATGCCTGACTTTGAAAAGTATGATGGCACCTCCTGCCCAAAGATCCATCTACAGACATATTTGGTCAGGATGACCCAATATGTTGACAATGTACCCTTGATGATTCAATCGTTCCAAGCGAGTTTGACAGGGCCAGCATTGCAATGGTACATCATGAAGAGAATTAATCTCTTAGAGACTTAGGAGGATTTGACTGATGCTTTCTTCAAGCAATATAAGTATAATATCGATGTTACCCCATCCCGGGAGGATTTGATTCGTACAGAAAAGAAGAAGTCGGAATCTTTCAAGGCATATGTCACGAGATGGCGAGCCGTGGCTTCTCAAATTAGTCCCGAACCGATAGAGAAAGAGTTGATGGATTTGTTTATGAAGACACTCCCGCTTGAATATCGAAGCCGGATGCTCGGTTCAACTGCCGAGTCATTCAATCAGCTAATCCCTATTGGTGAACGAATTGAAATGGCCCTGCGTGATGGATGGGCGTCCGATCATACCAACTCGTATAAGAGATTCTCAGCCAAAAAAGATAAGGAACCCGTAGCGGAGGTTAATGCAGCTTATGTCCAACTGCCTCGCTCCACCCAGAACACCCAACAAGGAGGAGCCCGACCATTTTATGGCCAACAGAGGAACTCTTCCAGGCGTCAGTTCACGCCACTTCCTAAACATTCGTCCAAGATCTTGCCGATCCTCCAAAAGAAAGGGTTACTAGCCAAAGAGCCTAAGCGGACCAATCCTGAACGTTTCCCTAACTACGACTCATCCAAGACATGCGATTATCATATGGGGGAAGTAGGGCATTCGGTTGATGATTGCTATACGCTGAGACACAAGGTCAGAATCTTTTGGATGCTAAGGTGGTCTCCTTCCGCGATACACAACCGAACGTCCGAATAACCCACTCCCTGACCACGCGGAAGGTATAAATGCCATTTTCAGTTTTGATGCTGGCAGGAAGAAGAACTTGAAAGTACATGTGGATGACGTTTATGATAGTTTAGTTCGTGCTGGGTATTATTCGGAGACAGAAAGACCTACCATGTCTCAGAAGAAACAAAGAGTTGAGGCAATGTCCAACAAAGGCTTGATTGCATATGCGGACCATACTGGTATAGTTTCAACCATCACTCCAATTGTTATTGATCTGGAAGAGGAGTTCCTAGGTGAAGAAAGAGGACATAACAAGGCCCTTTATATCCCAGTCAAGTGTCGGAATACTTTAGTGGCCCACGTACTCATTGATAATGGATCAGCTTTGAACATATGCCCTCTAGAAACTCTGAAACGCCTTGGGTATGATTTGGAGAAAATTCGTGCAGCTAGGACCTCTGTTCGAGCATTTGATGGGACTAGGAAAGAAGAAGTTGGGGAAGTTGATTTAGATGTGCAAATAGGGCCAGTGCTATTCAATGTGGTTTTCCAAGTTTTGGATATACCCACTGCGTTCAACTTCTTGTTGGGTCGTCCATGGATACATGTAGCAGGTGCAGTTCCTTCAAGCCTTCACCAGAAAGTAAAGTTTGTGGCGCAAGGGAAGATTATTACAATCCAGTGCAGAAGATGACGAGGTTGAAGGAATGATCGAATTGTTCGAGGAGAATTTAATGTTCGCCATTGATGAAGCCCAAGAGTAGGAGAATTTTAATTGTTTGCATACTCCTCTGCACAGGAGTCTTTATTGCTTTCCTAGTTTGCATGTTAGGATTTCTTTCATTCCAATAATGTAATTTGCTTTTCATCCAATAAAATACATGAAGATTTTCATGTTTTAAGGGCATGTTGAAGTACACCAAACGGCCCCGTGATGAAATCCTACCAAAAAGAAAACGGCATGGAGCTAATTTTGAAGGCTGGGCTTCTTCATGTTCTCTCAAAATTTTCCAAAATAAAAAGATTTTTTCAGCATGCATCTTGTCCGCCCTGTCTGTCTTTCTGATTGTTTACTTTATGTCTCAGGCATGATCCTGTACCATCTACTTTAATGAAGACGAAGCCTCGAGTATATAATCATGCATGTTTTACTTTTGCAGGGGCAAAAGATGGATGGTGTCATTTATCTTTGCAAGGAACCCCTTTAGGCTCCCTTACAAAGAGGGGCAAAACACAAATACCTTTTAGCTCTGACTTTGGAATTCGATGCAGGAATAGAGCCTAGTTACTTTATCATCATGAAGCATTTTCACATGATTGTTTGTTTAATTCGCCAATTTCACTCGAGATTTGTCAAAATAGACAATTCAATGAATAGTGTGGAAATGTTTGAATTTGCTAGAATGATGAAAGGCAAGCCTTATCCTATACACAATCCCTTGTGTATACATTGTGAGATGAGTGTGAAAAAATCCATGTCGGCAAGGTGAAGGGTTTTCTCGCGAAAGGGACGACAACTAAAATGACGAGAGGGAATTTATTTCTCTATCCTAAGCACTACAAGTAGACCATTGCTTAACCCCTTTGAGCCTCATACACTTGTGGAGATTTCTTTCAAATTACCCCTGTCAAGAACCACCCCATATCGGGGCAAATTGGAGGTAAGTTGGCATCACGTGGCAAGGAAAATAGATGGAAATTCTCTTGCTCTCACTTGCATCAATTTTTGGGTATCTTATTGTCGATGAACTCAAACAATAATCCAAGTGCCTTAGGATGACGAAGAGCATTTTTTTTTCTCTATCCTACACACGTATATCCGTCGCATAGCCCTTTGAGCCTAAAAATTCATTTCTTTGAACCTAGTTGGTGATCATCCCCCACATTGGGGCAAGCAAAAAATAATCATTCAAGAAGCTGCAAGGTCTAGAGTGCCAACAAAATGTGAAGATCTTCAAAAGTCCAAATGGAAAATTGATACATCATAGACAACGTGTCATTGGTAAAAATAGAACTAGGGGGCGTGAAAAAGCAGTGTGCCTGGTAAAAGCAAGGCCGATGCCCATAGACATAAGAGTAAAAAGAGGGGCAAGAAAAACCAGTGTGATAACTCTATTTTTAATAGAGTATTCTTGCTAATTTAGACTTGATATTTGCTTAATTTTGAGGAATTTTTGGTGAATTTAATTGCTACTCATGTAATTTTATTTTATATGAAATATTTTCAGATCTTTCAGAATATTGCAATATTTCATATTTGAAGAAAAAGCCAGCCCAAATCAGATATTTAGAGAATTTGACCATGATTGAAGATAAGATTCAAAGAAAATCAAGGAGGAATCTTTTCCAAATCCTAATAGGAGTCGACTTAGGGCAGATTTTTGGAGGCTATATAAACTGCTCTTGTGCCGCATATAAAAAAAAAAAAAGAAGGGAGAATCCTTGGAGCCACCATCTTTGCAGAAGATTTTAGGTTTTAGATTTTGTTCTTCTATTTTAGTGGAGTTGATGCATGTCAAGGAGAGAAGGAGGAGACAAACCTGAAGCTCCTTGTATCTCAAATTGGTGAATTTGTTTTTATTTTAGTATTATGTTTTCTTTAATTTTTGTTAGTTTAGTTTTTACTATGTTCTAAATTTCTTTTGTTAGAGCTACAATGGATCTTAATCATGATTGATTAATTTTCTAAGACTTTCGTGCAATAAAATTTTTGATTGTGTCGTTTTTTATCATGAACTTAATGCTTTTAGAAGTCTGGCCAACTTTTGAATGATTTTTTATGTATACATGATACCGGGTGGAGATTGTATGCATGCGCATTAGTGATATTGAATCATAAATTAAATCTAGGTCAAGGTACACTAGGTTATTTATGTGGCTGCGGTAGTAGATATAGGTTGGGACTACTTAGATTGAATCCGGGAATTTCCACAAGAACTTAATGCTTTTAGGTAGTTTAAATTCACCTAAGGTTAGTGTGGGTTAACATACCTAATTAGGAATTATTAGACCGAAGTCGGCTTTTAATTTATCTTAGGGAAATTTCACCAACACAATTGGAAATTAATTTGTTGCATGAAAAGTTAAGAAAATTAATTATGAATGGTTAAGTGAAGTTGGATGCTCTAACGCTTTGTGATCTTAAATTTGCTTTAGATTAATTTTACTTAGCTTTTAATTCTTTAATTTTTGACCTTTTCTCTATTTTAGTATTTTAATTGGTTTAGTTTACTTTTTACTCATCTTTTCGATTTGGTTAGCTAGATTTTTGAATTGATCACTTTCAGTAAGTAATTAGATAAAATAAATAAAAAAACAGTCCTTGTGGGAACGATACTCATTCATCACTTTATTACTTGTTGATATTGTGCACTTGCAATTCACCTAACAAGTTTTTGGCGTCGTTGCCGGGGATTGTTTTGACAATTTTCCAATTACTATTGATATCGAGCAATTCTTAGTTTAGACTAGCCTTTATATTATTTTTAATTTATTTCTTTTGCAGGCCAAACTCACTAAAAGGTGGAGGAGCATCGCATAACCCGAAGCCAACAAGGAGACCTTGAACAGTTTGATCCCGAGATTGAAAGAACCTTTCTTAGAGAAGAAGAGAACAATCACAAGCAATTCACATTGCAATGGCTGAAAATCAAGAAGTCGCACCTCCAAGGAGGACTTTGAAAGATTATGCTACACCAACAATTCAAGGAGCACAATCAAGTATAAGGAGGCCGACAAAGGTGCAAGCCAACAATTTTGAGATCAAGCCATCCTTAATTCAAATGCTTCAAAATGCGGGGCAATTCAGTGGATCTCCTAATGATGATCCAAATCTACACTTAGAAGCATTCTTTGAAATTTGTGACACTGTTAAATTCAATGGCGTTACTGATAATGCTCTTAAATTAAGATTGTTCCCATTTTCTCTTCGTGATAAAGCTAAGACTTGGTTGACTTCTCTTCCTGCAGGCTCTATCACTACTTGGGAAGACTTGGCTCAAAAATTCCTAAGTAAATATTTTCCTCCTGTAAAATCTGCTAAAATGCGTAATGATATTACTACATTTATGCAGATGGATGGTGAGCCCTTTTATGAAGCATGGGAGAGGTTTAAGGAGCTGCTAAGGAGATGCCCGCACCATGGATTGCCAATTTGGATGCAAGTACATACATTTTATAACGGAGCACATCCTACCGTTCGTGCTAGTCTAGATGCAGCAGCTGGAGGCACTTTGCAAAACAAGTCACCCGAAGAAGCTTTTCATCTACTTGAGGAGATGGCAGGCAATAGCTACCAATGGCCAACTGAGAGATACCAAGCCCGAAAGCCAAGTGGAGTTCATGAAATTGACACCAATAGAACTTTGAATGCAAAACTTGATGCATTAAGCAATATGATTGCTTCTTTAAAAACTCAAGGAGTATCTTGTGAATTTTGTGGTGGAAATCATATTAGCACTGATTGCCAAGTAGGTAACCCTTATGCTAGTTCTTCTGAACATGCTAACTTTGTTTCAAATTTTAACAGGGGCCCTCAAAACAATCCTTACTCCAACACTTACAACCCAGGATGGAGGACTCACCCTAATCTGTCTTGGGGAGGTCAAAATCAACAAGGACCGAGAGCACCACCACCATCCATGGAGAAGCATAATTCCAACTTGGAGGTTTTGGTTGCAAGGCTAACCCAAACTGTGGAAAAACAAGCTCAAACCACTCAAGATTTCATGAGAAGTACCGATGTAAGACTCCACAATCAAGAAGCATCACTTCGAAACATAGAGAAGCAAGTGGGGCAATTAGCTCGAGAATTAATGAGAGACAAAGTGGTGCATTGCCAAGTGATACCGAGAGGAACCCCATGGAGAACGCAAAGGTAATTACGTTAAGAAGTGGAAAAAAAGTTGGAAAGCAAGATCAAGATGAGGATGTAGAAGACGAGAACAAGGACAAATCTTCCACCGAGATCAAACAAAAGGACGAGCCACAAAAGAGCAAGTTATCTCCAATGCCATATGTTCCACCTATTCCTTTTCCGGAGAGGCTAGCCAAACACAAGCAAGATAAGCAATTTTCAAAATTTTTTGATTATCTTAAACAGTTGCACATTAATATTCCTTTTGTAGATGCTCTAGCTCAAATGCCAAGCTATGCCAAGTTTTTGAAGGAGATCCTAGCTAACAAAAGGAAGTTAGAGGAGTATGAGACTATGAAGTTGAATGAGGAATGTTCGGCCATCCTTCAAAATAAGCTACCACCAAAATTAAAAGATCTAGGGAGTTTTACTATTCCATGCAATATTGGTGATGCTTACTTTAATAAAGCTTTATGTGATCTTGGTGCTAGTATAAATCTAATGCCTTATTCGGTATTTGTGAAACTAGGGGTAGGAGAAGTAAAAGCGACCACCGTGTCTTTACAATTGGCGGATAGATCTATCAAATATCCAAGAGGTGTGGTGGAGGATGTTTTAATAAAGGTGGATAAATTTATCTTCCCGGCGGATTTTGTCGTGCTAGAGATGGAGGAGGATTATGAAGTTCCTATTATTTTGGGCCGACCATTCCTAGCCACGGGAAGAACTCTCATTGATGTACAACAAGGAAAATTGATCCTTAGAGTGGGAGAAGATCAAGTCACTTTCAATGTCCTCAAAGCCATGAAAAACCCCGAGGGACCAAGTGATTGCTTGAAGATAGATACCATAGACAGTGAAGTAAAGACCGTGCTTGAATTGACCACAACTCAAGATCCTATAGAGGCATGTTTGGTTTAGCCAAAAGAGAAAGAAACCGAGCATGAAGAAATTAGAGAGGCCGTTGAGTTTTTAGAAGCAAGTCCACTATGTCCGAGATGGAAATCACAAAAATTTAAAGAATTGGAGTCAAGTGCAAAGAAGCCCAAGCCTTCCATTGAAGAACCACCAACTCTTGAACTTAAACCTTTACCTTCTTATTTAAAATATGATTTTCTTGATGGTGTTTCTTATCCAGTGATTATTTCTTCCTCTTTGATAGGGGTGATGGAGGAGAAGTTACTTAGAGTGCTTAGAGATTATAAGAGTGCAATTGGATGGACCATTGCGGATATAAAAGGAATAAGCCCTTCGATTTGCATGCATAAAATTCTGATGAAGGAGCAATACAAACCAGTCATCCAACCACAAAGGAGGCTCAATCCGAAAATGCAAGAAGTTGTGAAGGCTGAAGTAATTAAGTTACTTGATGCAGGTATTATCTATCCAATTTCTGATAATGATTGGGTAAGTCCTGTGCAAGTAGTGCCAAAAAAAGGAGGTATGACTGTTCTAACTAATGAAAAAAATGAATTAATTCCAACTAGAACAGCTACAGGGTGGCGAGTTTGCATGGATTATAGAAAATTGAATGATGCCACTCGTAAAGATCACTTTCCTTTTGCCTTTCATTGATCAATTGTTAGAAAAACTTGCAGGACATGAATATTATTGTTTTTGGATGGATATTTAGGGTATAACCAAATCCCTATTGCACCTAATGATCAAGAAAAGACTACATTTACTTGTCCCTATGGTACATTTGCATATAGAAGGATGCCTTTTGGTCTTTGTAATGCACTTGCTACTTTTCAACGATGCATGATGGCTATTTTTTCTGACATGATAGAGAAATACATTGAGATTTTCATGGATGATTTCTCTGTTTTTGGTACATCTTTTGATTCATGCTTGCATAATTTAGCTTTGGTGTTACAAAGATGCGAAGAGACTAACCTTGTGCTAAATTGGGAGAAGTGTCATTTTATGGTGCGGGAAGGATAGTGTTAGGCCATAAAATATATGCTAGAGGTATTGAGGTGGATCAAGCCAAAATTGAAGTTATCTCCAAATTACCACCTCCTACTTCTGTAAAATTACTTCGAGGATTTTTAGGACATGCAGGGTTTTATAGACGATTTATAAAAGAGTTTTCCAAGATTGCAAGACCACTCACAAAATTGCTTGAAAAAGATGTTAAGTTTAATTTTAACTCTAAGTGTTTGCAGGCATTTGAGACATTAAAGGAGAAGCTGATTTCGGCTCCTATAATGACACCACCAGATTGGAGTTTGCCTTTTGAGTTGATGTGCGATGCTAGTGATTATGCCATTGGAGCTATGCTTGGTCAAAGGAAGGACCGAATTTTTCGAGTCATATATTATGCTAGCCGAACCCTTAATGGAGCCCAATTGAATTATGCCACCACTGAGAATGAGCTTTTAGCAATTGTTTTTGCTTTTGATAAATTCCATTCTTATTTGATTGGCTCTAAAGTGATTATCTATACTGATCATGCAGCTTTAAAGTATTTGTTGGCAAAGAAGGATGCGAAACCAAGGTTAATTCGTTGGATCTTGTTGCTTCAAGAGTTTGATTTAGAGATAAAGGACAAGAAAGGGACCGAGAATCTTGTGGCCGATCACCTATCTAGGTTGCCGAATGCCCCTAGCGATGAGGTACCAATTTTGGATGACTTTCCTGATGAGGCACTTTTTTCCTTGAAAATCAAAACTCCATGGTATGCAGATATTGTGAACTATTTGGTAAGTGACATCTTTCCCCCTGACTTGAATTATCAAGAAAGGAAAAAGTTTCTCTCCGATGTTAGACACTACTTTTGGGAGGATCCTTACTTGTTTAAGGTATGTGCTGACCGAATAATTAGACGTTGTGCTGCTAAGGAAGAAATTCCTAACATTCTTTTTCATTGCCATGATGGAGAGGCAGGTGGTCACTATGGTGCCACCAAAACTGCTGCTAAGATTTTACAATGTGAATTTTATTGGCCTACTCTTTTTAAGGATGCACATGCTTATGTTTCCCATTGTGATAGGTGTCAAAGGACTGGAAATATATCTAGAAGGCATGAGATGCCCTTAAACAATATCATGGTGTGTGAATTATTTGATGTTTGGGGCATTGACTTCATGGGTCCGTTTCTACCTTCTTTTGGTAACACTTACATATTAGTTGCTTGTGAGTATGTGTCTAAATGGGTAGAGGCCGTGGCTTTGCACTCTAATGATGCTAGGGTTGTTTGCAATTTCTTGAAAATGTATATCTTTACTCGATTTGGCACACCTAAGGCTATTATAAGTGACCAAGGCACACACTTCATGAATAAACAATTTGAGTCACTTTTGCATAAATATGGAGTCACTCATAAAGTAGCTACTGCTTATCATCCCCAAACTAGTGGTCAAACTGAGATATCTAACAGGGAGATAAAGAGAATTTTGGAAAAGACTGTGAATACTAATAGGAAGGATTGGGCAAGGAAACTTGATGATGCTTTATGGGCTTATAGAACTGCTTTCAAAACTCCTATTGGAATGTCACCTTTTCGACTTTTGTATGGTAAAGCATGCCATTTACTTGTTGAGTTGGAGCATAAAGCATATTGGGCTTTGCAAAAACTAAACTTTGATATGCAGGCAATAGGTGAGAAAAGATTGCTTCAGTTAGATGAATTGGAAGAGATGCGCAATGATGCATACGAAAGTGCAAGAATTTACAAAGAAAAAACGAAGCGATGGCACGATCGACACATCTTAAGAAAGGAGTTTCATGTGGGTGAAAAAGTTTTGTTATATAACTCTCGTCTTCGTTTGTTTCTAGGAAAGTTGAAGTCTAGATGGACCGGTTCTTATACCATCACCAAAGTATTCCCTTTTGGAGTCGTTGAAATTATCAATGAGAATGAGGGGACTTTCAAAGTAAACGATCATAGGCTCAAGCACTACTATGGAGGAGGTTTCGATGGTCAAACATCTGTCATCACCTTGGTTCCACCTACTTAGAAGCATGGGAAGAGTTTGGCTGCGAACTATAAAGCAAGCGCTTCTTGGGAGGCAACCCGAGTTTTTAAGTTTCTATTTTTTATTTTTTATTTTGGTTTGCATTTTGTCTAAAAAAAAAAATCCAAAAGAAGAATTTTTGTGGTGATGAATTTTCTATTTTGTAGAGATAGTAGTGTGCACAATAGGTAGAAGAGGGGTTAGGGACGTATGGCCATGCAATCATGAAGCTAAGAATTTTTTTGTGAGAAACCTCTAACGACACATCTGAACCAATCCTCACCTTACTGGGCATGATTCAACATGAACAATTGTCATCTTCACATCTCCAGGGAAATATTTCAAACTTTACTCTAATTTGTTTGCCTCATTGCTTGTATTTAATTCTTTATTTTTTCGCATTGAGGACAATGCTTCATTTTAAGTTGGGGGTAGGGGATCGAAAATTCTAAAAAATTTTGTGCTAAAACTTTTGCTAATCTTGAAAATATTTGCGCTTATTTAAAATTTTTGAAATATTTCTGAAGCAAACTTTATAGGAAATGATGATTTTGAACCGTAATCTACAAGATTGATATCATTTTCATAGTTATGAGTTGTTGTGATTTTTAGGGGAATATAAATCTTGTTCAATTGGTTATTGATATATGAGTTAGTCTTAATCTTGATTATGCAATCCATATTTTGAGCACTTATCCTTGCCTTTTGAGTTATGTGTGCTTAGAAAAGATCAATGGGAAGTATGTGATTCTCTAGAACTCACCTAAGTCTTAGAATTTGTTTAATATTCTCTTGAAATTAATATGCTATACTCAATCAAGAAGGTGATATAGGCATTCTTTGGATCGTTTGAGCCTTTCAAGCCTACCTTATTACTTGATTCATAGTACCCTTTTGAGCTTAATTGGCCTATTTTTCTTTGATGACCTTATAATGCTAATCCAAATGTATTACTTTACCTTATACCCCCATAAGCATGTTTATCCTTAAAGCTACTTTAATAGTTATGGATTCTTGATGTGTCTGAAGTTGTTGAAGCTTGAAATAGTCATGAAAAAAAAGAAAAAGAAAGAAAAAGAAAAAAAAAGTGCAAGTTATAAAGTGAAAGTTGTTTGCTCTAGTACAGCTCATACGAATCCCTACCGCTAACTTTCAACTTGAGTGAGCCTTTTGGATACTCAATGGGTTAGCATTGCACTATGGAAGGGACTTAGAAAGGAACTTCGCCGTATTGCGTGGAAAGAGAAATAATGGAAGCTTTAAAGTGTTGAGTGTTTGTGAATTGCATGGCTATAATAGTGTAAGCATATGGATGATGTGTCTTGAATCCTATTTAATTCAAATGCTTTGAGAATTGATATGTTTATGGGATTTATCGAACTTAAAAATCCTTTATACCCTCCCCTTAGCCAAGCCACATTATAAGCCTTAAAGACCTATTGATTTTTGAATGAGTATTAGTTTTCAATAGTGGAGAGAGAATTGAAAAACAAATCTATGAGACTTGGTTAGTAGATCTTGAGTTTAGAGTGTTGCATATCAACTTGATTTATTTGAGTATACATGATTTGGAAAGTTAAGGAGCACACATACACACGGATTGCATAGTTAAGGTTAGACATAGCTTATGTATTGATTTTGGATTGATGGGATTTATTTTTTCCATTGAGTTGTGATTTCACGTAATTATGAATGGATATTGATAATTGGAGATGAGGTTTGTTTATTTTTATTGTTTGCTCGAGGACTAGCAAATTTCTAAGTTTGGGGTAATTGATAACTCTATTTTTAATAGAGTATTCTTGCTAATTTAGACTTGATATTTGCTTAATTTTGAGGAATTTTTGGTGAATTTAATTGCTACTCATGTAATTTTATTTTATATGAAATATTTTCAGATCTTTAAGAATATTGCAATATCTTTCAGAATATTTCATCTTGAAGAAAAAGCCAACCCAAATCAGATATTTAGAGAATTTGACCATGATTGAAGATAAGATTCAAAGAAAATCAAGGAGGAATCTTTTCCAAATCCTAATAGAGTCAACTTAGGGCAGATTTTTGGAGGCTATATAAACTGCTCTTGTGCCGCATATAAAAAAAAAAAAAAAAAAAAAAAGGGAGAATCCTTGGAGTCACCATCTTTGCAGAAGATTTTAGGTTTTAGATTTTGTTCTTCTATTTTAGTGGAGTTGATGCATGTCAAGGAGAGAAGGAGGAGACAAACCTGAAGCTCCTTGTATCTCAAATTGGTGAATTTGTTTTTATTTTAGTATTATGTTTTCTTTAATTTTTGTTAGTTTAGTTTTTACTATGTTCTAAATTTCTTTTGTTAGAGCTACAATGGATCTTAATCATGATTGATTAATTTTCTAAGACTTTCGTGCAATAAAATTTTTGATTGTGTCATTCTTTATCATGAACTTAATGCTTTTAGAAGTCTTGCCAACTTTTGAATGATTTTTTATGTATACATGATACCGGGTGGAGATTGTATGCATGCACATTAGTGATATTGAATCATAAATTAAATCTAGGTCAAAGTACACTAGGTTATTTATGTGGCTGCGGTAGTAGATATAGGTTGGGACTACTTAGATTGAATCCGGGAATTTCCACAAGAACTTAATGCTTTTAGGTAGTTTAAATTCACCTAAGGTTAGTGTGGGTTAACATACCTAATTAGGAATTATTAGACCGAGGTCGGCTTTTAATTTATCTTAGGGAAATTTCACCAACACAATTGGAAATTAATTTGTTGCATGAAAAGTTAAGAAAATTAATTATGAATGGTTAAGTGAAGTTGGATGCTCTAACGCTTTGTGATCTTGAATTTGCTTTAGATTAATTTTACTTAGCTTTTAATTCTTTAAGTTTTGACATTTTCTCTATTTTAGTATTTTAATTGGTTTAGTTTACTTTTTACTCATCTTTTCGATTTGGTTAGCTAGATTTTTGAATTGATCACTTTCGGTAAGTAATTAGATAAAATAAATAAAAAAACAGTCCTTGTGGGAACGATACTCATTCATCACTTTATTACTTGTTGATATTGTGCACTTGCAATTCACCTAACACAGTGTGCCTGGTAAAAGCAAGGCCAATGCCCACAAGAGAAAATGAAAAAAAGTCAAGATAGATGACTATTGATTGTGAAAAGTTGTCAAATGCAAAACTTTTGCGGTCAACAGAACACATTTTGGAAATAATCCTTGATGGCGAAGATGAAGACTGGTGGTAATGTCAAGATGATCACCAACTCTCACCCATTCACACACATTTTGAGCCTGATAATCCTTTCATTTCTCAACCCATGAACCTAGCCTACATTACGTCCCTCATAAAGTCTCTTCAGATTAGGGCACTTGAATTAATGTGGGTGTTCACATGTCTTAAGCATTGCTCGAAGAAGTGCGAGCAAGATTATTTCTATCTCATTTTGTAGGGTTCTTGACTTGTAAACCCGGAGATGATCATGGAATATTATTTTCTTTCAATAGCCTTGACTCAAAGAGCCCCCGTTGTTAAGCCGTTGACCAAGCCTACATTAAGGTCCCTATTAAAGACCTCTCAGATTGGTAAGGTTGTACCGCTTGCGAGAATACTCGGACCCTTGTTGATATGATGATAGTGAGATGGAGTGATTCCCATAAAATAGCCCTTCTGAATGAGAGTGAGTGAAAAGCCCTTTCAGACTAAAAGTCTCTCATCTGGCATTTTCAAGAAATCCACACTATGAGTGAAAATTGTCTTGATGATGATTCTGACTGGTGGAATGTGGAGATGAAAACATGAAAAAATATGCATGGGTCTCCTTGAGTTTTAATGTCCAAGAATGGCTTTAATTCTTCACTTTGCTGTTAAATGCACACTTGCTCTAATCATGTTCGACAGGTGGGTTTCTTCGGAGAACAAAGAGCTCCTCTTTGAAGCCTTGAGTTTGTCCAAATACTATTAAATCTTCAAAATACCTAATGAGAATTCCAGGTATTTGTTCTCAAGATAATTCAAAGTACCTGATGAAGATTCTAGGTATTGGTTCTCAACTCAATCCAAATTCCTAATGAAAATTTCAGGCGAAAATTTCAGTGTCCTAAAACTTTTTCAGTATTCGGTGAGAATTCCTTGTACTCGAACCTTTAAATACCTGATGTGATTTCCAGGTGTTTAGTGAATTTTTTCAAATGTCTGATGTGAATTCCAGATGTTCGAACTTTTAAATACCTGATGTGATTTCCAGATGTTTAGTGAATTTTTTTTCAAATGAATTCCAGATGTTCGAACCTTTATATACCTGATGTGATTTCCAGGTGGTTAGTAAATATTCTCAAATGTCTGATGTGAATCCCAGATATTTGAACCCATAAATACCGGACGTGATTTCCAGGTGCTTAATCTCTTTTGAAATCTGATGAGAATTCCAGATCTTCAGATGTTTTGCAAGTCTCATGGAATTCATCACGTACCTCAAGATGCTCTACCGTATCAATTGGTAAGTAACTACAGGTACGCTCTTCTTCTTCTTCTTCTTCTTCTTCTTCTTTTTTCTTCTTTTATTTTCACACTTTGCATTAGCTTTTCCATGCATCATACCATATTGCATTTTAAAATGGGACTCATTTTCCCACAAAAAAATAGCATTAATATTGCATATGCATGGTCAAAATTTAGGTTTCAATTTATCTTTGAATGCAACCTCTGCGAGCTCACCTTCAAAGAGAGGCAGCTGTTGACACCTAAATTTTGATTGATCATTCGTAATTTAATGAACAAAAATTTAGGGATTAATTTTAACCCCTAAACAAAAAATATTATGATTAAATTGCATAGCATATAGTTTTAGGAGCATTTAGTATTGCATTTGCATTGGACCTATGGTAGATAGGCTTCAATTGATCGTTCTAAGCTTTAATTTAACAAGTTGGACTAAGCCCACAAGGAAAAAGAATTTGGCTAGGCCCGTTAAGGGGTGATGAGTTGGAATATGAGAATATTCCCGGGAATATGAGAATGTTCCCGAGAATATTCGGGAATATGAGAATGTTCCCGAGAATATTCGCATTATTCTTTTAATATTCAGGGAAGGTGTCGGATGAAATATTCCCGTTAAGGGGTGACGAGCTAGAATATGAGAATATTCCTGGGAATATGAGAATGTTCCCGAGAATATTCGCATTATTCTTTCAATATTCAAGGAATGTGTCGGATGAAATATTGAAAAAATATTGCACATGGGATACAAGAGCTAAATATGCAACGTGCAATTTTATCATCTTTCCTTAAATAACATAGTCCTCTCACCTATAAAAAGGGGGCCGCACACAGAAAAAAGACAACCACAATTGAGAGAAAAGGAGCGGCAGCGCAATATAGAGAGAGAGGAGAAAAAGCGTCTCTTTTTGTTGCAGGTCTTGAAGGTCGGCTCACAAAAGGAGGCCTCTTCCCAAGAGACAAGGTAGGTAAAGTTCCTATCTAAATTAATTCTTGAATATTTTGTTTTCTCGTTTAAAGTATTGCATGCTTGATTGAATTCCAATAAAGTGAGGTCGTTGTGTCGTGTTAAAAAAATCTCAATAATCAAAAATATTGAGCCGCGAGACGTCGGATCAGGTTTTTGATTATTTTGATTTTCTATCTTGGGTCGGGGCTAAATTGCGTGCTTTACATGATCAGTTGCATTATGTGTTGATTTTTTTAATAAAATTACAAAAAATGCATAAAAAAAATCTTTTGCATAATAGGGTAGATTAATGCACTTCATGTCAAACTAGTCTTATAGTCTAGATTGCATATGACGTAGATGCTTAGGAAATTTCATTAGTTATAAAAAAGAAGACATAAAAATTGCCATGCTCATGTCATGTAGAATTAGGTCATCTCCCGTGTGTCATCTAGTCATTGCATGTTTAGGGTCATTTGAATGCGTGACATATTAGGGTAGTTGCATTAAATATTTTCTAGCATTAGATTAAGTTAAATAATTAATGTAGCATGATATATAGTTTGCATATTAGGTTGCACATTGCATGCTATTATAGTTACACTTTCGTATGTCATTACATGCATTGCACGTAGTTTTAGGCTTCATTAAATAAGTGAAAACCTTAAAAAATAATTGAATGAGTGCGTGTTAATTAGAAATTATATCTAGGATCATTGATGTAATTTTTAAGCTAACATCGCAGATGCTTTCATAGCTTTAAGATAAGTAACTTCCTCCTTTTCCTTGCAATTTATTTATTGCTTTGCTTCATTGAGTGTTAGATAATGGTTGCGCACTCGCATGATCACATTGCATGTTAGGGAGTAAATTAAAATCAACAAAAACTGCCTGCAAATCATTTTTTTAAATAAAAGAGAAAAGGTACCGAAATGGCATTAGAGAAATCTAACGTAATCAAGTCCCCGATCCCATAGTCTCTGGTTCATAGGAGTAAAGTAATTCTCTCGTTACTTTACTTGGGTTTCTAATCGACCCACCAAAAAATAGATTAGTGGCGACTCCAAGTAAAAATCATTTGCATTTTAAAAACTTAAACCCTAAATCGCGAATTGGTATGGGCTTGGGAGAGTCCGAGCTAAGTTTAGGCTTAGTAATCCATTAGCCAAACCCTAGGTGGTGCACCTGAGGTGAGGTCACGACAGTGTCCCTTCTAACATATAAGTAGACGATAAGTAGACCTATCGAACGAGTGGATGAGATCGAGTTTGGGTTAGGTTAAAAAAATGATTTGGCCCAAATCGATCAATTTAACCCATTTTGATCATTTTCCATGCAATATATATAGTTACTCATACCCAATCCAACCATATTATTAAAATACTTTCATATTTAACTCAATTTAAAAAAACTTATATCCAAACTGAGGTAAGAACATAGAGCGAGTGAATGCAAAACCGAGTGAGAGCAAGAGATAGTGAAGAAAGAGTTATAGAAAAGGGTTGGATTTAAGTAAATTGTGAACCTATTTAACATTCATATTATTTTGAGTTTTTCCATTCAAAATTCATGTGTGACCCTTTTGTTGAATATGATTAACTCATATAACAACTTAGCACATCAAATATAGGTAAAAATTGGGTTTGCAACCCATTTTGAAAAGTCTATCAATGAGCCCAGTTTTCAACCGAACCACATGAACACGTGATATCAATACCATTCTTATCCCGATTGCCCGCAAATCTTAAAATCAAGCAACAAAGTACAATAAAGGCCTTGGGATTGGGAGTGTCAAATCGTGCACTTTATATTCGGGCTATAAATATGACTACTTGCTTCATTATTGTTCAAACACGAAAGCATATGTGACCCGGCATTAGATAAAGTTGTTGGTTTTAAATAAAATAGTATAGCATAACCCATCACTATGCTAAATCGAACTGTTCGCATGATTCTACTTTCGATTCAATCTTCACATCCCATTTTTTTGAAGTTCCCAATGTGTCTCCTTTTCAAATTGGCCAATATTATGAACAAGCAGCCACGATGCGCCACCATCATCTCCACAGAGAAAACAAAACGAAAGGACCCTTCTTTCGATGAAAGGATCGTCAAACTAAGTTTCTCAAAGTACATTCTCATTGAGCAAGCTTAGTATCCATTTCCTTATTGAACAAATCATGTTACTTTGTCAGATGCTTTCGGTGATCTCACATGGGGATAGACTCTGAAAAGGCAATCAACAATTAGACAGAGAGATATATATTGATGTTATGCACCTGCAGCATCTCAAGATCACACCATATAGAGCATAAAATTCATAACTGCGCGTATTTCACGTGCATGCACCATAGCCGAAAATACAGCAACGTGATCATTTCACAATAAATATATCTACTACATTCACACGCATATAGATAGAGAGAAAGAGAGAGAAGCAAGAGCAAGACAGTCTTTGGACTTGCTAGGCTACTGATCCAAAGTTATTCCAACCGTTCAACTTCTTAATACAGCCATAATTGCAAACACAATATTTTTATTAAACAAGTAAAAATTCTTACTGAACTCCAAATCTTAATGCCTAGTGAAAAAAAAACAGAAGCTAAAATATCTTGGAATTCAAATTTAATGTGAGAAAAAGAATTACCAGAGAAACAACAGAAAATGTCAAGGATACCAGATATTTATATTATTCAATCCGATTGGCACCTACTCCATGGAAAGAGATAATTGCCAAGAGATTCACTATGATTTCAGATTGTAAAATCACTCAATGTTCAATTGTTTACCACCTCTAGATTACATTCAAAGCAAGCCAACTAATGCTGTTATTTAACATTATTCCCGGAGAGCTACTCAGAAAACTTGAAGAGAGAACCTTAAAACATCTCTTATTTGCTCGTGTTTAATAATCAAGTAGAATTGCATCTCTTATATTGAAAACCCCCTTTAGGAAACTTATTTAAATTAAAATTGCTCAAATTTAAAAACCACTCAAAAAAAGGAAACACTCAAGTTAGAAAACCTATTCAAATTAAAAAAATAAATTAGATCGGGTTTCCTTTATGAGTTCAAACTCGAGAAAGAATTAATATTGATCACTCCATTCACTCATGCACGGCATCGTTTGAAACAATGGATCACCATCTTCAAAAGAGCCCTCACACTTTTTTTCCTTTGGTTGAAAATAGTCCTTACACTTGAAACACTTCTATTGGTCCAAAAAAGAAAATGCAACTACCCAGCTTTTTATATTAGAAAAATCTACCGACCAAAAAAAATATTAGAAAAATCAAAGTTTAGCGTCGAAGTATAAGATTTGCCCTTGAGTCAACAAGCCAAATTAGGGTTTATTTATATAGCACGCTTCTATAATATTCGCTTAGCCTTAATTTTCTGGTGCGTCGAGGGCAAGAATTAAGGACCAAGCAAACCAAAAGATATGGAAAAATATTGTCACTAGTCCGTGGCAACATGACACCCCACGTTCTTTCCAACTCATTTTGGTCGTCTACTTAATATATAGCTGAGTGTATAAGTAATCGTGCTTAAGACCGATCCAAGTGAGGTCAACTCAAGCCCAGCTGCCTCTCTCTTCTCCCATTTATGTGGGCATCGAACCCACCAATCTTTCTAAATTTACCCAACTGCTTTTTATTGTAGGGGGACGTGCCAAAATTTGTCCAGCGTATTAAAGTCCTTCCTAACACACATGTAGCTGATGAGCGATGACCCACATGTCAACCGACATGAACATGTAAAATCAAAACCCTTCACGGGGAAAACAGAAGGAGAAGACCTATCTGTTTTACAAAAAGGATGTCAAACTAAGCAGGCCGTAATCCAGCTCGTTCTGATAAATATTTTCTCATTGAACAAGCTAAGTAACCATTTTCTAATTTTCAATTTGCTTATAAAATAGAACCTAAAATTTTTGGGACCCCACACTGTGTGAATACGACAAAATTTCAGAAGTTGTCCCAAGACTAAACTATGTTGGTTCGCTAGGTCCCAGATATCTGATCTGTGGATGGACCCTGGCAAGATACGTGCGATGGAATCTCAAGATCACGATAAGATACGGGAATTAACAAGTACAATCATTGAAAGTCATAACTGTAATGTGACGTGCTATTTGATTCCACATTTTCACGTGCATGTGCAATGGACAAAAATATAGCAACATACATGACCAGTTCATAATTCATTTCTCCGCTCTATATATATGCACAGAATGGTGAGTTGCTAGGCAGCTGAGTACAAGCATAAATCAGCCATGGCGTTTCTGGTTTACAAGAAGCTTGTGCTCTTGGCCTTCCTGCTTCTTCTCGGTAACATGGCTTACGCTTCTAATGCTCGGGCCAAGTACGACACCGCATTGTTCAACCGGAGTAGCTTCCCCCCCAGTTTCCTCTTCGGGACGGCCTCTTCAGCATACCAGGTATCCTAATATCGTCCTATTAATTTTTTGGCTTTCTTCGACTTGATTATTCATGGCCTGTGAGGAGATGAGTTTGAGTTTGATGTACTGTGTTCTTGTTTCATTGTTATCACCTTTTTTTCAAGTATGAAGGTGCTGCCAAAGTAGATGGCAGGGGCCCAAGCATTTGGGATACTTTCACTCACAAATATCCAGGTACACATCCAGCATGCCTGACCATGTCAAAGCCATACAAGCTAATTTACATTTTCTTGTTTTTTCTAAATGAAGTTAGGGCATTTGAGATTTGAAACTCTCTAGATCCTGCAACATAAAATGAAGTCAGGGCATCGTGAGATTTGAAACTCTCTAGACTCTGCAAATTAAAACGAGGTGTGGTTACTTTTATTGGAAAAGAGCAACAATTCATAAGAGCTTGTCATCGGAACACTTGACAAATTGAAGAAGATGTGTGTGTATTGATTTTTTACTCACAAAAAACCCATCTTCAGCGGATAAGTTCCGAGCATTTTGAATATTTATGTTTTCTAGTAATCTTACGGACTATATTATAAGGTAAAACGTGAGATTGAGTATGCATGGATGGCCTAGATATGAGCTACCATACAATAGGAAATTGAACATATATCATTTAATTAAACCATGCATATGTGTCTCTTTGCTCACTATGTAAACCCCAGTTGTTCTTCAATACGAATTATCATCTCTATCCATTGGTCCGTACAAAACGCATCTCTTTGCTCACAAGTATTGACAATGTCATTAATTATTTTTATATATTTTTTGGAGGGTTTCAAGTGCAATATGGCATTGGAGATAAATTTCACTTCTTTATGGTCCCATTTAATAAGTTGAATGGTCTTAGAGCACTTTATATGAAGTACGATCGCGATTAAAATAAAAGATCAATTTAAACCTACATTTACAGCAGCTTGTGCGAAAGTTTTATACTCTAGTGTTAGTAAAAGTGTGTCAGTAGATATACAAAAAATAAAGTAAGTGCACAAATCAAAATGGGGAAGGTAACGACTAAGCGGAACTTAGAGAAGTTATGGAGAATTATAAAATGGTCAATTTGAAGAGAGACCAATCGCCAAATCTCTGCCTTTGTTGATACTATATATTATATGTTCAGAACATATAAAACTTATTCTAGCTTGGCATGCTTCATGTGGTATTAATGTTGCAATCTTCAAAAGTCTTATTCGAAGATTCGCAAATTAAGTCAAAGAAATAATTATGGGGGATACATTAATGAGGGCTTAAATATGCTTATTTGATCCATGGTCGACAATTATATATAATATGATCGTATACTCTAGTCTATCACAGTATCATTTTGATATCAAATGATGATTTTTTACAGTATTTCAGACGAATATTCAGCTCAATCTTTACTTCAAAAAAATGATTTCAGTTTGACCTTGTCGTCTATGCTAGTTAGAATCCTTTGAAATTCGAGTTGCCAGTTCTAAGGGATATAATATAACCAAAAACAAAAGGACAAATGAAATGATTGCTTTCAAGTCATCTCTTTCTCGTTTTATATTATATAGTTTTCAGATTGAATAATGCTAGAGAGGTAAAATTCGGTTTATAAAATTGATTTCCAACACTTGTTTCAGTATAAAAAATCTGGAAATTGATTTTCAGAATAATTTCATCATATGCAAAATCAACCGGCACTTTTAGAAGTTGTTGCCTGAAAAGCATTTTCGATTTTCTTAAAGCTAACAAAAGAAAACACAGTTTTTGCTTTTGTTTTGTCTCACTGTCAGCTGTTAGAATCGATATATAGGCCTTTCGATTATGTATTAAACGGAAAAAGGCCACAAGTGGATTGAAAATAAAAAAAAGGGCATGTATTTACTGATTAAAGCAATTATCCACGATTATTATAATTTCATTGATAGCTTTGACCATTCGTCGGATATAGATAATTTGATTGAGGGTCATGATTTTTCATTTTTTGGAATAATATTTGGGTAGTCCGAGTCAATTTTCATGCACCCTAATTACAAATCTACCTTCCAAGCTGCGATCCTAAGGGTCATGTATTGAAGTACAATCTCTTTAGAACTCCACAGTATAATATCAGTTAACCTCATCAATACCATGTATCACTTGGTATTTCATTTTCTCTTTCAATTTATTTATGACGGGCCTTGTGTGGTTTTTATTACTGTGAACTATACTAGAAAAAATAGCAGATGGAAGCAATGGAGATGTGGCTATTGATCAATACCACAAATACAAGGTATGTCATTCATTGGTCACGACCACGTAATCTTTTTTCATTCCATCGGTCCATCTATACAAAATCATTCGTAAATAAGCCACTTTATGTTATCCAAATATTAATCTTTCCAAGCATTAATGTGGTACAGGAAGATGTTGGGATAATGAAGGAGATGGGTTTGGATGCTTACAGATTGTCAATCTCGTGGCCTAGAATATTGCCCAGTAAGTTGTCCTTCTAGTCCAATGTTGTCATCTTGGACCCCCTAACTGTCTATTTTGCATTAGACTTTACTTAAAGTTCTTTGCTAAATTGATGATTTCAGAAGGAACGGTTGAGGGAGGAATCAACAAAGCCGGCATTGCATACTACAACCGCCTCATTGATGAACTCCTAGCCCATGGTATCGACCTCATTTCACTCTCTCACTCCAAGTGGTAAATTCATATGTATGCGTCAAATATTTTTATTTTTATTTTTGCTTATTAATTATGACCTATTCGATGTAGGAATCAAACCTTTTATAACAATTTTCCACTGGGACCTTCCCCAACCATTAGAAGACGAGTATGGTGGCTTCTTGAGCTCCAAGATTGTGTAAGTGATTGTCAACCTCAGTGTCTCTTACTCCAAATGAAGGTGGGCTTTGTCGTCCTTCTTTTCGGTTACGAAGATCGATCATTGTCTTTGCTCATGTGTACGCAGGGACCATTTTCAAGACTTCGCCGATGTATGCTTCAAGGAGTTCGGCGATCGGGTCAAGCACTGGATAACCCTAAACGAGCCATGGACTTTTTGCGACGGGGGCTACGTTCTTGGGAGTCTGGCCCCTGGGCGATGTTCGGCCTGGCAGCAACTAAACTGCACTGGTGGCGATTCCGCCACGGAGCCATACATAGTTGGCCACAATCTGCTTCTTGCTCACGCGGCCGCCGTGAAACTATACAGGGATAAGTATCAGGTCATTCAAACTCTTTTGAATCGTGATATTTATACATGCACGCACGCGGAGTCACGCTAATTTTTTTTTCAAGAATCCCGAGAAAATTAGAATAATGGTGATATATGCATGCGTGCCTACAGGCATCTCAAAAGGGGGTGATCGGAATTACATTGGTATCTCATTGGTTCGTGCCCTACTCAGACGCCAAGCACAGCCTCAATGCAGTCCAGAGAGCCCTGGACTTCATGCTGGGATGGTGATTGAATCGTTTCCTCTCTCTATCTTGTGGTTCATCGACTGGCCTCGCGTATATTAACCCGCTCGATCGATCTTCTAGGTTCTTGGACCCGATAGTCTACGGCAGCTACCCGCACAGCATGCAATCTCTGGTTGGAAACAGACTGCCAAAGTTCACGAAGGAGCAGTCGCTCTTGCTGAAAGGGTCGTACGATTTCCTCGGGCTAAACTACTACACCGCCTTCTATGCAGCGTACGCGCATTACTCCGTGAACGCTCAAAACATGAGCTACGTGACAGATGCTCTCACCAATCTCACAAGTATGGAACCGAATCGTTGTAATTGACATTCGGTGACAACGATGATAGCCCGATCTTTATTTTATTTTTTATCTTTTTTTGTGCTTTTTCTTGTAGGCGATCGTAACAGGATACCAATTGGCCCACTGGTATACATACACTCTTATGTCCGATCTGTTCTTCTTTAATTTGCTTATGATCTCTCATTTTTTGTGGCACTCGTTGATTAAAAATGGGAATTGAATTTTGCAGGCTGCTTCGAGTTGGCTATCGGTTTATCCAAGTGGGATACAAAGTTTGTTGCTGTATGTTAAGAATAAGTACAAGAACCCACTCATCTACATCACTGAGAACGGTATATAAGACTTTCTTACGATGACTCATTCACAAAAACTAAATAAAGATAGTTCATTCCGGTAAAAAAAAAAAAATCCATGTTGGTAAATCTCTAAAAGAGTTGTTAAGTGTCAAAAAACTATGAGTAAAGGAAGTTGTCAATCACCTAATTTTTCTGTAATTTATTCGCTATTATTATCTTTCACCAACTTTTAGTTGTTTCCTTTTTTACCAAGGCTTTTAATAGATCAGCTCCTATAATCTTTATGTGTCACTGATTTTTTTTTTAAATATTTTTTTTGGTCGGAAAAAAAATTAGTACTTACCGACACCTATTGAATTAATAGTTAGTTAAAGAAATCGAAAAAAGTCCTACAAAATCTAGAAATTCCTCATTTGCTTAGACAATGACAATGTACATTGGATGGTTTAATTAGGTGGGCCACAACAGTGTTTTAAAAGCCACAAATAAATATGATGAGTTAAGGAATATATGATTTAGTAGGTGTACATTATAAACCTGTCTTTCATGGCCTAGCATTTTTAACATATTTAACCGAGTTTTTACAACTCTATGCATAATGGTGACCTAACATCCTAGAATTTGCGATCCTAAACAAAATGAATCATTGTCAATGTCATTGTTCATGTAATCACAATCTCTCTCCATCGCTCTATGCAGGAATTGACGAGTTCAACAACTCTACACTACCCTTGGAGCAACAACTAGCTGATCCTATGAGAATAGATTATTACTATCGCCATCTCCAATACCTTCTAAAGGCAATCAAGTAAGCAACTTTTCAAACAAGATTTTCCTCATAATCTGACACAAAGTCTTAAAATTTCGCAAGTTTGTATTCCACGCCAATAATGGTAAGCTCCAACGTATGTTTAGGGATGGAGTGAACGTGAAGGGTTACTTCGCATGGTCATTGTTGGACAACTTCGAATGGGGCTCAGGCTACACCGTCCGTTTCGGCATCAACTACGTGGATTACAAGAACGGATTGAAGAGATATCCCAAGCACTCGGCGAATTGGTTCAGAAGTTTTCTCAGCAAGCATTGAAGTCCCGTGTTCAATTCTCATCACAAGTCCTGCGCGATTTGCACTGAACAAATAAGTGGGTCCAAATCCCATTTTCTTTTGATTGTTTCCCAAGGGTATTTGCTTAAGAGTGCTGTCCGAAATACAGTGATCAAGTCGATCGAATAAGAAAAGGAAAATTTGTTTGTCATATAAAACCATGTTTGTGTATAACCGTGTCATTTAAAACATCTCATATAAAAAACCATGTTTATGTGTAAATTGTTCCACGGTATCACCATACTGTGTTGTATAATATATTGATGTGCTTCCATTTCGAGACTTGAGAATATATCCTATCTTTATATGGTCGCTATTTGATTTTTATCTCTCTCCATAACATATGGCTCATGACAGTGTATAAAGTCAGAAATTGCACATGTAGCGATTTGTATTTTTAAGTAGAAAGCTTCGTAGAGATAATCTCAACAGTTAGAAGGAAGGAAGGGGAATTATATCAAACAGATGAGGAATTACCTTAACTTCACGCGTTGATCACTCCGTTGATAAAGGAGAGTCCTCTTAGGCTCTGCATGGTAACGCTCCCGGGAACATTTGTTTCTGTTCTTTTGTTCTCGGGAACAGATTTTTTGTTCCCGGGAACAGAAACGCGTTTGGTAAATTTTTTGTTCCAGGGAACAGATTTGGAATAGAAATCAGAAACAAGAAAAAGTTGTTTCTTGTTCCCGGGAACAATTTCAAGAAACACTTTTTTTTTCTTTCTTTTTTTCCTTTTTTCTTTCTCTTTTCTTTTCTTCTTCTTCTTCCTCTTCCTCTTCCTTCTCCCACCCCTCAGCCGCCCAATCGCCGCCGCCGGCGCCTGGCCGGGCGAGCCTCGCCCAAGCGGCGCCAGGCCGGGTGAGCCTCGCCTGACCACCGGCGAGGCTCGACCACGTAGATCTGGGCGAGGTCGAGCCTCGCCCGGCCGCCACCGGCGAGCCTCGCCTCGCCTGGCCACCGACGAGGCTCCGGCGAGCTCGCCAGAGCCTCATCGGCGGCGGCCAACAGGGAGAAAAAAAAAAGAAAAAGGAAAAAGAAAAAAGAAAAATTAAAAAATTAAAAGATCGGAAATTTTTACCAAACGCATTTTTGTTCCCGGAACAAAAAAATTTTCAGTTGCCAAACGCCTTCAAATGTTCAGAAACTGTTCCCGGGAACAGAAACAAAAAAAAAACATTTCTGAACAGAAACTGTTCCCAGGAACATAATCGTTGCCATGCAGAGCCTTACTTTCCATCATTTGAAACAACAGTCTGCTTAGTGCCATTTCTGAAAGAGTCCTCACACTTAAAATACTTCTATTGTTCAAAAAATGAAACTAACAATCTTTTTATATTAGAAAATCCAAGCTGAGCATCGAAAGATAAATTTGCCCTCAACTCAACGGATCAAGGGAAAATTGTCCCAAAAGTCTTAAACATATTACACTTTTGCCAATTCAGTCATAAACCTTTCAATTTTTTCAATTGAGTTATAAATATTTTCATTCATTATCAATTAAAGTCCATTCGATCAATTTTGGCTAGTTCGCTAACATAGATGCCGACCGTCCTACGTAATACGGTCATCGCTAACATGAACTTTTTAAATAAAATTTTAATAATTTTGTGAAATTTTTTATGATTTTTTCTTCCTTTTTTTTCCTTTTCTTTGCTCTTTTTCGATTTTTGGAGTTAGGGCCAACTAGGTTGGCCAAACCTAAATCCAAAAAAAAAAAAAAAAAACCATAAAAATTCCAAAAAATTATTAAAAATGTTTATGTCAGTATTGCCCGTCCATATTAGCAATTTTCAACCGATTTTGGCTAGATAGACTCAACTGACAAAAAGTGAAAAGTTTTAGAACTTAATTGATATAATTTAAAGATTTAAAACTAAACTGGCAAAATGCAATAAGTTTAGGATTTTGTGGACAACTTTCCTAATCAAATTAAGATTTGATTGATATTACATATCACTGTTCTATATGATTAGCTTAGTCTTAATTTTTAAGCCCATGAAAAGCGATAATGACGAAACAACCAAAAAAACATTGAAAAATATCAACACTAATTCTTGGCAATACGACAATATATATAGAGCTGGGTAAGCAATTCGGCAAGCGAGGTCAACTTAGACCTTTTCAACAGCCATTATCATGTCGCACTTAGGTTAGCATCGAAACCAACCAATTGTTTTAAATTGCCCAACTACCTAGATTCTAAGGGCATGTGCCCAAAATTGCTTGCATAAATGTACCTCTAACATATAAGTAGATAATAAGTAGACTTGTCAAACGGGTGGATCTGATCAAGTTTGGGTCTGGTTGAAAAATTATCCAACATAAATTGACCTATTTAACCCATATTGATCAATTTACATGCAATATAAATCTAGTTATTCATAACCAGCCTATACTTGATCTAAATTATATCACTAAAACACTTCCATATTTAATTCAATTTAGAAACTTACACCCAAGTTGAGGTGAGAATGCGAAGTGAGCGAGCGTGATATCAAGTGAGGACGAGAGAGGATGGGTCTAAGGTAAATTACGAACTTATTTAACATGCATATTTTTAAAGTTTTACCATTCTAAATTCATTTATAACTCATTTACTAAATATGTTTAATTCATATAATAACTTGATTTAATCATATATAAATAAAAAAATGGGTGTATGACCCATTTTGACAGGTTTGCCGAAAAGCGACAACCCACTTTTTAATCAAACCACATTTTCACATGGTATTAATACCATTTTATCCTGATTGCCCGCATATATTATAAACTGAGCAACAAAGTACAATAAAGGCCTTGGGATTAGGAGTGTGAAATGGCACATTTTATAGTCGAGCTATAAATATGAGTACTTGCTTCGATACAATTCGAACCCGAAAGCATATGCAACCCACATAAGATAAAGTTGTTGGTTTTAAATAAAATAGTATAACCCATCACTATGTTAAATTGAATTGTTTGCAAGATTCCACTCTGGACTCAATATTCACATGTTATTATTTTGAAGTTCCTAATCTGTCTCTTTTCAAATTGGCCAAGATCACGAACAAGTAGTCATGACATGTGACAATCATCTTCACAAAGAAAACAAAAGAAAAGGACCCTCTTTCCGACAAGAGGATTGACATATTATGTTGGGCTGTTGATCTCTAAACTTTAATGACCCGTTTAATCATTCATTAATTACATAAAAAATTATAGATTAATTTTTAACCCTTAGAAAAAATATTTTTTGTTAAATTTGCATTACATATAGACATTAGGACCACTTGCATTACAAGTATTAATTGTTAAAAATATATTTTTTTTAAAATTTATAATTTAAAAAATATATTATATATGTAAAAATCAAAAAATTAGAAAACGCAGCCGGGCCGGGCTAGGGCTAGCCTCGGCCCGGCCCCTTCTTCTTTTCCTCTTTTACCTTCGCCTTTTGCGCCTGGGCTGGCCCAAGTCCCTTCATTTCGGCCCGACCCGTGCGTGAGTCTTCTTCTTCCTCGCGCCGGTCACGCCCCTGCAGAAAAGAACGGTACAAGCCAGAGCAGCAAAGACGTACGCAGAACAGCTGGCTGCAGCGCGATCCCAAGGTGGATCAAGGCGGCCAGCAGGCTGGTGGTGGCAGAAGCCATGCGCGCCTGCCGGTGGTCCTTAAAAGCGAGGGGGCTCCCTCATTTGAGAGGGAGGGCATCCGAGATCCGAGAGAGAGTGAGCTCGAGAGAGTCCTTGGCCGTCGCCGGAGGTCTGTCCGCCCGCCACCGTCCTCTGTAGCCCTCCTCAGAATCAGGTAGGCCTTCCTCCCGACACACAACTGTTCTGTTTTTTTTTTAGGCGCCGAACCGGAGCTGTTGGCCGAGTTCGCGCGAGCTCCGGCCCCGTCGGCCCTCCGCTGACGTTGATGTGCACTCTAGTATGCCTTGTTAGAAGCCTAGGCCCGATTCGAGTCCTTACCGAGTCTAGAATCTCCTGTTTCAGTAACGTAAACCAGATGCTTGTGAAAATGTCTGAACGAAACCTGACTGCTGCGGTTTCGTTATAACCGATGATAGTTTGTTCTTCGTCCATTTTCGTTATGAATGTGTGTATCCCGTCTCTGAGGTGATCTGGAAGGGTGCTTGTGTGTTGATGACCGCTACTCGGTCTGAACAATAGCCCCGGACGAGCCTAGGTCCTCCCTCTAGCCATTACAGTCTAGATGTTTGATGAAATGGTCCAAGTGAGCTTCGGAAACGGTTTTTATGAAGTTTGTTTCTGTGGTGCTGCCTTTGTGCGAGTTTGAGTCCCTTCCGTCGTGTTATTTGCTCACGCTTGCGTTAGTATTCGAATCGTCGGAGTTCTGGTCATACGAAATCTTAGGGCTCGAAACTTAAGTTTTGTTCCGGCAATGGTGATGGCCGCCGGCCAACTGGTGGCCGGTAGTGTTGGGATTCGGTCGGACCGGATGACCGACGCCGGGTGGTGGTCTGGTGATGGCTCGGTCGCCAGTGTCGTCGTGTGGGCGAGGTCCGAGGAGGAGCATGCCTTGGTGAAGCTTCGGTGACGAAGCCTGGAGGAGAAGGCAAGGGGCATCGGGGAAGAAGACGATGCAAGGAGGAGAGAGAGTGAAATAATAATAAAAAATCAAAAGAAAGAAAAACAAGTTGGAAAGAAGGCTGGGTTCTGCTCACAATGGCCTTCCGCTTGTTTATGGTGGGCCGTGAAGGATTGGGCTGGTAATGAAATATTGGACCGATTGGTTTCGTTTCTTTAGAAAAACAGCGTGGGCCTTTTTTTAAGTGGGCTTTGAGGCCGAGTTTTAGCCCAACTAGGACCGATATGGTCCGGGTCGGTTCAGTAGGGCCAGGTCTCTTGATCCGGTCTGAATTCTTTTTAAAAAAAAAAAAAAAAAATTTAAAAATTAGAATATTAAAATTTTCAGAAAATTCTAACGAATATTAAAAATTCAGAAAATTCAAAAAAAAATTAAAAATCCAAAAATTAGAATTCCTCAAAAGGCTTAAAAATATTTTTTAGGAAATTTTCTCTTAAAAAGTGGAAGCCTTTTGATATAAGATTATGCTTAAATTTGAAGAAACCCTTAGAGCTTTATCTTAGGGTTTCAATTGTCTTTATAAACAAATGCCCTTGATTGTGCACTTTCGATATAATGGTTATAGCTTCCTTTTAATTTAGTTAAGATTGACATTTACTTATGTCTTAGTTCTAAATTCCTATTTTCCCTTGCAATTTATTTAATGTTTCATTTGATCGTTGATTGATTGTACACCCACATAATTACCTCATATATTAGTAGGTAGGTCTAAAATCAATTCAATCTGTCTAACAAAAATCTTTTTGAAGATTAAGTATCGAAAAGGCAATGATTGTTTAACTATAGTAATCAAATCCCTGACCCTAGATTTTCTAGTTGCATAGAAAGTGAGATACACTTCCATACTTCACTTGGTTTCTAGCCAATTCCAATAGGCTAGTGGTGGCTCATCGTTAGAAAATTCCTATAGTACCTTTTTGAAAATCCAAAATTATGCGGGGTATGGACTTTGGAGAGCCCCCATTTAATCAAGGGTCCTAGGCCCATCCTTTAAATAATACCCCTAGACCTATGTATTTTCCCCTCCGGACAAAAAAGATAGGTCGCAACACGAGTGTAATCAACTTGTTCTAGTTGTCTCAAAGTATATTCTCATTGAGCAAGCTAAGTAACCATTTCCTCGTTGAACACATTGAAAGATTTTTCATTCAAATCAATCATCAAACAATGTGTTAGGCAATCGCACATCGAATCCAAAAAATAACACACGCAGACAATCCACCCAGGCTAAATATAACAATAAAGAACAGAATCCAAATAATATACCAGAAAATTTGTTATCGAAGTTCACCCAAATTTAGGGTGCGTTTGTTTCAATGAAAGTAGTTTTCTGGAAAGTGTTTTTCGGACTTTCCGCTATTTGTTTTTTCAAAAACAATTTGGTTCAATGGAAAATACTTTCTAGCCAACATAAATATTATGTATTATTTAGGAAAATGAATTCCTGTGCATGGGAAGGGGAAAACAATTTCCCTTTTTATGAAGTCTTTAAGTCATTCCATTTTTGTTAGTTCAAATGTTATTCAATCATTTTCTAAATGTGATCCAAACGCCTGAAAATATTTTCAATCATATATTATCAAACACAAGAAAACTAATCATTTTCATGAAAAATGATTTTCTGGAAAACATTTTCCAAAAATGGTACGATTTCCGCGAAACAAACGCACCCTTAGACTACGTTTTCGTGTAGAGGCACTCTGCAAATCCAAAGTTTGAAAAAAGTTGGGATACATAACTGATCTTCTCTCAACATCAGGGTACAAAAAGATTGAAAATCCTCTAAAAAAACTCAATTTTTTCCCTCTCTTTTCTCTATTTTCTATTTCGGCCCACTTGAAAAGGCACTTAATAATTAGAGAGGGAGATTCATATTGATGCGATGCACTTGCAGCATCTCGAGATCCCACTACGGGACATAAAATTCGTAACCGCACGTATTTCACGTGCATACATTATGGCCTAAAATACAGCATCATGGTCATTTCGTAGTAAAAATCCCTCCTACATTCAGGGACATTTATACAGAGAGACAGGGAGGGAAGCAAGAGCTAGACAGTCAAGACCTACTGGGCTCCCAACCCAAAGTCATTCCTTACGTAGAACTTCTTAGGGCCTGCATGGTAACGTTTCTGTTCCCGGAAATAATTTCTGCTCAGAAATGATTCTTTTTCATTCTGTTCTCGGAAACAATTTCTGAGCATTTGAAGGCGTTTAATAACTGTCCAAAATTTTTACTTCGGGAACAAAAATGCATTTGGTAAAAAAATTTCATCTTTTAATTCTTTTAATTTTTAGTACTTTTTATTATAATTTTCTTTTTTTCTTTTTTTCTTTTTTTCTCCCATTCTTCCTCTTGGCCATCGGCCACCATCGCCAGGCAAGGTCCGGCGAACTTGCTGGAGCCTCGCCTAGCTGGGCGAGCCTCGTCCGGCCGCCACCGCCGAGGCTCGAGCTTGCCCAGGCGGCGCGAGGCCGAGCCCTCCCTGGCCTGGCGAGGCTGAGCCTTGCGCCGGCCAGCGAGGCTCACATAGCCCGGCAAGGCTCAGCCTCGCCCAAATCTGCGAGGCTGAGCCTCACTCGATAGCTCGCTGGTGGCGGCTCAGGGGCGGCGATGGGGTGGGAGGAGGAAGAGGAAGAAAAGAAGAAGAAGAAAGGAAAGGGAAAAAAAAATAGGAGAGAAAAGAGAGAAAAAAAATCGATTCTCAGAATTGTTCCCGGGAGTGAGAAGTAACTTTTTTTTCTTCTTGATTATACTACAAATCTATTCCTTATAACAAATTTGTTCCCGAGAACAAAAAATTTACCAAATGTATTTCTGTTCCAAATCTGCTCTCAGGAACAAAAGAACATAATCAATTGTTCCCGGGAGTGTTACCATGCAGGCCCTTAATACAGCAATCATTGCAAACACAATAGATCATTTAACATTTCAGCAAAACATCATAAAATAAAGGCATTTTCCTACAACATTTTCCAAAAAAATAGTATATTTTTCACGAAACAAGTGAACTCTAAAATAAAGGTAGTACGTCATGAGATTTGAAACTCTTTGAGCTTGGAACCATAAATTGAAATGCGGTTGCTTTTTTTTGGAAAAAGAGCATCAATTCATAAGAGCTTGTCATCTGGACACATGACAAATTGGAGAAGATGTGTGTGTATTGATATTTTACCTACAAAAAACCCATCTTAAGTAAATATATTCCGAGCATTTCGAATGTTTTTGTTTTCTAATAACCCTATGGACTATATTATAAGGCAAAACGTGACGTTGAGTATGTGTGTGCGGACTAGATATGAGCTATGATATAGTAGAAAATCGAACATATATCATTTAATTAAGCCATGCATATCAGTCTCTTTTCTCACTAGGTGAACCCTAGTTGTTTTTAAATACAAATTATCATCGCTATCCGTTGGTCCATACAATATGCATCTCTTTGTTCACAAGTATTGACAATGTCATGAATTTACTTTTATTTTTTGGAGGGTTTCAAGTCCAATATGGCATTGGAGATAAATTTCACTTCTTTATAGTCCCATTTAATAATTCGAATGGCCTTAGAGCACGTTATATGAAGTAAGATCGTGATTAAAATAAAATATCAATTTAAACCTACATTTACAATTGCTCATGTAAAAGTTTAATACTCTAGTGTTAGTAAAAAGTATGTTAGTTATTGGAACATTAGTAGACATACAAAAAATAAAGCAAGTGCACAAATCAAAATGGGGAAGGTAAGGACGAAGTAGACTTAGAGAAGTTATGGAGAATGATAAAATGGTCAATTTAAAGAGAGATCACTCCTCAAATCTCTGCCTTTGTAGATACCATAGATCATACTACAGCCAGACGAGAAATGGAGATGTTCAGAACATATAAAACTTCGTCCAGCTTAGCATGCTTCATGTGGTAATTGTTAAATTTGGATCTTCAAGGTCTTTTGCGAATATTCGCAAATTAAGTCGAAGGATACATTAATGAGGACTTGAAAATGCTTACTGGACACATGGTCGACAATCATATAATGTGATCGTGTGCTCTTTTTTGTCACAATTTCATTTAGGTATCAAATGATGATTTTTCACGGTAATTTCAGATGAATATTTAGTCTGATCATTTGTTATAAAAAAAACAAAAAATGAAAAGATTTCAGTTTGATCTTGCCATCTATGCTCGAGGACACCCTGTTGTAAGGGATATACAAATGAATTGATTGCTTTCTAGTCGTGTCTTTCTCGTTTCGTATTATATGGTTTTTAGATTGAATAATGCTAGAGAGGTAAAATTCGGTCTACAAAATTGATTTCCAACCACTTGTCAATATAAAAAAAATTGGAAATTATTTCCTTAATTTATATTTAGCTTATGCACAATCAACCGGCACTTTTAGAAGTTGCTGCCTCAAAGGCATTTTCGATTTTTTAAAGCTAACAAAAGAAAACACAGTTTCTGCTCTTGTTTTGTCTCATGATCGGTTGTTAGAATGATAGGCCTTCGGATTTCGTATTAAAATGGAAAAAGCAATGAGCTGATTGAAAATAAAGAGGGCATGTGTTTATTGATTAAAACAATTATCCGCGATTATTGTAATTTGATTGATGGCTTTGACCATTCGTCCAGTATAAATAGTTTGATCAAGGGTTGTGGTTTTTCATTTTTTGGAATAGAAAATGGGTGGTATCCGAGTCAATTTTCATGCACCCTGATTACTTATTTACCTTCCAAGATGCCATCTTAAGGATCTTGTATTAAAGTACAATCTCTGTACTTTAGAACACTACGATATAACATTAGTTGATGTCATCGATAAAACCATGTTTAATAAGCGTATACTCACTTGTTTCATTTTCTCTTTCAATTTTTTGTTTCTCGTGTACCTTTAATGACGGGCCTTGTGTGGTTTTTGTATGGTGAACTATACTAGAAAAAATAGCAGATGGAAGCAATGGAGACGTGGCTATAAATCAATACCGCAAATACAAGGTGTGTCATCTATCGATCATAACCACGTAATCTTTTTTCATTCTATCATCCATCTATACAAAGCCTTCCGTGCATTAACATGGTACAGGAAGACGTTGGGATGATGAAGGACATGGGCTTGGATGCTTACAGATTGTCAATCTCGTGGCCTAGGATATTGCCCAGTAAGTTGTTTTTCTCGTCAAATCTTGTCATCTTGGACCCCCAAAAGTTTGTCTATTTTGCATTAGATTATACTTAAAGTTCTTTGCTACATTGATGATTTCAGAAGGAACGGTTGAGGGAGGAATCAACAAAGCAGGCATTGCATACTACAACCGCCTTATTGATGAACTCCTAGCCCATGGTGTCAACCTCATCTCTCTCTCTCTCTCTCTCTCTCTCTCTCTCTCTCTCTCTCTCTCTCATGACCTAATACTTTCTTCTTCTTCTTCTTCTTTTCTTTTAAATTTGTCTCCAATCGATGTAGGTATCAAGCCATTTGTAACGATTTTCCACTGGGACCTTCCCCAAACATTAGAGGACGAGTATGGTGGTTTCTTGAGTTCCAAGATTGTGTAAGTGATTGTCAACCTCAGTGTCTCTTACTCCAAATGAAGGTGGGCCTGAGATTACGAAGATCAATCTTTGTTTTGCTCGTGTGTATACAGGGGCCATTTTCGGGACTTTGCTAATGTATGTTTCAAGGAGTTCGGCGACCGGGTCAAGCATTGGATAACCCTAAACGAGCCATGGACTTTCACTGATGGGGGCTACGTGCTTGCAAGTCTGGCTCCCGGCCGGTGTTCGGCTTGGCAGCAGTTGAACTGCACCGGCGGCAATTCTGCCACGGAACCTTACATAGTCGCCCACAATATGCTTCTTGCTCACGCAGCCACCGTGAAATTGTACAGGGATAAGTATCAGGTAATCCAGACTCTTTTAAATCATGGAATTTATATATTAACGATGTCGCTTCGCTCTGGTTTTGGTCGGTTCAATTTATTTCTCAATCCTAATGGTGAAGCATGCATGCATGCAGGCATCTCAAAAGGGAGTGATCGGAATTACATTGGTATCTCATTGGTTTGTGCCCTACTCAGACGCCAAGCACGACCTCAATGCAGTCCAGAGAGCCTTGGACTTCATGCTTGGATGGTGATTGAATCGTTCCTTCCCTCCCTATCTGGGGTTCATCAGCCACTAGCTTTGCGTGTATTAACTCGCTCAATCGATCGTCTTTTTAGGTTCTTGGACCCGATAGTCTATGGTGACTACCCACACAACATGCGATCTCTGGTCGGAAACAGACTGCCAGAGTTCACGAAGAAGCAGTCTCTCTTGCTGAAAGGGTCATACGATTTCCTCGGGCTGAACTACTACACCGCCTACTACGCGGCCTACGCGCATTACTCCGTGAACGCTCAAAACATGAGCTACATGACAGATGCTCTCACCAATCTCACAAGTGAGGAACCGAATCATTGTAGTTGATATTCGATGACGACGATGATAGCCTGATCATGGTTTTTTTCCCTTTTTTGTGCACTTTTTCTTGTAGGCCATCGTAACGGGAAACCAATTGGCCCACTGGTATACATACTCTTTTGTCCAATCTATTCTTCTTTAATTTGCTTATAATCTTTCATTTTTTATTTGTTGCACTCGTTGATTAAAGATGTGAATTGAATTTTGCAGGCTGCTTCAAGTTGGCTATCAGTTTATCCAAGCGGGATACGAAGTCTGCTACTGTATATTAAGAATAAGTACAAGAACCCGCTCATCTACATCACCGAGAATGGTACATATGACTTTCTCACGATGACTCGTTCATGAAAAATGAATAAATCATCCTGGAAAAAAATTTGATATTTTTTCCATATTGGTAAATTTCTAGAAGATTTGGTAAGTGTAAAAGAAGTATGGGTAAAAAAATTGCCGATTACCTTTTTTTCTATAATTTATTAGTAACTTATCCCAATTCTTTTCTAAAGTTTACGGATTATCAGTTTTTATTATATTTTACTAATTTTTATTTATTTTCTTTTTACCAAGACTTCAAATATATCAACTCCCGTATGAATTTATCGATCTTTATCTGTCAATTTTATTTTATTTTTATCTTTTTAATACTTACCAACCACTTATAGAATTAGTGGTTAGTTAAAGATATGGAAAAAAGTCCAACAAACAAAACTTTAGAAAATCTTCATTTGCTTAGACAATCACAAAAGTACATTGCATGGTTTAATTAGGTGGGCCATAACATAGTTTTGAAAACCACAAATAATTATGATTTGTTAAGGAATATTTGATGTAGTTGGTACACATTATAAACCTGTCTTTTGTAGCTTGAAGTTATTAAAGAAGCAACATATTTAACCATGTTTTTACAACTCCGTGCATAATGGTGAGCTAACATCTTAGAATTTGTGACCTAAACCTAATGAATCCTTGCCAATGTCATTTTTCATGTGATCCCAATCTCTCTCCGTGGCTCTCGATCAAGTGCAGGATTCGACGATTACAACAACTCAACACTACCCTTGGAGCAACAACTAGCTGATCCTAAGAGAATAGATTACTTCTATCGCCATCTTCAATATATGCTGAAGGCAATTAAGTAAGCAACTTTTCAAGCAAGATTTTCCTCATAGTTCAATGAAAAGTCTTAAAATTTCACAAGTTTATATTTCACAACAATAACGGTTGGCTCCAATGTATGCATAGGGACGGAGTGAACGTGAAGGGTTACTTCGCATGGTCGTTGTTGGACAACTTTGAGTGGGGCTCGGGCTACACTGTCCGTTTTGGCATCAACTACGTGGATTACAAGAACGGATTGAAGAGATATCCCAAGCACTCGGCGATCTGGTTCAGGGGCTTTTTAAGCAAGCATTGAAGCCTTACGTTCGATTCTCATCGCAGAGTCCTGCACAATTTGCATCCAACGAATAAGCGGATCCAAATCCCATTTTCATTTCACTGTTCCTAAGGCTATTTGCTTGAGAGTACTGTTTAAATGCAGTGATCAAGTCAATCGAATAACGAAGGAAAAATCGTTTTGTCGTATGATGATACTGGTTGTCTTATTACAGTTGTAGAATGAACTTTTTTCTCATGGTGCAGTTGCGATGTTGTGGACCCAACTGGATAATTGGGATCAGTCGTGATGTTGTGGGTCCAACTAACCCATTGGGCTCAATCATCACGCAATGCTTAGACAGTCTAGGGTCGGCCCTTTTTGGCTGCTGAATTTCGTTTTCCGGGAAAAAGCGAGAAAATAACACCCCTGACCTTGAGAAAGAAAATGGCGGGAACAGGTCATCTCGACCTTGACCTGCTCCTTCTCCGGTTAACATCGTAGAGCCCCGAGCTCAGTCAAGCGTCGCTTCTTGTTTTTGACTTGACATCATCACCTTCATTATCATCTTCATCCTCCTCTTTAACTCGGTTATTACAGCCAATGCAAAGCCACCATTGCTCATGGCAACTGGCTGATGCTATCCCTAGCTTAGCTCTGTGCACCCTGCTCGCTCCGTTTGAACTTTGTTTTCTCCCCCTCGGATCTCGAAAGAACCTCGTGGTTCACTGGTTCTGTCCGCACTAATTGAAGAGTCAACCCTCTTCAGATTGGCTCAGAAGGGTCTCGGTTTCGACAGAAACATAGGGCAGCCGCGAAAGCCTTGCGGACCAACTGAAGAGGGGCAAATCGAAGACCTCGAGGAAGACCAAGGACATCGCTCTCTTCTTTCTTCTTTTCCTCACTAATATGGTGGTTTCATGACTGATGCGTCATGATTCAATGTCACTAACAACTTAAACAATTTTGTCTTCTGTCCATAATTTTAATGCACTTTCTTATCATGTCGTGAGCTAAAAGCTTAGAACTTGTCTTTTAAAAAAAACAACATATGCAATATAGTTTTTACCACTCTATGCACAATGGTGAGCTAAAAGCTTAGAACTTGTGATCATAAACCAAGTTGATCTTTGCCAATGTTGTTTTTCAAGTAATAACAGCCTCTCAATCACTCTCGATCAACCATAGAAGAGTTGATGAGTTCAACAACTCTACCCTACCCTTGAAGCAACGACTAGCTGATCCCATGAAAATATACTATCACCATCACCATTTTTGGTACCTTTTGAAGGCAATTAAGTAAGATTTTTCGAGCAAGATTTATTTTGTAATTCAACGCAAAGTCTTAAAATTTCACAGGATTGTATTACTTGCGAATAACGATTGGCCTCCACATATGTGTAGGTATGGAGTGAACGTGAAGGGTTACTTCGCATGGTCCTTGTTGGACAACTTCGAGTGGGTCTTGGGCTACACCATCCAATTCGGCATCAACTACGTGGATAATAATAATGGATTGAAGAGATATCCCAAGCACTCAATTTGGTTCAAGAACTTTCTCAGCAAGCATTGAAAGCCTCGTGTTCAACTCTCATTGCAGGGTCCTACGCGATCTGCATCAATCAAATAAGCGGATTTGATCCAAATCCTATCTTCATTTGACTGTTTCCTAAGGCTATTTGCTTGAGAGTGTTGTCTTAAATACATCGATCCAGTCGATCAAATAAGGAAGGGAAAAATCGTTCTTCGCATGGTGCTAGATGTCTTAATTACAGCTGTAGAATGAACTTCCTCGTGGCTCAGTCGTGATATTGTGACCCCAATTGGACGGTTGGGATCAGTCGCAACGTTGTGGGCCCAACTAGCCCGTTGGGTTCAGTCATCGCGCCATGCTAAGAGGCCCGGTCTAGGGTCAGCCCTCTTTGCGCGCTCAGTTTCGTTTTCTGGGAAAACGCGAGAAAATGACACCCCACAAGAAAGAAAATGGCGGCAACTTCTTGTCTCGACCTTGACCTGCTCCTTCTCCCGTTAACATCGCTGAGCCCCGAGCTCGCTCAAGCCTTCACTTCTTGTGTTGACTTGACATCATCGCCTTCAGTATCATCTCCATCCTCCTCCTTAACCAACTCTCGCTCAGTTATTTCAGCAAATGCGAAACCGCCGTTGCCCATGGCAAATTGCAGATACTAGCCCTTGCTTAGCTCTGTATGCATGGCCCGCTCCATTTGAACTCTGTCTTCTCCCTCTCGGATCTCGAAAGAACCTCATGTTTCACTAGTTCTGTTCGCAATAGTTGAAGAATCGCACCTCTTTCGATTGGCTCAGAAGGTTTTCGGTTTCGATGGAAGTGGGAGGTAGCAGCAAAAGCCTTACCGACCAACCTAAGAGAGGCAAAACGAAGACCTCGAGGAAGGCCAATGAAATGGTTCTCAAGCAAAGTTCGATCTCTTCTTTCTTCTTTTCCTCGCTAATATGGTGGTTTCGTGACCAATAGGTCATGATTCTATGTCACTAAATGACTCATAACGGCTTAAAACAATTTTGTCATATGTATGTAGTTTTAGGGTGCGTTTGTTTCGCGGAAATCGTACCATTTTTGGAAAATGTTTTTCAGGAAATCATTTTCCATGAAAATGATTAGTTTTCTTGTGTTTGATGATATGTGATTGAAAATGTTTTCAAGCGTTTGGATCGCATTTAGAAAATGATTGAATAACATTTGAACTAACAAAAATGGAAGGACCTAAATACCTCATAAAGAAGGAAAGTATTTTCCCATTCCCATGCACAAGAATTCATTTTCCTAAAATGATACATAATATTTTATGTTGACTGGAAAGTGTTTTCCATTGATTAAATCATTTTTGGAAAAACAAACAGCGGAAAGTCCGAAAAACACTTTTCAGGAAACTACTTTCATTGAAACAAACGCACCCTTAATGCACTTTCTTATCGTGTTATGCAGATTTCCAATCTGGAAAACTAAAATATTTTAACTGATATATGCTCAATGAGTATCATAGAGATACTCGTGAAGAAGACCCTACAAACTTTAATTGTACTTTGTGGGGAGAATTGCCAAAAAAGTTTTAAACCTATTGGGGTTGTGCCAATTCAGTCCTAAACCTTTTTTTTTTTACCGATTCAGTCCTAAACCTTTTGCGATTGTGCTAATTGAGTCCATCCCGGCCGGCGCCGGCGACAATATTTTTTGATTTTTTTGATTTTTGATTTTTTAAATTATTTTTTTGATTTTTTTATTATTTTCCGAATTTTTTATTGATTTTTAATTTTTTCTGTTTTTTTTTCTCTCCTCCCCCGGCGCCGGCAGTGGCCGACCACCACCGATGAGGCTGCCGGCCACTGCGCGAGGGCCGCGAAGCCCTCGCCGGCGACCTGGGGGCCGCCGGCGAGGTCGGTCGCGGCAAGGCGGCTTCGCCCCGATCTGGGCGTCGCCGGCGAGGGTCGTGGCCCGGCCGCCCGGATCTAGGCGAGGCCGCCTCGCCGCGGCCCCCGAGCCTCGCCCCGCCCGGTTTGGGCGAGGGTGGCCGGCCCGACGGGGGCCGCGACCCTCGCCGACTGCTGGTGAGGGCTTCGTGGCCCTCGTGCGTGGCCGGCAGCCTCATTGGAGCTGGCGGCCGCCACTGCCGCCGGCGAGGGGGGAGGGAGGGGGAAAAAAAGAAAGAAAAAAAAAAAAAAAAAAACAATAAAAATTTTAAAAACAATAAAAAATTATTAAAATATTGTCGCCGGCATCCACATCAACTCCGGCCGGCCAAATTTGGCCGGATGGACTCAATTGGCACAATCGCAAATGGTTTAGGACTGAATCGGTCAAAAAAAAAGGTTTAGGACTGAATTGGCACAACCCCAATAGGTTTAGGACTTTTTTGGCAATTCTCCCATACTTTGTGTGGTGCATGGCAGTAGTGGGGATATGGTCATCAATACATACCACCTGTTGCGAATACGGAGGGACAAGCAAATTGAACAAAGTAGTCGGAAAAAAAGAAAGGAAATCAAACATTGGATTTACGTAATTTGATCTAAATATCGTAACCTATGTCTTAGGAAGAGCAGCACGGAATTCTGCTATAGAAATAAGCAATACAATAGATATTATAATTACTCAAGTATTTAAGTACTTTCTCAATATTTCCCGGCCCAATTACACCCAATAACTCCGTATTTAGCCTCTCACAATTTCTAGTGAAATCTCACTCAAAGAATTATACAAATTCTACTAACAAGAATTTAACTTAACTTCAACACTCGGCATCTTCTCCAATCTCACTCACGGAGAAGAGCCCAAGTGTGATAGAACAATACTCAACTCTCTACCGAGAGCTCCGGCATTTTGCTTCAGGAAAGCTCTAGCTTTCTCGCTTCTAAGAGCTCCCCGTATCATTGCAACTTCTTATTCTTTATTTTCCAAGTTTAAATACAAATTAATCTTTCTTTCCACTGTTGGTCATTGAGAAATTTCTACTCACAAACAAAAAATCACTCATTTGAATCCCACTAATTATATATGAATTATTTTGAATCAAAGTCACTTGTACATGTCAAATGTTAGGACTTATTTCACTTGGCTTGCAATGCTCCATGGACTCGTTTACTTTCACGATTGAAAGTGTGAAAAATGTTTTCTATTGGTTATATTGCTAACAGAAATCATACATTTATTTGTCTTGTAATAAAGTTGTTTCAATCGTTCTTTTTATATTGAATTAGAACTATTTTATATTGATGATGTTTCTTTTTAGTGTGCTAGCCATTCCCTTATTTTTGTTATAGTTGATTTATTGTGACATTCACGAATTTCTCAAGAAACCTGGCAAACAATATTAATAAGTTTCCTTCTAAAGGGAGAAATCCCACTCGGTGGGCAAGCAAACCCACTAAGTAAGATTAGTGATTTTCGCATGGAACCGGATGGGAAAAGATGTTGTGTACATAGGACGGTTACTTTCATATGAGTAACAGTACGGTCTTGCTCAGATTTTCCCTTCATTAAATACAGCATGTGAGGCTTCACTTGTTTTTTCCTTTGGTAGGCTACAGCAGAAGAATAGCGAAGGAGAGAAACAAAAGAAGTTGAAATAAGATGAACAAACCTCACAATTTTTGCTTGAAGATGGCGTTTCAGGCTTATCTCTGGTTGGACAATGGAAGAGGAATGCCACATGATGATTGATGACACCCCGACTATGTTTGGATAAGGTTTTAAACCTTCTGCTAGCCTTATTCTCATTCGAAAGACACTTGTGTATGTCTGTCCGTCTAGGTGTCTGGGTGTCGTTTTGGGTCTGATTCACACACTCCCTGAAACTTTCTTTAAGCTGTTCTTATCTATGCAGTTCTGTCTGGAACAAGTTATGGCTTGAGACAGACCGTGGAAAGTTTGGCCTTGGTGCAAAGATGGTAACATCATAATTTTGTTAATAGATTGGATTTGAAAAATGACAGCCAATCTTCGGCTTAGTAATTTAGCTATGTTGTGCGCTGAGTTATTTACCTGTAATTCCAAAGTTTAAAATTTGGGACCGTCTATTAAATAGATTAGCAGTAGTTTAAACTTAATGACTGCATAAAGATTTTTAAACAAGCAACGTATTTAAACAAGTTTTACAACTCAATGTATAATGGTGAGCTAACATCTTAGAATTTGTGATCTAAACCAAATGAATAATTGCCAATGTCATTTTCATGTAATTTCAATCTCTCACTGTCGGACTTGATCAAGCACGAGAATCGATGGGGACAACAATTCTACCTTACCCTTAGAGCAGCAACTTTTCAAGCAATTAGGTGAGCAACTTTTCAAGCAAGATTTTCCTCATAGTTCGATGTGAAGTCTTAATATTTCACAAGTTATTTCACACCATGCCATTAATGGTTGGCTTTGACATATACGTAGGGAGGGAGTGAACGTGAAGGGTTACTTCGCACGGTCGTTGTTGGACAACTTAGAGTGGGTCGGGCTCGGGCTACACCATCCGTTCCGGCATCAATTACGTGGAATATAAGAACAGATTGAAGAGATATTCCAAACATTGATTGATTTGGTTCGAGAGCTTTCTCACTAAGCATTGAAGCCTCGTGTTCGATTCTCATTGCAAGATCCCACGTGATTTGCATCGATCTAATGAGCGGATTTGGTCCATATCCCGTCTTCATTTAATGCAGCATGTGAGGCTTCAGTTGTTCTTTCCTTTGGTCGGCTCCAGCAGAAGAAAATAGCGAAGGAGAGAAACAAAAGAAGTTAATGAAAGAGGACGAACAAAGCCCACAATTTTTTACTTAGGCCAATTCTTCCTGCGACTCCTTCCTCTCTTCATTTATGTTGTCCCGTTTCTTTTGACTTTCTCATTTGGCTGAGGATCACAAATCATGTGTGATCAACGACAATCTTATATGGAAGCCGTGCACAGATATGAACATAAATGCAAAATGAAATCCATGCGCAATTTTCTTCTTTTCACAGTTGCAGTCGAACATCAATACAATCATGTGTAGCTCGGCTGAAGAAGTCTTACAAAATCACAAGATCAGCCAGTCTAATTTATCTAGACTGAGTATTATTCAATGCGATCAAACTTGAAACATATTTAAACGCTACCGTCGAAAGGAAATCATTTTTCCCACTTTTGAAAATATTTTTTTCACAAGGAAAAAATGTTTTCTTTGACTTGTTCATGTTCTGTGAATCAAAAGTCGGAAAAATCTAGAAATTATATTTCGTGAAACGAGCATAACTAATGTCTTTTCATTGGACTAGCCAAGCAACCATTCTCTACAGTAGAAAAAGAAGGGAAAGAGGAGGGAATCTGCAGTTTCTTAACGAATGCGCGGAATAATTTTTCACCTAAATCAAACATTGAATCATGCGCCCATTGTGCTCATTACCCCTAGAGGGAAACGAAAAAAGGACGGCTACGACACTCTCCCAATTGTTAGGAGCACGCTCCACCACAAGATTTTCCCCCAAAACCGGTTAACCGGTGCATCAAGTTTTGCTGCGAAAATATACTTTCGAAGAGGCAAAGATCAGATGAAAAAGAGAACATAATTGGGCCAAAAAATAAACTACAAAATAACAAGAAGCATTTATAAATAAAAAAGAAGAAGAAGTTAAAACTGGCACAGAAGGGGGATATCCCAACTTTTCAAAGGATCTCAAAAAAAATTTTACTTGAAAGGGACAAGAAGACTCGCCATAAATATTTTCATACATACAAGCCCATACCCAAATGTGATTCACAACACTGATCCGTACATAAGGATGTCGACACCCAAAAGTGATTTTCGACACTGATGCGTACATAAGACACGTCGGCAAGGCAAAATGATGTTGATGCTTTTAATTTTTTCAATAAAAAACTCATATATTTCAATGAGAAAGAGGGGAAAAAATGAGCAGCCACAAATGGAAAGGATCGAAGTAAGTGAACCAAGTTCTTTTTAGAGTTGTCACGGCCCCCACCATGCGAATAATGACGAAATCTTAGGCTATGTTCATTTTGCATAAAATAATTTTTAAGAAAATATTTTCTAGATTTTTAGATATTTATTTTACGGAAAATAAATTGCTTGGGGAAAACAATATCTAACAATAAGAAAGCCTTCTGAAATAAAAGAAAATGTCTTTTGCTTTTCAAGTAAGGAAAAACATTTTCATCACTCGCTCTGTGTTATCTCACACCTTTGTTAGCCACTTCTTTCTTATTTTAAAATCGAACTTTCAATTATATTTATTTTTGGAAAAATTAGAATTTTTAATTATTTTTATTTTAATAAAATCAACATTTAACTATTTTTTCTTCTTCTTTTTCATCCTTAACCAATTGCTAGTCACAACCAATGACCAACCACAAGTGAATGACGAACTTGCCAATCTAGCAAGGCTCGAGCTTGCAGGCCTCGCTAGATCAGTGAGCCTTTTGGAGGCCAGCAAACTCAAGGCTCGTCAAAATCTGGTGAATTTGCGAGGCTTGAGCTCGCCGGTCTATGGCAAGTTCAAGCTCACCATTGGCTAGTACTAGTTGTCGCTATGACTAGCGACTAGCCAAAGAAAAAGAACGAGGAAAAGAAAAAGGAAAGTAGAAAGAAAATTAAAATTTTCAAAAATAAATTATTAAAAGGAATACATGGAGGAATATTATATTGAATTTTCCATATCAAACAGCTACAAGTATGTTCTAGTTCATTTCCAAGTTTCAGCCGGACATAGGAAAATATGGTTATTTTCATGGGAAATGGCTTCTTGGAAAACATCTTCTAGAAACATCACTTTTTTGTGAAACGAATGAAACCTTAGAAGTTGTTCTAAGACCAAATAATGTTATTTCAATAGATCCTTCCTGTGATCTGACTTTGGGGGAAAAGAAGGAATGTTGAGAAGGTAGTTAATAGGCTAGACACTACGTTTGGTCATCTAAATTTTTAATCAAAATAAGACTTGATAGGATAGAATATAAAATATAAGTTTACTATATCCTATCTACTATTTGATTATTACAATAATAAAGTCAGATATATTCACATCATATTATATATATTATTTGATATAAATGATATATCAATATAAATGAACTATAAATTTTACAAAAATATATGGTAAAAATCACTAACGACACTCTTGTCTATTTTATTTTACTCTCTTTTTTATTTCTTTCTTCCCCTTTCATCATTCTATTAAAATTTTATTAAATATGAAGCTGTACTAATATACCTAAAACACTAAAACACATAAAATTTGTAATAAATATATTTATATATTGAATTTATAGTATGAGATAGAATTAAATTTGAATATATAAATAAAAATAAGATTAAATTAAAAGCCTATATTGTTATTTTTTGTTATTTTGAATTTCTTATGAATTCAAATATTATTTATATTGAAACGTAATTTTAGATTTGTCAATTTAAAAAGTTTGTTATTCAAGAAGAATAAATTTTCTATTATAAAAATAAAAATCCCATCTACCTTTATCCTATCTTCCCTATGGAATAATTTTATCAAATCTATATCTCATTATATTCGACTTTATCCTGTCTTGAACAGTGCATCAAATACAAGATAGAATAAATTTTATCCTAACTGCTAAATATGGTCAATGAGTACACGTTCAACGCGTTCACACTCGCAGCTTCTCAAGATCACACAGCTGGGATTGATACGTGATCATATCGAATGGTCAGAAGCACAACAACGCGATCATTTCATGATTTGTCTCTCTACTGCGTTCACTATATATAGAGAGGAGGGGGAGAGAAGCATAAGCAAGGCACTGTCTTGGCTTTGCTCAGGCTACTGACCACGAGCATAAATCAGCCATGGCGTCTCTGCTTTACGCTAAGCTCGTTGTGCTCTTGGCCTTTGTGCTCGTTCGCGGCATCACAGCTGATGCTTCTGAAGCTCAGCCCAAACCCAACGCTGAGTTATTCGACCAGAGTAGCTCGGCCTCCAGTTTCCTTGTTGAGACCGCCTCTTCGGCAAACCCGGTATCCCAATACAGTCCTTTTTCTTTTTCTTTCTATACTTCCTTCAGCCGTTTTTTTTTTTTTTTTTTTTTGGCCTATGGGAAGGTGAATTTTGAGTCTGATACGTGTGTTCTTATTTATTGAGGAAGTATGGAGGTGTGGCAAATGGAAATGGCGGGGGTCCAAGCGCTTGGGGTACTTTCATTCCCGATTATCCAGGTTTCTCCATCATACGTATAATTATTGCATGCACTTTCCTGGCGTCCCTGATCATGTCATAGCCATATGAACTCATTTACATGTGTTCTTAATTCATGGCATTTTCCCTCCAAAAGTGTTCAGTGCACTTTTTTTTTTTTTAAATAAAGAATTCTCTGGGCATGCAACGTAAAATGAAGTACAATTGGTTTTATTGGAGGAGGAGTAAAAATCCATATGAGCATCTCGAGATCACAATACGGATGTCAATAACATGATCATTTCGAGAGAGCGAGCGAGAGGGGCAAAAGCAAGAAACAGTCTTGGCTAGATAGGGCTACTGACTACAAGCATAAACCAACCATGGCGTTTCTGGTTTAGAATAAGCTCTGTGCTCACGGCTCTTCATGCTTGTTCTTGATGGCACAGCTTGTGATCCTAAAGCTCCGCCCGAGTACAACACTGCGTTATTCAACCGGGGAAGCTTTCCCCCTGGTTTCCTCTTCGGAGCGGCCTCTGCGGCATATCAGGTATGCTTATACCATTCTTTTCTCTTTTTCTCCCTTCGACTATTTCTTTTTCTTTAGGCCTATGAGAATGTGAGATTGAGTTTGATATATATCTTATTTTATTTATGACAACCGGAGTTCAATTCAAATAACTCATAATCATGTTTTCCATAAGCGTACCGATCATGCTGAATGGGATTCAACAATGAGTTTGAGTCAATGATTAGAAATTAAGATTGACTATCATTTCATACGACATTTTGTTCTTCATGGCACTATACCACTTGTTTCGACTTCATTTACTGATCAAACTACTGATATCTTCACTAAGACACTTGTTTCTTGATATTTTTATAATTGATTATATAATATTTTATTATTGTAAATAGTCTACTTGTAAAGCCTATTCTTGTATTCTGCATTACTTCATATCGGAATATACGGACATTCCCTGTTCCTCTCTTCTTAACTTTATTCATCTTTTCTTTTTTAGTATGAAGGTGCGGCAAATATAGATGGAAGAGGTCCAAGCATTTGGGATACTTTTACTCACGAATATCCAGGTCTCTCTCTCATCATCCACATAATCACCGCATGTACTTTCCCAGCATTCCTGAACATAAACTTATTTACATTTCTTGTTTGTGGGGTTTTTCCTCCAAAAGGTTACCACACGGTATTTTTGTCTTTCGATTGAGAAAGGGCATTATGAGATTTGAAACTCTCTGAACCCTGCAACATCAAGTGGACTTTGTTTAAGTTTGGCTTTCTTTGAAAGAGAGTAACAGTCGATAGAGCTCACAAATAAAATAATACGAGCATTTATTAATTTTTGTTCAGAAAAGGCCCATCTTAAGTAAATAAACACCGAGCATTTGGAGTATTTATATTTTGTACTAACCTTATTAGGAAAAATATGAGCTCGAGTTTGCGCGTGTGTGGCCTAGATATGAGCCATGACTCACTAGGAAATCAAACTAGAAAATTACCAAAATAATTATAAACCTATTGCAATTGTGTCAATTCAATCTTAAACTTCTTTTTGACTAATTCAGTCCTAAACTTTTTGCATTTGTGTCAATTTAGTCAATCTCATCAATCTTTCCCAACCGGCGCTAACATGGAAGCTAGCTGTTCGGCAAACGATGACATGCCAATTTTTTAAAAAATATTCGAATTTTTTAATTTTTTTTTCCTTTTTCTCTTATTTCTCTTTCTTTTTGCTTTTTCTTTCCTCCTTCCTCTAGCTGATGAACAAACCGGCCAAAGACTAGGGCAGCAAGGTCGACCTTGTGAGCCATCGATGAGGCTCGCTCTCACCGGCACTGGTGAGGGCGAGCCTCCACCACCCCTTGCGAGGCCTCGCCCTCGCCCAGTGAGCCTCACCAGCAGCCATGGCAAGGTCGAGCTTGCCCTCACCATCGTTGGGCAACATTACCTTAAACTGAAAGATAATGCATTTCGTGCGCGGCACAATCTTGCTGCACTTTATATGAAATATGATTTTTATTTCACATGGAGAAATATGGTAAATAAAATACTATTTTTTTTTGTAAGTGAAAATATACAATACTTAGCCTTTGTTTGTTTTGAGAAAAATGAACGATTTAAAAAAAAATTTAAAAAAATTATTGGTATTGTTTATAGAGATGAATGAACGAAAAATATTTTGATCGCCCTCAATAATGTTCAGGTATTAATCAACATGTGTTTTTTATCTCACGATATGTTGTTAGAATCAGTATATCGGTCTCCAAATTCGATATTAATATGGAAAAATCAATGAGTTGATTGAAAATAAAAAGGACATGTATTTGTTGATTAAATGAATTATGCATGATTTTTGTAATTTATCTTATAGGTTTGGCCATTCATCGGATCTATAGTTTGATTGAGTATTGTTTTTTTTTTTTTTTTTAAATGAAATAGTGGTTAGGTAGAGTCTGAGCCAATTTTCGTGCACCCCGATTACTAATCTACCTTCTTAGCCGCAATGCTACAGTTCATGTTTTGAAGTATACTCATTATAATCCTGGTTAGAATACTACACTATAATGTCAACTAATCTCATCAATGAACCATGCTTGATAAGTGTACACTTACTTGGTATTTCATTCTCTCTTTCAATTTTTTTTTTCACGTGTATCTTCTACGATGGGTCTTGTGATCTTTCGTACGACAAACTATACAGAAAAAATATCGGATGGAAGCAATGGAGATGTGGCTGTTGATCAATACTTCAAATACAAGGTATGTTATTCAATAGTCGCGACCACGTAATTCTTTTCATCATGCAGGTCCAACTAGATAAAACTATTTGTAAATTAGCTAATTTTTTTGTTATCCAAAACTTGGTAACTCAATAAGAAAAGTTGGTAAAACTAAAAAGGAAACAATTGAATGTCGGTAAGTAACTCAATTAAAAGTTAGTAATTCTAGTTGGAAACTTGATATGATAAGAATTGGTAAGTCACTCTAATTTAAGTTGGCACATCATATAAAAATTAGGAACACATAAGTTACCTGAGAAAAGATTCATTGGCCATTTGTTTCTTCGATCATTTTTTTAACACTAGCCAACACCTACTCATATTTTCCAGCACGGAGAAAATTCTGTATTTTTGGGCATGGAATGATAGAAACTCTATGCCAAGATTTGTATGGTTACTATGTACTCATATACACACGCCAAATTTGATCGTTTGACGGTGCGAGACCTCTTTATATTTTGGCAACATTGTAGAAAAATCCAATTCTTTAGTCTTTTTTGGGCGGGTCATGAGGTCCTACATCTCTAACAATCACATTGATATATGGTTACCTATAAGAGATCTATATCTATGAAAAGTTGGATTCTGTGTGTCTATGTCTACGTGGCGGTGCATATAACTATTTCACGTGGTACAGGAAGATGTTGTGATGATGAAGGAGATGGGTTTGGATGCTTACAGATTCTCAATCTCATGGCCTAGGATATTACCAAGTAAAGACGTTCTCCCCGTCCAATCTCCTCATTTTCGACCCCAAATTTTGTCTATTTTGGCGCGAACAAATCATACTCAATAACTTTGCTATATTGGTTATTTCAGAAGGAACGGTCAAGGGAGGAATCAACGGAGCAGGCATTGCATACTACAACCTCCTCATCAATGAACTATTAGCCCATGGTATCAACCTCATTTCACTCTCTCCAAGGGCTATATATCTACAAATGTATGTATATAAATTCGTCTCCATCGATGTAGGGATCCAGCCATTTGTAACAATTTTTCACTGGGACGTTCCCCAAGCATTAGAAGACGAATATGGCGGTTTCCTGAGCTCTGAGATTGTGTAAGTGGTTGTCAACTTTGGTCGTTTTCAGCCGTTCAAGGAGAATATGTGCATGAATACCAAAAGTTCACCGGGCTAAATTTTTATGACAACATTACGATCCCACTTGAGAAATCTCATGCACCAAGTGTTTCTTGCTCGAGGGTGTCATTCCAATCGTTGATGTCAGTTCACGTATACTCCACCACCGAAGGTGGGCTTTCTCGTCGGGGGTTTGAGGTCTGAAAGATCAATCTTTGCGTTTGCTCCTGTGTACGCAGGGGCCATCTTCGAGACTTTGCTGATGTATGTTTCCGCGAGTTCGGCGACCGTGTCAAGCACTGGATAACTCTAAACGAGCCGTGGACTTTCTCCCGCGAAGGCTATGCGGCCGGGGATATGGCTCCCGGCCGATGTTCCGCTTGGCAGCAACTGAATTGCACCGGGGGCGATTCCGCATGGGAACCGTACATAGTCACCCACAATGAACTCCTCGCTCATGCAGCTATCGTGAAATTATATAAGGATAAGTATCAGGTGATCCAAACTTTTTGAATTGTAGAAATTTATACATTTGCGCACGTAGAGTCATACTAATTGTTTTTTTCAAGAAACCCGATAAAAATTAAAATCAATGGTGATATCCGTGCATACAGGCATTTCAAAAGGGGATCATTGGAATAACATTGGTATCCCATTGGTTTGAGCCCTATTCAAGTACCCAGCAGGACCGCGATGCAGCCGAAAGAGCCTTGGACTTCATGCTCGGATGGTGAATGCATTGTTTTTCTTTTCCTCACTTATGTATTTTTTCATGTAATTTGTGGTTAATCGGCTAGATATGTCCTAGCTATGCTTACTTAGTCCGGTTAATCATCACACGAGAGAGCGAATCAAGAAGCTCCAAGTTCCAACCCTTGTGGACATAACTCGCCTGAGCGGTTGTCTTTACAGGTTCTTGCACCCGATAACCTACGGCGACTACCCGCCTAGCATGCGATCTCTCGTCGGGAACAGACTGCCAAAGTTTACGGAAGAGCAATCGCAACTATTGAAAGGGTCGATCGACTTTCTCGGGTTGAACTACTACACCACTTATTACGCGGCGTACAGTCCAGGAAATTCTCTTTTCAAGAGCTACCTAACGGATGAGCTCACCAAACATACAGGTGAGGAATCGGATCGATGTGGTTGATCCTCGATAACCACGATAACTGGGTGACCTTTACTTAAGTAGATTCTAATGAGAACACTTTTTTATTTCCTTTCTTTTTTCTTGTAGACGAGCGTGATGGGATACCAATTGGCCCAGTGGTATTTATGCCCTCTTTTGTCCAAACCTCCTCCTTTTTTTAAATTTTCTTCCAATCTTTCAATTTGTTGTGTTTGTTAAATTCATTAATCAAATTTTGAATTAACTTTTGCAGGCCGGTTCGAGTTGGCTGTCGATTTATCCAAGTGGAATACAAAGTCTATTGCTGTATATTAAGGATAAATACAAGAATCCGCTCATCTACATCACTGAGAACGGTATGTAGGCCTTTCTCATGGGACCAGTAAAGAAAATTACCATTCACTCAATTTTTCAGTAATTTATTGATAACTCACCAACATTTTTTTATGAAATTCCTAACTTTTTTTTTGTTAAGTTACAAATGATTGGCTTTTGTTATTTTTTACCCTTTTTATTTGTCTTTCCTACCAACGCTTTAAATTTATTAACTCCTATATGAATTTACTGACCTTTGTTTGAGTAAGGTACCCACTCTTTTCCAATTAAAATTACTAGCAAGTTTTGGCTTATCAACTTTCGTTTAATTTACTTACCAATCTTCATTTTTTTCAGTTTATTCAAATTCTTTTCTATAGTTTACCAACCATTAAATGGCTCCGGTACAAATCATTAAATTTATCAACTCTTATATGGATATACTAATCTTCATTTTGGTGCTACTTTTCTCCAATCAAGTTACCAACTAATTTTGAGTCACAAAATTCTCATTTGAATTGTTTATGAAAATTTATTTGGGTTTTTCTTAAATTTATAAACTTTTTAATGAGTTGTCAACTTTTGTTTACTGCTTATTAACCAGTTAAATGTACTGATTTTTTTTAAAATATTTTAAACTCTAATTTGAGTGATAGTCAACTTTTACCCCCATTAACTTACCGACAAGGATTTCATTGCTAGCTCTTATTTGAGTTCTAGCTACCGACGTTTATTTGTTTTTTTTTTTTAAATTACCAACTTATATTATCCCTAATAAGAAAAAAACTTCTCTTACCATTTACAAACTTTTGATTAAACTTTTGAACTTTTAAACTATCACATGAAATTACCAACATTTATTTGAGCGGTATATTACTTTCCAATGATCAATATGATTTGTCAAGAAGTATATATAATATAGTAAAAATACGTTATAAACCCATCTTTTAAAAGAAACAACATATGTAAAATACGACTCTTTGCATATTGGTAAGCTAAAAGCTTCCAACTTGTGATCACAAACCAAAGTTGATCCTTGCCATTCTCGTTTTTCAAGTAATAACAACTTCTTAATCATTCTTGATCAACCTTATAGGAGTCGATGAGGTAAACAACTCTACCCTACCCTGGAGGAGCAAAGTGGTGATCCCATGAGGATATACTACTACTATCACCATCTTGCATACCTTCTGAAGGCAATCAAGTAAGCAATTTTCAAGCAAGATTTTCCTCATAATTGGACTTCAAGTCTTAATTATTTCACAAGTTTGATTTACTTGCAAATAACGATTGGCTCCGACATATGCGTAGGGAGGGAGTGAATGTGAAGGGCTTTTTCGCATGGTCATTCTTGGACAACTTTGAGTGGGAGCAAGGCTACACCGTCCGTTTCGGCATCATCTACGTGGATTACAATAATGGACTGAAAAGATATCTCAAGCACTCGACAATTTGGTTCAAGAGTTTCCTCAACAAGCATTGAAGCCTCGTGCTCGACTCTCATTTGCAGGCCCGTAGGATTTGCATCGGCCTAATAAGCGAATCCAAATGCCATATCTATTTAAATGTGTCCTGAAGCTATTTGCTTGAACGTGTACTATCTGAAATAAAGTAATTAAGTCCGATCGAATAAAGAAAGGAAAAAAGCGTTTTTATCGCATGATGCTGGACGTCTTATTACAGTCGTAGAACGATCTTTCTCGTGGCGCGGTCGTTATGCTGCGGGCCCAAGTGAAAGGTTGGGCTCGGCCGTGACATTGTGGGCCCAACTGGCCCTTTGGGCTCAGTCTTCACGCCATGCTAAGAGGCCCAGCCTAGGGTCGTCGGCCCTTCTTGCGTGCTGGAGTTTCGTTTCCCGGGAAAACGCGAGAAAATAACACCCCCCGAGAGAAAGAAAATGGCGGGAACATGTCATCTCGACCTTGACCTGCTCCTTCTCCCTTCAACGCCGCGGAGCCCCTCGCGAGCTCGCGAGCTCGAGCCGTCGCCTCCGTTATCATCTTCATCCTCCTTCTCTCGCTCCGTCGTTACAGCGAATGCGAAGCCGCCCTTGCCCATGGCAACTGGCGGATGCTAGCCCTAGCTTTAGCTCCGCTGAACGCCTCGCTCGCTCCGTTTGAACTCCGTTCTCTCCCGCGGCGGATCTTGAATGGACCTCGTCGCGGTTCGCTAGTCCTGCTCGCGCCGATTTGAAGGATTCGCGAATCTTCGGATCGGCTCGGAAGGGGTCTCGAGGTTCCGATGGAGGCGGGAGGCAGCAGCGAGAGCCCCGCCGGCCAGCCGAAGAGAGGCAAATCGAAGGCCCCGAGGAAGGCCAAGGACAGCGTTCTCAAGCAGAGTTCGTTTTCTTCTTTCTTCTTTTCCTCGCTCGCATTCGCGCATAAAATGCTTAGGCGCGCCGGATCTGGGGTTGCTTGGACGTTCGGTGTGCCGGATATCGGGTTGTTGTGGATGACGTGTTCTGAGAAACTCTTGTATCGATTGCAGAATCTCCGGCGGAGTTTTTGCGGAGAAAAAGAACATCGCTGGTTTTGATAACGTGAGTTTTGTTCGTTTAGTTTCCTGGTTTTGGTTTCGGTTACTTCGCCTCCTACCTGTTTGATATATTTATCAGCAAAAACTCCTCCGGGCTCTAACGAGTGCAGAAGTTATCTGCAGCCTGGGAAATGCCTCTACACTACTGTGAGAGAGCTTGTCGAGAATTCACTTGATTCAGCGGAGTCCATCTCTGAGCTTCCTGCTGTGGAGATAACAATGTAAGCGCCGAGTTTCTGTGCCTATTGAATTGATGGGTAATTTGGTATTCTCATCCAATGTATCAGCTCACTAGAAAATTACGGGCTATAGGTGTCAAACGTCCACTCGTTCTTAGACCTCATGTGCATGGTACTTGTTCCTTTTTCTGGTGTTTGTATAATCGATGCTCCGTTTCTGAACTATGGGTTGTTTAAGTGAAGAGATAGGGAAAGTCAAGTTTAACTCTATGATTGGTCTTGTTGATCGAGAACGTGTTGACCAGGAACTTTATGGTGACTATGAGACTGCCAAGGCTCGTGAGGTGGGTATGCTTCTATCACGTTTGCTTTGACTACCATTAGCATACCTTGAACTTAGTACTGATTTTGACATCTGAGTTTCAGCTGTTTCCATGAATTTCAGTCTGGATGGTTCTTTTCCCGGAAAACCTTCCTGACTGCTTTTATTTGTGCGAATAAACATTTAGGATCAAAGTCTGAATTATCAAACAATTAATTTTCATTGCTTTTCTATTGATTGAATCTTTCAAATTCTTCATGTCATTCAGAAAAGATTAGCTAAGGAAGCTAGAAATCAGGAAATTCAAGCAAAGAATGCTGCCCTTGGGAAGAAAGTCAAGGAGCCTACACCAACAAAAGTAATGAAGGGTCGAGGAGAGGCTTCATTTTACAGGGTGACGTGCAAGGTCTGACATAATTCTCATCTAAAGCTTCGTCACCTCGAAGCCATTTTTATTTGCATCATCTGTTACTTTTGATTTATTTTATCTGAAGGTGACATTTACTGGAATGGCATTTCTTGCTTATCAATATCCCTTGTAGGACAATGGAAGAGGAATGCCACATGATGACATCCCCAATATGTTTGGACGAGGTTTTGAACCTTCTGCTAGCTTTATTAATTTGAAAGATGCTTGTGTATATGTGTCTGTGTGTCTGGGTGAGGTTTTGGGTCTGATTCAAACACTCCCTCAAACTTTCTATAAGCTGTTCTTATCTATGCAGTTCTGTCTGGAACAAAGTATGGCTTGAGACAGACACGTGGAAAGTTTGGTCTTGGTGCAAAGATGGTAATATCTTAATTTTGTTAATAGATTGCATTTGAAAACTGACATAGCCACTCTTCATCTGCCTAGTAATTTAGCTATGTTGTGCGCTGACCTGACATAAACTGAGTTATTCATCTGCAATTCCAGAGTTTAAAATTTGGGGCCATCTTTTACATAGAATAGCATTAGTTTAAACTTAATAACTGCATAAAGATTGCTGCCTACACTCTGTAAGCTGAATGCCAATATGCCTAATCTATACAAACACCATTCATAATGATAAAATTGCAGATATTGTTTCATGGTGGGGTAGTATAGAAATGAATGGAAAATATGAAGAAGCTTAATTGCAAAGTAATATTATGGGATCTTTCAGTCGAATCTGCATATAAATCGTGTTTATAGAATTTGATTGACAAGGTTATATGCGTTGGTCTTGCAGGCGCTGATTTGGTCCAAAATGAGTACAGGGCTTCCTATAGATATCTCATCATCAATGAGAGACCAAAATTATGTGTCATTCTGCAGGCTGGATATTGATATTCACCGGTATGATTTGTGTTTGGGCAAAAATAGAAGTTTCACCAGAAAAGCATGTTATGGAATATGTCTTCACACAAGTTTAAGTTTTTTGGGCAACATAGCTTATGCATTTATGCAATCTGGTATATGGATGCATTGCAAGGTCTCCCTTGATATTTGCTTAAAGATAGGAGGTTTGTTAAAGATTCAAAAGGGTATAGGGATATTGCAATTTCTACTTGATTTATCATTAATGGCATGCCTCCTTTGTAGAGTTCAAAATATTATTTCAACTGATTGTGCAAAAGTACTGAGCAATGTCCTCTCTTTGCATGCCAGGAACATACCTCACTTTCATATACATGAAAAACAGGACAAAAAGGAAGAGTGGTAGTTAATCAAGAGATGTGTTGAATTTCTATGAAGGATAATATCTCAGAAATGCGTATGCTTAATTGTGCCAATTTTTTATGGTAGTTAATCAAGAGATGTGTTGACTTTCTATTATGTCTTTTATGTGGGGAAATTTTAAGAGGGAAAGCTAAAGGGAGGCGTAAAAAAAGGAAGCAGTTTTGATGCTAATAACAACCTCATCAATGAGCTCCTAGCCTCTGGTCTCGCCGTGCTTCAATTCATTTTTCCAAGTGTTTGATTTTCTTAGTGTATGTTTAGTCATATAACTTCTCTAAGTATAGCATTTTGAATATTGCTATTATATTGTTGTTAGCCTATATGAGATGCAGATATTCAACCTTTTGTGACACTATACCACTGGGACCTTTCCCGAGCCCTAGAGGAGGAATGTGGTATTCCTTCAACCCCGGATCGTGGAAGCCAAGCATCGAAAAGTAAAATTTTCCCTTAAGTCAACTTAGCTTAGTCCTAATTTTATAATGTTAGCTTAGTCCTAATTTTCTAGGGTATCCAACGCGTGAAACAAGGACCAACCAAACGAAAAACACTTATAAATTATCGTCACTAATTCGTAGCAACTCGGCATTAGATATATTAAAGAGGTATCAATTATCACACATTATTTTCAATTCATTTGGGTCGTCTACCTAATATATTCTAAAACCATCTTACAATGTGATGATATAATAACATGCCACAAAAAAAATTCATTTAGCACTTACTCGAGAGTTAACGCGACCTACAACAAAGCAAGATGCGAGCCTTCATGATTTAGTGAGAGCAAATTTACCTCTGTGGAATCCTGTCATCAGAATGTTAGCGGAATTTTGAAATAGACTTGTGTGCTTCGGGTGCAATGGCCCCAGCTGCGCATCCGCCCTTTAAATTAAGTGGAGCTACGTGGTTCCATCTCATCCAACGGTAGACATGAGCTGAGCTCACATGCATCTGAAACCGGCAAGATATTATCGATACATGAAAAGTTCGGGTGTGGCCGAAACGAAGGATTGAGAGAAACAACAGCCTCTGTTAAATCGATTTTATATAATTTTCAATTATAGATATCATATATGAAGTTTCATATCTCATCTCCTGAGTTAAGGTATTGTGAAGTTTTTTTTCTCTTCTTATCTCTCCGAATCTAACTCTTGTGTTAAAACTGGAAAAAAGAAGAGCTTTTAATGTTCACAATAAATGTCGAAAATAAAATGTTGTTGTTCGATATTTGAATAGAAGCTTAACAAAAGGCGTTATTGGCTCCCGTTTAAATATGAAATCGCGAAAATTATCCATTGGTCTAAGCAACATAATAGGCAATTAATTTTCACTAAATGTTTTCTCATTGAGCAAGCTAAGCAACCATTCTCCGCTGCAGAAAGAAAAAGGAAAGGCAAGAGAAAAAGAGGGAATCTGATGTTTCTTATGCAACAGGCTGAATAATTTTTCACCTAAATCAAACGTCGAATCGTGCGCCCAATGAGCTTATTTTCACAAAGACCCTAGAAGCTGTTGCGGCCCCCATTGTGCGAATAACGACGAAATCTCAGAAGTTGTTCCAAGGTCAAATCATGTCAAATCCATAGACCTTTCCTGTGATCTGCCTTTGGGGAATAGAACAGACACTGAGAAGGCAGTTGGTAGGCTAGACAGAAGGGTACACGTTTAAGGTGTTTGCGCTTGCAGCTTCTCGAGATCACACTACGGGGATTGATACGTAATAATCATCGAAAGGCCAGAAACTCAGTACCAATGCAATAGGTACCGAGATGGAGAGAGGGAGAGAAAGGGGGAGAGAAGCAAAAGCAAGGCACTGTCTTCGCTTGCTTAGGCTACTGACCACAAAGCATAAATCAGCCATGGCGTTTCAGGTTTACGCTAAGCTTGTCGTGCTCTGGGCCTTCGTGCTCGTTCGCAGCATCGCACCTTATGCTTCTGAAGCTTGGCCCAAATACGACACTGAGTTATTCAACCCGATTAGCTTGCCCTCCGGTTTCGTCTTTCGGACCACCTCTTCCACATACCACGTATACTAATATTGTCCTCTTTTTTTTTTGGCTTCCTTTAGCCCTTTTTCTTTTAGCCTATGAGAAAGGTGAGTTTGAGTTTGACACACGTGTTCTTATTTATTTATGCTTCTTCTTTTCTTTTCTTTTTGAAGTATGAAGGTGCAGCAAATGTATATGCCGGGGGTTCAAGCATTTGGGATACTTTCACTCCTGAATATCCAGGTTTCTCTCTGATCATACACATAATTATCACATGCACTTTCCCGATACTTCTGATCATGTCACAGCCATATAACTCAATTACATGTTCTTATTTTACGGTAATTTACCTCCAAAAGCGTACCGTACACTTTTTTAAAATAAAGAATGGGCCTTTGTGAGATTCGAAATTCTCTGGACCTGCAACATAAAATGAAATGCGGTTGATTTTACTAAAAAAAGAGTAAAAAATCATAAGAACATCCCAAGATCACAATAGGATATCAATAACATGACCATGTCATAGCCATATAAACTTATTTACATGTTCTTATTTTATGGTGCTTTCTCTCCGAAAGGATACCGTACGCTTTTTTTCTTTTTTAAATAAAGAAAGGGCGTCCTGAGATTTGAAATTCTCTGGAGCCGGCAACATAAAATGAAGTGTGGTTGGTTTTATTGAAATGATCATTCATAATAGTGAGGGGAGAGGGGGGTGGCGGCGGCGGCGCCGCGGAGTAACAAAAGGGTCTTGGCTAGCTAGGCCACTGACTTCAAGAGCATAAACCGGCAATGGCGTTTCTGGTATACAATTTAAGCTTCGTGCTCTTGGCCTTCATGCTCGTTCTTGATAACACAGCTTGTGCTTCTAATGTTGGAAATTTCATATAATATGAGCTTATATTAATTAATTGATTTTCTATTTTAAATGATCGGGTTAATAGATATTCCAATATATGCTAAACCTTTTAATGATTATATTGATTTGGATTTTGACATCTATCAATAATGAGTCTAGTTGAACAGCAAAGTATAAGTAATTATACTTAACTAAAACATGTAGTAGGAGAGGCCCGGTTGACACATTAGCTATTAGGGTTTGTTAGGTCCCCTCTCAAGCCTATAAAAGATAGATTATACATACCGGTTGCTTTAATCCCATTGAAAGCAGCCATACTAAGATAGGTCATAAAGAGAAAAATCTGACATTCCAATAGATCATTGATTCACAATCAAACTGATCTATTTCCCTTTGAGTGAAATAATGACTCAAAGAGATACCTTCTAATTCCGTTATACATATAACTTATGGTGTTTTACATTTATATATGAATCTGATTTATTCTTAATTAATTAGTTGTTTATATTGAGAATTTTTACATTCTAAAACTCATCCTGCATTACTCAACCGGGGTAGCTTTCCCTCCGATTTCCTCTTCGGAACGGCCTCTTCGACAAACCAAGCATCCTTATACCATCCTCCCTTCTTCTTTTTTTCTTTTTGGCTTCCTGCAACAGTTTTTTTAGCCTACGAGAAGGTGAGTTTGAGTTTGATATATAACTTATTTTTATTATTGCTATTTCTTTTTAAGTATGAAGGTGCAGCAAATATAGATGGCAGGGGTCCAAGAATTTGGGATACTTTCACTCAAAAATATCTAGGTCTCTTTGATCATACACATAATTGCCACGTACAATTTCCCTACATTCTGGATCATATGATAGCCATGTAAACTCTACATATCTTATTTGAGATTTGAAATTCTCTAGACCCTGCAACGTAAAATGGGGTGCATTCTCTATTTTTCTGAAAGCGAACAAAAGAAAAACTCTGCTTGAGCTATCGTTTTGTCTCTCAATCAATTGCTAGAATCAATCTATTGATTTTCAAAATTCCATATGTATATGAAAAAATCAATGAGTATATTGAAATTAAAAATGACATGTATTTGTTGATCAAAAGAATTATGCATGATTATTGTAATTTATTTGATGGGTTTGGCCATTCATCGGATCTATAGTTTGACTGAGGGTTGTGATTTTCTTTTTGAATGGAACAGTGGTAGAGCCTAAGCCAGTTTTCACGCACCCCGATTACTAATCCACCTTCTTAGTCGCAACCCTACGGGTCTTGTTTTGAAGTATACTCATTATAATTCTCCTTCGAATGCTACACTATAATGTCAGCTAATCTCATCAATAAAACCATGCTTAATACTAACTTGGTATTTCATTTTCTCTTTCAAATTTTACATGTACCTTCTATGATACAGAAAAAATAGTGGATAGAAGCAACGGTGACATGGCTAATGATCAATTCCATAAATACAAGTTATGTTATTCATCAGCCACGACCACATAATTCATTATGTCAATCCATCCACATAAAACTTTTTTTTAAATAAGCTAGTTTATTTATCATCCAAAACGTGGTCACTCGATAGGAAAGTTGGTAAAATTAAAAAGAAACAATTAAATATTGGTAAGTAACTCAAATAGAAGTTGGTATCTAAAACTAATTGACAACTTGATATGATAAAAATCAGTTAAGTCACTCTAATTTAATTTGGTAAATCATATAAAAGTTGTAAAATACAAGTTACCTAGGAAAAGAGTAACCGACCATTTGTTTCTTTGATCATTATTTTAACACTCAGCCAACACTTATCCAAATTTCCAGGACGGAAAAAATTCTTTATTTTTGGGGCATGGGATGATAGAAACTCTATGCCAAGATTTGTATGGCTTCTATGTACTTATATACACACGCAAAAATTGATCATTTGATGGTACGAGACCTGTTGATATTTTTTGGCAACATCATTGAATGATCCAATTATATTCTCTTTTTTGGGTGGGTCATCGGGTCCTATATCTCTAATAATAACATTAATATACGTATGGTTAACCCTAAGAGATATATATCTTTCTAAATTTGGATTCTGTGTGTATATATGTCTACATGGTGGTGCATATACCTATTTCGCGTGGCACGGGAAGATGTTGGGATGATGAAGGAGATAAGTTTGGATGCTTAGAGATTCTCAATCTCATGGCCTAGGATATTACCAAGTAAAGACGTTCCTCTCCTCCAATCTCCTCATTTTCGACTCCAAAGTTCGTCTATTTTTGCATGAACAAATCATACTCCATTTCTTGCTGTATTGGTTATTTCAGAAGGAACGGACAAGGGAGGAATCAATAGAGCAGGCATTGCATACTACAACCTCCTCATCAATAAACTCCTAGCCCCATGGTATCAACCTCATTTCACACTCTCCAAGGCCTATATATCTATAAATATATAGATGTACATAAATTCGTCTCCGGAATCGAGCCATTTGTAACAATTTTTCACTAGGACGTTCCCCAAGCATTAGAAGACAAGTATGGCGGTTTCTTGAGCTCTGAGATTGTGTAAGTGGCCGTCATTTTTAGCCATTCAAGGAGAATATGTGCATGAATATCAAAGTACACCGGGCTAAATTTTATGACAACATTACGATCTGGCTTGAAAAATCTCATGACTAAGTGTTTCTTGCTCAAGGTTTCCTTTCAACTGTCGTTGTTAGTTCACGGATACTCCACTACGGAAGGTGCGCTTTCTCGTTGGGGGTTTGAGGTTTGGAAAATCAATCTTTGTGTTTGCTCCTGTGTACGCAAGGGCCATTTTCGAGACTTTGCTGATGTATGTTTCAAGGAGTTCGGAAACCAGGTCAAGCATTGAATAACCCTAAACGAGCCTTGGACTTTCTCCGTTGGAGGCTAAGTGCTCAGGGCTCTGGCTCCCGACCGATGTTCGGCTTGGTGGCAATTGAATTGCACTGGGGGCGATTCTGCCTGAGAACCATACATAGTCAGCCACAATCAACTTCTCCCTCATGCAACTACCATGAAATTATATAAAGATAAGTATCAAGTGATCCGAACTTTTTCAGTGGTAATACAGTTGCGCACGCATAGTCACACTAATTTTTTTTTTTCAAGAAACTTGAGAAAATTAGGATTAACAGTGATATTTGTGCACGCAAGCATCTCAAAAGGGGTTGATTGGAATAACATTGTTATCTCATTGGTTTGTGCCCTATTCAAGTGCCCAGCACGACCACGATGCAACGCAAGGAGCCTTGGACTTCATGCTCGGATGGTGATTGAATTGTGTTTATTTTTTTTTTCCTCACTTATGTATTTTTCATGTAATTTGTGGTTAATCAGCTAAATATATTCTAGCTTTACTTAATTAGTCTGGTTAATTAGCACTAGAGGGTGAATCAAGAAGCTCCAAAATCTATCTCTTGTAACTCGCCGAAGTGGTGGTCTTCATAGGTTCTTGGACCCGATAACCTAAGGCGACTACCCACGCAGCATGTGGTCTCTCCTCGGGAATAGACTACCAAAGTTTACGAGAGAGCAATCGCTCTTGTTGAAAGGATCGTATGATTTTCTGGGAGTGAACTACGACACCGCTCAATACGCAGTGTATTGCCCCAAGCATTGTCTAAGCATGAGTTACCTGACAGATTCTCTCACCAATCTTGCAAGTGAGGAATTAGATCATTGGAGTTGATACTCGATGAGGACCATGATAGAATGATCTTGATTCAAGTAAATTCTAATGTGAACATTATTATTTCTTTCCCTTTTTCTTGTAGACAAGCGTGGCGGGATACTAATTGGCCCAACGGTATTTATGCCCTCTTTTGTCCAAACTTTTTTATTTTTTAAATTTGCTTCCAATCTTTCATTTTGTTGCATTCATTAAATTCGTTAATTAAACTGTGAATTAACTTTTGCAAGCTGCTTCGAGTTGGCCATCGATTTATCCAAGCAGAATACGAAGTCTATTGCTATACGTTAAGGATAAATAAAAGAATCCGCTCATCTATATCACTGAAAACAGTGCGTAGGACTTTCTCGTGAGACCTGTATGGAAAATTATGGTTCACTCAATTTTTTGGTAATTGGTTAGTAACTTACTAATACTTTTATGAAATTCCTAACTTATTTTTGAAACTTAAAAATTATCGGCTTCTATTATCTTTTACTATTTTCATTTGTCTTTCTTACCAATGCTTTAAATTTATTAACTCCTATATGAATTCATCAGCCTCTATTTGAATTATTACCAGTTTTTGTCTAATTTAAATTATTAATGAGCTTAGGGTTACCAACTCTAGTGTAATTTACTAACCAACGTTCTTTTTTTAGTTTATCCAAATTCTTTTTTATAGTTTACCAATATTATTTTACTATCGTACTAATGCATTAAATTTATCAACTCTTACATGAATATACTAACCTGTTTTGATGCCAGTTTTCCCCTATTGAATTACCAACTAGTTTTAAGTTACAAAACTCTCATTTGAGTTGTTTATTATGATTTATTTGGTTTTTTATTAAATTTATTAACTTTATAATGAGTTATCAACTTTTATATGCACTACTTACCAACCCATCAGATTTACCAATTCTTTTTGAAAAATTAAGAACCTTGATAAGACCGATTGCCAACTTTTACCCTATTAACTGACAAACAAAGTTTTCGTTGCTAGCTCTTACCTAAGTTATAGCTACCAACATTTATTTGTTTATCTAATTACCAATTTATCTTATCCCTAACAAGAAAAAAAAAAATTCTTCTCTTATCATTTACAAGCTCTTATCTAATTCTTTTATTTATAAACTAACATACGAAATTGCCAACATTTATTTAAGTGATATTTTTCAATTATCAATTAGTTTTGCTTATCAACTCTAATTTGAATTATTTATTACTAAATTTTATTTATTTATTCTATTAATTTTTTTATTAAATTACCACTTTTATTTGCCTTACTCCTTTAAATTATTTGCTGATGTTAATTTTTTTCTTAATTTATCAATTTTTCAATTGAATTATTACTTTTATTTGCCTTATTCATGAACTCTTTTCTACGATTAAATTACTAACTGAATTTTCGTTTCTAGCTCTCGCTTGAGTTAGTTATGACTGTTCATGTCATTTTTTTCTAAATCACCGTCTTTTTAATCTCTAATAAAATAAATTATATTATATGAGTTAGTAAATATAATGGTTTATAACCAAGTCAAATAAGAAAAGTGGTAATTCAATAAAAAAAAAGTTGGTCAATTAAAAAACTTCATATGTAAGTAATACAAATGAGAGTTGGTAATAAAAACTAATTAATAATTCAATTTGACAAAGGTGGTGAATTATTGTAATTTAGATTTATAATTTCATATTGCGTTAGCAAAATAATATAAATAACAGTTGGTAAATCGGTAAAAATAAAATGGTCAATTTCCAAAGTGCAATGATAAATAATTTCATAAAATTATTGGTTCAAGTTTCCGGGAAAAAAAGAGAGTCTCTGGTCATTGTTTTTCCAAAAGGTTTTTGATGCCTATAAAAAACATACTGAATTAGTAGTTAGTCAAAGCAATCGAAAAAGGTCCTACAAACTCTAGAAATTCTTCATTTTCTTAGAGAATCACAAATTTACATTGCATGGTTTAATTAGGTGGGCCGAACCTTAGTTTTGAAAGGCATAAATTAATATGATTTAAGAAGTATATATAATATAGTAAATGTACGTTATAAACTTGTCTTTTAAAAGAAATACATATGCAATATAGTTTTTACCACTCTATGCACAATGGTGAGCTAAAAGCTTAGAACTTGTGATCATAAACCAAGTTGATCTTTGCCAATGTCGTTTTTCAAGTAATAACAGCCTCTCAATCACTCTCAATCAACGATGCAAGAGTCGATGAGTTCAACAACTCTACCCTACCCTTGAAGCAACGACTAGCTGATCCCATGAAAATATACTACCACCATCGCCATTTTTGGTACCTTTTGAAGGCAATTAAGTAAGCAATTTTCGAGCAAGATTTATTTCGTAATTCGACGCAAAGTCTTAAAATTTCACGAGATTGTTTTACTTGCGAATAACGATTGGCTTCCACATATGTGTAGGTATGGAGTGAACGTGAAGGTTTACTTCGCATGGTCCTTGTTGGACAACTTCAAGTGGGTCTTGGGCTACACCATCCGATTTGGCATCAACTACGTGGATTATAATAATGGATTGAAGAGATATCCCAAGCACTCGTCGATTTGGTTCAAGAGCTTTCTCAATAAGCATTGAAAGCCTCGTGTTCAACTCTCATCGCAAGTTCCTACGCGATCTGCATCAATCAAATAAGCGGATTTGATCCAAATCCTATCTTCATTTGACTGTTTCCTAAGGCTATTTGCTTGAGAGTGTCGTCTTAAATACATCGATCCAGTCGATCAAATAAGGAAGGGAAAAATCGTTCTTCGCATGGTGCTAGATGTCTTAATTACAGCTGTAGAATGAACTTCCTCGTGGCTCAGTCGTGATATTATGACCCCAATTGGACGGTTGGGATCAGTCGCGACGTTGTGGGCCCAACTAGCCCGTTGGGTTCAGTCATCGCGCCATGCTAAGAGGCCCGGTCTAGGGTCAGCCCTCTTTGCGCGCTCAGTTTCGTTTTCTGGGAAAACGCGAGAAAATGACACCCCACAAGAAAGAAAATGGCGGCAACTTCTTGTCTCGACCTTGACCTGCTCCTTCTCCCGTTAACATCGCTGAGCCCCGAGCTCGCTCAAGCCTTCACTTCTTGTGTTGACTTGACATCATCGCCTTCATTATCATCTCCATCCTCCTCCTTAACCAACTCTCGCTCAGTTATTTCAGCAAATGCGAAACCGCCGTTGCCCATGGCAAATTGCAGATACTAGCCCTTGCTTAGCTCTGTATGCATGGCCCGCTCCATTTGAACTCTGTCTTCTCCCTCTCGGATCTCGAAAGAACCTCATGGTTCACTAGTTCTGTTCGCAATAGTTGAAGAATCGCACCTCTTTCGATTGGCTCAGAAGGTTTTCGGTTTCGATGGAAGTGGGAGGTAGCAGCAAAAGCCTTACCGACCAACCTAAGAGAGGCAAAACGAAGACCTCGAGGAAGGCCAAGGACATGGTTCTCAAGCAGAGTTCGATCTCTTCTTTCTTCTTTTCCTCGCTAATATGGTGGTTTCGTGACCAATAGGTCATGATTTTATGTCACTAAATGACTCATAACGACTTTAAAACAATTTTGTCATATGTATGCAGTTTTAATGCACTTTCTTATCGTGTAATGCAGATTTCCTATCTGGACAACTGAAATATTTTAACTGAAATATGCTCAATGAGTATCATAGAGATACTCGTGAAGAAGACCCTACAAACTTTAATTGTACTTCGTGTGGTGCATGGCAGCAGTGGGGATGTGGTCATCGATACATACCATTTGTTGCGAATATGGAGGGAATCGAATAAAGTAGTCGGAAGAAAGGAAAGGAAATCAAACACTGGATTTACGTAATTCGGTCTAAATATTGGAATCTATGCCTTAGGAAGAGCAGCACGGAATTCTACTATAAAAACAAGCAATACAATAGAGATTTCAATTATTCAAGTATTCAAGTACTCTCTCGATGTTTCCCGGCCCCCAATTACGCTCAATAACTCCGTATTTAGCCCCTCACAATTTCTAGTGAAATCTCACTCAAAGAATTATACAAATTCTACTAACAAGAATTTAACTTGGCTTCAACACTCAGCATCTTCTCCAATCTCACTCACGGAGAAGAGCCTAAGTGTAATAGAACAATACTCAACTCTCTACCGAGAGCTCCAGCATTTTGCTTCAGGAAAGCTCTAGCTTTCCCGCTTCTAAGAGCTCCCCGTATCATTGCAACATTCTTGTTCTTTTTTTTTTTGCAAGTTTAAATACAAATTGATCTTTCTTTCCACTGTTGGTAATTGAGAAATTTCTACTCACAAACAAAAAGTCGCTCATTTGAATCCCACTAATTATATACGAACTATTTTAAATCGAAGTCACTTGTACATGTCAAAGATTACGACTTATTTCACTTGCCTTGCAATGCTCCATGGACTCGTTTACTTTCACGATTGCAGGTGTGAAAAATGTTTTATATTGGTTATATTGCTAATAGAAATCATACATTTATTTGTCTTGTAATAAAGTTGTTTCAATCGTTCTTTTTATATTGAATTAAAACTATTGTATATTGATGATGTTTCTTTTTAGTGTGCTAGCCATTCCCTTATTTTTGTTATAGTTGATTTATTGTGACATTCACGAATTTCTCAAGAAACCTGGCAAACAATATTAATAAGTTTCCTTCTAAAGGGAGAAATCCCACTCGGTGGGCAAGCAAACTCACTAAGTAAGATCAGTGATTTTCGCATGGAACCAGATGGGAAAAGATGTTGTGTACATAGGACGGTTACTTTCATATGAGTAACAGTACGGTCTTGCTCAGATTTTCCCTTCATTAAATGCAGCATGTGAGGCTTCACTTGTTCTTTCCTTTGGTAGGCTACAGCAGAAGAATAGCGAAGGAGAGAAACAAAAGAAGTTAATGAAATAAGACAAACAAACCCCACAATTTTTGCTTGAAGATGGCGTTTCAGGCTTATCAATATCTCCTGTTGGACAATGGAAGAGGAATGCCACATGATGACACCCCGACTATGTTTGGATAAGGTTTTAAACCTTCTGCTAGCCTTTTTCTCATTCGAAAGACGCTTGTGTATATCTGTCCGTCTAGGTGTCTGGGTGTAGTTTTGGGTCTGATTCACACACTCCCTGAAACTTTCTTTAAACTGTTCTTATCTATGCAGTTCTGTTTGGAACAAGGTATGGCTTGAGACAGACCGTGGAAAGTTTGGCCTTGGTGCAAAGATGGTAACATTGTAATTTTGTTAATAGATTGGATTTGAAAAATGACATAGCCAATCTTCTGCCTAGTAATTTAGCTATGTTGTGCGCTGAGTTATTTACCTGTAATTCCAAAGTTTAAAATTTGGGACCGTCTATTAAATAGATTAGCAGTAGTTTAAACTTAATGACTGCATAAAGATTTTTAAACAAGCAACGTATTTAAACAAGTTTTACAACTCTATGTATAATGGTGAGCTAACATCTTAGAATTTGTGATCTAAACCAAATGAATTATTGCCAATGTCATTTTCATGTAATTTCAATCTCTCTCTATCGGACTTGATCAAGCGCAAGAATCAATGAGGACAACAACTCTACCTTACCTTTGGATAGACCCGTCAAATGGGTGGGTCGGGTCGGGTTTGGGTCGGGTCGAAAATGGTCCGACCCATATTGACCCATTTAACCTGTTTTAACCCATATTCATGCAATATAAATATAATGACCCATACCCGACCCGACCCATACCCGACCCGACCCGTATTGCTAAAAGCCATTATTATTATAGAGAAACCCAAGCCCACTCTAAGTTCTATGCTAAATGAATAAAACTCCAAATCAAATTTAAAAAATTAAAAAATAGTAAATCAAATAAATCAAATCTAAAAAATTTTAAAAATTAAAAATAGTAAATAAAATAAATAAAGTTAAAAAATTAAAAAATAGTAAATAAAATAAAAAATGTAAAAAACCTATAAATTTACCTAAAAGGACCTCATATGAGTTTGCCATGTTAACACAGAAACCAAAGAAGTGTCAATATAAGTAAATGACTTTTTAGCTCAATCATTTAAGGAAATCATTCTATTGATTGAATAAATTATTTGTCGGGATAAGCCTGCCTAGCCATTGCTTGAAAAAGTAGTTTGCTGACATCATACTCGAAGTCACATAAAGCAGCCACAACCTGTTCTAGTTCCCAAAAACAATACATTATAAGTTCCTATATAATCTTCTTAAATTCAATGATTGTGTTTAAATCCAAAGTATAGAACACATAATTCTGTAAAAGTCATGTCACCTCACCCAAAAACAACAGGAGCTGAAGAGTTGGCAATTAAAGATTATCTGCTTTTTCGAACTATTTAAATCATCTCTATTCTTCTCATTTAGAGCTCCAATGAAAGCCCGAGTAATGACCATCAATGTTTGCATATATCTCCGATTGCTAGGGCCCAAGAGGTTGAAAAATCTTTCTAGGTACATCTCTAGATGGCAATGCACATCCTCCAGTTGTAAAAGACAATAAACTGAGTAAATTAAGTTGCTATGCAGGTAAGAGAATAACCATGAAAAGCTTCCTATAAAAAGAGTTCCATTAAGACTATTTTGGCTTCGGTATTAGATGTCTAGTATATGTTTGCATATGCAAGTTGCTGATCTCCACATATGCATACTGAAAAGCAAGGCAGTTCGTCAACCTATCACTAATAAAGCAAGGTTGATTGTTGCCCTAAGGTTGATAAGAAAAAGATGGTCAATCTATGTAAAAACAATCAACTTTTAGTCATGACCTGGAGGTAGAACTAGAACCCATGTTGAGTGATTGAACTTGCACAAGAATGCCGAGGTTCTTTATTCACTCACTTGTGAAAAGGTCACTTTTGCATCATACATGATGATGAGAGAATCAGCCAAATTGTGAGCCTCATCTATAATGACAACATTATTCTTCAAGTTTAGTCCAAGAGACTCTCAAGAAGATTTTGATAGAAGAGACTGATATGGGAGAACAACGAGATCAGCAGAAGGGACCATGCTTCTGGCACCATAGTATGGAGTATGGACAAGTCCCCAGAGAACTTCCAAGGTGAACTAGTTCTTCAATGTCTAAGGCCCCTTGTTGAAACAACTGTTCCTTGAATTGTCTCTGTAGCTTGTGTTTTCTAAGCATTGGGCATCCAGAAACTGCCTTTGTCCGCCTCATTCTTCCTGTGCCTAAGTTCTGAAATGTTATAAAACAAGAAATGTTGTGGCTCAAAGTGCTTGAATAGTTTATACTACAAATAACAACTGAAAAAGAAACAGACACACAACAGGTGTGGTGATCGCTTTCAAACTAGGGGATACTATGGTTAAAAAAAAAAATATATTCTGGTTTCTAACAACTGGAGCTTTTAGAAAGGTGATGTAGAGATTAAAGCTTAGCATATACTTTTTCTTCTTTCTTTTAGAATCTCAAGTTGTCCAATGTAGCTAATTGATGGATGAGCTAGATCCAAAACCATCAATATGAGAGAAAAAAAAACGGTACAGCAACTTATAAACATATGGTACCTTCATTTTAGAGACATCATTTTTCTGTCTTTTGAAGCTCCAAGCACTGTTCATTGATACAAGTAGAGTTCCTGAGTTTTAAGACCTCTGAAAGACCCTCCATCAGATAAGCATACAGTACAAAGCACAAAATGGTCTATCCATATATTATCATGCCAAGTACCTTCATTGATGCAGAAGTTCTTTCTGGAGCCTAAGCACACAACGCTTATCTCATCTGCAAAAGCAGTCTTTCTAAGCTCTTTTACAAACTATGAGAGCTGAGAATGCGTCCGACAACAAAAGTAAATCTTGAGACCCCCTTCCTCCTCCTCATCGAACCTTTTCTTTGCTTCATCCTCATCACTTGAGGAACTAATACAAACCCCATCAACCTTTCTCTTTGATCTTCCACCACTAACGCTCTCTTCCTCATCACTTTCATATTCCTCCAACAAAAACTCGTTATCATTTGATTCCACTGCAACTATCTTACTTTGCATTTTCTCACACTTTTTCATGGTTTGAAATCTTTCCTTCTCGGCACTCTTAGAGATAAACTCTCCACAGCTTTCACCATTCCCTCTCTTACAATCTCGGAAAGTAAGTTTCTATTACTTTCTCCCTTCCCTCTTTCACCTTTTTGGCTGAATCCCCCTCCAAACTTCACTTTCTTCTTATCCTCTCCTTGGTTTTTCTTATCGTTGGCAAAATTTCTCATCCAATCGGGTTCATCATCAGAACCGGAATTGGATAGAGACTGCACACCATTTTTATCAAATTCAACTTTAACTTTGGACTTCTACTTTTCTTTTTGATCGACTAGCCACTGCAATGCACTACAAATGATGCTCAAGGTTTTACCAGTTCTTATAAGCACAAAAATTCTTATCAGCACCCCAAAACTATTAGTAGAAAATGAAGTTAGAGAAGATACTACTAGACCCATAAGTATCACTACCAAATATGAACAGGAAACCAAATATGATGTGGAAGAGCTGGACGAATCATAGAAACTGAGCTCAATTTGCACAATGCCAGTTAGGGGTGTGCATGGTCCGAGTGGGCGGTTCTCACCCTAGAACCGGGAACCACCCGCTAAGGACTGGTTCCAAAAATTTGGATCCGGGAACCACCTGTTGGTTCCATGGATCCACCCGAGAATCGGACCACCGGTCCGGTCCGGATCCTGGGTGGATCCATGAAACCGGTCTCATAAGCAATTACGCCTACTCAATATGCATTAATGAACCGATTTCTTGACTTTTGTTGTGCTCTTCAAGACTTCGACAATAAGAATTGCAAGCGCTATTCGGCAAATAGGAAATTAGGGCTCCAAATAGAACAATAAGAATTCTAGACATGGGGCTTCAAAATTTTAATTTTTTTCAACCAAAAAAAAAATTTATAATAAAAATTAATATATATTATTATTATAATACCGGTCCGGTCAGGGTGGGCGGGCGGGCGGGCGGATCCGCCCATGGAATCGGGAATGGTTCCCTGCACGGCCCCGGTTGGTCCCGGGCGGATCCCAGTTCTTTTGCACACCCCTAATGCCAGTAGAGTCAGAACATCATAATGTTGTTTTTGGTCTTTATAAATTACTCCAAGTCCACTAGTTTGGGGGTAGTCGCTGCAGGAACTGCAGGTAACCCGCGATACATCGCTTCCGGTATCAATCGACTTCACCTTTGTAAAATAAAGCCTGATGATAAAATTCACATTTACAAGGAAGATGGTCAATCTCAGTTTCTGAACTTTGTGTACCTATTAGTGGCATTCACCAGACAGTGCACAAGAACATTTCAACCCGTGAAACCAAGAAAAGGATTGAGTGAACTACACACCTCTGAAAATATGCTTAAATTTCTATTCACATCTATGAAGATCCTTGGCAACTAACTCCTGGTTCTGGAGAGCATGGATCAGGAGTGGTAGGCTCTGTATGCTAAATAAGAGATAACATCCCCAAATTACAGCTGCTTCTCTAGATAATTGAATTCTGTTATTTACAAAATTAACACCCCATGACCTAGCAAAAAACAGCAACAACCATTAGCAGAAGCAGCAAACACACACGTACACACAAACCTTAAACAATCAAGTGCATTAAATCACTTGAGTAAACATGTGAGTAAACCAGAGGAGTAGATAAAAGAAAGTACCTAATGCAAATAGTCTTGAAAGTCGACAATAAGAGACTCATCATCAAAATTTTCGTCAGGCGGAACTCCAAATAACCAATCTCCGGTCCACAACTCAGCCTCTACATTTTCAGGGGAAAGGGAACTACGATATTTATTTAATATGCGTCCTCCTATGCTAAAAGCTGACTCTGAGGCAACAGTAGTGATAAGAATACTCAATAAATCACGTGCCATGAGAGACAACTCGGGATACCGATGAGAATAAGCTTTCCAATAATCAAGGACATTAAGATTTGGAAATTTTTTTCTATCAACCCTATTCTCCTCTAAATACAAATCCAATTGTGACTTTGTAGATTGCGAGCCAAAGTGTTCACTCTCAAATGCATCATACTCATCAAGATTGTCCCCGATATTTTCGACAATGTCCTCAACTGAAATGTTCCCTCGACTAGTTGAAGATGTAAAGCGATCATCTCTCGACGTAGAGGTCACATATTCATCAAAAAGCATAAAAAGCTTTTCTCGAATGCTCCGTACATATCCCACATGATCATCCATCTCCAATTTTGAATAGCAAAATTCTAACAAGTGTAGCTTATAGCGAGGATCTAATATAATCGCAAAAGACAAGATAACACTATAGCACTTCCAATAATTTTCAAACTTTGTTAGCATTGCCATAGCCATAGATCTAATAGCTACATCATTGCTATTCCTCGCCTTTATCAAACGAAGTTGAATTTGCCATACTCCATAGAAATATAAATTTGCCGTGGGATATCTGACTCCAGAGAAGAGAGTAGAAATATCATGGAAAGGTTGTAACAAGAATGCAATTTTCTTGGCTCTATCCTAATCCTCAAGTGATGGACATGTGAGAAAGTTACAATCCATCAATTTCAAATGAGAAAATGCTTGTTCAAGGACTAATGCACCTTCAAGCATTAGGTACGTAGAGTTCCATCTAGTAGCTATATCTTGACGTACCTTTTTACCCGTCTTCAAACAAGATTGTGATATACATTCAACAAATTTTGCTCTCCTCCCTTGTGTAGCTCTCACATATTTGATAGATTCCCTATAATTTTGTAATGATTTATCAATCACCTTCAGACCTTCTTGTACAATAAGATTTAGTATATGTGCACCATAACGCACATGAAAAACTGTCCATCACACAACAAAGAAGATCTCAAAGAAGGTGTACTTCTCCAAATATCAACCATGCTGTCATTGTATGATGCATTATCCAATGTAATACTGAAAATTTTCCTCTCAATACCCCACTCTCTTAATAAAGTCAGCAATTTTTCCAATAAAATAGCACCACTATATGGAGGTGGCACGTAGGAGAAGCACAAAACCTTTGCATGTAATTGCCAATTTTCATCAATGTAATGGGCAGTGACGGCTATATAATGATCGTTGTCACGAAGTCCACAAGTCGAAGTTAAACATATTCTGCTAGAAAGTTAGACAACATTTGATTTCAAATTTTTCTTCTCTTTCTCATAAACTTTTACCACATCATTTCTTGCTGTATTTCTTGAGATGTGCTTCACATTGGGATTAAGATAACTAAGCAACTCTCTAGTGGCCTCATGCTCTACAAAAGAATAGGTGTAATTGTGTTTGATTATCGCTTTTGCTAGCTTACTTCTAAACATAGCTTGATCAAATCATTCCATTGAATCATCAATATTGGCCTCTCGTTTGGGACAAGTATGTAAATGACACAACAAATTTTTTGTCCCATGACCAGCCATATAAGTTGATTCACACCACTTACACTTGGCCTTTTCCTTACCATCCTCATCTGTGAATTTTTCAAATTCAGACCATACAGTAGAAGTGCATCTTTTCGATTTTTTAGAGCAAGTAAAGGTATTTTCCTCATCATCATGAACTAAGGATACAGCTCTACATCTCTTAGATCGTTCTGTAGTTGAATATTCTTCTTCCTCGTTAGATCTTGACATGCCAACTACTTCATGGAAATCCTTCAAAAGCTATATGCTTTGGGCAACTAACCTTCAGAGTAGAGTCTTTGCTCCCACTTAAAAGAAGTCTATTGTCGTGGGCTCCGTGTCTGGTGACGATGAAGTCACCACTGTCGGAATTATGGCACATCGGAGTGATAAGTCAAAGTCCGAGAACATGATGTGCCCGTCTTCTCGGACCAGTATGTTTTCCGGCTTTAGGTCTCTGTACACTACTCCAAGCATGTGCAGGTACCCCAGTGCAAGGAGAATTTCAGCAACATAAAACTTGCATTCCTGTTATGTTAGATGTATATCATGAAAATGCTCTCAAGCTCCCCTCCATGAAGAGGAAACAAAAGGAAAAAGAAACAATAAATCGGAGACCCAAAACAATTTCTGATGAATCAAGACATTCAAAGTCCTATGCTAAAAGAAGTAAATCCCCCCCCCCCCCATAAAAGGCAAACACATGCACATCCAAAAGAGTGAAAGATCATATGCGAGAATAGGGTTGGGCTCATGCTGTCGGTCATTCGAGACAGACACAATAAAATTGTCGATAAAAGGTGTCATTCAATTGGCATGGCTACAAGTAGGCAATGTCAAAAGCATTGATTAAATGACAGAATAGGGATTCAATGGGAACCTAAACTGACATATTTTGCAAAGTACAAGAAAAAATCAAAGTATGATTAACATCTGCATTCCTCGTATTGATTTAATGAAAGCAAAGAAAGACGCTGGCAGATTAATAAAGGTGCATGCAGACTCGTGCTTGAATAGTTGTATTTATGTTCAAGTAATATGACAAGTCATTAGGATATGAACCTCTTGGTACGCTGGCAGATTGGGGCTCATTACTTGGCACCAAATGCCTAACAAGTAGGTATAAAAAGCATTTGTATACTTGCACTTCCACCTTGCCCATCAGCCACAGATCCTCATCCAAAAACCACTCAAGCACCTAACAAGAAGAAATGGTCCTTTGACAATGTTGGATGCAGTTAGGAGTACACAATAGAATTGCAGAAAATGCAAAATCTCCACCCCTTATGTCTTGAAACACATGATATTGACATATTCAACTTGCATTCCTTTGTACAACATTTTTTCCTAACTTCAAACAAGGGAACCTCACAAAAGCTTGACCAGACTATTTTACCACCCATTTGACTTGTCAAGTGTAAAACTATTGGAAAAGGTTTCGACTGTCACAATTTACTGTGGTTTATGTCATCAAATGAAACTATCACACCGACTACTAGTTTTTCTCTATTTTTAGCCCAAGGACTAAAGTTGTTATCGCTAAAATAAACTCAACTCGGCAAGCCTTCGTCATCTAAGGTTGGCTCCACAAAATCTTTCCACACAGATTGCTTTTCATATTCCAAGTTACTTCTCAAATTTAGATCCATCAATACCTTCACTATCCATCTTTCCTAATAATTAATATGCCTTAACCCAAGACTAAGCCAATCCAAACATCAAATCTCTTCCATGGCGTCTCTTAGATGCTGAAATTTATTCCACAGTACACTACACTGCACAAACCATCCACCCAAAAGCAGTATCTTTTCTCGAACCATGACTTTTTGTTCACTCCCTCACACACAAAGCGAAAGCACAGAAGTCTGTACAGTCCACAATGCACAAATTAGAAAACATATCCATCATAAACTGTCCTGAAAATGAGACTGACACGGCAGCAGTCCCTAGCTACACGAATGGTAAGCATTTCTCACAAAAATAGGCAGTAGAAAAAATAAACCCGACAGAAGTAATACAGAGAAACGTCAAATTCAAACGGGCATTCAAAATGTCAATCGTTCGGCACAAATTAAGGTTTCCGGGCCCTAAACAAGCACAAAACATTCAACCTTACCCAGTCGCAGATCTGAAACTCCAGCTTGCACCCGGAATTAGTGAGTTAAACAATGTCACCTTCAATCTCTTCTGCATCTACGAAAGCCAGGTTCGTGACGATCTCAGTGAAACAACCCAACAGCCCGTGATGCTTCAAGATCATCTCCTAGACCCGGTCGCGTGCTTCCCCTACGACAAGAATCAAAAGATGGGTTTTGAGGGAATCGAATTAGAACGAGGGGAATCGATGAGGGAGGAGGGGAAACTTACTGACGAAGGTGTAAGGTATCGATCTGGGCGAAGGTGACCAGATCGACAAGAATTGCTTATGTTCCCTCTCGTTGGAGAGCTTCAAGTGGCGGAGGATGGAGGTGAGGTGGTGGGGGGAGGAGACGGGGGTGGAGCCGAACATCCTTGGTTGGAGAGCTTCGATGGCGGAGGATGGAGGCGAGGTTGGGGGAGGAGACGGGGGTGGAGCGGCTCCTTAGGGCGACGAAGAAAAACACGTTGGGTTAAAAGTGGGTGAAAGATGGGTCAAAAAGACTCATGTATTTTACATTTGGGTTGAATATGGGTCACAAAATGGGTATGGACCCATTTTGCCACCTCTACCTTTGGAGCAGCAACTAATTGATCCTGTGAAAGTTGATTACTACAATCACCATCTTCAATACCTTCTAAAAGCAATTAGGTGAGCAACTTTTCAAGCAAGATTTTCCTCATAGTTCGATGTGAAGTCTTAATATTTCACAAGTTATTCCATGCCATTAATGATTGGCTTTGACATATACGTAGGGAGGTGTCACGACCTCCCTCTCGTGTCTCGGGAGGCTGATGGCTCAGCTGAATGCTTTTATCGGGGTTTTAGCCGAGGCTCTCCCAAGCCCAAGCTCACTTTCCTCTCTCTTTTTCGCCGCCTCGGCTTGCCCCCAATTTCTCTCTCTCTCAGATCTCTCTCGTATCGGCAGTCGCTCGGAATTCCAGCCTCCTGGATGTCTCTCCAAGGGAAGCCTTTCGAGCTCCTGCTTCTCTTCCCAGATCTCTCCTTCTCGCTCTCCTCCCTTCTTCGCCCGCTGGCCTCTATTTATAGGCGAGGAGTCTGGTCAACGGAGGTGTTCTGACTACCGGTCTTCAACGCGTCGACTGGCTCCTCCTCGGCCGAACCGGCGTCCCATCAGTTGCCCCCTGTTCCGCTCTACTGCACCACTTGCTTTGCATTGAAGGCAAGTCCCATCCGTCCGGGTTTTCCGCCGGTCTTTGCACTGCTCCGCTGGGCAGCATTAATGGCGCGTGCGAGGAGTCCCCATCCGTTGCCGGCCTACTCCTCTACTTCCGTAGGCTGTCGTCTGTGCGCATGAGTTGCAGAAGCCAGAGAAAGAAGGAAAAGGGGCCGGGCCAGGCTGCAGAAGGAAAAGTGGGGGGAGACGGGCCTGGGCCCACGTGGACAAGAAGAAAGAAGGAAGAAGAGGGCTGGGCGTGAAAGCCCAGCCCCTCTATGGGCCTCTCTATTTTCTTTTTTATTTTTTACTCGAAAATAAGGGAAAATAAATAGGAAAATAAAACTTAGTAAATGTAAATAATATTAGTACTTAAGTGATGTAAAAATCCTTTTTGTTAGGGCCAAATTAGTCCCTAATTTTCTAGGCAATTTAAATTTAAACACTTAGTCAAAATTTAGGTGTTAACAGGAGGGAGTGAACGTGAAGGGTTACTTCGCATGGTCGTTGTTGGACAACTCAGAGTGGGCCTCGGGCTCGGGTACACCATCCGTTTCGGCATCAATTATGTGGATTATAAGAACGGATTGAAGAGATATTCCAAGCATTGATCGATTTGGTTCGAGAGCTTTCTCACTAAGCATTGAAGCCTCGTGTTCGATTCTCATCGCAAGATCCCATGTGATTTGCATCGATCCAATAAGTGGATTTGGTCCATATCCCGTCTTCATTTAATGCAGCATGTGAGGCTTCAGTTGTTCTTTCCTTTGGTTGGCTCCAGCAGAAGAAAATATCGAAGGAGAGAAACAAAAGAAGTTAATGAAAGAGGACGAACAAAGCCCACAATTTTTTACTTAGGCCAATTCTTCTTGCGACTCCTTCCTCTCTTCATTTATGTTGTCCCTTTTCTTTTGACTTTCTCATTTGGCTGAGGATCACAAATCACGTGTGATCAACGACAATCTTATATGGAAGCCGTGCACGGATATGAACATAAATGCAAAATGAAATCTCTGCGCAATTTTCTTCTTTCCACAGTTGCAATCGAACATCAATGCAATCATGTGTAGCTCAACTGAAGAAGTCTTACAAAATCACAAGATCGGCTAGTCTAATTTATCTAGACTGAGTATTATTCAATGCGATCAAACTTGAGACATATTTTAACTCTACCATCGAAAGGAAATCATTTTTCCCACTTTTGAAAGTATTTTTTCACAAGGGAAAAATGTTTTCTTTGACTTGTTCATGTTCCGTGAATCAAAAGTTGGAGAGATTTAAAAATTATATTTCGTGAAAGGAGCCTAACTAATATGTCTTTTCATTGGACTAGACCATTCTCTACAGTAAAAAAAGAAGGGAAAGAGGAGGGAATCTGCAGTTTCTTAATGAACACGTGGAATAATTTTTCACCTAAATCAAACATTGAATCATGCGCCCAACGTGCTCATTAGCCCTAGAGGGAAACCAAAAAAGGACGGCTACGACGCTCTCCCAATTGTTAGGAGCACGCTCCACCATAAGTTTTTCCCCCAAAACCGGTTAACCGGTGCATCCAGTTTTGCTGCGAAAATACACTTTCAAGGAGGCAAAGATCAAATGAAAAAGAGAACATAATTGGGCCAAAAAATAAACTACAAAATAACAAGAAGAATTTATAAAAAAAGAAGAAGATAAAACTAGCACAGAAGGCGGATATCCCAACTTTTCAAAGGATCTCAAAAAAAATTTTACTTGAAAGGGACAAGAAGACTCGCCATAAATATTTTCATACAAACAAGCCCATACCCAAATGTGATTCACAACACTGATCCGTACATAAGGCATGTCGACACCCAAAGGTGATTCACCACACTGATGCGTACATAAGACACGTCGACAACCAAACATGACTCACGACATTGATGCATACATAAGACACGTCGGCAAGGCAAAATGATGTTGATGCTTTTAATTTTTTCAATAAAAAAACTCATATATTTCAGTGAGAAAGAGGGAAAAAAAATAGCAGCCACAGATGGAAAGAATCGGGGAAAGTGAACCAAGTTCTTTTTAGGAGTTTTCGCGGCCTCCACCATGCAAATAATGACGAAATCTTAGGCTCTATTCATTTTGCATAAAATAATTTTCAAGAAAATGTTTTCTAGAATTTTAGACATTTATTTTACGAAAAATAAACTGCTTGGGAAAAAAAAATATCTATCAATGAAAAAGCCTTCTAAAATAAGAGAAAATGTCTTCTGTTTTTCAAGTAAGGGAAAACATTTTCATCACTCGCTCTCTGTTATCTCACACCTTTGTTAGCCACTTCTTTCTTATTTTAAAATTGAACTTTCAATTATATTTATTTTTGGAAAAATTCGAATTTTTAATTTTTTTATTTTTTTTAAAATCCAATATTTAACTTTTTTCTTCTTTTTTTTTTCATCCTTGACCAATCGCCAGTCACAACCAATGACCAATTACAAGCGAATGACAAGTTCACCAATCTAGCGAGGCTCGAGCTTGCTGGCCTCACCATATCAACGAGCCTTTTCGAGGCCAGCAAGCTCAAGGCTTGCTAGAATCTGGCAAATCTGCGAGGCATGAGCTCGCTGGTCTTGGGCGAGTTCGAGCTCACCATTGGCTAGTGACTGGCTGTCACCGTGACTAGCTAGCCGAAGAAAAAGAACGTGGAAAAGAAAAAGAAAAAAGAAAAATAGAAAGAAAATTAAAATTTTCCAAAAAATAATAATTATTAAAATGAATGCATGGAGGGATATTATATTGAATTTTCCATATCAAATAGCAAAAAATATTTTCTAGTTCATTTTTAAGTTTCAACAGGACATAGGAAAATATAGTTATTTTCATGGGAAATGGCTTCCCGGAAAACATCTTCCAACAACGCCACTTTTTTGCGAAACGAACAAAACCTTAGAAGTTGTTCCAAGACCAAATCATGTTATTTCGATAGTTCCTTCTTATGATCTGACTTTGGGGAAAAGAACGAATGCTGAGAAGGCAGTTAATAGGCTAGACATTACGTTTGGTCATCTAAATTTTTAATCAAAATAAGACTTAATATGATATGATATAAAATTTAAGGAATTTTGCTATATTTTATCCACTATTTAATGATTACAGTAATAAAATCGGATATATTCACATCGTATCATATATATTATTTGGTATCTCGCGACACTCTTGTCTATTTTATTTTATTTTACTCTCTTTTTTATTTCTTTCTTCCCCTTCCATCATTCTAATAAAATTTTATTAAATATAAAACTGTACTAATTTACCTAAAACACTAAAACACATAAAATTTGTAATAAATATATATTTATATATTGAATTTATATTATAAGATAGAATTAAATTTGAATATATAAATAAAAATATTATTAAATTAAAAACCTATATTGTTATTTTTTGTTATTTTGAATTTCTTATGAATTCAAATATTGTTTATATTGAAATGTAATTTTAGATTTGTTAATTTAAAATTTTTGTTATTCGAGAAAAATAACTTTCCTATTATAGAATTAAAAATCACATCTACCTCTATCCTACTTCCCCATGAAATAATTTTATCCAGTCTATATCTCCTGATATTCAATTTTATCATGTCTTGAATAGGCACCAAACACAAAATAGGTTAAATTTTATCATTTTCTGAATTTTATCCTAACTGCCAAACACGGTCAACGAGTACATGTTCAACGTGTTTGCACTCGCAGCTTCTCGACATCACACAGCGGGGATTGATACGTGATCCATTTCGAATGGCCAGAAGCACAACAACGCGATCATTTCATGATTTGTCTCTCCACTGCATTCACTATAAATAGAGAGAGGAGGGGGAGAGAAGCAAAAGCAAGGCACTGTCTTAGCTTTGCTCAGGCTACTGACCACGAGCATAAATCAGCCATGGCGTCTCTGCTTTACGCTAAGCTCGTTGTGCTCTTGGCCTTCGTGCTCGTTCGCGGCATCACAGCTGATGCTTCTGAAGCTCAGCCCAAACCCAACGCCAAGTTATTCGACCAGAGTAGCTCGGCCTCCGGTTTCCTTGTTGAGACCGCCTCTTCGGCAAACCCGGTATCCCAATACAGTCCTTTTTCTTTTTCTTTCTATGCTTCCTTCAGCCATTTTTTTTTTTTTTTGGCCTATGAGAAGGCGAATTTTGAGTCTGATACGTGTGTTCTTATTTATTGAGGAAGTATGGAGGTGTGGCAAATGGAAATGGCGGGGGTCCAAGCGCTTGGGGTACTTTCATTCCCGATTATCCAGGTTTCTCCATCATACATATAATTATTGCATGCACTTTCCTGCGTCCCTGATCAAGTCATAGCCATATAAACTCATTTACATGTGTTCTTAATTCATGGCATTTTCCCTCCAAAAGTGTTCAGTACACTTTCTTTTTTAAATAAAGAATTCTCTGGGCATGCAACGTAAAATGAAGTACAATTGGTTTTATTGGAAAAGGAGTAAAAATCCGTATGAGCATCTCGAGATCACAATACGGATGTCAATAACATGATCATTGAGAGAGAGAGAGAGAGTGAGGGGCAAAAGCAAGAAACGGTCTTGGCTAGATAGGGCTACTGACTACAAGCTTAAACCAACCATGGCGTTTCTGGTTTAGAATAAGCTCTGTGCTCACGGCTCTTCATGCTTGTTCTTGATGACACAGCTTGTGATCCAAAAGCTCCGCCCGAGTACATCACTGCCTTATTCAACCGGGGAAGCTTCCCCCCTGGTTTCCTCTTCGGAGCGGCCTCCGCGGCATATCAGGTATCCTTATACCTTTCTTTTTCTCCCTTCCACTATTTCTTTTTCTTTAGGCCTATGAGAATGTGAGATTGAGTTTGATATATATCTTATTTTATTTATGACAACCGGAGTTCAATTCAAATAACTCATAATGATGTTTTCCATAAGCGTACCAATCATACCGAATGGGATTCAACAATGAGTTTGAGTCAATGATTGGAAATTAAAATTGACTATTATTTCATACGACATTTTGTTCTTCATGGCACTATACCACTTGTTTTCACTTCATTTACCAATCAAATTGCTGATATCTTCACTAAAACACTTCCACCTAGGCATTTTCAAGATCTTTTCTTCAACTCCAGCTGACTTTATAAATGTCACTTTAAATTTACGATATTTTAGAAATCTTTACGGTATTCTGAATATCTTTAATATTCTTAATCTTTTTATAATTGATTATATAATCTTTTATTATTGTAAATAGTCTACTTGTAAAGCCTATTCTTGTATTCTGCATTACTTCATATCGGAATATACGGACATTCCCTGTTCCTCTCTTCTTAACTTTATTCATCTTTTCTTTTTAGTATGAAGGTGCGGCAAATATAGATGGAAGGGGTCCAAGCATTTGGGATACTTTTACTCACGAATATCCAGGTCTCTCTCTCATCATCCACATAATCACCGCATGTACTTTCCCAGCATTCCTGAACATAAACATATTTACATTTCTTGTTTGTGGGGTTTTTTCTCCAAAAGGGTACCACAAGGTATTTTTCTCTTTCGATTGAGAAAGGGCATTATGAGATTTGAAACTCTCTGAACCCTGCAACATCAAGGGGACTTTGTTCAAGTTTGGCTTTCTTTGAAAGAGAGTAACAGTCGATAGAGCTCGTCATATGACAAATAAAATAATACGAGCATATATTAATTTTTGTTCAGAAAAGGCCCATCTTAAGTAAATAAACACCGAGCATTTGGAGTATTTATATTTTGTACTAACCTTATTAGGCAAAATATGAGCTTGAGTTTGCGCGTGTGTGGCCTAGATATGAGCCATGACTCACTAGCAAATCAAACTAGAAAATTACCAAAATAGTTATAAACCTATTACAATTGTGTCAATTCAGTCTTAAACTTCTTTTTGACTAATTCAATCCTAAACCTTTTGCATTTGTGTCAATTTAGTCAATCGCATCAATCTTTCCCAACCGGCGCTAACATGGAAGCCAACTGTCCGGCAAACGATGATGTGCCAATTTTTAAAAAAAAATCGATTTTTTTAATTTTTTTTTCCTTTTTGCCTTTTTTCCTTTTTCTCCTCTTTCTCTTTCTTTTTGCTTTTTCTTTCCTCCTTCCTCTAGCCGATCGACGAACCAGCCAAAGACTAGGGCCAGCAAGGTCAACCTTGTGAGCCATTGATGAGGCTCGCTCTTGTCGGCACCGGCGAGGGTGAGCCTCCACCAACCCTTGCGAGGCCTTGCCCTCGCCCAGTGAGCCTCACCAGCAGCCATGGCAAGGTCGAGCTTGCCCTCATCATCGTTGGCCAACATTACCTTAAACTGAAAGATAATGCATTTCGTGTGTGGCACAATCTTGCTGCACTTTATATGAAGTATGATTTTTATTTCATGTGGAGAAATATGGTAAATAAAACACTACTTTTTGTGTAAGTGAAAAAATATAATACTTAGCCTCGGTTTGTTTCGAAAAAAATGAATGATTTGGAAAAAAAAATTCCGAAAAATGATTGATCGGTATTGTTTATAGAGATGAATGAATGAAAAATATTTTGATCGCCCTCAATAATGTTCAGGTATTAATCGACGTGTGTTTTTTATCTCACGATATATTGTTAGAATCAATCTATCGGTCTTCAGATTTGATATTACTATGGAAAAATCAATGAGTTGATTGAAAATAAAAGGACATGTATTTGTTGATTAAATGAATTCTGCATGATTTTTGTAATTTATCTTATAGGTTTGGCCATTCATCGGATCTATAGTTTGATTGAGGATTGTCTTTTTTTTTTAAATGAAATAGTGGTTAGGTAGAGTCTGACCCAATTTTCGTGCACCCCGATTACCGCAATCCTACAGTTCATGTTTTGAAGTATACTCATTATAATCCTGGTTAGAATACTACACTAAAATGTCAACTAATCTCATCGATGAACCATGCTTAATAAGTGTACACTTACTTGGCATTTCATTTTCTCTTTCAATTTTTTTTTCACATGTATCTTCTACAACGGGTCTTGTGATATTTCGTACGACAAACTATACAGAAAAAATATCGGATGGAAGCAACGGAGATGTAGCTGTTGATCAATACTTCAAATATAAGGTATGTTATTCATCAGTCGCGACCACATAATTGTTTTCATTATGCAGGTCCAACTAGATAAAACTATTTGTAAATTAGCTAATTTATTTGTTATCCAAAACTTGGTAACTCAATAAGAAAAGTTGGTAAAACTAAAAAGGAAACAATTGAATGTCAGTAAATAACTCAATTAAAAGTTAGTAACTCTAGTTGGTAACTTGATATGATAAGAATTGGTAAGTCACTCTAATTTAAGTTGGCACATCATATAAAAATTAGGAACACATAACTTACCTGAGAAAAGATTCATTGGCCATTTGTTTCTTCGATCATTTTTTTAATACTAGCCAACACCTACTCATATTTTCCAGCACGGAGAAAATTCTGTATTTTTGGGCATGGAATGATAGAAACTCTATGCCAAGATTTGTATGGTTACTATGCACTCATATACACACGCCAAATTTGATCGTTTGACGGTGCGAGACCTTTTTATATTTTGGCGACATTGTAGAAAAAATCCAAACCTGTTTATATTTTGGCAAACATTGTAGAAAAATCCAATTCTTTAGTCTTTTTTGGGCGGGTCATGAGATCCCACATCTCTAACAATCACATTGATATATGGTTAACTATAAGAGATCTATATCTATGAAAAGTTGGATTCTGTGTGTGTCTATGTCTACATGGCGGTGCATATAACTATTTCACGTGGTACAGGAAGATGTTGTGATGATGAAGGAGATGGGTTTGGATGCTTACAGATTCTCAATCTCATGGCCTAGGATATTACCAAGTAAAGACGTTCTCCCCGTCCAATCTCCTCATTTTCGACAGCAAATTTCGTCTATTTTTGCGCGAACAAATCATACTCAATAACTTTGCTATATTGGTTATTTCAGAAGGAACGGTCAAGGGAGGAATCAACGGAGCAGGCATTGCATACTACAACCTCCTCATCAATGAACTATTAGCCCACGGTATCAACCTCATTTCACTCTCTCGAAGGGCTATATATCTACAAATGTATGTATATAAATTCGTCTCCATCGATGTAGGAATCCAGCCATTTGTAACAATTTTTCACTGGGACGTTCCCCAAGCATTAGAAGACGAATATGGCGGTTTCCTGAGCTCTGAGATTGTGTAAGTGGTTGTCAACTTTGGTCGTTTTCAGCCGTTCAAGGAGAATATGTGCATGAATACCAAAAGTTCACCGGGCTAAATTTTTATGACAACATTACGATCCCACTTGAGAAATCTCATGCACCAAGTGTTTCTTGCTCGAGGGTGTCATTCCAATCGTTGATGTCAGTTCACGTATACTCCACCACCGAAGGTGGGCTTTCTCGTCGGGGATTTGAGGTCTGAAAGATCGATCTTTGAGTTTGCTCCTGTGCACGCAGGGGCCATTTTCGAGACTTTGCTGATGTATGTTTCCGCGAGTTCGGCGACCGTGTCAAGCATTGGATAACTCTAAACGAGCCGTGGACTTTCTCCAGCGGAGGCTATGCGGCCGGGGATACGGCTCCCGGCCGATGTTCCGCTTGGCAGCAACTGAATTGCACCGGGGGCGATTCCGCGTGGGAACCGTACATAGTCACCCACAATGAACTCCTCGCTCATGCAGCTATCGTGAAATTATATAAGGATAAGTATCAGGTGATCCAAACTTTTTGAATTGTAAAAATTTATACATTTGCGCAGGCACAGTCATACTAATTGTTCTTTTCAAGAAACTCCATAAAAATTAAAATCGATGGTGATATCCCTGCATACAGGCATTTCAAAAGGGGATCATTGGAATAACATTGATATCCCATTGGTTTGAGCCCTATTCAAGTGCCCAGCAGGACCGCGATGCAGCCGAAAGAGCCTTGGACTTCATGCTCGGATGGTCAATGCATTGTTTTTCTTTTCCTCACTTATGTATTTTTCATGTAATTTGTGGACATAACTCGCCTGAGCGGTTGTCTTTACAGGTTCTTGCACCCGATAACCTACGGCAACTACCCGCCTAGCATGCGATCTCTCGTCGGGAACAGACTGCCAAAGTTTACGAAAGAGCAATCACAACTGTTGAAAGGGTCGATCGACTTTCTTGGGTTGAACTACTACACCACTTATTACGCGGCGTACAATCCTGGAAATTCTCTTTTCAAGAGCTACCTAACGGATGAGCTCACCAATCATACAGGTGAGGAATCGGATCGATGTGGTCGATCCTCGATAACCACGATGATTAGGTGACCTTGACTTAAGTAAATTCTAATGAGAACACTTCTTCTTTTTTCCTTTCTCTTTTTCTTGTAGACGAGCGTGATGGGATACCAATTGGCCCAGTGGTATTTATGCCCTCTTTTGTCCAAACCTCCTCCTTCTTTTTTAAATTTTCTTCCAATCTTTCAATTTGTTGTGTTCGTTAAATTCATTAATCAAATTTTGAATTAACTTTTGCAGGCCGGTTCGAGTTGGCTATCGATTTATCCAAGTGGAATACGAAGTCTATTGCTGTATATTAAGGATAAATACAAGAATCCGCTCATCTACATCACTGAGAATGGTACATAAGCCTTTCTCATGGGACCAGTAAAGAAAATTACCATTCACTCAATTTTTCAGTAATTTCTTGATAACTTACTGACATTTTTTATGAAATTCCTAACTTTTTTTTTTTGTTAAGTTACAAATTATCGGCTTTTGTTATTTTTTACCCTTTTTATTTGTCTTTCCTACCAACGCTTTAAATTTATTAACTCCTATATGAATTTACTGACCTTTGTTTGAGTAAGGTACCCACTCTTTTCCAATTAAAATTATTAACAAGTTTTGGCTTATCAACTTTCGTTTAATTTACTTACCAATCTTCATTTTTTTCAGTTTATTCAAATTCTTTTTTATAGTTTACCAACCATTAAATGGCTCCGGTACAAATCATTAAATTTATCAACTCTTATATGTATATACTAATCTTCATTTTGGTGCTACTTTTCTCCAATCAAGTTACCAACTAGTTTTGCGTCACAAAATTCTCATTTGAATTGTTTATGAAAATTTATTTGGGTTTTTCTTAAATTTATAAACTTTTTAATGAGTTGTCAACTTTTGTTTACTGCTTATCAACCAGTTAAATGTACTGATTTTTTTTAAAATATTTTGAACTCTAATTTGAGTGATTGTCAACTTTTACCCCCATTAACTTACCGACAAGGATTTCGTTGCTAGCTCTTATTTGAGTTCTAGCTACCGACGTTTATTTGTTTTTGTTTTTTTAAATTACCAACTTATCTTATCCCTAACAAGAAAAAAACTTCTCTTATCATTTACAAACTTTTGATTAAACTTTTGAACTTTTAAACTATCACATGAAATTACCAACATTTATTTGAGCGGTATATTACTTTCCAATTATCAATATGATTTGTCAAGAAGTATATATAATATAGTAAAAATACATCATAAACCCATCTTTTAAAAGAAACAACGTATGTAAAATAGTTTTTACGACTCTTTGCATAATGGTAAGCTAAAAGCTTCCAACTTGTGATCACAAACCAAAGTTGATCCTTGCCATTGCCCTTTTTCAAGTAATAACAACCTCTTAATCGTTCTTGATCAACCTTATAGGAGTCGATGAGGTAAACAACTCTACCTTACCCTTGGAGCAGCAGCTGGCCGATCCCATGAGGATATACTACTACTATCACCATCTTGCATACCTTCTGAAGGCAATCAAGTAAGCAATTTTCAAGCAAGATTTTCCTCATAATTGGACTTCAAGTCTTAATTATTTCACAAGTTTAATTTACTTGCAAATAACTATTGGCTCCGACATATGCGTAGGGAGGGAGTGAATGTGAAGGGCTTTTTCGCATGGTCATTGTTGGACAACTTTGAGTGGGCGCAAGGCTACACCGTCCGTTTCGGCATCATCTACGTGGATTACAATAATGGACTGAAGAGATATCTCAAGCACTCGACAATTTGGTTCAAGAGTTTCCTCAACAAGCATTGAAGCCTCGTGTTCGACTCTCATTGCAGGGTCCGTAGGATTTGCATCGGTCTAATAAGCGAATCCAAATGCCATATCTATTTAAATGTGTCCTGTAGCTATTTGCTTGAACGTGTACTATCTGAACTAAAGTAATTAAGTCCGATCGAATAAAGAAAGGAAAAAAGCGTTTTTATCGCATGATGCGGGACGTCTTATTACAGTCGTAGAACGATCTTTCTCGTGGCGCGGTCGTTATGCTGCGGGCCCAAGTGAAAGGTTGGGCTCGGCCGTGACATTGTGGGCCCAACTGGCCCTTTGGGCTCAGTCTTCACGCCCATGCTAAGAGGCCCAGCCTAGGGTCGTCGGCCCTTCTTGCGTGCTGGAGTTTCGTTTTCCGGGAAAACGCGAGAAAATAACACCCCCCGAGAGAAAGAAAATGGCGGGAACATGTCATCTCGACCTTGACCTGCTCATTCTCCCTTCAACGCCGCGGAGCCCCAAGCGAGCTCGCGAGCTCGAGCCGTCGCCTCCGTTATCATCTTCATCCTCCTTCTCTCGCTCCGTCGTTACAGCGAATGCGAAGCCGCCCTTGCCCATGGCAACTGGCGGATGCTAGCCCTAGCTTTAGCTCCGCTGCACGCCTCGCTCGCTCCGTTTGAACTCCGTTCTCTCCCGCGGCGGATCTTGAATGGACCTCGTCGCGGTTCGCTAGTCCTGCTCGCGCCGATTTGAAGGATTCGCGAATCTTCGGATCGGCTCGGAAGGGGTCTCGAGGTTCCGATGGAGGCGGGAGGCAGCAGCGAGAGCCCCGCCGGCCAGCCGAAGAGAGGCAAATCGAAGGCCCCGAGGAAGGCCAAGGACAGCGTTCTCAAGCAGAGTTCGTTTTCTTCTTTCTTCTTTTCCTCGCTCGCATTCGCGCATAAAATGCTTAGGCGCGCCGGATCTGGGGTTGCTTGGACGTTCGGTGTGCCGGATATCGGGTTGTTGTGGATGACGTGTTCTGAGAAACTCTTGTATCGATTGCAGAATCTCCGGCGGAGTTTTTTGCGGAGAATAAGAACATCGCTGGTTTTGATAACGTGAGTTTTGTTCGTTTAGTTTCCTGGTTTTGGTTTCGGTTACTTCGCCTCCTACCTGTTTGATATATTTATCAGCAAAAACTCCTCCGGGCTCTAACGAGTGCAGAAGTTATCTGCAGCCTGGGAAATGCCTCTACACTACTGTGAGAGAGCTTGTCGAGAATTCACTTGATTCAGCGGAGTCCATCTCTGAGCTTCCTGCTGTGGAGATAACAATGTAAGCGCCGAGTTTCTGTGCCTATTGAATTGATGGGTAATTTGGTATTCTCATCCAATGTATCAGCTCACTAGAAAATTACGGGCTATAGGTGTCAAACGTCCACTTGTTCTTAGACCTCATGTGCATGGTACTTGTTCCTTTTTCTGGTGTTTGTATAATTGATGCTCCGTTTCTGAACTATGGGTTGTTTAAGTGAAGAGATAGGGAAAGTCAAGTTTAACTCTATGATTGGTCTTGTTGATCGAGAACGTGTTGACGAGGAACTTTATGGTGACTATGAGACTGCCAAGGCTCGTGAGGTGGGTATGCTTCTATCACATTTGCTTTGACTACCATTAGCATACCTTGAACTTAGTACTGATTTTGACATCTGAGTTTCAGCTGTTTCCATGAATTTCAGTCTGGATGATTCTTTTCCTGGAAAACCTTCCTGACTGCTTTTATTTGTGCAAATAAACATTTAGGATCAAAGTCTGAATTATCAAACAATTAATTTTCATTCCTTTTCTATTGATTGAATCTTTCAAATTCTTCATGTCATTCAGAAAAGATTAGCTAAGGAAGCTAGAAATCAGGAAATTCAAGCAAAGAATGCTGCCCTTGGGAAGAAAGTCAAGGAGCCTACGCCAACAAAAGTAATGAAGGGTCGAGGAGAGGCTTCATTTTACAGGGTGACGTGCAAGGTCTGACATAATTCTCATCTAAAGCTTTGTCACCTCGAAGCCATTTTTATTTGCATCATCTGTTACTTTTGATTTATTTTATCTGAAAGTGACATTTACTGAAATGGCGTTTCTTGCTTATCAATATCCCTTGTAGGACAATGGAAGAGGAATGCCACATGATGACATCCCTAATATGTTTGGACGAGGTTTTAAACCTTCTGCTAGCTTTATTCATTTGAAAGACACTTGTGTATGTGTCCATCTGTGTGTCTGGGTGAGGTTTTGGGTCTGATTCAAACACTCCCTCAAACTTTCTATAAGCTGTTCTTATCTATGCAGTTCTGTCTGGAACAAAGTATGGCTTGAGACAGACACGTGGAAAGTTTGGTCTTGGTGCAAAGATGGTAATATCTTAATTTTGTTAATAGATTGCATTTGAAAACTGACATAGCCACTCTTCATCTGCCTAGTAATTTAGCTATTTTGTGCGCTGATCTGACATAAACTGAGTTATTCTATCTGTAATTCCAGAGTTTAAAATTTGGGGCCATCTTTTACATAGAATAGCATTAGTGTAAACTTAATAACTGCATAAAGATTGCCGCCTACTCTCTGTAAGCTGAATGCCAATATGCCTAATCTATACAAACACCATTCATAATGATAAAATTGCAGATATGGTTTCATGGTGGGGTAGTATAGAAATGAATGAAAAATATGAAGAAGCTTAATTGCAAAGTAATATTATGGGATCTTTCAGTCGAATCTGCATATAAATCGTGTTTATAGAATTTGATTGACAAGGTTATATGCGTTGGTCTTGCAGGCACTGATTTGGTCCAAAATGAGTACAGGGCTTCCTATAGATATCTCGTCATCAATGAGAGGCCAAAATTATGTGTCATTCTGCAGACTGGATATTGATATTCACCGGTATGATTTGTGTCTGGGCAAAAATAGAAGTTTCACCAGAAAAGCATGTTATGGAATATGTCTTCACACAAGTTTAAGTTTTTTGGGCAACATAGCTTATGCATTTACGCAATCTGGTATATGGATGCATTGCAAGGTCTATTCACCAAAAATATCTACTAAGACCTTGATATTTGCTTAAAGATAGGAGGTTTGTTAAAGATTCAAAAAGGTATAGGGATATTGCAATTTCTACTTGATTTATCATTAATGGCGTGCCTCCTTTGTAGAGTTCAAAATATTATTTCAACTGATTGTGCAAAAGTACTGAGCAATGTCCTCTCTTTGCATGCCAGGAACATACCTCACATTCATATACATGAAAAACAGGACAAAAAGGAAGAGTGGCATGGGGCTGAAATTCAAGTTGTGATTGAGGGAAATTGGACAACCTACCGTGTATGTACTTATATTGTTGATCCGTGTCAATGTCAAAGTTCAGTTTATTTCTCTTGGCAATCCTTAGTTGTGCTTGTTCAATATACTTATTTCATCAGCTTGCAAGTCTACAGATCAAAAGGGGTAAAATAACACTCTTGTTACTTATATTGTTGATCCGTGTCAATGTCAAATTTCAGTTTATTTCTCTTGGCAATCCTTAGTTTGTGCTTGTTCAATATACTTATTTCATCAGCTTGCAAGTCTACAGATCAAAAGGGGTAAAATAACACTATTGTTGAGTTTGCAGTCAAAGATTTTGCATTATATGCGACAAATGGCTGTGATTACCCCATATGCTGAATTCATTTTCAAATTTGTATCAGATACATCAGAGTAACTCTCTCTCTCTCTCTCTCTCTCTCTCTCTCTCTGTTGCACAGACTCAACAAGCACACACATGCACAGGCACAGGTACACACTCAACTACCTGTTAATCTTGATATGTGACTTTCTCCCATTTCTGCAGTAAAAGCATGACTATAAAATTTGCCCGGAGAACTGATGTTATGCCCCCTGTTCCACTGGAGACGAAGCATCATCCATCATCTGTTGATTTGCTCCTTATTAAACGACTTATTACAGAAACTTCAAAACAGAACCTTCTGCAGTTTCTTCAGCATGAATTTGTAAATATTAGCAAAGCACATGCCGAGCGTTTGATTGGTAAGAGTAGAAGCAAGCTAATTATTAGTTTATGGGAAGAAACACCAATTTGACTTCGTCTGTTAATGATTCCCTGTTGTTCTAAATGCAAGTATCTCTAGTCTTCGCTTTTTTTCCTGAACTGACTTCATATCTTCCTTAATAGTATCAGGGTGTTCATTTGAGCCAGTTGTTTCTTACAAAACATAAATTAATAAATTTTCAGGTGAAATGGGGCCTGAATTCCAGCCCAAAATGTTGATTAAGTCTCTAACAGACCAGCAAATTGTCCGCATCCATCAACTGTTTCGGCAAGCGAAGTTTGAAGATCCTATTGGTGATGTAAGCTTTTGATGATGTTGATTGCTTTAAACTACTTCTAAAGATCAGTGTCTATGTGCTCCAAATTTAACTGGTGAACTTGTGCTCCTTGTTTGCCTGTGGAAATTTTGGCTAGTGGCCTAATGACATAACTTCCTATGCTGCTCTTTTGCTTCTCGATTTTCAATTTTTTTTTTTTGCACTGCAAGCTTTTGCATAACAGCTTCACCTTTCCTGAACCTTTATCTGCATGTTCATTATTGTAACAGTAGATGCTTTTTGTCTGACCCAGACCATCTTCAGTGTCTTAGTCCTGCAGGCGAGTATAATCTCCGCCTTGGAATTATTAAGGAATTGCATCCAGACATGGTAGCAACTTATTCTGGCAGGTTGTTTGTGGGCTAAGTCTGTAGTTCTTTGGATCGGTACCTATTTTTTTATACTGATCAATGTGAAATGGCAAAAGTAAATTGCATCGAAGAAGTACAAATATTACTTACTAGTAGTGGTAACGTTCAGCTTGGATTTTTCACCAGTTTGACTTCTCTGCTAATGACACAGTGCCCAGGTTTTTGAAGGTCACCCATTTATTGTAGAAGCTGGTGTCAGTTTAGGTGGAAAAAATGTCAAACAAGTAAGTGTTTTTGTATTCATTTCGATTATACTTGTTTAAATCTCATAGGATTGTTGGAGGCATTCAAAAAGGTTAATGCTACTTGATATAGCCCAGTCCATGTTATTTTGATCATCCAGTACGATGTCAAATCGTTCAGATGGATGCTCGTCCTGATCTGTAATTATGCTATCCTTTTTAACTATGTTCTCAACTGCTGTTCATTATAATCAAAATAGTATTTGCTAGCCAAAAGTTGTTTTTGACCAATAAGACACATACAAATCTTTTCATTTTTTCATCATTTTTTTTAGTTTTATAAATGAAAGCCCAGGCTCACCGTATGTTCCTTTGCTTCCTTATATGTGGTTCGAGTACCATAACAGACATATATCTATTAAGTTTCCATTTTACTTCTACTTGGAATAAGAAGGGTTTATACCGCATAAAACCCCAAATTAGTACTCTTGTGACAAATTTACCCCAAACTAATTTTCTGACCACCAAAAACCCTAAATTGGTACATCTGTGACAAATTTATCCTCCGTTAGTTTCCATTAAATTGGATTAATACCACGAAAAATCACAAATTGGTGCACCTATGACAAAAGGAGGGTAAAACTTTAAACCAGTACACCTATCAACTGTCACTTGTTATCCAACTCATCAATTTGATGGGAAAATTTAATAGAAACTAATGAAGGGTAATTCTGTCACAGGTGTACCAATTTGGGGTTTTCCGTGATATTAACCCGAATAAGAATTCAGTGGTCATTTACCTATGTCATCACTTTGCTCTAAAACTGTTGTCTTCTCCTTTTCTCTTTCTCTTGCTAAGATTCTGCTGTTAATTCTTGTCAGGCTTGATATTGAATTATTCTGCCTGAAGATATGTTAGTTAATGCATGATTCTTCATTCTCTTTCTTCACTTTTGTCTGACTGCTAATTTAGGGGTTGAACATTTTTCGGTTTGCAAACCGGATCCCACTTCTTTTTGAACAAGGTGCTGATGTAGTGACCAGAACAACTCTCAAGAGAATCAAGTGAGAATAATATCAAGATCCCAATCTTTTCCTCTGTTTTATTTATAGGGTGACACTGGCTTTTGAACCTTTTGAGTCCATCAAGGGAAACTCTAATTGAAAATTTTTCACAGCTGGACCAGTTACAAGATAAACCAGATGCAAGATAAAATTGGAGTCTTTGTGAGTATTGTCAGCACAAAAATCCCCTTTAAGGGGACCGGGAAGGAATATATTGGAGATGATATAACTGAAATTGCTACTGCTGTTAAGGTGAGTAGGATTTGTTCTTGCAAGAATCGTTATTTTGGAATTGGAACCGATTGTCTAACTATTTTAATCCTCCAGTATGCCATTCAGCAATGCTGCATCCAGCTTAAAAGTAAAATAGTAAAGAAAATGCAGGCACGTGAGCAACAAGAGAGAAAAAGAAACTTAAGCAAGTAAGCCTACTATTTATTCAGAACTTTATATTTTTTCCATGATCCACTGGCCAGCACGAATAATGTAATATAATCTGGCAGGTACGTACCTAATGCTGCTGGAGCGGTGTATGATGTTCTGAAAGAAATGGCACAATCTCATGCTTTAAAGAAGAAACGCTATGAGGATGAGGATGCCAATTTACTGGACAAAGTATTGGCTCGTTTAATTACAAAAGATATGCTCACGGAAAAACTATCTCAACATGTTGAGCAGGTAATCCATTTCAATGTGCTTGTCAAGTATTTTTAAGGTTGATGACAGTAATGTGAAGTGATCTAATTGAGAGGACAGCTGATGGATGAGAACGTGGATGTATTATTTTTTGTGGTGATAGGATCGGCGTCAATGCTTGTGTTTTTCTGTCATGCCAACAAGTCCACAAGCAAAGGCCTGAGGCCTCCTGTACATTTGGGCTTTAAATGTTCTTTTACATTCTTTACGTTTTGCAGTAATACAAAATAGAACTTGCAGAAAATGAACCCGTTAGGGATGTGTCGTAAAACAGCTCTTCTTTAGTGGCAATTCTCTGTCAACCATCTTTAACTAATCTAGCATCTGAAAATTTTGCCAGGCAATATTTGAAATCTAAGGAAAGCTTTTTCACCCATGATACCCTGTATCTAGGAAGACATAGATGTGGAACCATTGCATACTTTAATCTGATCAGGCTCTTTCAAATTGAAATTTGGTCTTCTGAAGTAACCAGCTGTTGATTTAGCACAACCGTATTAATCTAGCTTAGCCAGTCTAGCCATAGTACCACAGAAGGCTATACTTTCTAGGAAGGGAAAGGCTTTGATGATTAAAAGATCCTCAAATATCCACCTTTAGAGAAATTGTTCTTAGTTTTGATATGAGACCCTTGTAATAGCAGCAGATATATGAACTAGAGTTACCCTATATGCAGGTGGATTATGAAATGGCTTTGGAGTTTGCCACACAGAGCGGGGTTAGTGAGGAGCCCAGAGAAGCTATCTATATACAATCTTTAGACACCAAAAGTGACTTCATTGAGTTCAGTAATACAGTCTTCTGCTTCAGGCTAATCCGGTAAAATTCTATCTTTCCTGCCATTTGTTGGATATATACAGGATTTGGCCATGATGTTTGTTGTGTCCCTCAGTATAAGCCAAGATATTTGATCTGTGTTTGTGCTTAAAGTACATTCTGAACAGGCAGCTCTTCAAGCTTACACTATATTTTTGAGGTGCTTGTTCAACAGACCTCTTTAGTTATAGTCCTTTATGTTTTCTTTGCCATTAATGATTTTCTGGCTTGTACTTAATTTTATCAATGAACTATATAGCCATAGAAAATGCACCTTAAAGGAAAAAGAGAGGGAAGAGAAGGTAGAACTATTGCTGGTGTAATGGTTTTTCGGTCTCCTACTTGAATTTGAAGAAAATGATTGATGGAGTAACACACCACGAGGTGAGTAGATTTAAAACGTGGACAACTGCTGTCTTATTTGTCAAAGTAAAAGAGAGTACATCATAAAGATTTCTATTGCTATTCATTGTTTGGGCTACATATTCCAGTCAAGGAAGTGAAATAGAAAAACAAAACCGAACAATGAGACACATGAATATTTCTGTTAAAATGTTTGATCAAGTAAGTCGAAGAAACTGGCTGTCTTTTCTGTTAAATTGTGTGAAAACTAAAGAAGACCACATGCAATTGTTCCACTTGCAAAATGCTGTTGTGACAGTGAGAGAACTATTAATGGCACATGCTGGACTCGTTCAAGATTGGTCCCTTCATAAGCTTGGGTATTCTGGATAATGTGTCTGATATATGTCCTACCTCACCAAGTTTGAAGAATAACAGCTACTCTATATAAATGCTTGAGAACGCTTTGTTATTTTGAAATCAAGCAAGGTATAATTCTTGTTTTCGCTGTTTATCCACATCTAATCTGTCTTTCATGAAAAAGTCTTGCTTTTTTCTAAAAAAATAATACACCAAATTTACAATGCAATTGTCAGGTTAAATTCTATATATATTTCCATTTATAAACTATATAAGGGTGTTTGCACTCATGATTTGCCAAGATTGTATTAATTCGCTTCATACATCTGATCTGCCATACATAGCAGCAGAAAGTTTCAAACAATGATAACAGAACATAGGTTGTTGTCCTAACCTTCTCCAAACCAGCTGCAGACCAAATCCATTAATTAAAGTAAAGGATGATGTAGTAAAAGACCAATCAAGACGTGTCTAGATAGACTTTTACTTTTTACTTTTTGCTTAATCTAAATTGTGTGATGGACGCTTTCTTACCATTTTTCTAATCCAAAGCTCTTGCAATTTACTAATATTGAAACGTAGATTCGTACATAGCATTTTTTTGTAATTGTTTGAAATTTGGTAGTATGCAAAATTTTGATGGGGAAAGTAAATAGTTGCCCATTGCTAAAATACTTAACCAAAATTTTCTATCATCAAAAGGCATTCTTGCTTCTTATGGTGGTAGCAACTGTCTTTGCTGCAAACCCATAGGCAGTAATTTTCCTCGTTAATAACTTGTGTAATAATTTACATTGCTTTGGGCTTTTTACTTTCTTCATTTTCTGCTTTAGCGTGCAATTTATCTAATCCTCGCCTGAATCTCACAAGAGAGTTCAATATTCTTACAAATCGCTGCTGGATGCTGTACTTCATTCATTTTGCATTTTGATGTCGACTTGCCACCTAGGGGACGGCATTGCTCAACCTCAAGAGAAATATCTTCTTGATATTTCTTCTTGGCTTAGGAATTTGAATGTCCAGCGGCTTTAAAGCTGTTCACTCTGACATCGTGGGTTAGGTTGGGTGATGACTTACAAGAGGCGGCCACGAAATTTATTTTGCGATTTGACGTCATGCTTTTTGTTTCGTGCCAGTTTTATCAATGCCTCGTCTTTTTTTTCTTCGTGTCTGGTTGGGGATTTTAGATGTGGGTTTGGCTGCAGAGATGGTGCCTGAATTTCGTATTTGCCTCGGCAATCAGTCACGTGAGAAATTTTGCATGTGATGCCGGAAATAGATCAATTTTATATTACCCTTCAATTCATTAGCAAAAGCAATGTCTCCTTGCATGATGCGGATTCCAAACATCCATGATCTGAATTTAAATGAATCAAAATTACTTATCCCTCAGCCTGTTAGTGAACTCTCTCTCTCTCTCTAGGGATTGTGAATGATGTTCCACTCATTGTCATTGTTTCGACTCATATTCCCCAAAAAAAAGATCACGCTCTAATAGCTCCGTTTGCTGAGAGATTGGCTGACGGTGTATGGATTGGAGAGGAAGTAGAGAAGAAAGAGGGTAAGCTACTGAACAACTACGCACCTAACATCTATACCTCCCCATTACTTCGTCAACTGCCCATTTTGTTTGAAAGCAGAAGCGCTATTCGCATGTTCCCATCAAATCCCCACCAATCATTGATTGTATGAACATGACCCCCGTCACACGTTGCTTTCCACATTTGTGCCCAGAAAGCAATCGGTCTCTAAAAGGGATCTATTTCGGTTGAGAAAAAGGCTGAAATAAAGTCACGGAGTAACCATCTTTGGCGGCAATGAATAGGGCTCGAGGATGATGCCTGCTGTTAACAAAACTCGAGAGTGATCTTGACTAGTTCAATTATGTGTGTTCGATCTCATCCCGTAACCTATCCTATGATCCTTCAAAGGTTTCTGCCTTCACTTGCTCACTCGAAAAGTACCTACTTCCATTGCTCACCCTCCTAAACGGGAGCGTGCTTGCCCTCTTATGAAAGGGATGAACTACGCCACAGATCAGTACGACTGCACAACGTATTAGATTTCTTTTATTACGAAACAGAATGGAGGGGTGATATGTTTTTGAGTAGTTAGCTGGGCGATCAGTTTATCAGGTTAATGTTTCTATTTCTTCCAATCAGATGGATAAAATAATATTACACGTACCAATGTCGTTGGCCTAAACCCGCTGTAGCTGGTTTCCGTCTTGGTGAGGAATAATTTTACAAGTGGTGATTGATAGTGAACTCATAACAAACTCAACTAAAAAATAATAGGGCCCTAAAGAAATTAATCTGACTCATTTATTTATTTATTTATTTATTTATATACAGATTATTTCATTAACTATTGATTTTTCTAAAAAAAATAGAAATTGCCTGACAGCCAGTCATATTATCTTACAACCATCTTTCTAACAAAAGAGCAATGAAAAGCAAAGGTATCGAGATCGGGAAGAGAGAGAATCGAGAACAAAGGAGCTGGAAAATTGAGAAACGGGCGTCTGTTTTCTCTTCACCATCCGAGGTAAACGTAATGCAGCTTTGACGAGTTCCATAGCAAAACGCGCCGCCCTGCACGTGCCGAATACCGACCACCGCGAGCCCGCACGTGCGGCTCGGCTTCCCATTCCCCTTCCCCTCTCTGCATCTACACCCCCGCAAGGGCCGAGGCGAAAGCATGGAAAAAAGGCAGAAACAGAGAACATAGTTGGTGACTCTGTTTCTGTCTCCTCCCGTCTCGTACGACGTTTCGCTGCTTTCTTCACTCCGGTAAAATATATATAAAATCCCGTTCTCGAGTCTCGACGCCGTCCTTTCCCGTTTGCTCCGTTTCCCACTATTAAAAAGTCCCCATCTTTTCCCACCATTCTCACATCCTCAAGAGCTCGTCTCCTTCCTCTGCGCCAAACGTTAGCTCTCTCTCTCTCTCTCTCTCTCTCTCTCTCTCTCTCTCTCTCTCTCTCTCTCTCTCACGCATGCCGCTTGAACGTACGCTGTTTCTTGTAGACTCTTTCACGAGTTGGTTCGAGTGGTTGTTGAAATGTGGGCAAAAAGTTGTTCCCTTCGGAAATGCAGCATTTCTTTTCTCTGTTTTTGTTATTTGGTTTGAACGTTGAGCTTGCTTTGGCTACTCTGCTTCCTTGTTCTGGTTGGCTTTACGTGGGTTTCTTCGCCCAGCCTTTTCCTTTTTGGGTTTTCGATTTGTCTTCCAAAAAGTAGACTGAACGTTGCTATCCATTACGGGTCATCGTTATTTCTACATTCGTGAGACAGTGCGGTTTCGTGATGAAGCTGCAGTGATCGATCGTTGCGGGGTTTTCATGGCCTGTCAAAAATCATATTCAGCTGAAACTGGGACTAGTTTACGTCTTTACCCATGTAGTATTCGGGAATAAAGTTTGAAACTTTGGTGTCCTTGTTTCTTGTAGCTCTTCTAGCTGGTCTGCAAAGAAGAAAGTGGATGGTGTGTTTGGCTGGTGGTTGCTATAACTTTGATGTTCCTCTGTTTCCTTTTGCAGGGTTTTGATTGTTCTTGCCTGAAACTATCACGACGAGCGGCTTAGTTTTTCCTACGTCAGTGAGTCATGAGGTTCTCATCGTCTTTTTCTGGCTTTTCTTTGGTCTCTTTAAGCTGATTCTAGATCAATCATTCAAATCTACGGTTGGTGATGCCATGTGTGGCTCCTTACTTTTGTCTTAGAGACATTGAAAAACCGATTTGCCTATCTTTCTTACACATACTGTGAAGCTGGAATCGCTTAAACTGTGGTTTAAAGGACCAAACCGACGGAACCGCGTCAAGTCTGTCTTGTCGAAAGCTCTTTGAAGCATTGTCAGCACTACAGCCCAAACACTGATACCTTCTCCCTTTATCTTTAAGCTCAGATCCTCGGCCTTTGTTTTTATTGTTATCCTGAACCAATTCATAACCCAACTCTTTGGGCTTCATTACCATAAATCAGAAAAATGCAGAAACCTCCTCAACCCCAAGATTTTGCTCTAAAAGAGACTTCACCGAACATTGGTGCTGGAGCAGTCACGCCTGCTGACAAGCTCGCCTGCACCTATGACCTCGTTGAGCAAATGCAGTACCTCTATGTGCGTGTTGTCAAAGCCAAGGAATTACCAGGGAAGGATGTAACTGGTACTTGTGACCCCTATGTTGAGGTAAAACTCGGAAACTATAAGGGAGTCACCCGGCACTTTGAGAAGAAGTCGAACCCAGAGTGGAACCAGGTGTTTGCTTTCTCGAAAGAGAGGATTCAAGCATCAAGCTTGGAGGTGGTGGTGAAAGATAAGGATGTCGTGCTCGATGATTTCATGGGAAGGTCAATTTTCGACATCAATGAAATTCCTAAACGTGCTCCACCTGATAGCCCACTGGCTCCTCAGTGGTATAGATTGGAAGACCGAAGAGGGGAGAAGGTGAAAGGAGAACTAATGCTTGCCGTTTGGATGGGAACACAAGCCGATGAGGCATTTCCAGATGCTTGGCACTCCGATGCAGCAGCAGTTGTAGGTGCTGCAGTTTCGCATATTCGGTCTAAGGTTTATTTGTCCCCAAAACTCTGGTATGTAAGGGTCAATATCATAGAAGCTCAGGATTTGGTACCTGGTGACAAAAGTAGGTATCCTGAAGTTTTTGTGAAGGCGGTCCTTGGAAACCAGGCTTTAAGAACTAGAATATCTCAAAGCAAGTCTATAAACCCAATGTGGAATGAAGATTTGTTGTTCGTGGTCGCTGAACCATTTGAGGAGCCCTTGATTCTGACTGTAGAAGATAGACTGGGCGGAAACAAAGATGAGGTACTTGGGAGATGCATGATCCCACTGCAAAACGTGCAGAGGAGGCTGGACCATAAGCCTGTTAACACGAGGTGGTATAACCTCGAGAAGCACATAGGAGAGGGAGAACAGAAGAAGGAGATTAAGTTTGCGAGCAGGATCCATTTGAGGATATGTTTGGATGGTGGATATCATGTTTTGGATGAATCGACACACCACAGCAGTGATCTTAGGCCGACGGCAAAACAGTTGTGGAAGTCCAGCATTGGGATTCTTGAACTAGGAATTCTGAGTGCTCAGGGAATCATCCCGGTGAAGTCAAGAGATGGAAAAGGGAGTACGGATGCTTATTGTGTGGCTAAATACGGGCAGAAATGGGTGAGGACACGAACAATTGTCGACAGCTTTAGTCCTAGGTGGAATGAGCAATACACTTGGGAGGTTTTCGATATATGCACCGTGATCACCATAGGGGTTTTCGATAATGGCCATATCCATGGGGGAGGAGATAAAGGTGGAGGTGGAAAAGATTCAAGAATTGGCAAGGTAAGGATTCGACTGTCCACGCTCGAAGCCGATAGAATTTACACGCACTCCTACCCCCTCCTGGTTCTACATCCTTCGGGGGTGAAGAAGATGGGCGAAGTTCATTTGGCCGTGAGGTTCACGTGTTCTTCATTAATAAATATGCTGCACATGTACTCGCATCCATTGTTACCAAAAATGCACTATGTTCACCCATTATCTGTCATTCAGCTGGATAGCTTGAGACACCAGGCGATGCAGATTGTGTCAATGAGGCTGAGCCGGGCTGAGCCACCACTGAGAAGAGAGGTGGTGGAGTTTATGCTCGATGTAGACTCACACATGTGGAATATGAGGAGGAGCAAGGCCAATTTCTTCAGAATCATGGGTGTCCTCAGGGGTTTGATTGGGGTTGTGAAGTGGTTCGATCAGATCTGCCATTGGAAGAACCCGCTCACTTCCATCTTAATCCACATTTTGTTTATCATCTTGATGCTTTACCCGGAATTGATACTTCCCACGATTTTTCTCTACCTATTCATCATTGGGATTTGGAATTACCGTTGGCGGCCACGACACCCTCCTCACATGGATATCCGGCTGTCTCATGCAGATGCAGTTCATCCCGACGAGCTCGACGAAGAGTTCGATACTTTCCCCACTTCCAAAGCAGCAGATATTGTTAGGATGAGGTATGATCGTCTCAGAAGCATAGCGGGAAGGGTTCAAACGGTGGTCGGTGACTTGGCAACTCAAGGCGAAAGGTTTCAGTCTCTTCTGAGCTGGAGAGACCCGAGAGCAACTACTATCTTCGTGACCTTCTGTTTAATTGCTGCAATCGTTCTATACGTCACCCCTTTCCAAGTCGTGGCTCTTCTTGCTGGATTCTATGTGTTGAGGCATCCCAGATTCCGGCACAAGTTGCCTTCGGTCCCCCTCAACTTCTTCCGGAGGTTGCCTGCAAGATCAGACAGCATGTTGTGAGAAGCCGATTTCTTCAGCTCACCTCCACGACACGGATTGTTTCCAAGAAAAGCAAATGAATGCATGAGCTGTAGCATTCGCCCAGAAATAGGTGCACACCGATTACATAAGTCCCTGTATCGTAGTACTCGAAAACTTCTTCTTGTGCTATAGTTGCTTTACTGTAATAAACTATATCTCTGTTTAGTATGGTCAATGCAATTCCACTAGTATATCTCCCTCAATTGCAGAAATTTGTCTGAGCATCTGCATCTCACAACATAAACTAAGCCACATCGCACCAAACCATAGCACCTCCTCTCTTCTTCTTTTGTCCCCCTTTGGGAAAAGTCGCGTGGTTAAAATTTCTCTAGCTGGGGGAAAATATGCTGCTTTCGCGAAGGCCTTTTCATTGTTGTCACTTGCTTTCCGGTTTGCCATTAGCACGAAGCTACCAGCATGCAACATGTTATATTTACTGGGGAAGGATTGGTCAACTGCATATCAAATTCTGTAATGGATCCCATGTTGATATTCTATGGCTGTAGTTTGACTAGAGAGAAAGAGAGAGAGAGAGAGAGAGGAAGAGAGAATCTGATGCTTCTGGGGAAAGGAGGAAAGGTAGGGAGCAAGGAAAAGAGAGGAATTGGAATCACAAAGCACAGGTCAACCAGATCCTGATCAATACTTTTACGCCGTCGCCGATCACATATAGCAATTGGGGTTCCATCAAAGATCGAACTTTCGACACGACGACGTGGGCCGAGGCGCAATCGCATAGGTAGCAAGAACGAGGAGTGCCCAAAATGAATTCCTCCGTCATGTGTTTCTTTAGTACAAGAGTGAGTGAGAGAGTTCAAATTGGATGCTACAAATCATCGGATCAGCCATCGATCTGGAATTAGTCATATTGATTACGTTGCAGAAGTCCACGTGCGCAATCAAACGGCAGAGCCACCTCTGTGCGGCGGCTCCTTCATAGCAAGCCCAAGAATGACCATCCAATTTCTCTTCCTTAGCCTAGGGCAACAGATGAGGACACCTACCTTGCTGGTGACTAGTTGACCTTTATTCAAACTAAAGAAAAATATTGTGGGATTGCAAGTATGGGGACAAGGGTGCCCTCATATTCTCTAAAAAGTGGATTCCGCTCAAATAGGTCTGACTAAATTAATCGCGCGCATTAAGATACGAAAGCTTCTCTCCTTCGGCATTAGGTAAAATAATCCATGAGATATGAAAAGTTTAGTGCCGGCGTCGGTCGCTCTATGAAGAGATGTCGCATCTCAAACGAAGCAGGTTAGTGCAGTTGAAGGGCGCACTTCACGGAGTGTCCAATTTTCTGATTGGAACATGTGCCGTCTAGAAATTTTGGTGTGAAGCCGGCCCCGTTATCATCACTGATTACGTTAGTAGAAAAAAAATACTCCGCGCATGGTACCGATCAATGTTCGAATCCAGAATCGACCCGACCCAATGGATTTGGGGCCAAGTGTTTCCACTGAAATGGCCATAAAGAACACTGCAGATGAAGGCTATGGACGGCAACCATCTGACTTTTTGAGCAATTTACCGAGGAATTACCTGTGTTATTTGGTGTCGTGGGATACACCTTCGAAGAGGAGAAATTCTATCCACCTGAAGAAACGGAAAGCCAATCATATAGAGGCAAACTTAGGAAGGCCTCCCTGATGACAACAACGTTTCCTTTTTGTACCACATCATTTTCGATTTCCTTTGCCAAAATAGGTCACATTTTAAAAGTAGCGCATTATTAGCTTTTAATTCCTCTCCACATTAAATTGACATTAAATTGATTTTTTGACTATATTATTATTTAAGATTATTTTCTATCTTTTTCTCTTTTTATTTTATCCATTTACTAAATGAAAAAATTATCGACATTCCTTTCGAACAATTTCTTTTTCACCCTAACTGCTTCTTCTATGCTCATTATGTTTTAATGAATTCTTCGTGCCCGTTATGAACTCATTCTCCATCCAACCAAACACTAATCATTTATTGGAGTAAAAGAAATGTCGATTCTATCGCATGAACTTTTTACTTTGTTTTTATAAATGATCTTTGCGGTCGTGCATATCTTTCGACTTTCATAAGGTTTCAATGCAATCAATTCAATGCGACAGCGGGTGGCAAGAGCTAATAAAAAAGCGAGACGGCACGAGCTAAAAATAAATTGCAGACCAAATTTTTTGTCCCAAAAAAGAGGAGCAGACAGATGGACGTACGCACAGTACGAGGGGCATGGGACGCGACACAGGATATAAAAGCCCAGCGATTGGCGACTCTGCGGAGGCCGACAAGTTCATCTTGTCCACTTGCAAAACCTTCGGCGACCTCTCGTTCTATTCTCTCTCTCTCTCTCTCTCTCTCTTTCTCTCTCTCGCGTCGAATTGCCACCTTTTTAATTTTTTAATTCTTTCTTCTCTCTCTCTTCCTGCAAAAACCCCATCTTTTTTTTTGTGTGTGTGTGTGGGTTCATCTCCCTTTTACCCGGGTTCGTCTCCATCCCCCCGCGTCGTCTTCTTCGTCCACCAGGTTCAGGTTCAATCAAAGGAAAGAACGATCAATCTCTTCGCGGGGGATTCCTTTTCTTTTCTTTTTGTCTTTTTGCAGATTTGGCCGCGGATTCGTATCGGAGCGAATCGGATTGGCCTGAAATCCGGTAAAAGTTCGAAACTTTCTCTCTCTCTCTCTCTCTCTCTCTCTGTCTCTCTCTCCCCGCTGTTTTTTCCATTCGTGACGAGGGTCGGAATTTCGGTTCTGGGTGTTTGTGTCGTTGCCGGCTGCGTCCGTTGGGAAGTGAGAATTGTATTTCGATCGTGGGTTTGAATGGTTTACGCCTGTTTTTGTCCCCGTGAGGTTTTGTTGGCATTTGGGATTGGTATGTGTGTGTTGTTAGGATGCTTCTTTTAGTTCGATGATCGTGGCGAAGTATTCGGCGTCTTAGAAATTTGGAGGATTGGATTCGGGTTGGGCAATTGCTGCTTGTGGTGGCATGGAAAAGTATTATATAAGAAATTGCTAGGGGAACTGAGTATTTAGTCATTTTTCTGTTGTTTTTCCAGCTTATGGTCGAGGTTAGAGGCTGTCGGTCATAAGAATGGAAGAGATTTTTTGGGGTCGTGAGGTTTTCCTTTCTTCGTACCGGGTTTTTGTAAGTTTTGGCAGAATAGATTTGCAATCTTGACGGTTCTTATCGCTCCGGATCCAGGCTGTTGAATGTCGATAAGCGAGCATCTCGCAGTGAAAGTAAGATTCTGAGTCTTATTTCAGTGTGAGCTGCTGCAGTCGTGATTGAGTTTGAATGGAGAACATTCTGATTTCTGCTGATGCGATGGACGAAGGCTCGGACATTGAAGTCGATGATATTAGGTGTGATAACATCGCCGAGAAGGATGTTAGTGACGAAGAAATCGATGCCGAGGAACTCGAAAGACGAATGTGGAAGGATCGTATCAAACTCAAAAGGATTAAGGAAAGACAAAAGATTGCAGCACAACAAGCAGCAGAGAGGCAAAAAGCCAAGCAAACATCTGACCAGGCTCGGAGGAAGAAAATGTCTAGAGCTCAAGATGGTATTCTCAAGTATATGCTGAAGCTGATGGAAGTGTGCAAAGCGCGGGGTTTCGTCTATGGGATTATTCCAGAGAAGGGTAAACCAGTGAGTGGTGCTTCTGATAATATAAGGGCTTGGTGGAAAGAAAAGGTAAAGTTTGATAAGAATGGGCCTGCAGCCATAGCCAAATATGAAGCAGAGTGTTTAGCCATGGGAGCGGCAGATTCTGGTCGTAAGGGTAGTTCTCAGAGCACCCTTCAGGATCTGCAAGATGCAACTTTGGGTTCTTTATTGTCTTCTTTGATGCAGCATTGCGATCCCCCTCAGAGGAAGTATCCCCTAGAGAAGGGAACTCCGCCACCTTGGTGGCCAACTGGTAATGAGGATTGGTGGATAAAGTTAGGGCTACCGCAGGGTCAGAGTCCTCCATACAAGAAACCACATGATCTAAAGAAGATGTGGAAAGTCGGCGTGTTGACTGCCGTCATAAAGCACATGTCACCTGATATTGCAAAGATAAGAAGGCATGTTCGACAGTCCAAGTGCTTGCAGGACAAGATGACAGCAAAAGAGAGTGCCATTTGGTTGGGCGTTTTGGGTCGGGAGGAGTCTCTTATTGAGCAACCTAGTAGTGATAATGGGACATCAGGAATAACTAAGTCTCCACCTAGCGCTCGTAATGGGAAGAAGCAACCCGCGGCGAGCAATGATAGTGACTATGACGTTGATGACGTTGATGGCGGTGGTGGTTGTGTCTCATCTAAAGAAACTCAGAAAACCATGACGGTAAATACTGTGGCGATTGGTCACCATGAGAATAACACTCAAACAAGTGACCAAGATAAAGAGCATCGGGAAAAGACGCGCAAAAAGAAAAGACCACGTAAATCGAGTTCTGTGGACCAACCTCCTCCACCCATCAATGACCATCCATCATATGAGCAGAGGGACAGTTTTCCTGATATGAATCACCGCCATGTTGATGTGCAGCCTCCTGGATATCAAGTTCACGGCATGCAACAGGAAAATGATGCAATTGCGGATATGAGGCCCTCAGAGAATGATCTCAATCTCAAGGGACAATCACAGTTAGAATCACTTGATTTTGATCATTTCCATTCTCTCCCTTCAACGGATGTAATGTCAACGCAGAGCATGCTGGTGGGTGGAAAGCCCTTGCTTCATCCTTTGGTGCAAAACGCTTCACATGCAACAGCCGCTTATAATTACTATGGCACAACATCAACATATGGACCTGGTCTCAGTGAGCAGCAGAGTCAGATAGATACAGAACCTCAGATTAGACCAGAGGATGTTGAAACTCATGTCCCAGCACTATATAAAACTGGAAATGACATTGCTAGAGCAGACTTGCCTCATTTGGGGAAAGAAGCATTTCCAACTGAAAAAGATGGACCTTTTGACTGTAACTTTGGCTCCCCACTTTCATTGGATTTCGGCTTACAAAACAGCCCTTTCCCTTCATTTGAGGACATGGCATCCTGGGACAACAATCTGGAGTTTGAAGATGATCTTATCAAATACTTTGCAGCATAGATTGTGGATATCATTACCATTGACAGTAGATTGTAAGTGATGTCACCTTTGTTCTGTTCTCTAGTTCTATCACCTTTTCTTAATCTGCACAAGTTTAATGTCCTTTAATATTTTCTGATGTGTTACAGGAGCTGCAGAAAGCTGCATCATTTAACTTGGGAAGGCCATGTCTTGCTAATCACTGAAGGTTCTGGTAATTGTTAGTGCAGGTTCTGTAATTTGTATAGTGTTAGGTTTTCAGTTAAAAACACAAATTCAAGTCATTTGCTCCAAAATAAAAGGAAAATGTGGGCTTATCTTTTTCTTCTGACTCCATTGAGGACTCAAAATTATGGACCAGCTACATGACACATCCGATGATTAAGGATTAGCTTGTTCATCGTCATGTTGCCCTCGTGTGAATACCTGATGCGCATTTTTTTGCTTCTGTTACTCAAAATGAACCCTTGGGGTTCTTTGAGCTTCATAACTGGGCAACTGTTGTGTTCAGGAAAATAAGAAGGATGAGAAAGCAATGATCAATTGTGCTTGATATTGCGATGGCATTGAAAATGTAGATGTTCAATTCGCAACCTCCTACCTGCCAGCACATCATGGGCAGGATGTAGATGGGAAGAGAAACGAGCCCTGATATATGAAAGTTAGATTTGTCCTTGCTCTGATTGGAATGTTTAGCTAGGAGAGGTGAATGTTCCTGATTATTTTTTTTCTAAAAATGTGCACGAAGGCAGGTGCCGAAGCCGTGGTTTCCTCTGAAAGCATACTTACATTAGGCATCATGGCTGTAAATATACGAGCATCTGTTCTCTGTTCATTGGAAACTCGTGGTCCCAATTATGGTTCTTAGAGAAAGCCAGTACGAGCATCTTTTTTTTCCTGGTCGGTTTGGATTATCTTTAAGTTGCACTCTTAAAGAGGTTCTTTGGTTCTCCTGTCTTCACTACTTGCACATCTTAGGATTGCTTCCGGTAGTTATCTTTCTTCCTAGGTTGGGTCCAGAACCAGGGATTTGCAATTTGATGTGGCCCGACATAATTTCGGGCATCAAGGTTTATGCATATGTTGCTTCTCATTCTTTCTAGCACAGATGAACTTTTGACTTGGTCGTTTTTCAAGTACCTTCGACATGTGTGATCCAAGCGAGGGAAACTTTGCGCCCTGTTTCCGGAGCCTCCCAGCGCAAGGGAAAATGTCAACCTTGTTTCGTGCAAGTCTTCCTTCCTGCTAAATGGCGGTAGGTCTCTTGTTGCAATGAATGAAGAGTCAATTAGTTGAAGGAATGTCGTCCATAATGGGGTATGGACAAGAAAGGTAGGTGGGTCTTTATGGTGAAATAGATGGGAGCAAAATGCCACTGCTAAACGAATTGAAAGTGCCACTTTTCCTCCAACAACAGCTGTCCATGCTTGTCGGATCATACCCGACTTACCCCCATCGCTTCACGGCGGTCCTTTTGCCCTCTGTAACCGGATGATTAGCAAGTCATGTGGCCCCTAGGGGTGTCCCTGAAAGGGTTCTCTGTTTTGACTCGAATGCGTGATCATGTTTTCTTGAAAACGTGATCGGGATGTCAGATGAGCTCGTGTTTTGTGAAGTCCCATCTTAAACAACTTGCGTCCCGTTTTCTCATGCGTAGAGTAGATGTTCTCTTCCCTAGATGGAGCTCTGCTGGCAAATGATGTTGCATACTGCAGTAGCAGAGCTCAGGCTCACCACGCCAAACGCTCCATCCATGGACCATGCCTCTGATAAGAACCTTCGAAATTACTTTGAATGGTAACGCTTTGCAATTCAAACACTGGAATATTTCATCGGAATCTAGTATGAAAGTTCTGTTTTTTTTTATTATTATTATTATTATTTTCTATTTAGGACATTTTTCCATGTTATTCGGTCATTTCATTAGTAACAAAAACGTGGTCTTTTTTTTCTTTTGTTTGTCCTAATACGATTATGTCAACGGCACCGTGATTTACTTGGAGTGATCAGTTTCCGATTCGATCCGGTTCCGAGATGGAACCCTGAGGACTGGTTCTCAATTTTGAAAACCGAGGATTGGTCCAGTTTCGATTCCAATCCAGTCCAATCCAATCGAACTTGCTACTCTCTTTTTTCCCACCAAAGAATGGCCGTGTCTAACAAGAAAGAGTAACAAATGTTAAGATATTAACGAAAGCAACTATGAGTGAAAATTATTGTATTATAACTTATGGTATCATTAGCTGAAATAGTATTTAGTTATTATTTTAATAAATTTTTTGAAGAAATAATGGTAAAAAAATGTATATGTAGTCAATCTGGTCCGATTTTCTCTTAGAATTAAAAACTGAATTGCCCGGACACTAGTTCAACTTTTAGGAGCTGAGAATTGGCCGGTCCGATTGAATCCAAATAGTTGCACATCTTTATGATTTATTGGCTGTGAACTAATGCCATTGGAAAAGTTTTTTTATGCACCCGATTCATATGAGCCCGCCCCATCTCGATCATTGAATAATGCGGACCCCCGTATAAGATCCAGTGATCGGATAATTAAGACAGAGCACGCTCACGTACGCAGACTGTATGCAATGCTAACTCCTCGTGCCTTGGCATTTAGCAAAGGGAAATGTCGCACTAGCATATGCTGGGCCCCTTTTGATCCTCTCTCTCTCTCTCTCTCTCTCTCGCGTCGTCGCAGGAGCAACGCCGGATCAGAGTGATCAGTGCAGCGGAAATAGGGTACGAAGGTCTGCTGTCACGTCACGACGAAAACATTCTTAAAACGGTCGTCTCTCCTTCCTCCCTCCTCCTCCTCCATTCCTGCCGCCTCTCCTCTTTCATTCTCTCTCTCTCTCTCTCTTTCATTCTCTGGCAGAGTCCGATCGATTACACGACTCCCATATGCAGACGATGGTGGCTGGAAGAGCATGCCTCGCTGTTAGCCCCAGGCTTTCCATCTCCATCCTCATTCTTGTGCTGCTGCTGCTGCTGCTCCTATTCCCTCCTTCCGCTTCGCGTAAGTTCATCATCATCTCTCTCTCTCTCTGTCTCTCTCTGTCTCTCTCTGTCTCTCTCTCTCTCTCTCTCTCTGGGTGGCGAAGTTGGTGTTTTGACGATGATTGATCTTGTCGCAGATGGAACTTCATGGAGGACAGGAGAGAGCACAGACACGGCTCCCCATTCTTCCGAGGTAACCGAGAACACACGACACATTACTAGTTTACTCCACTCGCGCTTCCTGTTCCCACTTTTTGACGTTAAGTACCCGTTCTTCACTCCCTCCCTCGTAACTCATTCTTGTCTTTTTTTTCCTCTCTCTCTATTTCATGTACGTGCTTGAGAAGATCACGGAAGGGAACAGAAATACCGAGATGACAAGAGATCTGGTCTTCGGAGGTGGCTATTCCTCGGCGCTTATCGGCGTCGAAGGCTCCGCAAGACAAGTCCCCACGGGGCCCGACCCTCTCCACCACCGTCGCAAACCCGTCTCTCCTTAAAACCGAAACGAACCCAACAAGAAAGGACTCACCTTTCTTCAGCAGATGGTTAGAATAGCGAACTCTGATTAACCAATCCTCATCACCCCCCATTTCCTGTCCTTTTCTTTTCCTTGTTCTTTTCTTTGGGTCCTCTCTCCTGGTCTGCAGATAGGAAAATATGAGGTAGCGTTAGCTGTACAGGCGATCGAGCGTTTGCTTTCTGCAGTTCTTTCTTCTGACGCGCTTTGGCATTTGCTGCACACTGGCCGAAGCTTTGCGGATGCATGAGCGATGATGACGATGACGACGACGACGACGATGATCACCATCATGGTTGCTCTTCTTGTAAATGCATCGTGCCTGTGTCTGTGTATGTGTGGTGTGTGAATCGAGAATGAATGTAGTAGTCCATTTCGCATCGGAAAGGGAAAATCTCCATTGATTGCCACTGGTAATCTTTTGATCATATTCAAGACTGTTATGGTGCATTTTTTTTTTTTTTTTTGCCTTGCCGATTTGAATTTTTCTTTTTCTTTTTCTTTTTCTTTTTTTGGGATTATGCTTTGAAAATAGAACTGCTTATATGACGAAAATGGAAAAAAAACAGAGGAGGTTCCTTTCCTTTTTTTTTCTGTTCTGCAAGCTTTTCTTAACGGTAGAAATACGTGTAATTGTATTTTGCTGTTTCAAGATGAGTACTGACGGCTGCGAAAGTAGGTAGCTTTTTTTTTTATTAAATGTAGATGGAGTGTAATTCTAATTTTGGATAAAAAAGAAAATGAGGAGAAAATATTAGGTGCATGTCATGTGCCACGCTGGCAAACGGGAGGGGTATTCAGATCACGACACGTGTCCCTCGGGCCCACCATTATCAGTCCAAGCAAAAAAAAATTTCAAAACCTTTCTGAAACTCTCTCTCTCCTGCCCTTTCTTTTCTCTCTCCTGCCCTCTGCCCTTTCTTTTCTCTCTCCTGCCCTTTCTCTCACGCGCTCAGGAACGCGACACGCCAAAAAATTTGCCGATTTCTCTCTCCCAGTGTCACTCTCTCTCCCTCCTTCGAGCTTTCTTCTTTTCATAGCTCTCTCTCCACCATTCCCTTAGCGCGCAAGGAGGACAACATGCCTTCGGACACCAGCGAGCGCAGGCCTGCCCGGCCGCAGGCCGGCGCCGGCGCCGGGGAGCTGGCCTGCACCCCCACCCGCCGGCACCGGCGCTGGGGGGAGCTGGCCTGTACCCCCACCCGCCGCTGCAGACGGAGGCCCTGCCCTGCCCGCGCTGCAACTCCACCAACACCAAGTCCTGCCGCCGCAACTGGACCTAGGGCGGCACCCTCCGCAACGTCCCTGTCGACGTGTTGCGTTGCTAGGCGTGAGAGAAATGGGCAGGGGAGAGAAAAGAAAGGGCAGGAGAGAGAGAGTTTCGGAAGGGTTTTGAAATTTTTTTTGTCTGGACTGACAAGGAGTGGGCCCCGCGGGACACGTGTCGCGTTTTGAAGGCTCTTCCCGTTTGCCAGCGTGGCACATGACATGCACCTAATATTTTCTCGAAAATGAGAGCGTATAGTAGTCCGAATGGGATAACGAATTATTCTCTCCGATGTTTGGTGGCATCCTCTAGACCACATTTCTTCACTAATGATTCACTAATCCCTCTGTTATGTACATCAATAGCCATTATTATATAAAAATATTTTAAGATGTTTTGCACGAAAAATGAAGTTTTAAGTGTGCCCATCACAAAACCATTCAAAACAGGCCCGTCATTACGAGTGTTTTAATCATAACGTGACTCAAGTTGATGATGATTTTTGAACGGGATGGGTGTGCTTGCGTTTACTTTAAAAAAGAAGAAGATTTCGATTAAGATCGGTGTTAATCATATTGAACCTATGCTCTAGCAATGTGAAGATGTGTTCATACTTTTTTTTTTTATTTAAAAAAAGGATTAAAATTAGGATTAAGTACACTTCGATCTATAGTGACTACAATTTCATGATTTTATTAAGATAATGCGCCTGGTTTTCAGTAATTCGCGAGGGCAACAAAATTCAAAACGATTTGCGAAAGAGGTTTTTCCAAAGTTTTCAGGTCAAGCGTGAAAGGATTTTGGAACCCTCCGGGCGTCCTTGGGAAAATATAAGAGAATTTCGAATAAGTTTTTCGCCCCCAAAAAAAAAAGCGCCATTGGCCAGGAACTTCCGACGCAGATCGCGATCCGCGTGAACTCGATCCGACGAATCCCGGCCGTTCCCAACCAGGCCCACCGACGGCCACGATCGACGCCCCAAACCATTACATCTCCGAAAATTTCAAACGTCCCGCCTCTTATCTTTCTTTATATAAGCTCTTCGAAACTCGGAGCCTTCCATCACAAGCAAATTCTCTCTCGTTTTCTCGAGAAAACCTTCGCTTTCTCGCGCTTTCCCTCCTTCGATTTTCTCAGCCGATTCCCCATGGCCCGCACGAAGCAGACCGCCCGCAAGTCCACCGGAGGCAAGGCCCCCAGGAAGCAGCTCGCCACCAAGGCCGCCCGCAAGTCCGCCCCGGCCACCGGCGGCGTCAAGAAGCCCCATCGCTTCCGGCCTGGGACGGTGGCGCTGCGGGAGATCCGCAAGTACCAGAAGAGCACGGAGCTGCTGATCCGGAAGCTGCCCTTCCAGAGGCTGGTGAGGGAGATCGCCCAGGACTTCAAGACCGACTTGAGGTTCCAGAGCAGCGCCGTCGCGGCCCTCCAGGAGGCCGCCGAGGCGTACCTGGTCGGGCTGTTCGAGGACACCAACCTGTGCGCGATCCACGCCAAGAGGGTCACCATCATGCCCAAGGACATCCAGCTCGCTCGCAGGATCAGGGGAGAGAGGGCTTAGAGGCGTCCCGTGAGCCGAGCCTGGGGATGTGGGGGTGGTTCTTGTATGGGAAAGGATCGTGATTAGATTGAGAGTAGATGTTGATTTTGTCTCTCTTCTTCTGCTGCTGCTAGGGTTCTGGCCTTTCAAGTGTTGGCATATGTCGATTAGCTTTTAGAGATCTGTGTTGTGTAAATCTATGGGAGCTCACTAATGAAACAAGTCCTTCACCTTAAACTTTCCTTCCATCTTCTGTTTGTCTTTTATCTTTCTGGGATGGTGTCCCGTCTTCTTGGTTATGCTGGGTTCGCGTTTCCCAGAAATTGCAATGGTTTGACCGAGAAAATGCTCTTGATTCAGAGCCTTGAAAGGGCAGTTCTTGAAATGATTTGGGTTGTTATTGGCTGGCCACTCGAGGTTACTTTCCTTCCTCTTCCATGGAAAATCGTGGTGTCTTGTTTAAGCCACCATGAACGGCAGATAAACATGTATGCTGAGCATTCATTTCCTTTTCTTATCCATGGAGTCTTGTCGCTATTTAGTAAACAGGAAATCATGCGATCAAAACCCCTCATTTCTCCAAGAGATGCTCTATGAAACGATTCCATCTGACCCAATAGTCCAGAAAAGTTTTGCTGGATTCAAATTTGCTTGGATTCTAGTTGTTTTGCAACGATTTGGCTAATAAACTGAATTTAGTATCAAAAGAAGCCTCAAGTAGAGAAATTTCTACTGACCCTGAATGTACTAAGTCAAGATGATCTTGAAGTACGGCAAAATACATAAAAAGGTCAATGAAGAAACAGACTCCCAAAGTCTCGACATTTAAGGTTGTATCTATATTTACTGCTTATTTTGTGATGCTCATCACTTGTCTGTATCTACCGTTTCTTCAGTATCCCAAGAAAGCCAAATCCTTCTGCAGCATTTTCCTCTTGAGCAGGGGCCTCGAAGCCGCTTGATTCTCTGTTTTGCAGGGTCATGATGTGAGAGTTTAATGCAGGTTTTGTTTCTCGAACTTCTTCAGTTAATTCAGTGCCATAGCTGGATCATGCTTTTGAGATATCACCAGCGGAATACCATTTTCAACAGACACTATTCACCAGAGAGCCTCTCGTGCTTTTGAGATATCACCAGCACCGAAGCAAGCTGAAATTAGACATTGCCCATGTGTAAGATTTCTTTTGCAGAAACAGGAATGCAAAAGACAAAGCAGAAATTCGAATGAATAAAATGCAAGCTAAGTCTTCTGTGTAATTAATTCTGAAGAATATTGTTCTAGCCTGCATTCTGATCATCCGATAGCCTCTAGTGTACTCTGGTTAATAAGGACTACCGCTATACTAGCACATACAAGTCAAACGCATCAGTGGAACTCATGAAGTGTGTAGAAAAGCAGCGGTAAACCTCATACTGAGGACATCCCAACAGACAATGATACCCAACAGGTGATACTTTACAGTCAATTCAAATCAACTCTGCCATTCCCCACTGCTCGATAACAAAATGAAAGGGCAAGAAGAACGGACAAGGGAAAAAGAAAGAGTGCCCCATTTACACATGATAGGCAAGATGTAGATCTAACAAGTAAAGTAAAAAAGCAAATCAGACAAAAGTGCTATGAACCAAACCAATGCAGCTAGATTTGGAGTTGATGTATAACAAATGGCTAGTCACTAGCAAAGGAAATAACAAGTGGATCAGTCTCAAACCTCCGTTCCAGCAATTATGCTGCCACTGGCTGGATGAGTAGCGCATGCTGTGACACCTTCCGACAGAGGAATAGACCTATTTCGCCTACTAACTTTGGAAGACCCACGTGTATCTTCCCTGGAAATTAAGGCAACAGATTTAGTGCTATGAATTTCATGCAGGAAAAAGAAAATGCTATCTAGAGATTCCTTACAAGTGGTCCACATGACTGGGGGAACTGACATCGGGAAAGAAATCCAGAAGATGAATTCCATTTTCAGGTACTGATGGAACCACATAGACCTGCATAACATAGTGCAGAATAGTTAAACAAACTGAAACCTTTTCATGGGGATATCCGATCAATTTTCCAACAATCCGAGAATCATGCATTTGATTTGCATCAGTAAAAAATTCAAGTTCACACATTAAGAATGCAAGTGCCTAGTTAAGACAAGGACTAGCTATGCTAGCTCGTCAACCACTTAATGATATAGTATTTCCTTTGTCAAGTTATAGCTAAAAGACATACTAATAATTCTTGTTAGAATATATAAATAATAAACCACGCCGTCATCTAACAGCTTAAGCTTTTAGAACAGTCGGCAGTGATCCCACAAAATCTTACAATTCTTACAGGCTTAGATCCCAAAAAGATGCAACTCCATGGGCCCTTTTGCTTTTTGCTAAGCTGTCTTGTGCATTGCATGTCAATTTTGTATTATGTTACACAAAAATTCAGTTCGATGCTTGCTTTTTTCAGCTCACTCTGAACCTAAAGTTTTGGCTCAAATCTCCAGCCAGAGCTAAACTCTTGCAATCTCATCCATACTCATATTGCTACTGCTCATAGCAATTGCCAGATATTAAAGGAAAAAGACTCGCGACAATGTTATAAGTGCACTACTTTAGGAAGTGAAAGAATGAAAGCCTCGCGACAATTCTTCTGACAACAATGTGATGAAACATGCACTGTTATCGAACTAAAAACATTTGATGTTAAAAATTCTCTGTAGGAATGGAGTAGAAAACTTACTGAATATGTTGGAAGCCATGCTGGTTTCCTCAAGTAAAATAAATTGCTCGACAGATCGGCACCCCTCCTAAATCAATCAGAATGGATGCAGTACAGTTATAACATTACAATTAATATATTCACCATCCATTAAGCTGAAATTCGTTCAAGTTTACTCACAGCCATGCTGGGGGTGGGCAGTGAATATGAGTCACACAGTGATTGTGGAGATCCAAAACTCCAGACCTGCATCAAGCGAAAAATCAAATTTTTGAATAAGTTAACCTCATGACTGAGATCGCAATGCAGACCCTCATCTTTCATCGTAAAACATGTATAAACGAAGCAAAAGCTTCATTTATACTAACACGTATCATCTTGGAAGTGCTCACACCATTCTTGATGCACAAAATATCTTATGGTAAAGACGAAAAGTTCCATTAATTACATCATTTTCAGTCAAGAAATTAAAGTCATCCAGAGATTTAGTTAGGATAACAGACTAAAAGTGCAGGACAAACAAAAGGAGCTTCCAAGAACCGTGCGAGGATGGTGGTTCACCAAATACCAATTGACAAAGATCATTTAGCAGACCAAAACGATAAACTGTGATTTTGGATGAGTTAAGACTTCAGAATACTTTCTCAGGGATACAATAAGTTACAAATAATCAGTATATACCTACAACTGATAAAGCAACACATATATAGTTGAGTGCTTTTTGCATCCATAGGTACCCAAATTAACAAAACACCAATCAATCAAGTGAAGGCAGAAAACACTAGGCAAAGTAAATACATGTATCACCAACCCACCAGCCATCATCAAGATGAAATGCCAATTGATATGGGCAAGAAGGATCGAGATCAATTGAGTGTACTTCCCTGGTGACAACGTCTGATTGTTCCTGTAAAAGAACATGCGAGTGCATTTATTACCATTTAGCAAAAGAGGTTCATATTTACAATGCAGAGTCAAATGATCAATAGTTGACCTCAATTTTGTTTTCTGAGTCAGAGTCAAGCAGAAGTTAAACAGAATGAGCAAGCACCACAGGATATCAGTGAATTAAATGCATTGGTCATAAGCTAGACAGCCACTACGTTGAGTTTGAATTGATTCCACACTTCAATTAGGATTTTAACTGATATTACTTGTTGCATATGAGAATATTGCAATGTGTACATACCTTTAAAGTCTCTATTTTGTCCAGCATTGCAGACACCTTGAATGACGTAAGAGGAGAACTTTGCACCTGGATGTGAAAGAATAGGAAATATTGCATTACATATTCAGTTGACAGCATAGCTGTGAAGATTCTATTTCCTACATGTTCTACATGGCATACAGTCAAGGTTGGTGCCCTGTTGAATCCAGATAGGTTAGTTGACCCCACTGCAATGTCAAGTGATTGATGTGGTCAAGAAGAAGATTAATTATCAACCACCTTCACCAGTGCCGCCTTCACTAATGACAAGGGTAATGAGTCTCACAACCTTTTCCCTCTGGGTTCGCTTGAGCCAGCAAGGGCTGCCAGCCCTAACTGGTGCTTGGGCGGCACCATCTTTGCCACCACCGCCATAGCGCTCCCTCCCTTCATCCGTTTTCCTTTGGCTGACCGAACCCTTCTTTCTTCCTCTGTTTTTCTATTTTTTTGGATTTTTATCTTCTAAGATATTGAGAAACATTCTTTTAAATTCTAATTCCTCTGTTTAATGCCACATCAGCAACCTATTATTTCTTTAATGAAAGGACCAACTCGAACATAAAGGTATATAGAATAAGAACCCAATTCCACCAAAAAGCAAGAGTCGAGTGACCAGATTGAACATTTTGCAATAGTTCAAGGACATCCAGTGCCTGTATTCCTTACAGAAACTACAACCAACTTCCTACAACACTTCAAGCAGCAAAGTAGCTATTTTACCTCTCTAGGATTTCGTAAAACACTAGCTGTCGTTCCTAAACGAAGATCCCACACATAAATCTTGCCACGCTTACCGGCCGCGAAGATGATCTGCAAAAGTTTATTACATGTATACTATAAGCACTTGTTAAACCACTTTTTCCAAAGAACAAATGTTACATAAAAAACCCTGCCAGTAAGGAAAACAATGTGATTTCACATGCAGAACATTTAAGGTCAGAGATTTAATAAATTCTTTGCTAAATAAGGGAGCGACAGATGCTATCTGCTCTCTCTGAAGTTGAACTATTTTCTGTCAAAGAACAGGCTCTTTTCACCGTCTGTGGAAGAACAAATATTGCAGCAACAATCAGCCAGAAGAGAAAAACAAAGTGGTTTTACAAATGGTGAAAGTAAATGGCATAGCTAACATTAAAATCTTGCTACTTTTAAACACTCAAGAAAGCATTTTGAAATCACAAATTCTCTCATAGCTGCTGTTTCTTGTAAAGATGCATACAGAAATTTTCATGATTATCTCCAAGGCATGCTTCAATGCTTCTTCAAGTAATGGAATTTGTCAGAATCTGACTTTAGTCCATAAATCATACAAAGTTTTGTCAGCATCTTAGCATTTGAAAAAGTGGTTTGATTACACCGTATAACTTTTGTACCACTGCAGGAAAACAGGTTGATGACTGCCTTAAGCCATTGATTAAATCACGGAAAGGAAGCATTCTGACAATAACTTACACTGGTTTGGTCCTTTAGTCGTGCCAAGACAGCATCTAGGCATCAGAAATAATTTAGAGACAGACTCTGCTACTTCTAAGTTAAATTCAAAAGAATAGGTAGACGATTTCCTTCTTCGTCAAATTAAACCTCAGACAGTAACTTAAATTCTAACCCGGATGTCTGCACATAGACACTACTTTATACAGTAGTTCCCCTATTACCCCAGAAGATTAGATGCATCAGTGTTCCATAATTGAACAAGAATAACATAGAATAGACTTCCAGTACTAGCCTATCTTAACTGCAGAGTACGTATTGTACAAGTGTACAAGATCAAAGAAATTAAATCAATCCAAGCAGAATCATAATTCAATAAAAGGTCTCTCAACGAGATAGACTGCTGATATGAAAAAAAGTCTGACCCTTTTGTTTCTTCAAGAGCCAAAACCTCCAAAACTAGAAAACCTCCTAATAAGTAAACTCAAGTTCTATGAAAAAAAACACTTAATTATTTCAAAATGATAAAGGTCCATTGTAATCAAGCACCAATCTACATAACAATAAGGAATTCCAGAATTGGTTTAGTAATAACCTGACTTTCAGTGTTTAATTGGAGACTATTAAGTGAATCATGCGAACCAGTTGTGAGCTCCAGATATGGAAGGGGACCCACTCTTCTATCCCATAAATTAACTGCACCGTGTGTATCAGAAGCAAATAGCCTATAGAAAAAGGCAGTCATGAATAGGATGTTAATGCAAAAATAACAGAGCTGCAAGATGTAAACCGAAGAGAAGTGAACTAAATTGAGTGCATGCATAAATCAAGCCTAAACCATTAGCAGTTCATTACATTAGCATAGGGAAGACCATTTCTATCAGCGAGTATATTAATAGTAGCCTCAAAAGTTCAGTGCACCTCCAAGAATCTCTGACAGCAGGACATCCTAAAGATGCTATAATTGCGTTTATCAGGCAAAAATTTTTAGTACAGAAGATGCAAAGGAATAGCAGGTGCATTCCCAGAAGATGATTTGTCATTGCTTGCTACACTACTCACGCAATATCTGTGAATACAGAAAGGAATGTATGTCAACCCTCCAATAATTTTCAAAGCCAGTGTCTGTTAAGGAGGCCAGCTTGCACCAGTCACAAAAAAGGACAGGAATCTAGTTAAAGGTGTTCCTCCTAGCCTTGCCAATATATAAAGCTACCATAGTATGTGCAGTAAAGGGATAGGCATGTCCTGAAAGTCCTCCAAATAATACATGCTGCTGCCCGTGTAGTTTGTAATTGAAGACTCTCAAGCACACTCCATGCAAATTTAGCTTCGCTTCTAACATCTAATGATTATGCAATTCAACAAAGAATTCTAGAGAAGTATCAGTTCCTGTAATAGCAACAAGAGAAATAAGAGCGGCCATAAATACATATCTCAATCATCATGCAATTTCTTTTAGTCAGTTGAGTCCATTATATCATATGAATATTAGAGTCCTTTTTATTTCACTTAAACAACTTACTTTAAGGCATTTGTAGGAGCGAAAGTAATGTCAGAGAAACCTTTCTGTATATCGGACCCACGAGCATTGACAGATGGCCTTGTTTTTAAAATCTGCACAGGATAAAAAAAATTTACTAGTGGAAGTGAAGAACTCAATTTTCCTCCAGGATACAGACAATAAGTAAAAGTTATAGAAGACATTAAGGATGAGACAGCAGTTCTTTTTTTTTTTTAATTTCATTCACTTAATTCTACATAGGGAGCATTTTTAAGATCCAGAGACTTCCGTGCTAGAGAGAGCTCAATTATTGATATTAAAAATACTGGCCCTGCCTCTTCATCATTCCCTCTCTCAAACTTGGGAACTCTATACACCACGCTCTCATGTAGTTATGTATACAAAACACAAGCCATCACTAGATCTACGATTAGTTATTGTTCACTGGAACTTTAAATGAATAACAAGCAAAAACTTACTTCAACTGGCTCGGATGAAACATAGCCAATATCATACAAAGATATTTCATTGTTCTTCAGAGATGAACAAACAACCTGCACCAGCGCAAAGTTTCCCATAAAAGGACCATAGATTCAGGAAAAAACAGAAGGAACCGCACATAACAGAATTAGCATCACAGTAAAGGGATGCTTGACATTTCAATTCAAAGATGCAAGATCAGAAGCCTATTACAAATTGCAATACCATGAAAATTCTGACAGACATCTGCACCATCACAGATTGCATATTGCAAAGGCAGGAAGACAATACACATACAGACATGAAGTTAAGCATACATTAATCGAAGGATTCATAAAATGTGAAGATTAAGATGTAATCCATACTCATGTCCAAAAATAATATCTTCAGAAATACATCCACAATGTAGCAGCTCATAAGAAAGCTCTTTGTAACCATCACAAATTTCGTATTGTTAAGTCAGGAAAATAACATAGACGGACATAATGTAGGGAGCACATTAATCAGCTGTCTCACCCGACCTGTGCCAGCATATGCAATGCAACATAAAAGTCATGTTTAGCCTCAATCTATGAATGTTGGCATGCAGAGGGAACATTCCAAGCCACAACAGAAAATGTAAAAAGCAGCCCGCAGAGCATATAAGCTCCAAACCTCGTTTGGGTAAGCAACATTCCAACGAACAACATCAAGTTGTTCTGGTGAGGAAATATGCATCACATGTTTGGGTTCAACCTCCTTTGAACCTAACAAAGCATGCACAGAAATGTCAACTAAAGACAGACTCAACAGTATCATGACACAAAAAAAAAAAATGTAGCACACATGAATCTAAAGGGATTCAAGAAGTAGCATAAGTTAATTACAATTCCCTAACAAGCAACTGCCCTGAACCTTAAAAGGCATTTATTTATGTCAAATTAATGATGGCAAAAAGTGGTAAAGCTTCTACAAAAAAACTTACATGGTTGATTACTCTGACAGTAAAGGGTTTCAAAATCATGAATTGTTAGGCAGCCTGATTTTGTTACAGATGCCAAGTAGTAACCCTGCAAAAACGAACACGGGTGAGGACACGATCACAAATGAGAACTAAACAAGTATAATTTCATGAATAATCTTCAATATTTATATTATCAAAGTGCGTGCCAACAAGCCTCCACAAGGTACTAACACCTGCAGCTGTCATGCTCATGCATGCGAGTAGATATATGTGCCAGAGGGGGACACAGAGAGAGAGAGAGAGAGAGTCCTACATGTTCAAAGAAAATGGCCTGTTACAATATCCCAACACAAGCAATCCAGTATTGCCTGCTGAATTATATGCTTCCCATGTATGTTCCGTTCAAGGTTGACCGTGTTTTAGACATATATACATGCATGCGCAAGCACAAGTACACAGCCAAGGCAGAATGCAGGAGAAAAGTCTGATTCGGCCAATTAATGATACACTTAATTATAGTAAAAAGCCCAAAAAATCCAACTTCATAATAAAGGTCGTAAATTGGAAATTTAGACTTATCCCATTATTTACCTTACTGTCGAAGTCCATACAAGAGATGCCTTGCCTACAAAGGAACAATAACCAGTTAACTTTTTGGGCATCTTGATCTAATGAAATCAATCACTACTCTTCACATGGGCTTAGGAAGAAAGAAGCAAAAAAATAATAAAAGAATGCACTAAAACCATACTCAATTGAATGGCTCATTTGCTTATGTTTAAATATGCAATGCAAAGAGACACATTATATGAGAGATACAATTATTATTTGGCATGTTTCTTTCAATCATCTTTGGCAAGATGAGATGACATTCTACCAACAAACGAAACTTCATCAGGAATGTATTAAAGTTGACATAAGGAGTATCAAGTGGAGTAGAAGGAAACCTGATAAAAAGACGCATACATCTAAAAATTACCGATATAAAATGACCGATATAGAAGGCAATTCAGTAAGGAAGGTGCTTGTACCGATAGCCAAGCACCCCTAAACCATGTCAAGTAATAAATCCTTAAGACAGCTCCACCATATGACATGTAGAAGTGTTGTAGCTCCATTACAGGCAACTCGTAAATTCTATATACAATAATTTTCTGTACAAGTTCTAGCTGTCCAATGGTCAAACAAAATACTGATATTTTGTGCGCCAGATTGTAGTTCTCCACTAAATTCTGCATCTTATCTTTCATGACATCCACGTAAGTAATTGTAGACACTTCAGAGGAAGGGACATTAAGCTCCTCAACCAAACTTAAATAAGTTGTTTCTGCCCAACACTGAGAGGACCATTGATCAAGAGTTTGTTGAGCTCTTTCTTATGAGACATTGCAAAACCTACAGTCAAAATTAATTGCCAGCCCCTCCAGGATTCCTAATTCCCGGGGAGTTAACTCAGTTTCGACCCCCTCCTACACTTTTTCCATCCATTTTAGCCTCATGTACCCTCCAAGAGCTCGCGATCGTATGCGTACAAGGTAAGAATTAAAAAACAAAAATATCGGCGAAAAGCAGATAAAGAAAAGGAAAAAGGAGAGTTCTCAATGAATCTACCGGGGACACATAAATGAGCCGTATTCAATCTGACTCAGCTGCCAAAAAAAATCACACGATCATGTTAGCCGCGAACACCGAACAATTAAGTACAAATCAACTTGCAACAAGAAGACACACGGCTATATTCACATAAGAGAAATGATACTTCCTTACATAGTTAGTCGCGCATGGACCTCCATCAACTTCATATCGATGCGGAAATGCCCCGACCTTCCACATGAGCACAGCAATGAGGAAAAAAACTCGAAATCCGACATGGCAACAAGCAACACGGACGCTGGAGACTAGAAGTGAGTTCGCACCTCAGCAAACGAGTCCACCAGCAGACCGGACAGATAGTGGCGATACTTGGGCTCGAACCTCCCGTTCAATTCGACCGCGCTCCTCTTCCACGGGTGCCTTCGCGACAATCATTTCAAACGAGAGCAAACAGAAAGACGCGACCCGATCAGAGTTCCCGCTCCACCGAGAAACGAAATCAGAGGAAATGCGCGAATTGGGTAAGAGGAAAGGCGGTACCTTTTGACGGTCTTCATCGAAGCGCGGACTGAAGGTTCCGCCGGGACGAGGAACTTGTCCATGGAGGAGGTGACGGAGGAGAGAGAGAGAGAGAGAGAAAGAGAGAGGGATTTGCAGTTTGGACAAAACGGAAGTGGCTTTGGACAGAGCGAGAGAGAACGACGATGTGTGCTTTTCCCGCGTGATGCTTGGGGCCGGACAGGGCTTTGGGCCGGGGGGATTTCGTTCCGGTTCCGATTTGGAAAATCTGGATTTTGTTTTCCCAAAAAGCCATGTAATGAAGAGGTAAGTACGTTAAACGTCTATAGACATACCGTGAAAGTGAAATTGAGTTCTAAGATTTTTTAACAATTATAACCAAGTCCAGAATCTTATCAAGTCGGTGCAATAAAAGCCCTTTTGTAAACTTTATCCAATTTAACTGATGAAAAGTACTGATGTAACTTTTTTTTTAATTATGAATTCATTGCACTTTTAAAAGTTTTTGGATTTCTAGTAAAACTTATTTTTAATGAAAAGGGTAAATATCATCGAAAACCCTAAATTATGCCACTTATAATAATTTTATCCTGAATTTTTTTTGTGTCATTAAAAACCCCAAACTATGCCACTTGTAATAATTTTATCCTAAACTTTTTTTATGCCACCAAAAATCCCAAACTATGCCACTTGTGATAATTTGACCCTGAATTTTTTTTTGTGCCACAAAAAACTCCAAACTATGCCATTTAAGACAAATTTACCTTAACTTTTTTTTTGCACAAAAATGCCATTTTCATCCTTTCCTTTTTCTTTTTCTTTTTTTTTTTTTTTCTTTTTCTTTTTTTTCTTCTCCTTCTTCCCTCTACCATGGCTGGTAAAGGGAAGCCAGCGATGGCACCCTCATCGGTGTTGGAGTCGGCAACTCCAACGCTAGTGAGGGCGGCCATGACCGGCTTCCCTCTTACCGGCCACGGTAGAGGGAAGGAAAGAGAAAGAAAAAAAATGGGAAATGGCGAAAATGCCCTTTAACAAAAAAGTTTGAGGTAAATTTGTCATAAGTGGCGTATTTTTGGATTTTTTTGGCACAAAAAAATTTTATGATAAAATTGTCACAAGTAACATAGTTTGGAGTTTTTGTGGCACAAAAAAAAAAAATTCGAGATAAAATTGTCACAAATAACATAATTTAGAGTTTTTTTGTGGTATTTGCCTTAATAGAAAAATAGCAAAGATATTTATATATTTTAAGAGATTCGAGTGTTTCAAATTGAATACCACGGTATTTAAGCCCCGAATGAGTACTTAATAAAACGTACGTTAGAGAGAGAGAGAACGAGCGTATGCTTTTCCACGTTCACTACACCAACTTTGAGCTGGACAGGATTTGGGCGCGTAGTTTGTTCCGTTTTTTATTTGAAAAATAGATTTTATTTTCGGAAAAGTCAAAAGATCAAGTAATGGTAAGCGTATATGACATTTGTACATTTGGACAGATTCTGAGTGTTTTATACTGAATACCGCGAGATTTAAGCCCCTAAAGAAGTCCTCAGTGAGTTAGAGAGAGAGAGAGACAGAGAGCATCTGTTTTCCGCATTTATTACACTCGCTTTGGGTTTGACAGGATTCGAGCTATGTCGTTCGTTACGGTTTTGATTTGAAAAGGACGATTTTACTTTTTGAAAACTTTATAAGATTGAGTAATGAAAAATAGCAAACGAATCCGATATTTATACATTTAAAGAAATTCTGAAAATTTCCTATTGAATAGTGCTAAATCCTCCAAAAAATGCATGAGAGAGAGAGCATCCGTTTTCCGCATTTATTACACTCGCTTTGAGCTTGACAGGATTTGAGGCATGTAGTTTGTTGCGGTTTTGATTTGAAAATGAAGATTTGCTTTTTAAAAACATCATAAGATCAAGTAATGAAAAAGGGCAAATGAATCCGGCGTTTGTTCAATTGGAGAAATTCCGAGTGTTTCATATTAAATACTGCAAGATTTAAGACCCCAAAGAAAAGTACTTGACAAAGATTGCGTAAGACCAAGAGCGAGCATATCGAGTTCGCTACACTTTGGGTCGGACAGGATTTGGATCATGTGGTTTGTTCCGGTTTTGATTTGAAAAGGAAGATTTTACTATCAGAAAACCGAAAAAATGTGTTAGAGAGAAACAGTAGGCATTTGGTTTCCTACGTTTACTACACTCACTTTGGGCCGGATTGAATTTGGGTTACATAGTTTGTTCCGGTTTTGATTTGAAAAAGAAAATTTTGTTTTCAAAAAAAGTCAAAAGACTAGAGGAAAATTTTCAAATAGGAGCGTAAAGTGCAATTATTTTCTCAAATTAGAGCCCAAACTAAACATTGTTTTAAAAAATGTTATAAAATGTCATTGTTTTCTCAAATAAGGATTTTAAGTGAAACTTATTTCAAATAAAGACTTTAATTGGCCATATAATTTCAAAGAAGAGCATAACCTCGTCAGCCAAAGGGCATTTTACTCTTTTACTTTTATTTTTTCCTTTCCTTTCCTTTTCTTTTTTCTTTTTTCTATTTCCCTCTTCCCTCTACCGACCATGAGAGGTCGTCGAACTCAAGTGAGAGCCACCTTTTGTGACATCAAGCAAGGGTAGAGGCTATCAATTGGTGGCCATCGACAAGGCACAATGATGGCTAGGGGAGGGGAGGCGAGGGGAGGGGGAAAAAGAAAAGCAAAGGAAAGGAAAGAAAAAAAATTAATAAATTAAAAATATATATGTAGAATTTTTCGACAAAAATATCCCCTCTCTGAATGCACAATAGTCAAAAGTCATTGTTTGAAACTGTTTGGCCATTTCAGACTTTCATTTGAAACAATGTCCAATGTGGGTATTTTGAGACAATTTGGTCGCTTCGGACCATTATTTGAAATATTTTCAAGATTAAAAATGGAAAACAACAAGCAATTATGATATCTATACATCTGGAGAGATTCCAAGTGTTTCATATTGAATGCTGCAAGAATTAAACAACCAAAATGGAACTCAACAAAAGATGACTTCCAAAACATTTGATCGAAATGCTAAGGCTTCTGATATTGTTCTTATGTTGGTGACTTTGATTGGCCTCATGAAAGCATATATGATTCGATCAACGCATGTACCGTTCGAGAATAACTCATCTATCCAATTTTTTCCCTAGATGTTCACATGACTGTGTCGTCCACGACAAATCTGATGTAAGCCGCATCTGGTGATCCTTACATGAGGCAGCATTACAATATTCGCAAGAGGGAGTCTTAAGAGATTGCAGAGATTGTAACTGGTTCACAACTTGCCATTTAGAATTTGCAGATAGAGAAATATCTCTTGCTTTGAATAATTTATAATGTCGACCGATCCAGCAAGACGCTTAACTAGATTCTTCCACTAGTTTTTACCGGCACTAAAAAATAAATTGGTCGAAGTTTGACAACTTCCACTAAGACCATCGCCTCCTAGAAATTACATCCTTCGATCCAGCATTAGTTTGCTTCCTAATCCTCTTGAAATCTCCTCCAGCCAACGACAGCTGCCTTTGCTGCTCTGAAGAGATCTTGCTTGCTTTCTCATTTGTCGTAATCTCCTTAAGAGGACTTCCTGATCTAGACTTGGTTCGCCCTTCAATTGATTTCATCGAAAAACTTGAGGTCTTTTCCACTACCGAATTAAGGCTTTTCCTCAAAGTATTTCCACATTTTTCTGCTGGTGTATCCTGCTGTTTAGCAATGGACACTTGCGGTTTGGTTTTAGGAGAGCCATCCGAATCAGAAGAGGAAGGGCTAGTTGAACTGTCCATGTCATAAAGGAGATTATCTGCCATTATAGGGAATTGTCTGGTGCTGGTATTGGTATCTATTTGCGAAGAGGGCCTTTGCAGTCTCAAGAGGTGAACAACCTGCACATGACAAAATTGAGGCAATTCAAATAACAACAAACGCGTGACACTTGAGTATTAATTCTTAAGTTAGACATCTTCAAATTTTGCAAAAGAATCATTTCAGTTGTTCACTGTCCCAAATCAATTCCTATCTATGTATTGGTTCATTTTTCACTTAGTTGTGGCGACCAAGAAATTTCAACATAAGATCTCATTTATGCAGTGAAGAAAAGGCTCAGTGCAAGGAGTAGTCCAGCTGATTCCTTATTCTCATCTCTTAAGAAAAAGACAACGACATAGAATCTGAATGTTCCAGCAGCATATCTTTATTTTCTTGCTTAGTTTGCCCAAGAAATAACATAGCAATGAAGCACCAGTATCTCACCTTTTGTTCGAGAATTACCATGTCCTTCCTGAGCCTTGTAATTATCACATTCTTCCTGCGTAAGATGTCTTCAAGTTCTGCAATCCTCTGGTATCATGAAAATCTTAATAATCATAAAAAGGAACTTTAAGAGAACAGACAAAAGCAGTAAGTTAAGAAGAGAATTTGCCTTGGAGCCAGCAGCATCACATGACTGCAGCAAGCCAGTGAGCTCCTTTATTGTTGCATCCTTTTCGTCACACTCTCTCTTCAGATCGTATACGTCTTGTTCCATAGCTATAGCATTTGTCTGTAAGAAATCCCACATCAGATTCATTCTCATAAAAGTCGGCCATTTTATTGCCACACCTAGAAGGCTAGGCAGACGAGTTCAAAAGGATCATATTTGTATTACTTCTGCCTGCAAGGATACTGAAAATGCGCAAATTTCAATATTTTGTAATCCACCGCCTTGAATTGATCATGCTAGGAAATCCTTAATAAATTAAGGAGGATGAGAATTGTATGAAAACTGAAGCATATTTTCAGAAAACTCCATTTGCAGCTTTGCATAGAATAAAGCTTTCAGATCAAGCTAAGACTAAAATTGCTATGATTACACAGGCTATAATTAACAAGAATCGATCCAATAAGCAGTTACAATGTAAAAGCATAAGCGACTAAACCAAAGGAAATAAACTTAATGTATGTTCAACACCTGAAATTCAGCTGAAGATGTCACACTTGAAGCCCAATCCGACAAGTCAGACATACGTCGTTCCTCTGGTTCTGCTTCTTCTGTGAAGGACATCTTCGACTGGTGGATATCATTCCCATTGGAAACTCTCATAATAGAATTACCCTACAGCTCGAACCACAAAAAAAAGAAAAAAGTTACAAAAGAAAACCACAGGAACATCATGCGCACAGTCTGCCTTAACAAAGTGAGTGAGGAACTGAAAAATGTGACTTCAGGGTAAAATTGAGCTTTTGTATGAAATCCGCTTCCTCAGCAACAGTTATGATTGTTAAAAATCATATCGCATCACGACACCGAGATGTCACAAGCGCTGTTTGGTTGTTTCGGAATGGCACGACTGACCATTCATTCACAACATTAGTTCTTCAGACAAAACGTGTATGCCGCGCTACTCGCAATCCACACTAACACTAAGCTATATGATAAACCTTCCCAAACCCAACTCCACACCCGCCCTGGGGAAAAAAAAAGTGCATCTTCGACATTTCCCTTACCATCAGTCCGCCAAACTGTTTGTGGTGCTGATCACATAACCAACAACCACAATCAACAAATTCGATTCCATTCGATTCAAACATTGCATCAAATGGGAACCCAAGGTTCTTGGCAACGGATGCTTCCGTGCCATTTCCCTCTCTGTCCTTGGCATTATGGACTTGCTGGCACAAATTGTCAAGCTTCTGCTGCATGCTTGACAGAATCTGATCCTGAAAGATTAGTCATTTAAGTAAAAACAAGTGAGTTCCCATGTCAGGCTCAGAGAAAGCGAGTCAAGCCGAAAAGAAAACGAATTCATTAAGCAGGTCAAAGGAGAAGATTAGGGATTCTTAAAAGGCCTTTGGAAATGCCCTATCAATCGATCAGAACTTGCTTAATCCACAATGTAGGAATTCCCAAACAGCATAATGAATATCAACCGGCGCTTCAAGCAGCCGACACAAATGATCTCCACAAACTTCGTAGCAAATCACAAACCCTAAGCTCCACGGAGTTTCTGAGCTGCGAAATCATCCGATTCTTCCTCGACTCCGCGACGGCCACGCCAATGACGGCGACGAGGAGCACCCTCTGGACGGGGCTGAACAGCTCCCAGGCCACCGCTTCCTCCAGGCCCAAGCCGCCGCCGACGATCGTCCGGGCCGAGGTCGCCTCCTCCGCGTTCACGAGCCGGCCCTGGAGGGAGACGTACGCCAGCCTGCGCGCCGAGGGGACGGGGCGGGCCGGCTCGGCGAACTGGCTCGAGAGCCGGCGCCGCGGCGCCGCGGGGGAGAACGGGGCGAGGGACACGAGGGCGGAGGGGACCGATCCGGAGAAGGAGCCGGAGCCGGACCCGAACCCGAGGTCGGGGTGGTCGGGCTCCGCTTCCTCCATGGCGAGAACGGAGGAGGGCGGCGGCCACGGAAGCGCGATCGCCGGAAATCGGGGGATCGAATGGGAGGGTGGGGGAGATCTTGCGGGGCAAAAATTGGAATTTTATATTTTTGACGAATTTTCTGGGGGGGAATCGCCGGGGGAATTGAATGAGGAGGAAGACATACGGAGGGATGGAACGGATGAATCGGGGAATTCAAATCGTCTTTTCGTTTTGGGAGGGAAAGTTCGAAACAGGAATGGAACGTTAGGTTTGCCTTGTTTGTTTCCCCTTGTTTGATGAGTTTTCTTTCTTTCTTTCTTTCCTTCTTTTTTTTTTTTATTTTTTTAGAAGGGTAAATGTCACCGGATAACCTAAACTTTACCGACTATGTGATATATTTATCCCAAAATTATACTTATATATAAAGTTTAGTTTTGAATAACTGAAACACCTTAAACTCCTTATTCAATTGTCGCGACTCTTTACTATCAGATTGTGTATCGAGTCCCAAATCAAATTTTTGAACAAAGTAGACTTCTCAAAAAAAATTGTGATACTAAAAATCCCCAAATTGTATCAGTATGATACATTCGCCCAAAAAATTAGGTGTTGCATAAAAAAGTTTGCGGTTTTTTGTATTGCAAAAAAATTTATGATCAATATGTCACACAAGTATAAATTTGAGATTCTTAGTGTTTTAAAAAAAGTTTAAGATAAACGTGTCAAACGAATATAAATTCTGGGGTTTTTGGGTTTTTTTGGTTATAAAAAACTGTTTAAAGTAAATTGTATCGTAGTTTGTATAATTTGTGATTTCTTATCACTTTTAAACTTTTTAGAATTGATGAGGAAGAAGGAGGGGAAACGACGGAGATATACCGTATTTCCCCATTTACCAAAATACTGAGATATGTATGACTAATTAATGAAAAGGGTAATATAAATCCATCGTGCTTGCCTAAAAGTCATTTTTTTGGATATGGGAAGGCGATCCCCACATGCAAATCAGACCTCGACATTAATTGAGTTGCTTTCTCTAGATTTTGGTAAAGTTAATTACTCTTTTTAGTGTTTTTTTGACCAAAATTACCTTTTTAGTTTAAAACATGCCTTTAATGAATGGGAAAATTTCAAAAAAGGATCCGAAGTGAGCATATTTTCTTAAATAATGACTCAAAGTGGCCGTTGTCTTAAATTAAGACTTGAAGTGGCTAAACTAGTCTCAAATAAGAACCTCAAATCGCTGGCCAGCCAAATGTTTGTTGGCCGACAAGCATGCGACATTTCTAATGGCCGAAATAAGGATAATTTTGTCAAAAAAAAAATATTGATAGAAAGTAAAAACCCTAAAAACAAAATCCCCAAACTCTTCACGTTCTCATATTTTTTTCTTATGCTCTTCATCTTCTCCGTTCTCTGTCCTCTCTCGCTTGGAACACCCAAATTTTCTATTAATGGAGTATGAATTGAAGCACAATAAGAAATTCCTACCTTCGTTTTTTCACATTTTCTTCCTTTCTTTTTTTGTCTTCATTCTTTTCAACAAATAAGACAAATCTCAAGTAAAGCCACATCTTTGTTATTCAGACACTCGTATGTAACACGAGAACCTCGATTCTTCATCATCTTTTCCCAACCAAGAGACGAAGAACATCTCGATGTCGAGAGAGAGAGAGAGAGAGAGAGAGAGAGAGAGAGAGAGAGAGAGAGAGAGGGGTGTTGGCACATTCGTTTGGAACTCAGGGAGTCAGGGATCTTGCTCCATTAACGAAGAATTTGGGTTCTCTGAGCAAGAGGGGACAAGGAACCTAGAAGATGAAGTATAGAAGAAGAAGAACGTGAAGTGTTTAGGGTTTGTTAATTTCTATCAATATTTTTTTTTTTGACAAAATTGCCCTTATTCTAGCTACCGGAAATACCACATGCTCACCGCCTGACGAACACTTGGTTGGCCAGCGATTTGAGGTCCTCATTTGAAACTAGTTTAGCCACTTGAGGTCCTCATTTGAGACAACGGCCACTTTGGGTTTTTATTTGAGAAAATAAATTTATTTCGGATCCTTTTTTGAAATTTTCCTTTAATGAATTGACTAAATTACCTTCATTCTTTTGAAAATTACAAATAAGAATTACAAATAAGAGCCTACAGTGCAATTATTTTATCAAATAAGCCCTAATATGAATCATGTTTCAAATAAGGGTTTGAAATACATTCATTTTCTCAAATAAAGACTCGTAGCACTTTTATTTAAATAATGGTCTAAAATGCCATATCAGTCTCAAAAATGAACCTAACCTCACCATTTGATTGAGGATCTTTTCATCATTTACATTTTTTTATTTTTCTTTCCTTTTTATTTTTTTTTCTTTCAAAAAATAAACCACAAAAGGAAAAAAAAAAAAAAAAATTAGAGCCCTTATTTAAAATAAGGTTCACTTCAAACCTTATTTAAAAAAACGATAACACTTCGAGCCTTTATTCAAAAAATTTCCTTTGTTTTTTAAGATTTGGCTCATAAGTTGCTTTCATCTCTCTCTTTTTGGCACACAACCCTTACCTAAGTATAAAAAAAAATTAATTGATTAAGTTATCTCTGATATCCTTTTGAATCACAATACTAGTTAAAAAAATTCGGATGAATGTTCACCTACTTGATCTATGAACTATGAATAAAAAATGTCTTTTGTTTGCAAAATCATTGTTTCAAAGTTGAAAAACAAATTTTCTCTATTCAATCACAAATCCATTGGTCTTCTGATGGCATGATGTTAGTACTCGAGGTATTAAGACATGGTTCATTTATGTTTTTGTCTAATTTTCACATGATTGTAATGGAGAGTCGGACCTAGTTACAATTCTTCATTTTCAAACTCATAGTTTCTCGTAAGGAAACTAACCTGCTCTCTACATATATGTTGTCGTCTTGAACTATGGGATCAAAACGGTATTAATGGCTTTCCTTGTATTTAGATAATTAAGAGGTTAGGTCTTGATTCATCTTTGCAGTTTTCAAATTGGAAGAAACGAAAAAAATAAATTCTAAATTGAGTTTTTAACAAAATATGCATCTTACAAGGTTTATTTTGCCGTTTTGAAATAAATAAATAAATTACTCTCTTCAAAAGAGAAATTTTTTGAAATAAACTGAGATAAGAAAGTAGCAATGCGCGAATCATAATTGCCTAAGAGCTATGACTAGCAAGTTCCATTCACATTGTCTGATTTAATTTCATTCTCGTTTCGTTGGCGTGACTCAATAAAAAAAAAAAAATTTCGTGAAAGAGACACGTAGACACAGCAAATGGGCTTGGCCCAAGGCGTGAGTGGGCGAGCGAGACACTAATATGGCACGGCACGGTCCATTAATAGGACGGAGCAGGTCGAAGCACGGCTTGGGCCGGCCAATTCGCCATTGCTAGAGGGCATGCATGATGGAGCTAAGCCCACAACACATGTTTTGCTTTTGGGCTCGAGTTAGAATCACTCCTGGGCTAATTGACCGAATTAGATATTGAAAATGACAGGCAATACCATTTCCGCACCCTTTTTCTTCTTCTTCTTCTTCTTTCAATTAAAATACAACATTTTGAATTAATTGATCGGAGCACCCTCTAATTACTATGTAAATCGAGCATTTATTAACTATTTCCCTTGTATATTTGACTATCTCCCTTAGGGTGGGCAACTGGAATCGCTCGATTCTGGGCAATTTTTTAGAGAGTTAGCGCGGTTCTCGGTTTCAGGTGTGGAATTGTCCAGATGGATTATCGTTTTTTAATTTCTTAAAATTTTGTAAAAAAGACATCCTAATCTATCTCTATCTCCCATTGACTTCACAGTGCAGACATGCCACACATGCACGAATCGAGCCTCTTCTAGACTTTCACAAATCCTAATAGCTCAGGCCTCTCTAACACGACTCTCAATCACGACTCATCTTGCGTCTCTCTTGGTCGAGCTCGAACTCTTTTATAAGGCTCAGACCCGACCCACCCATTTCATTCGACTACAATTGTGTTAAAACATTCGATTTAGGGCGTTGTCTCTTGATTGATAGGAGTTGCTAGTTCGGAACTTTTAGGCCTTCTATGAGGCTTGACAAAAAATGGGATGATTACCGTGAGAAGAAAGAGAGCTTTGTTTCGATATTAGAGGATTATTTGGAGGCGGAGAAAACTTATAATCTCAAATAAAAATGCCTAAGAGTATTTATTCTATTTACTCGATCTTCTCTTCCGTATACATGTTTGGAGAATGCATTTATCTTATGAATCATATGGTGCAATCGATCAATTAAAAGTGAGATGCATACCCACGTGACGCCAAATAAGATCAGATTCATAGCATGGAGGTAATAGTTATTGGTCGATTACACCATATCATCATTATCATGTGATATATCCATCTTATACTAGAGATGTGTGGAGGCTAAGGTAAGTCTCACAACCCGTTTAGTCTTGCACCATGTTTTTAAGCTTGACTTATCTCCTCAGGTGGAGGTTACACCTGTTGAATGGTGTGGGTCGAGTCGGGTTGAAAAATGATTAAACCAAAATTAATTTATTCAACCTATTTTGACTAATTTCATGCAATGTAAATACAGTGACTCACACTAGATCCAACTCATATTACTAAAACATTTTTATGTTCGACTCAATTTGGGAAAACTCATACCCAAACCGAGATGAGAGCATGGAGTAAGTGATTGGGCATGAGATCGAGTGTGGTTAAAAGAGAGTAGGGTTGAGTTGGGATGGATTTAAGTGAGTTGTAAATACATTAACACAAAATATTAATTGGGCTTTACTATTATAAATTAATTTACTGAATATAACTAATACACACAACAACCCGGTCTATTGAGTATGGATTTTAAAAACAGGTTTATAGCCCATTTTTGACAAGTCTGGTGGAGGCTAAGGTAAAGCCTTACAACTTTTGTTCATCTCGATCTGCTTCCATTCGTGGACCTTACAATGGGGAGACCTCATGACACCAAGGCATGATACGAGATGCAACTTGTGCAATGCGGAAAAAATGTCAGAAAAGTCCTAAAACTATTACATTGGTGCTAATTTAGTCATAAACATTTTAATGGTACCAATTTAGTCATAAATTTTTTGACTTGGTGCCAATTCAGTCATAAATCTTTTAATAGTGCCAATTTAATCCTAAACCTCTTAAATCAGTATCAATTTTGTCATAAACCTTTGGATTTGATGCCAATTCAATCATTCTGACTACTTTGGGTGGGATTTCACTAACATGAATGCTAGGTGGTTGACATGGTACCACCAACACCAACTTAAATCATTTTTAATGATATTTTAATAAATTTTGATATATTTTTATTTTTTTCTCTCCTCCCTTTCTTCTTCCTCTTGGCAATCACCACCATGGGGCTTAACTAGGGGGAGGTCGAGCCCGATGGATTTGGCCTAGGCGAGGCTGGCCCCTACCAAGGCATGGCGGGTTGACCTCGCCTAAGCCAGATCCGACGAGGCCGACTCTCGCCGAGGCTCGGCCTTGCCTTGGGCAAGTGAGGGAAACTTGATCGGCCATGGCCAATGGCTGGTCATCACTTGTCGGCCGGCCCCCGCCAAAAGGAAGAAGAAAAGAAGGAGAGAGAAAATAGAAAAAAAGGAAAAAAAATCATAAAAATAATTAAAATATTATTAAAAATTATTTATATTAGTCTTGGTACTTAAGTCAAGAAAGTCCTCCCAAAAGTAGTTAAAATGACTAAATTAGCATCACATTAAAATGTTTAAGATTAAAATTAATACTTATATAAAATATTTAAGAATAAATTAATATTATTAAAAAGTTTAGAATTAAATTAATATTATTAAAAAATTATGATTAGATTAATAGTGACGCGATTCATTTAGGACTTTTCCTTGCCCACTGCAGAAGCACCTATTTCCGTCCCGGCCAAATCGAAGCGCACCGAGACCAAAGTTGAATCCGGCGGTCCCACGCTCCACCCTACCACTCGAAAGTTGCGTGCATCACGATGACTCTCCAACACGTCAGTCGGCCTCTCTGTCTCTGTCTCTCTCTCCGCCTGTCTCCGTCGCTCGCTCTGAATATGGAAAGCTTCGTCTCCCTTCCAAAGGGATAAGGAGAGGAGCACATTTTTTTCCCTTTCGTGGGAGATGGGGGGGATATGTTGACATCATCACTTACGTGGGATTCACTTCCCGCGGATCCTCCTTTATGGGGGAATATTATTGTTCGTACAAGATTGCGAAAGATATGCGAGCTATCATCCATTACACTACTATAGATACGCAAATATCACCGACGATGAAATTTATCTAATATTTTCCCCCGGTCTTGTGGTGAGAAGAAAATTCTCTTTTCAATGAGTGGGAAAGGACAGAAATAGCCGGGCGGCGATGGCGGCCCCCCTATAAGCATGACCCAAAAGGTCCGACACCGGCTTCAAAATCAAATTGAGTCGCCATCGCAGCTCCACCGAATTTCTAGCTGCTGGAAAGTCTATCCACACGAGTTATGCTGATTAGACGTCACAACGCAAGCCGTTCGGAGATTAGATCACGACATAAATCGAACTTGCGTAAATAAAAAAAATGTTGCCACTGAAATCACCTTCCTCTCTTTTACTCTAGTCCTCTTCTTATTCCGTAAAGTCGCCTGAAATTGACTAAAGATCAGTGTGATCTCGTGACATTACTGGGCACATCCCACGTCAAGACACGAGAGCAATATCTTTACCCACCCACCCCATCGGAATGCTGTGAATCCGATTAATGAAATTTCCTTTCCCGTCAATTTCACACTGTATCCCATCTCTCTCTCTCTCTGCTTCCTTTGACGTGACTTAAAAAGCTCGGTAAAATTAAAATAAGGGACCTACCGGAAAATGATAAATTCCTGCAGAAATGGACAGAACTCCATCAATGCCGACGCCAGCAAGCGGTGAGGGGGATTCCACTGACAGGCGTCTCGATCAGGTAATTTTCTTTTGTCCAACTCTTTTGGGGATCAGGTAAGAGTCTTTCCTCTTTTACCGAATACCGACCCTCATCTGATCTAAGTACCTCGTGTTTTTTCTTTTTCCTTCTTGTTTTTTTCGCTATCATCTGGTTCTGGTACCTTAAATACGGGGGGAACATCACACGACAAATTCCATACATTTCAACGACCCAGCATCATCGCATCGCATGATAGCGGCGGGACGCAGACCATGGAATGCAGATACACCACTACTACAAGAGTTGCCAATTGAGGAAATAACAACAAAGACACATCGGAGGCTCCCTTAGGTCCGGGATCTAACCTCGACCTTGGGCCATTCGGGGGAGTGGGGGGCGGGGGGGGGGGTCATTAATACCGGTGTCCCCTTCAACAGCGACGGTAGAGGGACGAACGCGAGTGGCCCCTCCCCCCCATCGCTTTCTCTTTCCAATTCAATGCTTTCCGCCAACCATCGATTGCATCTCCTCTTTATTACTGATGACGACGCTAGCGACGAAACAACCTTATCTTCCCCCCAAGTTATTGCTTTCTCCTTCCCTCTTTTAATAAATACAAAAGATCTATCCGCAATTTAGCTGAACGTTCCCAACCTACACAGCACGAAAAGACATTACTACTACCTGACGCACGCCCTTTACACCAATACAGGCCTTATCTTGCTTTCCATATGGGGGGTACCCAGCGAATTTCCGTTTCGGTTTGGCTTTTGAGAGCCCCTTCTTTTCCTCCTTTCTAGCTTCTCGTCTGCACGCCTGACCATACCTACTATCTTCCTTTTCGCTTGCAAAGAGAGCCCAGATTTGCTATCTAAGAGTGCTGCTCTCTCTTCCCTGCGAACTCCTATAGCTCTGTACAGTGCACACGAGTCTCCCTTCCTGGGATCTGGTGTTATTATTGCTGCTGCCTATTGGGGCATGTACATCTGGCGCGATTCGCAGACAGGGCCTGTGAAAAAGTTTGTGATAAATAGAGACTAATGAGGGGTACATGATCATCATATTTAGAAGGTCTTGAGATGCGTATGAACTTGATAGGAACTAGGAAGGGTTGATGGGTTTTACCTTAACCTGTTTCTGGAGGTCTTTTATGTAATCCACGGCCAAATCCAACATGTCTGCTGTGTTGGTTTGCTGCCAAGACAGAGTGCAAAATAAGTATACTCAATAAATCGTTTTCCGTGAGCATCAGCAAGAGCAGATGAAAATTTTACCTTGTCCATGTTTGGCACGAGATCTTGTAGTTTCCTCATTCTTTCACTGATTTTGGTTCTCCTAACCTGCTCACAAGCAGAAGAAAACACTTCCAGGTTCACAAAAACTGCCCAATTTTATATCTCGAATAGGTGATACCGTCTTAAGGTCACTGTTCCTATATTCTTACAAAATTTATGAGGAAATATTGAGCATGGATCTTACCCTCTCTGCGATGCTACGAGGATGAGTGGCACACCCTCGCTTAGCACGAATTTTGCACGGCACAGAATCTGGCAACTGCAAAAGCTTTTCAATGGAGGAAATCTCCGCTGAAGTTTTCGGCAAACTCAAGTGATGCGTCAAACCCATGGGAGGGCGGCTCCTAAACTCCTCGTTCTGAGCATAAAAAGGGTGATTCATTCATTACACTAGATGCACATCGAAGTTGGGAAATCACACGTGAGAAAAAATAGTACCACCAATTCTGATGCATTTAAGCCCGAAAACTTCTTATCATCATCTCTGCTTCTTTTCATAGCATTAAAATTTTCAGACACGCTGGCTGAATCCTCCCAAGAGCTCATAGGATAACCCGCAACATAATCGTTAGCGTTACCTTCACCAAAAGCTGCGCCTTCATCGATGGAGGCTTCCATGTGTTTATCTCCGAGCTCGGAAATCGGACTCATGTGTCCCACGGTAGAAGCGGACCTGGATGAGTAGCTCATATGATTGGCCAACCTATTCGCATTAGCAAAGGATGCCTCCGCATTTGCTCCACCGCAAGCGACAAAATTCCTCATGCTCTCCATTGAAGCAAAACCTGCAATTTGCAGAGCAGTTAGTGCCCTTTCTCCTGAGATTGTGCCCTTTTAAGCAATCTTATCTTTGAGCATACCCAATACGATCCCAGAAAAAAAAACTTCCTAGTACCTAGCATTCAGAAGTAGTGAATTGCCACGTGTGGTTGTGCCTATTCCAAGTCAATTCTAGGTTCAAGTTCGCTTGGTTTGTGCTTCTATTGACGGATCTGTAAGTTCCAGGTACGAAACAAGGAAAAACTTGCTAATAATTTATTTCAACTTGCATGAGAGAAGACAAACAGCAACTTGTTGCATCAACAGCCTTAAAGTAAGAATTAAAAATCAAACGAAACCCCAGAATTGTGGCAGAAAATTAGTCAAAGATTGCGAGTCACAGCTTCATGAGTGGTCGAATCAATTCTGTAAATCATTGCTGAACAGTGAAAACCACAAAATCAATCTCAACCGAAAGCAACACGGAAAAAATAGCACTCTAATACCGTTATCAATGTTGATGTTGGCGAATAGCCCTGCAGGCGAGCTGCTATGGCGGACGAGATTCGAATTCGAACCACCAACTTTCGGCGGCGGCGGCAACCGATCCGAGCCGGCGGCCCCATAGGTCGAGCTTCGGTTCGACCGAGGCGGTTGAGACGAACTTTGATAGTAAGAACCGGAAGAGTAGGTACTCTGCTGCTGAGGAGTAACGTTCGCTTCGCTCTTCACCGCCTCCATGAGCTGCGGTTGGGGATTGGCCACTTCGTTCTGCGGCGGACTCTGCTGGAATCCCCCGAGATTCTGCGCCGCCGCCGCCGCCGCCGCCGCCGACGCAGGCGATTCGTCCTGGCCGCCGGATATCAACCGCGCGAGGAACCGCTCCGTCTCTGGACTCGAAGGCCGGCTGAGGAACTCGTTGCAGAAATCCCTCTCGAGCAAGCTCGCGAAGAAGGAGCTCGGCGCGGATCGGTAACGCGACAGGCCCGAGCTCATCTGCTGCTGGTGATGCTGAGGCGGCGGCGGCGGCGGCGGAGGCTCGTGACCGTGATCCAGAAAAGCATGATGATGATGATGATGCTGCTGCTGCTGCTGCTGAAGATCCGATTCCATCTCGAAAAAAAGAAATATCCGGAATTCGCTCTTCTCGGAGCTCGGAAATCACCGTGCGTGGATCACCGGTGGACGCGATCGATTCGCAGGAATCTGCAGAACAGCTGGAGAAAAGCAGGAGAGCTCGCCGGATGAGTAATTCTAAAGAGAAGCATTCGTCGTGAGGAAGCTTCCTCCTCGCCTCCCTCTCGCTTCGCGCTCTCTCTGTCCGGATCTAAAGCCGGAGATTGATCGGATGTCGATTTTTCCACATCGCTTCAGCCGGAAGCACCGTGCGGCCGAAGCTGGAGTACCTTCGGGAACAGAGAAAAAGCTGGGACCGAGACCTGAGGGACCGAATCCGGAGTCCCGGTTTCCAGGGAGCAATGGAGCGACAATTAGAGATCCAAGCTTCTTCTCTCTCTCTCTCTCTCTTTATATCAGGCGATCAAAGCAACAGCACAAGAAGAAGGAGGAGGAGAAGGAGAAGGAGAAGGAGAAGGAGGAGATTAGAGCACCTCTGAGCGATGGAGAAGTATGCGAGCTCAAGCGAAGTAGGCGGCGCTCGAACAGCGACGGAAGAAGGCGGCGGCCGGAGATTCGTTGCACGAAATGAAAGCCTTCCTCCTCCTCCTGCTTCTTCTTCTTCTTCTTCTTCTTCTTCTTCCCCCTCCGCAAGTTTTTTCTTTTATATTTTCACATATTTTTTTCCGGGGTATCGCCGGTGAGGCTAGGTGGTGGTGCTGGTGGTGGAGGTGGTGGGGCTACTGATTGATGCTTGAGAGTGAACTTTGGAGAGAGAGAGAGAAGTAAAAGGGAAATTCTAAGGAGGAAAAAATGAGGACATAAAGGGGAAAAATGCTTCCGTACCTGCGAGGGCACTGGTACACGTGTGAACCCACTGGTCAATTTTTAGCTTGGCCAGACGCTGATCCTCCTTTTTATTTTCTCGTTCGGCGGCCTTCGATTACCGTCTCTCCTTAGGGTGCACGATGGTGATTTTTTTTTTTTGGGTTTCGCGAAGGAATTTTTTAGAGAGAATGGAAAATCGTTTCCCACCGAGGTTAGGCCCCGAACATCGGCGCCCACACCCAAGTCCCAATGGCCCGAGCCTAGGTCCATAGAGTCCAACTTTGGGATCCTTGTGTCCATGCTCGAACCTGGTCGTTAGAGAAATGAACTAGTCTCGGCAAACATCAACCTAAGTGTTGGGGACTTGCACCTGTGTCCAAAACCTGAGCATAGGCACCGACACTGAGGTTTGATGCATAAGCATATGGGTCTCGACGAAACTAGGCTCGAGCATTGGGGTTTGGGTTCCAAGCCCGATTGCGACAAACTAACCCAAACTTAGGCGCTAAGTTCTAGGGCACGGGCATAGGGTTCTTCGAACTAATATCCATTAAAGATAAACGGTTTAAAGTTCTTTACAAATTTCGCTTGAAGCTTCGAACCTACCTTCAGGTACAAGTCCTTTATTTTTTTGGAACCTAAAATCTACTTATCGAAATCTGAAACCTTGAACCTATCCTATTATAAGTTCCAAGATCGTTGGTTCTAGCTTCTAACGGGTTTTTTTTTTTCATCTTTAGCTAATCAAACTTGGAAATTTTACGGTTTTCAATGCATCGATTACTTTTGTATTATAAAGAATCATTATTTTAAAAAAATAAAGTGTTTGAATATAAGAGCATTAAAAAAGTAATTGATGCTTCAATCGATGTCATGGCCTACGAAAATAAAATTTCTAGTCATAAAATGAAAGTTCAGAATAGTGGTTCTAGATTATCTACTTATCATCAAAGGTTATGGAATATCTCAGGATCGTGTGAAGATATAGATTAAGAAAATACAAAAACTTATTTTACGTTCTAAGTTTTAGGTTCCAAGTTCTACTAACCTAGAACTTAGAACTGACTCGTCGAAACATGTTCCTCAAATTTTGGAACGTAGAATATTTCCTACATACCTTGGAACTTGGAACTTACAAATTTTCATTGGTGTGGTTCCCAAGGTCTAGGTTCAATCTTAAAACCATGCTTATCCCTAATGCCAGTGCTTATGCCCAAGAGCGAGGTCCCAAGGCTAGGACCCCTAGTTCTCTAATTTCCCTACGCAAGTTAATAGCTCCCAAATTATGTATTTTTAGTCATTAGATGACGGAAAATATTTTTCAATTTATTTTAAAATTTCACTCAAGCACCAAAAGATATGATCGTTTTTCTAGAAAATATTTTTGTAGAAATGTTATATTTTTTGCGAAATAAACAAAACCTAAATTTAGGAAAACCTCCCCTTCCCCACCCATTACCGATGCAATCAATTGGTAATTCCTATCAAACTCCTTAGGTCGTCGTTGCCTCTGTCGCAATCGTCTAGAGTGCCGCTCAACTATCTCTCTCCCCTGCCCATTCCTCTCGTAACTATTACTATCTTCCTACTCACTTGGCCTCCGCCACCGTCGAGGTCTCGGCGGGCTAGGCATTGTGTCTTGTACCTAGAAGTTGACCCCGATAAGCTATGCCAAAGAGAAGGGAGGGGAGGGGGAAGGAGGAGGGGTTGTTTGTGAACGGTGTTGGCATGCTTGCAATGGTCGCCGTTTGCTACGGTAGCTGTAGGCGGAGCAACGGTTGTAGGAGCTATGAGGTTGGTGTTCGATGGACGGAGGTAAAGAAGAAAAAAGAAAAAAGAAATAAAAATTTGAAATTTTTAAAAGAGAAAGAAAATAAAATAAAAGAAAGAAAAGAATAATATTAAAAAGTAGTGTACGGGAGAAGAACATGCTTGGTCCAGGTAAAAAAAAGAGGAGGGGAAAGAGGAGATATAACCTCCTCCACTTTTGAATGTTTCCTTTTCCCTGTCGATGGAAAATCGTCTTTTTTTTATTAGTTTATATTTTTTGAATTAAGTGCTGGAAAATTCAGAATTTTCTTTTGAAAATTATTTTTCATAAAATAAATGAAGCCTAAGATGCTTTCTTGAGATAGGAAAAGAAAAGGAATTGTCTATAAAATCGTGTGCCGGTTCGGAAAAGGAAAAGGAAAATAAAATCTATGTCTAATCATGTGATGGAGTGTATCCAATGAGCTAGAAGGATTCTAGATTCTTTTTGTCAAATTTCCTAAATCTAGTCGAGTCGTGGATGCTCCTACGTCTCGATGACACTATGTCACCCAATATTCACATATTGTTCATTTCTATGAGGAAGGGATTCGATCCCTCTTTCTCTCACGTGATATTAATGATTGTAAAATTTCCTCTAGGCGATCAGGCCTTTACCCTTATGTCTTTAGATTATGAAAAATAAGTCGGGAAATGGACACACCGTGAAAAGATAGATCTTACCTGATAGTCAAGTGAATTGATTTAGCAAGATCCATCAAGAGAAATGACAGCAAAATCTTTAAATATTTCATACAAAAGCAATCAAGTCCTAATGATACGTTCCCAAAGTAGGTGTCCGACTACTGATCCGGGCCGTGCTGGCCCTGGGGTTGCAAAAATCGAGCAAGAGGACCGACAGGGATGTTGATCAATGATCAGCGGTAGCTAAGCAAAGGTGCATTTAAGGGGGGGGATGGCGATAAGATCGGGAAAAAAAGGAAAGCGATGGGAAGAGCCTTTTCCTGCGTCAAACGCAAAGACGACGATGGTGGGGACGGATGGAGGTCGGCAACCGGGCCGGGCCGGGCCGGGAGGGACGGACAGAAGAGTCTTTTCCCGCTTTCGATTCGCTGCCAGTTGTCCGAAACGAGAAGCAAACGTTTTCCTCCGCTAATGTTGGGGGAGGAGGAAGGCGCGACGAATCACGTTACGAGAGTTTTTCGACTCTTCTAAAGTTGGGAAGACTGCCGTTGACATTTTATGATACATGCACTCGAGTGCTGGCTTCAGCCGACTTATGCATCTCTTTTATCCTTTTGAGAGAGAGAGAGAGAGAGGACCCGGTTTACCAGGGGCGGTGTTAGCCCTTCTTCATCCTTAGGATTAAAGTCAAAATCATTTTTCCTTTTAAATTGTTCGTTTTCAATGATTACATTTTTCTTTCTCCTCAAAAGTTTAAGCAGTGCCACTGGTCGATAATGTATTTAGTGGTGATCTGTTTCTGATTCGGTCCGATCCCACCTAGGAATCGGGAATGAGTAGGAGGATCAATTCTCAATTTTTGGGACCGGGGATTGGACTAACAATCCTAGGATTGGGAACCGACCGGGCCGGTCCAATGGAACCAGTTGTTTAGCCGAAAAAAAGTTAAAAAATACTAGAATTGTTACTATTTTAGAGTATATTACTAATTTCAAGATATAAAAAAATATTTTTTCAAAAAGAGTCTTTTGATTCCCTTTTGAAACTAGGAATTGGATTGAAAATTATCAATTCCATCATAATGGAATTAAGAACCGGACCAACATCCTTGAGAACCGGACCAAATTGAAAATCGGCCGATCTGGACCCTGGTCCAATGGATTTGGTCATTTAGCCAAAAAAAATTAAAAATTTCAAAAAAACACTAAAATTGTTACTATTTTAGGATTTAGTAATATTTTTAAGATATAAAATACTATTTAAAAAAAAAGAGAGTCAATCCGGTTGGTTTGGTCCAATATGCTCACCCCTAAATGCACTTATGTAAATAGTTCTAAGATTATAGCTAAATTACCTAAAAGCTTAAATTGTTAAATGAATGTGTGATATATTATTTAATTACTCTAACAAATGGTTCTTGAATTTTGAATCAATGTGCAATGTCGTCCATAAGGTTTTAATTTGTTTAACATGGTCGCTGAAATTTTGCTATATGTTCAACATAATTTCGAATTATATGAAGATATTTGATGTTGTCCATAACTTGAATAGATGGAATGATAGTACAAGATATTTTCATATACTTTTTAGAGTAGATCAAATATTTATCAAAAGTTGAGAGACGACATTACGCATTAAGTTAAAATTTAAAAATCATTTGAATAATTATATTAATATATTTTAATAACTAGGTTGATATCTCGCATGATTTTTAATGCCCGAATTAGTGGGTCATGTCATTATCTGGGTCACATCATAATTGCTTGTCATATAGAAATGACGAGCGATGAGCATACTCGTTTGACTTATAAGATCCTAACTCTAAATCACATAAAGTTTGACAAATGCCGAGATTATCACATCTCCCCTTTTTTCTTCGTTTGCATTTCTGCGGCAACATTTTTTTTTCCTGACAGGTGTGTCGGGGGTGCATTCGTTTAGGAGTTCAGTGAAAGTTTAAATGACCATCAGGGTAAATTTTGCCCCGAGAGATTGCGAGACGATCGTGGAATGGGCCATGTCGTACTTAATCCATCGTCACGGGCACGAATCAAAAGCCCTCGGATTAAAAAAAGGTACTTTCACAAGCTCTCCATACCTTAGGGTTTTGTTGATGAGCGCCCCAAGACATTAATTTAGTCTCAAAAAGACCCAAAAAGGCGGCGTTTTTTGAGACCCTTCGGGGAATCGATGGATACCCAAAATTTAAAAAAGAAGGAAGTTTACATCAACCAAATAATTTTTGTTTTCCTCGAAAGCATTTTTTAAATGAGGCTTAGCAAGGATACTAGTCTTTGTTAATTAGAGTATCAAGCGGTGCTTAAGGTGGTGGTGGTGGTGGACTCGCGGCACGAAAAAGATAACGCCAGCCCGATCATCCCGCCTTTTCATGATCAGCTCGCGACCAATCACGGCCTCTAAACGTGACCGCAAAGCAGTAGCATTTAGCGGAGAGCGGATCCAACGCTGTGCTCGATCGATTTGTTCGGTGATGTGAATTAATTTAATTAATCACCTCTTTTTTCTTTTTCTTTTTAATTAATGAAATCCGCAGTCGCGTGATGTAGTTGCTTGCTTGGTTGCTTGCCCCGCCTTTCGTCTCGGTGGGGTGGGGGCTGCCGTTTCGGGTGAAACAGCGTCGTTTTCTGGTTTCCGTGGGACCGCACCCAAGGACCCGGGGAGAAAGAAACGACCCGTCGTTGGCGGGGGGGCGCGCTGTGCTTCGGACGTTGAAATCGGAGATTACCTTCGGGAGAGGGCGTGTACCAATCGTCGGTCGCGACCGTGATTGAAACATCCCGTGTCTCTCTTAGTTAGATGGTTTCGGATCGTCTATCGTCGTTTTAGTAAAAGGAAAGAAAAAGATGCGGAAGGCGGAGTAGATTGACTCGATCCAGACCCGCTCCTTTCGATCCGTTTTCTCGGTAGATCGCTCTCGGTCTCGTGCTCGTGCCCTATTGTTAGGGGTTTAGATGGGTCCGTCGACGGGATGGGATGTCTCGTTTTCGGGCCCCCTACATACACGCCGGTTTGACTCTGTCGACAATATTGAATCCAAAGCGCCGTCACCTTCGTTTGTAAAGTGACGGGAGACAACATTTCAACACCCCTCACGTGCGGATTGGATCTATGAGCGGCTTGTGAAATTTTGACCATTGCATGCAAGCTGGATCTATGAATGGCTCGTGAAATTTTAACCATCATGTATAAGTTGGATTTACAAGCGGCTCGAATATATGGTGGCTTGTGAAATTTTGACCATGGCACATGGAATTTGACAAATGGAGGGTAGACACACTTTGGCGAAAATGTTAACCTTGCTTTGATATTATATTAGAAAGTTCAACCAAAAACCTTAAGTAGAGAAATCAGAGATGTCCGGATGGAGGGATATCACATAAATATTGTGAGATTTTGGTAATATCACTGTAAATTATTTTAAAAGCTTAAATTATTAGAGAAATGTATGGTTGGAAATATTCGAACTCATGACTTTTAATGCTAATACCATTCCATGTCTTTGCCGACAATTCAAAAAGCTTAAATTATTAGATGAATACGTAATTTTTTTACCTAATACTAGGCAAGAAATTTAAATGGAGAAGCAAATGAAGCATGAAAAAATTCGAATTCAAGATTTACAGCTTTAATATCATATAAGATTTTATAAGACTACCGTTAACTGTTCTAAAATTTTAGATTTTTAGATAAATGCGTGAGTTTAACATCTATTATCGAGTGATGTTGGATAATATTTCAACAGTCATGTTAGAGAGCACTGATAATTGCTCGGAAGGGGGGGTTGTTTTGGTGGAAGTCAAAGACGAGATGATCGACTTAGCTGGAAAAAAAATCGCTAATTATGGAACCATTCGCCGAAAGAGAAGGTGGGTTTTATCTTACCTACCAACCGGATCTTGCCCCAAAAGCCAAAATGCTCAAAGTTACTTTGGCATTTGATTATGCTTAATGGATGCCGATACGGAAATATCTATTGATCCACGATGAGTACCGCACATCTATTTATAAGCGTGCCAAACTTTTGGGAATTATGAAAGCTAAGCAACCTACTAATATAGGCATAGATGGGGTTTGTAATTAGACGGCGTGCTCACGCTAAGTGCTCGAGGAAATAATATTTTCAGGCTCGATTTCAGATTCTCTTTCGAGAAAAAGAAGGTATCCGTCGAACTTTTTGTAAGTTTCAAAAGTCTTTTAAGCATTTTGATATTGAACACTAAGGATGCGCATGATAACTATTTTATTTCTCTGTTTCTCTAGTTTTCTGTTTTCAGGAATGAGCTTGGAATAAAAATTCGTTTTGTAATGTAATTTCGATTCTCTATTTTTGAAACAAATTTTTACTTCAGAAATAATTTTTGAATAGAAATAAGAAATAATTTTTTTTTACTTTTCTATTTCAAAAACAAAAGTAAAAAATAAAAAAAATTTCTCATCATTTGCTCTAGTTATTAGCCTGTTGCTCACTCGTCACCGCTTGTTGCCGCCAATTGTCGGTTGTTGGTTGCCGCCACCTGCCGTTTGCCACCACTGCCTCCCACCATTGTTCAGGAATGAGAAATTTTGTGTGGTCATTAAACGCATACATTTGCTTATAAACTTATCCAGGGGAATAGAAATAGGAAAACAGTTCTATTTTTGCTTAGAAATTGATTTCTGAAATAGAACGGTTATCATTTATGCCCTAATTAAATCCGCAATACTCCCGAGTATTAAAAACATCGAAAAGAAAAAGAGAAGAGGAAAAAGTAAAGGAGAAAGATACCCAAGACAAACAGGGCCATCCATATTCACCCGACCCAAATAGACAAGAGATAGGAGCATATGTAGTCCGGTTCGATTTATTAGGATCTCCTTAGGGCATCTAATATGAATTTAATCAGAGATGCGCACGAGTAATTGTGCTTTCAATCGTCATCTTTTGCGGCGCATCCCAAGAAAGGCGGACGACCGCCTACATAACACGGGGGGAATCGGATTCCAAAACCATCCCAAAACATGGGGACTCCATAAAAGTGGATTAGGCCTGGAATTGCAAAAGTACTAGGAGCTGCCTCCCAAGTTTCCCCCTTTTCTCCCCAGTGGCAAAAAAGGTGGAAAGGTTTTTGAGTCTTGATGTGGAAGTGCTGGTCAATCCCCCTTTCTAGAACTTCTAATGAAGATCTTTTTTTTCCCAATCTAACTAGGATTTGACACTATTACATGTATTTAAGAAGATGGTGGAGAGGGATATTTATGGCGATTGAGATGGGTGAAAGAAAAAGATTGGTAAATCAGTCGGCACACAACAACTATAGGAGTGAATGCAACTAGCACAGCAGATAACTAGTATTTGTAATGGAATTAGAAGGCAAGGTGCCAAACGGATGATCTAATCATTTTGTTTCTGGGAACAATTTCTACTTAGAGATAATTTTTTTATGATTTAGTTCCTGGATGGGTTTTTTGAGCATTCGTATGCATTTGGTAATTACATAAAATTTCTATTCTCACAATAGAAAAAAAAGGAATGTGTTTGATACAACCCTCAAATTTTTTTGAAGATGAAGAATTTCCTTTACTTTTTTAATTGTTTTATGGATTTTTCTTTTTCTTTTTTCTTTTCTTCTTCTCTATCTAATCGTCGGCCATCATTGAGCCCGATGACCGGCTTGAGGAGAAAGAAGAAGAAAAGAAAAGAAAAAAGGAAAATAACTTGATTCTAGAATTGTTCATAGGAACAAAACAGTAACATATTTCTACTTCTTGATCATGTTTCTAATTTGTTCTCAATATAGAAAAATTAGCCAACGTTACGAAACAAATTTCTGTTTGTTTTTTATTCCAGGGAATAAAAGAATATAAATAACCAATAAGAGCACGTTTGGTAATTATTCTATTCCCATCAATAATTTTTGTTCAAAAATAATTTTTCTGTTCGTCTTATACGAGTTTATGAACATTTGAAAATATTTGGTAACTACCCAAAATTTTTATTTCAAAAATAGAAATGGAAGTGACTTAGAATTTCTTTTAATTTTTAATAATTTTATTATATTTTTCTTTTTTTTTTTTGCTCTTTTTTCCTTTTCCTTCCCTTATTGCCGGCAACCAAAAACGAGGAAGAAAAGGAAGAAAAGCAAAGAGAGAAAACAATGATTTGAGCTTGATGCTGGAGTTATTTCCGAGAACAAATAAGTAACTTTTTATTATTATTTTGTTACAAATCTATTCTTAGAAATAATTTGTTCGACAGTCTATCAAATAGATCCTAATTGGCCAATTACCAAACAAACATTACATGATTCGTTCGATGGGGCCCATGCTTTCGGTCTTTGATTTGGTCGGCCCCGATTTGGTGACTAATACCCATAAAAAACATGCTCTGTGCAATCAAAGTTTAAGTTGGCCACGATGGTCAAGATCAATTTTTGGTTTTGGAGCCACAAATTGGTCGCGCAAATATGTGGATCAAATCAAGCCAGCAGCTCAAGGTGGTGGTGGTTGTTTGGCAAGTGAGGATAACCTAACTCCCCTCTTCCTGTTTCCAAACTTCCAAACCACTTTGGATTAGATTATATAGAGAGACCGGCAACATCATCTTTTCAATACGGTCTCCGTCGCGACCCAAGGAGCGCTAAAGGTTAGGCAAACCAACACCTACTCGCTCAAAAGTTCTATCCATATCTCGTGTCATTTTCATTTGATACCGATCGATTTGAAAGCATAGACAATTTGGACTGTCGAGTGTGATCAATGTGCCTTTAATGACAAGTAAGCTAGAAAGTCATGTGGGATAGCATGCTGACATTCTTTATGGAGCAAACTAAAGTTTGCACACGGCATGTGGTCATTTAGGTAAATGAGGAGCGTGCGTTTTGATCATGTATCAGTAGTTTCGAGTGAATGAATATTCTAAGATAGGATGAAACAAGTTGAATCTAATTAATTCAACTTGTAAGATCTTGATACAATTAGAAAATTACAAAAATGAAAACATTCATTATGAAACAACAAAGAGCGATTAATTGAGTTTGACAACAGGTTTTCCATCAAGCCTCACAAGGAGCCCTAGGAACTATGAATAGTTGTTTGGACAGCATTTACGTACTATCGGTACTAATATTAGTCTGTTGTATGTCAACGCTCTCAAATGTGGTAGCGTAAAAGGCGACACGCCTTTCATAAATATTTGAAAATATGATATCACGTACAAATGTGATGCCCTATACCATAGGAAAGCCCCTCGGTGCATCAGACCTTGAGAAATCCGACAAGCAATAATCTCATTTGGTCAAAATGCAATCAATGTAAGCCTCCCCTTGACTGCTACGGTTTCAATTCAAAATCTACCAATGCCCATCCACTCGATATTCGATAGAGACATACTTTAAGGATCATTCTGAGACTTCTCCAAACTTTGAAAGATTGTACGGATCTTGTTATAAAACTCCCGTTGATAGATAAATCAATACCTCAGGAGCGCTAGTAATTTTTGTTGGCCTGTCATAATCATATCTGTAATTCGTGCAGGCCCAAAACACTTTTTTTTCTTTTTTGGTCGAAGGGGGGGGCCTAAAACACCTCAATTTTGATATCACACAATAAATAATTGAATTAAGATGAGAACCCATTAATTCACGTCGACATATAAAGTCGAACGTGTCGTGTTGCTTCGTATGTATCCAAGTTTTCTCTCTGTAGTTCGTGTTTTACCTCGTGCCAGTATTGTTCGGCATCGCCGGCCCTAGTCGAGAAGTTTGGTTTGCCAATGTTTTCACTTAGTAACCCTGTCCAAATCCACCATACAAAAACACAAGAACCAGTAAAGCCCAAACGACATGGGCCCAGTTGTCCGATCCCGGGCCTCATGAAAGCTCGAAGGCCCATGCAGTTTTTAGAAAAATCATGTTGCAACGGTGGGCCTTCTTGTGATTGTGTCGGTCATTTACATCAACTGATCACGAATTGAGAATTTGGACGGGATTCGGAACCCATCCGCCGGAATTTTTTGGTTCAAGGCGCTACGAACAGATCACCGGCCGCCCATCACGGACTAAACTAAAATTTCCTCAGGTCAAAGATGGATTAGGAAACCGGACCCTTGACCTCTAGGTTGTAAATAAAGCGTTTAACTTTGGATCAATCAATTGATTGTTACATCGACATTGAAGAAAATGTTAATTTTCACCGACTGATATAAAGACCTATTTTGTCGAAGTCGTGTTTTACCAAGCAGGACATGATGGGTAATTTTGAGATGGAGACAATTCGTGACGGTGAGAACTAAAGTGGATAAATTTCGTAACATGTCGGGCATTTACCGACATGGATAACATGTAATTGAATGTTTGGCGATCGAGAGAGGGCATGCGAAGAGCCGAACTCGTCCCAAGGTCGACAGTAAAGTCCCTACCATGGCTACCGTCACGTCAATTCGCTTTTCGCCAAATCTTCCCTTAAACAGGCTAAAATTACCAAAGCACCACTCAATCGGGTGCCCCAAAAACCCATTAGGAGCCCCGATTCTACCCCTCCGCTCTCCTCCGCAGCAGCCCGAAAAGACCCGACAAACAGCATTCGGACATCCGAGCCAGACTCGACCTGCATCATCATCATCGTCGTCCTCCTCGTCATTTGATTCATCTCGCGGCACTTGCGGAAGGACAAGGAAAAATCTCTTCTGCAAGAGTCTCTCGCCTCTCCCTGCTTCGTCTCCGGCGAATCGCTCGTTTCCAGCTCAAGGAATTGTGATCGGTGAGTTCCCGAGAACACTGAATACCTCTTTGCTCATGTGCTTGTTCGAGTGCGCTCGTTCTGCTCGCAGTTCTGGTACGGTCCTTGCGGGTGTTGCGGAGGAGAAAATCGATTTGATGGGTGCTTTCGGCTGTTTCTGGGATGCCCGAAAAGTCCTTCGTGTTCTTGAATTGGGTGCTTTCAGCCGTTTCTGGAATGCGGAAAGCCTTTCGTGTTCCTGAATTGGGTGCATTCGCGGTAGAAATTTCATTGTGCGCTTCTGATGTCTGTGCTGTGTTATATAGCGAGCTCGTCGTTGTAAGGAGCGTGAGTTCTTGATGACACGGTTTGATTGGGCTCGTTGGTAGTGTTGTTGGGGAGCGCAATTTCTTGATAATCGACTTTGAAAGTTTTGATTGGGCTCGTTGGTGTATGCTAAGGATATAGGTCTGTCCGTTAAATTTTTGCTCAAGAGGGAAATTCGGTACGCTCTGAGCGAAACCTAGGTGGGTCGAGCATCTACATGATGTTAGTATCGGGTGAATGAACTTGTAATCCTTCCATCTATAGACGTCAACCAAATGAATCTTGTAGATTTCTTTCTCTTGCAATCCTAGGGTTGGTCACATGTAAAAAGATGAGAGATAAAGAGTTTTTCGCCTGATCGGTGAAGGTTGGCAACGCAAGAACTATTACCAGGTTCATTCAGAATTCGAGCTTAGACGGCTTGCTTTTGTTAGTGAGGAATGACAGGCCCAATAAAATAGCACATCATATCATTAATGATACCGCATTCCTCTTGTTGCTAAATGCACATGAAACAGGCAATGGCAATGGCTGTGTGAACTCAATGACTTAAGATGTTAATTTTGAACATTCTGAGGTTAAGATGTTCTTCTCCATTTGGGAAATGTCCCATATTCTCTGGATGTTTAGGTTGGAACCATCATCACTGCGTGTTAACAGCTCCATCCAACGTGGACAGGGTAAATCTGCTGTTGTTTTAGATTTAGGAGTTGAATGTGATAGACAGTCGGTGGAACCCAGGGCACTTGTTAATCATACCTAATGAAAGAATATTTTCGTTTTTAATGCACTGATTGTGCATAGTACAAGAAAATTAGTACTTGGGAAGCAACGATATTTTTTTATTGGGATATTTAACAAAATCCATTTTGGAATTGGGAACTTGCTGTTAGACAATTCACACAAACCAGTGATAGGATATCTTCCACTTATCATTCGGTTATTTCATCATGCAAGCATTTATTCACAACTTTAGCTATTAATATTGGAGGTGAGGCTTGAAGTACCTTGAGTTATTGTTAGAATCAATGGAAGCTTCCTAGTGTAATGAGAACTTTTTGTAACTGGAAGAGCGTCTTTATAAGGAGGAAGCTAAGGAGTTCTCTTCAAAGTGATGCTAATCAAAAGAAAATTGGTGAAGTTGCTCTGCAATGAGAGCAGATATCTGATGAGCTGATACCATTGAAGTATTACCCTATGATAAGGATGAAAAAAAATGCAGAGCCCTTCTCATTGTTGTACTCCAAACTGTGAGCTTGTGGGCTTGAGTGAATGTAAGGCTGTCTCCTTATGGTATCGTTTACTAATGCCAACTTAATACTTTGTGGACCATGATTGATCTCAAATCTTTAATTTCTTTATGGACTGAGATATCCTAATAAACTACCAGGAAGAAGGTTGTGGTTCCTTTTGTCTACAGTTTAAAGCATTTTGTAATTTCTTGCTATTACATTCATATAAACTGGTTATTGATTTTCAACTTCTTCCCTATTTTAGAAGATTGATTTGGTTTGCCAGTAGTTTTACATGTGTTAGGTTTATTCTCCTGACTTTATGCCTAATGATTGAAGCTGGATATCTTGATGAGTGAGGGCAACATTTTTATCGTCAAATACTAGTCATAAAGCACACAGCTACATGCATGCTAGTGAAAGGGAAGAGAGAATTTGTTGGTTTCTGTGTGAATGGAGAGAGAGGGTGTTGGGTTTTGCATGAATGGATTAGAAAAAAGTGGAGATTGGAGATAATGGGAGAGTGGCAAGGATTGTTTATTTATTTATTTTTGATAGCTATCAATGAATATGCTCTACCAAACAACCGAGTTCTTTCTCCAGGGTAGTTGATATATTTGATGTATAAAATCCATTGAGGAATTTTTTTTGGTCAGCAGTATTAGACAAGAAGATATAAGATCTCTGTCCTATTCAACCATAGATAGCTTTCGGCAGTCATTTGCTCATTTAACAGTTGCACATTGTGCTTTGTGCATAATCTCAATTGTGTTGAAGGAAGAAGTGTTTTTTCTTTTTTCCGCAGTGGACAGATACAAGTGTTGAGAAAGAGCATTGCATGACGAATTCTCTCTCTTGGAAGGTCCAACAGTTTCTGGAGATTGTCTGAGAAGTTAGAGACTGAATGCAGTTATTGAGTAGAGTATGGTAGACTTGAATGTGTAAAGAGGATTTTAAGTATCAGGGATGTGGAGATGGAATCTGATAAAATCACAGCCAGTACAATTGCAGAACCTCGTGATGACATGGAATTTGAGTCACATGAAGATGCATATGCTTTCTATAAAGAGTATGCACGAGCTGCAGGTTTTGGTACTGCCAAATTAAGTAGTCGCCGGTCTAGAGCATCAAAAGAATTTATTGATGCCAAGTTTTCGTGCATACGATATGGGACTAAGCAGCAGTCAGATGATGCCATTAACCCAAGACCTTCACCTAAAATAGGTTGTAAGGCAAGCATGCATGTGAAGAGAAGGCAGAATGGCAAATGGTTTGTTTATAGTTTTGTGAAGGAGCATAATCATGAGCTTTTACCTGCCCAAGTGCATTTTTTCCGGAGCCACAGAGATGCTGATCTAGTGAAGAATGATGTCCGCATGCGAAAACGGAAAAATCTATCTTCTATGTCCAAAATGTTCAGTTCATACCAAAATTTTGATAACTTAGATAACTACTTGAGAAACCCACACGATAAAGGGAGGAGCTTGGTTTTGGAGGCTGGTGATGCTCAACTGCTGCTTGAATTTTTTATGCACATGCAGGAACAGAACCCAAAATTTTTCTATGCAATCGATCTGAACGAAGAGCATAAACTGAGAAATGTTTTTTGGGTTGATGCCAAAGGCATAGAAGATTATTCCAAGTTCGGGGACGTAGTTTCTTTTGATACTACCTATTTTGCAAATAAGTATAAAATGCCCCTGGTACTTTTTATTGGAGTGAACCATCATGGTCAACCCACGTTGTTTGGTTCTGCATTGATTGCGGATGATACTGTTTATACATTTGCTTGGTTGATGCAAACATGGTTAGTGGCAATGGGAGAACATGCGCCGCGGGTGATACTTACTGATCAAAACAATGCCTTGAAATTGGCTTCTGCAGCTGTCTTTCCACATACTCGTCACTGTTTTTGTCTATGGCATATATTAGACAGAATTCCTAGAGAGCTTGATTACTTAGGTGTTTGGCAAGACACGTTTGTGGCAAAATTTAACAAATGTACTTTTGGATCATGGAGTGAAGCACAATTTGAGAAGAGATGGTGGAAATTACTTGACAGGTTTAACATTAGAGAGGTCGAATGGGTCCAACAGTTGTATGAGGACCGCATGCAATGGGCACCTACTTTCATGAGAGATATATCTTTTGCTGGGCTGTTTGCTTTTTCGCGTGCTGAAAGTCTGAACTCCTGGTTTGACAAATATGTGAATGGGGAAACTTCATTACGAGAATTCATTGAAAAATACAAGGTTATTCTTGAAGATAGGTATGAGGAGGAAGCAAAAGCTGATTTTGATGCATGGCATGAGGCGCCTGAGTTGAAGTCTCCTTCACCTTTTGAGAAGCAAATGTCATTAGTTTATACTCATGAAATCTTTAGAAAATTTCAGATTGAGGTCTTGGGGGCGGCTGCTTGTCATCTGAAGAAAGAAAGTGAAGATGAGAGAGCGACAATATATAATGTTAAAGAATTCGGAGATGATCGGAATTATGTTGTGGAATGGAATGAGTCGAAATCAAGTATATATTGTTCATGTCATTCATTTGAATACAAAGGGTACCTGTGCAGGCATGCTATGATTGTTCTCCAAATGTCTGGTGTTTTTAGCATTCCGTCGAGATATATTCTGCAGCGCTGGACTAATGCTGCTCTAAGCAGGCATCCCATCGGTGAAAAATCAGAGGACATGCAGTCCAAAGTGCGTCGTTACAATGATTTGTGTCGACGAGCTATAATATTGGGTGAAGAAGGGTCTCTTTCTCAAGAGAGTTATGATATTGCATTATGTGCTATCATGGCAGCTCTTAAGCAATGTGCAAGTGTAAATACTCCAGCTGAGACTGAAGCACGTCCTAATAACTCAACAGTCCATGCAATCTGCAATGCTGAAGAAGAGAACCAATGCAGTTCATCCAAAGAGCAGGTACCTGATCCTAAAGCCAGCAACAGAAGTAAGAATACAAGCAGAAAAGGAAAGGTTAGTGATTCGATTTCTGTACAATTGTTTAGTAGTCATTTGCGTGATGAGTATGTGTGGACAGCATACATTCAATCAAACCTGCCCATGCTTATTCATCTGTCTAACTGTAAATCACGTCCCCATTGGATTCTTCAATCGTTTGTGATTTCAGAAATGGCTTTCTGATGTTACAGATAATGGAGCCTGATCTTCTTGGAGCCATGGCGCAAGATGGTCTTCATCAAATGGTTAGTCGCTCTTTTCTTTAGGCTATCACTAAAAATGTTGCGGGCTTTCTCTTGTAAAGTTACTCTGAACAGGAATGTAGCTCGATCTAGCGAGCTCACTTTGTAAGATTTTTGCTGGTGATTTTAATTCCTTTTACACCGACATATGCGAGCTTTAATATTCTAAAAGCTCTCGACTGTGATCAATGTTAAGATGCCATGCTGATACTAGGTCAAATGATGGGCTAATCAAGATGATAGGCATGGTATTTTAGGGCTGCAGTGTTGTACAGATTGTGTTGTTCTTGGTGTTAGATATTGCTGCAAGTGCATTTGTTTGATAAGGCTGATATCAAGTGGCAGCCTGCTAGGCTAACGAGGGGGCATGCACTTCCCAATCGATAAATACATACATGATTAATTTTTTCTTGTGTGTTGCAGGAACTTCCCCAGGTGAGAGCGGCGCACTTACACGGCATGATGCCGATGCAATTGCATAATCTGGTGCCTACAATGTTTCATAATGTTCCACCTACGCAGTTCCAAAATGTAGCTTCAATGCAGTTGCACGACAATCATTTGCCTTGACGGCTCAATGTTTTGCCGTGCTTTGTAAATTTTTGGAAATGTAGGAAAGGGCCCTTTTCCTTTTGCCTTTTGCCTCCTTGTTATCTGTTCAGATAAGTTAAATAATTCATTCTTTGTTGCCCTCATTTAATTGTGTATTTTTCTTTCAGTCTTCTGCTTCTGCATTTCATCTGTGTCATGGGGATAGCTCAGGGGCACACTGGGGGATTGATGGAGCTCGTAAATTAGTAATGAACTGTCAAATGTACTCCCAAATGAGATGAAAACTAAAAAATATAAGGTGTTAAACTTCTCTACTTTCCAACGTCTATTTGAATCTGTGGCATTGGAATAGTTTATAGGAAATCATCAGCATAACATTTCCTGTAGTTACTGTAAAAGAGATTACATGACACCTTGAAATCTTCCAGTTGATTATGCCCACAATATTGTTATGCGGGTTAACACGGGTCGGTGACCGACCTCATCATATCTTCAACAAGAACGAGGCCTAGTTTGACTAATGGCCATGGCTTTGTCTTGGCCACATGATGAATGGCCATGTTCGATGCCATGTTTTGTGCACGGCCCCGTGAACTCCCCCGACATTTCCTGCCGACATTGTCTTACATCCAGAATTTCGGTTGTTGATTCAACCAGTAAGCACCTGAACTAGTTGGAGCTGCAAAATCCTTCAAACTAGTTTATACAGCCGTTTCCATGATCCAGACTTCGCCATCCGAGTTTTAGTCCCTCTGTTTCAGTGAGCAACGATTGTTGCTTGGTCCAGTCATCTTTCGACTCGGCATTGGAATGGGGACTCGGCTTCGCTACTCAGTTCTTGAGTGGCCATCTCGCCTTTTGCTCAGTCTAGGGAAGAAGGATGTTCACACTTGTTACTATTTGTCCCGGTTGAGTTTATCATGGATAATTGCCGATACATCCTATGACGGAGAACGTGCACAATGGTGGAACCGAAGTCTAGTTGCGTGGAAGAATTATGCCAAGGGTGAATTCAACAGAATGGATCTGCCCTGCCGGGCACTGTCAACATCGTCATTCTCCAGTGTGATTTTCTCAGGACCAGGCCATCAAAATTCCTGCTAATAGATAAATGCTGAGTTGTAATCAAGTTTCATCATTTCAAGAACCTTGGATAAGTCTTGTATCTAACACATATCCCGTCATGTCGCCGCTCGCTCACATATATGTTGCTGTCGACATTTATGATTGGTAGAATGCCGGAAAATGAAAGTTAATGTTGATAAAAACGAAAATCCCGATTCCCAAGCGACAGCGAGATTACTGCAACTATATAGTTTTATATATCCAGCTGGGTCATCAGATTTCTCTGCGAAATCCGAGGAAAAAATGAAACTTTGTCAGCTTGCTCCACACCCGAGGTGGGTCTTTCCCGGTTTCTTTAACCATTTCCATGGAGGGGATCCAGGAGAAGATAAGGAAATCATTCAAAGCAACAACCTTGCCTCAGATCATGGCAAATAGATGGGTTCCAACTTCAGCATACGCCTCATTTTTCTCTGCAACTCGTTGGATATTTCTTCTCATTACCTGACAAAAAATAGAAGATGGAGTGTCCTCGAAGGCAATGCAATCCCCAAGACTGGTGTCTCTCCCGCACTACTCCCGCATCCGATGTTCCAACTCTCTCTCTCTCTCTCTCTCTCTGTGGGTCCGTCTTTAGCTTGCCAGCTTCCTTTGCCCTGAGTTTTTTCGCAAATGGGCAGTGACAATTATTGCGCCAGAGTGGAAAAATGATATGGTAAGAATATGTATTTTCACTACTAAACAGACATTCAGATTACCCAAATGGGACACAGCCACGGGTTTTCCGGTCTCCAGTTGCAGAACGTGCACGGTCCATTGGGACCTACGAGTACGAGCTCTTGCATTATTTCCTGAAAACACAGTTGTGGACCACTCGCTGCGTATACGTAAATCGTGCAAGGACAAATGCCGCCGACACAAAGAGATTGGCACTAGGAATCGTACACGTGATATCACAGAACCTCTGATCCAACGTCAAATCACAATTTTATATACCGATATATACATTGATCTCTGTATTCTTAATTTCTTATAAGTTCTTAATTACCCTAGTACTTTTCAATATGTGATCCGATCACACTTGCACTGTTCTGAGTTAAAATAGTCAGGAGACGCAGATAATATTTATATGTATATATTTATTTCAAGTCCTTATGTCCAAACGCCAATCTTCAGTTTGCACTCCTTCACTGGTGCTCGGACAGAAGAAGCTTAGCTAGAAAAACAAGAGAATCTAGTTGTAGAAAAGGATGAGTCTCCAAGTAATTTTTGTGACATCGTTGCTTCTTGGCCTCGCCGCCGCCTGCCCGCCGTCGGACCAGGCGGCGCTGCTCTCGTTCAGGGCGGCTCTCCACGAGCCCTACCTCGGCATCTTCAACTCCTGGACCGGCCCCGACTGCTGCCACAACTGGTACGGCGTCAGCTGCGACCCCGAGTCCCGCCGCGTCGCCGACATCAACCTCCGGGGTGAGTCGGAGGACCCCATCTTCGAGAGGGCCAAGCGGACCGGCTACATGACCGGCACGATATCTCCGGCGATCTGCCGGCTCGAGCACCTCTCCAGCCTCACCATCGCCGACTGGAAGGGCATCTCCGGCGAGATACCCGCCTGCCTTGCCTATCTGCCGTACCTTCGGATCCTGGACCTCATTGGGAACCGGCTGTCGGGCGAGATACCGGCGGACATCGGGAGGCTGAAGCGGCTGACGGTGCTCAACATGGCGGATAACATGATAACGGGTCGGATCCCCAGCTCCCTGACGGGCCTGTCGAGCTTGATGCACCTCGACTTGAGGAATAACCGGATCTCGGGTCCGCTGCCCCGAGATTTCGGAATGCTGAGGATGTTGAGCCGGGCACTCCTGAGCGGGAACCAAATAACCGGGCCGATCCCGGTATCCATATCCCAAATATACCGGCTAGCGGACCTCGACCTTTCGTCGAACCGTCTCTCGGGCCAAATCCCGCCCTCGCTCGGTAAAATGCCGGTCCTCGCCACGCTAAACCTCGATTACAACCAGCTCTCGGGGGCGATCCCGGCGAGCCTGATCAACTCGGCGGTGAGCAACTTGAACTTGAGCAGGAACGCCATCCAGGGCCTGATCCCGGACGTGTTCGGGCCCAGGTCCTACTTCACGGTGCTGGACCTTTCGTTCAACAACCTGCGGGGGCCGATCCCAAAGTCGATATCAGCCGCGACCTTCATCGGGCACATGGACTTGAGCCACAACCACCTGTGCGGGCGGATCCCGGCGGGCTCGCCGTTCGACCACCTCGAAGCCTCGTCGTTCCGGTACAACGACTGCCTCTGCGGGAAGCCACTAAAAGCTTGTTAGGTCAATTATGAGGATCTAAGTAGTATGATTTTGTGTTAAATTACGTTGTTAATGGGGGAAATGAAGATCTTCATGCACGTAAACGCTTTGCATGAGACTAATAACAGTGATGATGCTTTCAGCGGAGGTTGTCGTGTAACTCGTGGGAGCCACTGCAATTTGCTTGATAATGCAATGGACAACTCACGATGAAGTCACTTCGGACACGGACGTGTTTCGTACCGATGCGACCGCATGCGTTGGCTTTAAATTCGATGTCGGGTATCGCTGGTTTGTTAGTTTCGCGTTCGGATCTGTTCCATCCTTATGGCAAAGATCAGGGACTAAGAATTCGGGAAAGGCTTTTACCTTATTCGCAATAATTTGATTTTCGATGCACTTATCGTGATCAATATGAGGAAAATTAGTGAACTATAGAACCTGAAGTTTTGTTTATCGGATCGTTTAACAAGTGTGCCTGACTCGAATCGAATTGGCGTAGTCGCGGCTTAGGCTCAGATCGAGAAGGAAAGGAAGCAGATCGGAATGCCAAACAGAGTGGCCTTTTTGAGTTTCTGACCAGAAATTTGCAGATAAGCAAACAGAGGGCAATTAAATCAACCTTGCTTTCTTTTCATGTTGTATTAACTGCAGTTAGATCATTCTTATCTGAGAATCCAAACCAAGCATTCTTCTCTAATTCCGATGTACTTCTGTATGAACCATCTTTTCAAGACTGGATGTCAAAATAAACAGTGTACGATTCATCTCTCAAACTCATCAATGGCACCAAGAGGAAGTTCCTGTTTGCGCCCTTTGCCACAAAGCTCATAGGATGATAGGAGCTCACGCTGTCTCCCAGAGTAAAGCTGCTTGCTTCATTGAACTTACTGTCTGAGGAATCCGAAATGCACCCCAGCTTCACGCTGGAACCCTCGGCATAATTCAACCCCGTGTATATGTAGCAACCTTCCTGGCTTTCCGACTCTAAGGACACGGTGTTGGCCTTCCCGTCCAGTCCTGTGACTAGACGAAAGAGGGATGAGCTGCCCTCGCTTAATCCCTCGACTGCAAGGTCCTCATCTTTCCCTTTTTGCACTACCACCATTCCGGGAAGATCGAACGGTTCCAATGATGATCGATGTCTCGATCATGCCCCCTCGTGACCCGATTCCTAAAGCGGTGGGGTCTTTGGAGATGAGTCTCGAAGGTGGCATGAACAGCCGAATCAGTGCCTGGCTCAGTGAACTTCTCCATTGTGATGGATTGGTTCGTGTTGGTCAGAAAATAAGACGAGTTGCCTGATTCTTGCAAAAGAGAGAGCAACTGATAACTGTAAGAAGCCGGAATGGGAGTTATCCCATTAGATAGAAGAGCATCTGGGTTAGCTTTGATTTCCCAGTCTCCACTCGTCAGGCCCGCGAGAAGATAAGGTCCATAAAGTATCGCGTGAAGGGAAGCATACTCGGGTCGGTCGTCTGGACATAGTTTAATGCAAAATTTTCAGTTTCATATAAAAATACCTAAAGATATTGCTTGGGGAACGCTCCCGACTGCAGAAGCATATGCCCTGTAAGCAATGGAGAGCTCAGTACCTTTGATGGCCTCTGTCTGCAAACCGAGGGGAAACCGAAGGGTCGCCTTGTCACCGGAGCTCCATTTCCCCTTCACGTCGAGAAAATTACCTCCGCACCATCAAACCATATGTTGATAAAAATTGCCTCAAATTTTAGACTGTAGCAGCGAACAAATCGTATCAATTTTGCAAAACTTTTACATCTCCATTTAATCTCCATTTAGTAATTTCTCGAGTTGAAGCTTTAACTTGACCGATTAATAAAAGAAAAGACGAGTCGCAATTTCAAAAGGAAAATCCCATGTAGAGCAATCAAAAGTTAAATGCACCTGGAGTTGGTAGGTTTAAACTTTTTCCATTTAATTCTGCTTTTGCACCGGCTGAAGACACCCAACTCGGTATTCGGAAATTCAGGGTAGACAACGGTCCCGCTGCCTGAAATAAGTAGAAACAGAGGAGAAACAATATGACACCAAACACTGACAAAAGGACACCAGAATCCAAAATAGACTGATCTCGCGTGTGTTAATTGAATTAGATGTTTTCACACTAATTTCAGGAGAAGCTGCTATGCATGATTTAAGCAAGATTTAAATACCGTGTATTCAGTGTGGATAATTGATTTTATTGTCTCATAATACTCCTCTGGAAGTAAATTGGCTTCCGAAATGTGAATACAACCAATTAACTCCACACAGCTTAGTGAGCATAATGCATTCATTCTTTTATTTATCGACTTTCAGCATCATCAATATGTATATGGGAAATGAAAGGAGGTCGCAACTTTGTGGCCAATAGCCAAAGTGGCTGCTTCAAAGTAAAGAGTGGCGAAACAGATTTAAAGTCATTGCAACATATAAGCACAAGACACAGCAATTAAGTTGACTATATCTAAAGGAAAAGACAATGGAAAGGCTGGTAAAATTCTGCCTGCTTGTCATGCATTGGCCAGCAAGAAGTACCTCCGAGGAAAAAGTAATTGTTGCTCGAAGATAAGGATCCCCTGACGACAGAGGAGCAATTATCTGATTGATCACAGTCCCCCCTGCTTTCCAGTTGAGTGAACTCGATACATATTGAATTATGTAAAGACTGGGAACTTCTCCTTGCTCTTCAAAATATATAGAGTCTCCCAATTTGGAAAACGACTCAATTCCTACAAACACAAAGAAAGAAAAGGATTGTGTAATGGACAAACTCAACAATACAAAACATCGTGTTAAGCCTATAATACTTGTGAGTAGGAAAACTACACGGTAAAATGTGGCAATTCCTGAAAAAATGAACCAAAGAAAGTTGGGAAAACAATGTCAATAAAGAATGATATTCAACAAATCACGATATCCACAGAATCCATATTACTGAAAAAATGAGCACTCGAGGGGTATTCAATCTTAGACCTGTCCCATAGCAGCACCAGAAAGAGTCAAACTGAGTTCCCCATTTATGAAAGCTTCCGGCCTTGGACACCCCATGACCCAAAGGAAGCATGTAGATCATGATGCCGGGCTCAGTCCCTCTCTGAATACCTAGCACGCCATTTGTCAATGCTCGCTCGTAGTAATCTGCGTATGCAACTTCTTTCGTCCATCTAAACAAGTTGCGACTCACCTATAAACCAAGCTCAGCATATGTCAAAAGAGTTGGGTCAACTAAAGCACTTGCATAACTAAACAAATGGTGCCATCACTTGGGATGGATTAAAAGGATTAAGACAAACAATTAGACGTAATCTAAGTCTTATTTAATTAGCTTTGTGCTAATAGTAGAAATTAGACCATGACTTAGACGTATTGCAACTTCTGAAGTATGTCATAAAATACCGCATCAAATTTCCATTGCATGGTCTAGAGAGAACGTATATCTTGACTAAATCACTTCCCTACGAGACCTAGTGTTAATGAGTATTCAGATTACCTTTAGCATGTTATATGTGGTGCATGATTCCGCATTTTCTGTTTGGAGAGTGGTTGCTAAACGCTTTGGGTCCGTCCTGTCAGACCAATAGATAAAGAGGATTACTATGATGACATGCACAGGCACACACATACGTGTGTGCTATATATATATATAACTTGAATATAATTCTCCTTCAGAATTCAATCTATACCAGAATTCGTTGACTGAAGTGCCACCTGTAGCATAGCTATGAGAGGAGTTCACAATGTCCATGAAGAATGTCCCTATAGTCTAGTGTAAAAAGTTACCAAAAGCCATTAGACAAACATTGGAAACCTCAAAGAATGAGACGTATGACCTTTGAAAGTGTGAAAAAACATCTAGGTTAAACATGTAGTTATGTCACAAAGTAAATCTCAAAGAAAGCAGCTTTCTCAGAGAAAAAAAGAAGGCTACTGAGAGCTGGAAGACACAATATTCTTTACAGTTATTTTCATAAATATAAATTTCATTCCATGCTATCCTACAATTGGAAAATCAAAATACGTTACCTTGTACAGCGGGTCACCAGTAACTTCATAACGCATCTGTGCTCCAACAACAACTGGGATATGAGTATTGGCATGAAAACCAGATATGTCATCAGCCTGCAGGTCAAACAAGATAACCTTTGTGAAGCTTTTACATATTTTACTGAGCACGGAACCAAATTGTCAAAAGCATAGAAAAAAGAGAGTATCAAGATAGGAGACACTAAGAAGCAATACACAGAGACATGTGAAAGAGGTAACTTGGAAATACACGCATATATGTCCTCAAAATGACTTAAGTGTAATATAGCAATTCCTTGCAGGCTTGCACCATCGGTTACAAATCTGACTTAGGGGACTCAACCAACTTTAACTGTTCATCCCTGAACCTCGAAAAAAATTGGAGCACTTGAAAATATAATGCGTTCTCTGAAGATTCGGAGTAACATGATGAGAACACTAAAAAGACAAAGATGGTTTTTACCTGCACAGCAAGCAATCCTAGGAAGCAAGGTTTGTCAAAGAGATGAGCCAACAACAAATGCTTGGGATCATTCTGCAACAAAAAAGTAAAAGCACAAAGTTAGGTTCAGAATCTGCAATTTTCGAGATAGATGACGTGCTACAATACAATGAAAAGGGTTCGCTGAGCAAAACCTTGCTGATTTAAAAATATGCAGGAACCTCTCAATAAATGTTACCATTTGATAGCCATTTCCACTGTAAATGCAGAAAAAGAACATATCTCTACTCAAACCTCATTAGCTATTTAAAAAAAAAACTTCATTTCCTCCCAAAGAGATATTGAAAATCCAGATCATCAGGCAAGAAAGAGCATGACTTTCTCGGACAAATAAAGGCAACCGATATTGCAAACTCTGAGAAGGGCATTGGATTGACCTATGATTATCCAGTGTATCACCAGAGAAATTGTTCAATACAGCTCTGTCTCAAATCAATCAAGAGACAATAGCCCAGCTCAAGTTCACATGCAGTTACACAGAATAACTTGTGGTTCATATACCGTTATGCTGAATAACTGGTAAAGGACGTCATTCATGCCACCAGTCTCTTCATTGAGTGAGAGCCAGTGTCTTTCTATAGAGTAATTTCTGATCACGTTCTGCACACGATTGTAGAAGTAATCAGCCATCCATGTAACCATCTTCAAAGCTAGATTGTTGCCGGCAAGTGTATATTGATCCAGAAGACCCGCCATGATCTGTTGAAGTAGATACCCAAGATGTTACTTTCAAGCTTACCAGACTACAATCGAAACAGGGAGTGCTCCATTGAAAACCTCCAAACACTCGAGAAATGTACCTTGTGAATGGTGTAATATGGAGCCCAGACTGGTTTGATAGCCTCAAAGCGATCAAATTGCTCGGATGGGAAAGCCGAAAGATACCCCGTGCCCATTTTCTCTTGACAGACAGCTAGAGCAGTCACTAATGCAGACATTTTCTCTCCAATACTACCATTGTGAGTGCTTGCCCACATTTTTGCTGTCGCACTCAAATAATGCCCTTCAAAACAGGAAACAAGATACGCAAACAATAGTGACAGGAAGATCACGAACTACTTTCAACTTCATCATCATCCAATCTTGGATCCTAAGTAATTAATATAGGAGTCCAGTCCAGCAAATGCTTGATAACCACATGGTCCTAAAAACAACAAACTTCTCTAATTTTGCAATTCAGGAATAAACAACGCCACATCATGAGAATTTCTTATTTCAAGTAAGATCCTCTGACTAAATAGGGCTCTCTGGATTATATAATGCGAGACAAACCAGAGCAAACACCAAAATTTTAGTGATCCAATAAAATAGTCAAATAATATGCTACCTTCTCCACTTATTCGCCTGTTCCTTTTGAGACTAACACGAGAATCATCACCAAAAAAAATATAAAAAACATAATTGTTTCTAAGTGTATGACATAGAGATGGCATCCCGCCAAAACATACGTTAGCCAAGGAACAGGAACACTTCATGCCAGAGAGAGGAGATCATCAGTTCATGTCGTATGATGTGCTCCAGAACAAGCACATCACTAGACTATAGTGACACGATGACCAACCAGTTCAACGACAAATGGGAACAAAAATAGAAAACAAAAGAACTAAAGTGATTAGGAGCCAAACTAACCTACAAAGTGACCCCGAAGCTCGCAAGTCGGGTCCTCCCAACCACCATATGCCTTTCCCGGTGTCGGCAAACCCGCCGTTTTCCTAAAGCTCCACACCAAACTATCCACATCCAACAACAATAAGTATTCTAGGTTCGTCTGCTACGCCCGCCATTGAACTGAACTCGGATCCAAGCTCACATCGTGCAACGATACTTCCTTAAGGAAATCCCCTGGTGAATCGGACCCAGCAGAATTCTTCAATTTCCGGTATGTCATTACCCATTCAAATTCCTGTTCTTCTTTTAAGATCTTTCTTGGTAACAAGTTGGACCAAGCCGTCTCGTCCTTCAGAATCAAATGGTTGTGTGAGAACAGCTCCTCTCTCCATGACTCATTGTTTGATGCTAAGAGCTCGTATCTAAGAGTGTGTGATGAAAGCTGAGTAGGAACGTTGGTACACTCCTTACACAAAGCACCATTAATCAAAACGAGCAAGATTAACAACTGAAACAAACAAAAAGCCTTCATTCTTTTGGCACTGCGCTGGATTGTATTGTGCAAAATTAAGCTCTGAAGAACTAAGCACACAGAGCAGACACTCTGGTAATTATATAGCATATGAAGTGAGATGATGATAGATTGAAATGGAGATTTTGAAACAAAAATTGGATTAAAGCACAAAACTACACTCAATAAATAGTCTGGAATTACCCGGAATGGAAAAGGCTACACATTGGGCAATTCCAAGGGGATTATATTTCACAGATTGAAAAAAAAAAAGGAAACAAGAGAAGGAGATGTATTTCTATTAGCAGAAAGAAATCTTTAACACTAAAAAGGAAAACTTTGGATAGAATTGGATAAAGGGGCATCAGAAAGGATGCGCTTTTCTGACGTGGACTTGAGCAAAGCAGCAATGGTTACATACGTAGCAACAACAGGGGAACAAATAACATTTAAAGGAGACACGGGAGGGAGGGAAAGGATTCCACAGGTCAAGTTTTGAAGCTAAATATTTTGAAATTTATGCTTCAGGGGTAAAAAGACCAAAATGTCATTTGTAGAAGCTTGTTTAGAATTTTATCCTATTCTATTTTTTTTTTCTTTTTCTTTTCTTTGCCTCCCACCTTCCCCTGCACGTTTTCTCCCCCCTTTTTTTGCTGACTCTCTCTCTCTTCCCCTCCCCAAATTCTGCACGCCACTCTCCCTTCTCATTTTCCCTTTTTCCCTTTCCCCCTCCCCAGAACCGAAGCCCCCCCTCCCCTTGTTTCTTTCGGACAGTCCATCATTCGAAATCGCTGTACTATCGCTCACTGTTGTTGTGCCGTCCACCGTGCCTAGCCACTGTGCACAGTTGTCCCTGTCAGTGCCGTTTCGAGCCATCCAAGCCGCTCATTCGCTGCAGTTCGCTTCTTGGTCTCACTGTCGTCGGGACCCATTTTTGTCACCGCTTGTCTCGACGTTTCGGACGAAGCCGTGCATCGCCCTCGCCGCCGCCATTGCGCTCGTGTTGTCGAAATAGCTAAATTTTGGGTCGATTTCTTAATCCCTTAGTTAGGGGTTAATCTTATTTAGGAGTAGTTTAATTAGTTTAATTCTTGATTAATGCTTTGGATGATGATTATTAGTGTTGTATTATTATTGATTAAGCTTGCTTAGTATTAATCATGGTTAGAATAAAGTAACCGTGATTAGATTAAAGTAATTGATGTTAGATTAAAGTAACCTGGGTTGAGTTAGTTAACCGCAATTGGGTTAGAATAGTAACCATGGTTAGTATTAATAAATATTATTAGTATTTTTAGAATAAATAATAATAATTTATTATTTTCGGAATTATTATTAATTAATTAAATTATTTTATAATTTCGAATTATTAATGTTGTTATTACTATTCATTTCTGAAAATTAATTATTTTGGGGAAAATAATTAATTGTGATTATTTATGGGAAATGGTTTTAATTGAGTAATTTTGTGGGAAAATTATTATGGTCTAATTTTCTAAAGTTAATAGTATTTATATACTACATTATTAAATGACATTGATTTATTAAAGAAGAGTTTTATTAAATGCAATTATTTGGGTTGGATAATTAATTATGGGATCGGAAAATAATTTATAAGTATTTTGTGGGAGTTAAATTATTTTATCGGAATAATCGACTATAGTATTATATGCTTCATAAATGAGTATCTTTGAATATAATCATAGTTTATACTTATTTTGGGATGATTGCTTATTTATGGGAATGGTTGATTATCGTAATCGTGAGGACACGTGTTTATTTATTATTGAATATTGAGACGCATGGTTGGGTATCGTAATTGTTGATGTATGTGATTATTTTGGAAAGGCATGCAAGTATTGTAATGTTGATTAGTTAGAATTGTTGTCAGATTGTGACTTAAACTGCCGATTGTTGCAACTTTTATGAGTGATTGGAATGCTATTGTTGTACGTGATAGTTGGACACTACTGCATTTCATTATACGTGTGCCAATTGCAAAAGCATGTTGTGTGAGCACGAACTGTATGTACATTTACGACTGAGCAAAGAAATGAATGAATTGATTGATGATGTGTTGTATGGTCACATTAAGAGGAGAGGCCGGCGTTGCTGGTAGACCGCCAACCCTTGGGTTGTGCCGTGGCCTTTTGGTCAAGTTGCTTGATAGTGGTCAGTTGCAGAGTCACGGTAGAGACCAAACCCATGCTCCTTAGGGAATGCCGTCAGTGGAGGAGAGCCCTTGATGTCGCCGTGTCTCATGGGGGAGGACGATGCCTGGTCTACGACCAATTGATCGCCAACCATAAGGTTGTGCCGTGGCCCTAGGGATTGTAATAATCGGAGCATGTGTGGATGTGAGACATGAGAAAACTGTGTGCAATGCTATGATTTTTCGCATGTCCCTTAATGTTGTGATGATTTAACTGATAGTTTCTATAGGTCCCGTGTGCCAAGATTAGGTAGGATCGCCTGTGATTGCAGCTATTTATTATACCATGTTCTGTTATAATTTTCTCTGAGGTGGTGTTGGTTGAATTGATGGATTAGGTTGCATGTTAAATTCCCGAGGTGAGCGAAATTCCTAATCGAGGCTTAGGATTTTGACTTACCGAGATTTTATCTCACTGATTATTGTATAACCATTTTCAGATCCGTAAGATGGAGAACCTGCATGTGTTACGGCTCGTGGCCGTATTTGGAAGGAGTAGATTAACCCTGACTTGTTGGTTTCATTAGCTCGATAGGATGATGCCCGTGGTAAGGGCTTATACTTGTAAACTTCTTAGAGTTAATTAGTTAGTTAATAAAGCAACACTTTTGAATGTGTTTTTGTTTGGTTTTCTTGCTATCCCTACTTGTGTAATTGTCTAGGAGATTGTGATTCACTTTCGTATGCGTTTAATTAAAAGATAAAAATAATGGTTGGCGACGTGTCTTGGGACGTCGCATCTAAATGACCGCGAGAGAACAGGGGTTGCCGCGTGCTCGAGGGTTGGGGCATGACAACCCCGTCGATTTTGGTATTAGAGCCTGGTCAATGCATGGAATGATAAGGTGCGATGGGTTTTGGGATAGTTAATTAGGAAAACACCCCGTGTTTTGATGATTTGAGGAGTTATAGGTATTGGATCATAAGAGATGATCTATTAAATGGCGATAATCTTCGATAAGATTTATGGTGGATAATTCATTGCTGGAAGTCTTCGATTCTATAAAGGACTGGATTGAATTGTTTCGAGAAACGGTTAAGATATTAATTTACCTAAGGCGGATTATTTCGGGAGATAATTAAGATAGGGATTTAAGGGATGGATTTTTGTCTTCGGTGGATTAAGAATTAATTATCCCTTAATACTAGATGGATAAGTGGTGAAATAGCATTATCGATGATTTTCTTCTCGAGGTATCAGAAAGGATTTGAAGAACTATTCGAAAGCTTTTAGTGCAATAAATGACATTTGGTTTGTACTAATTTTCAAGTGGTTGAGGTAATATTCTTGGTTTGGTTATTAAATGGACGTGAAAGGAACGTTGAAAGGAAAATCGATGAAATTTGGATAGCGATTTAATGGAAATTCGGTGAATTAGATTTAAGTGTCAATAAGTGATCCCGTGGAAATGAGCTCATGGATTGACGAGCTGGAGAAAGTTTGCACTTTGAGGTGCTCAGACAAGGTTAAAACCGTGAGGCTCGGTATGGAACAGGCCAAAGCGGATAATACCTCTATGAGTTGGTGCATGTCAAAAAGGGACTTTTGCTAGTGGTGGTGTAGTTCGAAGATGCCCGTAATGACTGATCCGACGAGGGCGGGGAATAGCTGCCAGGGCTAGAGTGCCTGAGCAAGGAGTGACTTCTGATAGGCTTCTAGGATGTCGAAAGAGGCAGAGATGAACTGAACTATGAACTGAGCAAGAAGAGAATGTTTCAAGGATAAGATTATTATCAAAAGGGTGTAACTGAAGTATGGTCAAGCTTGTACAAGATCAGAGAAAAGACTATTATTGGTCCAGAGATTGTTGGTAGTGAGTGGATGTTGTTAAAATATCAGGGATAGGCAAATGACAACGCAAAATCGCCAGAGAAGTGATACGAACAAAAGACTAAGACTATTGGAATATTAAGTTCATTGTTGCATTTTCCCCTTAAGGTGTCATCAATGAGAGGGACATGTAGATTTGGACACTACCAGTGCCTCGGCTTAGTGGTACGCGGGATAAAGCTCTACAAGTCCAACTGATGATTCAAAACTGGGAGGTGACAGCAAAGTTGCTTTTGGCGAAATCGGATAATGCATAGCCTGGGGGAACCAAAAAGGAATTGGAAGTAATTTGGTAATATCAAGGTACAGAAGGAATGACCTGGAGAAGTGAGGATGTAATGAGGCATTAATACCCTGATCTGTTTAAGGATATTGAAGTTCGGCAAATTTCAAGGATGAAATTTCTGTAAGTAGGGAAGAGTTGTAACATCCTGGATTTCGACCCATTTCGGGATAGATGAAATAGTTATTTTGTCAATGCATTGTTAGTTACGTTTATCCTGAGTTGGTCTCTCATGAGTTAACTAACTATTCGGAAAGACAATTAAGGATCGATACGCGTACGACTAGTGAATTCAATCATAGATAGGCCGCTTAACTACAATGATCAAAGAAGAATGATACCACACTATTGCAGGCCAATTAACGAACAAAAACAAATCGATTCGGCAGAAGTACGAGGTTAGATTGCGGGTGATTCTGCATGACTTCGATATCAACGGCGAACGATGTTAAACCGATTTTCTTTTGACCTTGTTCTCAGCGTGAGCAATTAACCCCTCGTGATTACATGACAATCGAGGATTGCCTAGATTTGAATATGCACGATCGTGGATTGAAAAGCTATCAACCACAGGTCAAACGCGCGAGAACTCCTAAATGCCGCCCGAAAGTTAGGTCGTACTAAAGTCGCGATTGATCGATTTTAACCACGAATTTCAATCCGATATCGGGTATCGAACTTTTAAGAATTCGAGACTAATATATTGGACGTTGCCTCATTGATTCTCGAATTTACCAGTAATATCAGTAAGTTCGAAAATTATTGGGAAATGATTCAACGGGCCGAGTTTTGGAGCCAAATATTTGGGAATTTGTGCTTCAGGGGTAAAAAGACCAAAATGCCCTTTCTAGAAGCTTGTTTAGGATTTTGTCCTATTTTATTTTTATTTTTCTTTTCTTTCCCTCCCACCTTCCTCCGCACGTTTTCTCCCCTCGCTTTTTTTTGTTGACTCTCTCTCTCTCTTCCCCTCCCCAAATTCTGCACGCCACTCTCCCTTCTCATTTCCCCTTTTTCCCTTTTCCCCCTCCCCAGAACCGAAGCCCCCCCTCTCCTTGTTTCTTTCGGACAGTCCATCATCCGAAATCGCCGCACCATTGCTTTCCATTGTTGTGCCGTCCACCGCGCCTAGTCACCACGCATTGTTGTCCCCGTCCGTGCCGTTTCGAGCCATCCAAGCCGCTCGTTCGCCGCCGTCTGCTTCTCGGTCTAACCGTCGCTGAGACCCATTTTCGTCGCCGCTTGTCTCGATGTTTTGGACGTAGTCGCGCGTCGCCCTTGCTGCCACCTTTGCGCCCATGTCGTCGGAATCGCTAAATTGTGATTTGATTTTCTAATCCCTAAGTTAGGGGTTAATCTTGCTTAGGAGTAGTTTAATTAGTTTATTTCTTGATTGATGCTTTGGATGATGAGTATTAGTGTTGTATTATTATTGATTAAGCTTGTTTAGTGTTAATCATGATTAGAATCGGTTACTTTAAAGTAACTGAGTTTAGATTAAAGTAACTTGGGTTGAGTTAGTTAACAGCAGTTGGGTTAGAATAGTAACCACGGTTAGTATTAATAAATATTATTAGTATTTTTGGAATAAATAATAATAATTTATTATTGTCAAAATTATTATTAATTAATTAAATTATTTTATAATTTCGAATTATTAATGTTGCTATTACTATTCATTTCTGAAAATTAATTATTTTGGGGAAAATAATTAATTGTGATTATTTATGGGAAATGGTTTTAATTGAGTAATTTTGTGGGAACATTACTATGATTTAATTTTCTAAAGAGAATAGTATTTATATACTATATTATTAAATGACATTGGCTTATTAAAGAAGGGTTTTATTAAATGCAATTATTTGGGTTGGATAATTAATTATGGGATCGGAAAATAATTTAAGTATTTTGTGGGAGTTAAATTATTTTATCGGAATAATCGACTATAGTATTATATGCTTCATAAATGAGTATCTTTGAGTATAATTATAGTTTATATTTATTTTGGGATGATTGCTTATTTATGGGAATGGTTGATTGTCGTAGTCATGAGGACACGTGTTTATTTATTATTGAATATTAAGACACATGGTTGGGTACCGTAATTATTGTGCGTGATTATTTTGGAAAGGCATGCAAGTATTGTAATGTTGATTAGTCGGAATTGATTGTCAGACTGTGATTTGAACCGCTGATTGTTGCAACTTTCATGAGTGATTGGAATGCTGTTGTTGTACGTGATTACTGGACACTACTGCATTTCATTATACATATGCCAACTACAAAAGTATGTTGCGTGAGCACGAACTGTATATGCATTCACGACCGAGCAAAGTAATAAACGAATTGATTGATGATGTGTTGCATGATCACATTAAGAGGAGAGCCCAGCATTGATGGTAGACCACCAACCCTTGGGTTGTGCCGTGGCCTTTTGGTCGTCTTGACTTCAGTCGGTTTCCTAACAGTGGTCAGCTACAGAGTCGCGGTAGGCCGAACCCATGCTCCTTAGGGGATGCCGTTAGTGGGGGAGAGCCCTTGATGTCGCCGTGTCTCATGGGGGAGGATGATGCCTGGTCTACGACCAATTGACCACCAATCAAAAAGTTGTGCCATGGTCCTGGGGGTCATAATAATCGGAGCATGTGTGGATGTGAAACATGAGAAAACTGTGTGCAATGTTATGATTATTTGCATGCTTCTTAATGTCGTGATGATTTAACTGACAATTTCTGCAGGTTGTGTGTGCCAAGGCCAAGTAGTGTCGCTTGTGATTGCAATTGTTTATTATACCGTCTTCTGTTATCATTTTCTTTGAGGTGGTGTTGGTTGAATTAATGAATTAGGTTGCATGTTAAACTCCCAAGGCGAGCAAAATTCCTAATCGAGGCTTAGGATTTTGACTTACTAAGATTTTATCTCATTGGTTATTGTATAACCATTTTCAGGTCAGTAAGATAGAGAACCGGCATGTGTTACGGCTCGTGGCCGTATTTGGAGGAAGTAGATTAACCCTAGCTTGTTGGTTTCATTGGCTCAATAGGATGATGCCCGTGGTAAAGGCTTGCACTTGTAAACTTTTTAGGGTTAATTAGTTAGTTAATAAAGCAATACTTTTGAATGTGTTCTTGTTGGGTTTTCCAGCTATCCCCGCTTCTTTAATTGATTGGGGGATTGAGATTCGCTTCCGCATGCGTTTAATTAAAAGATAAAAATAATGGTCGGCGATGGGTCCTGGGACTTCGAATTTAAATGACCGCGAGAGAACAGGGGTTGCTGCGTGCTCGAGAATTGGAGCGTGACACGTAAATGCTAAACAGTGTGGCATATTCGAGTTTCCAACCAGAAAATAGTTCTTCCTCTATTTTCATCTACTAAAGCAATAGATACGGTTCACCAGATTCTCTTTTACGAATATCCTCACTTAGAATTAAATCTCGAACCCCATCAAATGTTAAGCTTGTTAACCTAGAGGAATTACTAACAACAGTAATAGTAGTATTCCAACTATCAGGCAATGAGGATAACAGAATCAAAGCACATACCTCATCTTCAAAGTCAATATCAACTAAATTCAATTGACTAACAATCACATTGAATTCATTGATATGATCTGCAACTGACGCACCTTCGTTCATCTTCAAGTTAAATAGACGCCACATCAAATAGATCTTATTGATTGCAGAGGGCTTTCATCAAACTCGCAGTGGTAGTCTCATTCACGATGTTAAACGTAATGTTACGAGCCAAAATCAGCCGAATAACACCCATAACTCGTCTATCCAACAAATCCCAGTCAGCTTTCTTGATCGTCTTTCGCTTCTCCCTCGATAGGGGCACGTGCAGTTTCATTTGATAGAGATAATCTTCAATCTGCATATTTCAGAAACCGAAATCCTTCCCATCAAATCTGTCAATTATCACTTTTACTTTTTCTGTTGCTATCGATTCACTTCAACTTAGCCAAGGCTAGCTCTGATACCAATTGTTGCGGAATGGACAAGCGATCGAACAATAAAATAGACAAAATAAAGAAAATAAATCGGACACTAGATTTACGTGATTCGATCGTAAAGACCTACGTCCATGAGGAGAGTAACAACGAATTCCATATTTGAACAAGCGATACAATGGAGATTACACACTTAAGTCACTCAAACACTATTAGTATTTCCCAAGCCCCAATTACACCAAATAACTCATGCAGTGTTTAGTCCCACAATTCCTCACGAAATAATCTCTCAATCTCACAAAGGAATTATACACGAATTCTTACGGAATTTAATCGGCTACAAACACTCGAATCTTCTTGGCGTAATTGTACAAATGAAAATCAATGGAGAAAACTATTCCTAAGCACTCGATGACGAATCGGCGCTTCAAGACTTCTTGCATCAACAACGGCCCCTTTCTTCTCCATGCATGGCTATATATATATAGTGGACTTGAGGAATTTCCAATTCTTGAAAGTCAGAATACGTAAAGATATAAAATTAAGAAACCCACACTTATTTGATTTTGCTTTGAGCTCAAACTCAAGATATATTATCAACATCCCATGCAAGTCCCAACGTGGATGTCCCTATTTATGATCAAAGTAGGGTTTGAATTTGGCAAACCACGTACCGGCTCGAGCACTACGTGTAACAAATGTGTTTGATATCATGCATAATTATACACAATGACATATGTGGGTCACATGAGAGTACAGGCTATTCGCTGGCAATTCATCAATTTTCTGACCGGGACTATACAATGTGCTTTGTCTTCTCTCTTCGGATAGCTTGAATTGGCTATGCCCTTTTGCCCTGCCCCTGTCGCTTGAGATGATTCGCACAACTAATAATCTCCACCAAGTTGCTCCTCCATGTTCTAGAATCTAAGATGGTTAGAGCAAAAACAATACATGTATCTATAACATGTACATTCCTTTTTTTCAAATTAAAAAGCAAAAATAGCACGAATGATCTCTAAATTTTAGCTTAATGCGCAGTGTAATTCATGAACTTTTGATTTGTTTAATATAATTCTTAGACTTGTGGCATATATTAGATATAATCCCTCAATTATATGGAAATTTTCAATTTTGTCATTCCATTAATTCAAGTTCAGAGACTAAGTTGAACATATATCAAAAGTTTAAGAACTAGATTGAACAAATTAAAAATTTAAGGATTGCATTGTACATTGGGCAATATTTCAGGATTTACATTTAAAAAATTAAAAATTTAGAGATTGTATTGCACGTTTAATTAAAGTTTATGAACTATCTGTATTATTATCATAATTATAAAAGAAGAAATGTTCATTTCATAAAGTGGAGTATGCGATTCATCTAGCTAAAGCGACGTCCGGTTGAAATTAACCATGTCTTCATTAATCTTGCCCGATTGCAATCTTGACGGGAGGGACTGATGGCAATGTTTTACCTAACAGTGGTATTTACTAATCTACTCGAATCAACTCTTCAAAGACAACATGGGTGGCTCATCTGTCATGTCTTTCGTGAGTTCTTATAAAGAAATCATCACCCCCATGATTGAACCCAAGAAAACATCAGAAGTTGCCAAGATTGTTGTTTCTTATCACATTCGCTTCACTCTCCATCATAGATTCATGTAATTCTTATCTTCTTTTGATCCAGGACTTGATATGGATTGTTTCTCGGCGCTCTATAAATTAGGAATTTCAATTAGATTAATAATGTTCAAAGATTCGTCTTCCTCTATATCGGCCAAAGGCCATCAATGACAACAAAATGTCGTTAGCATTGACTTTTTCTCTATACATGGTACTGACGAGCCGCTTAATGAAAAAATATATGATTAATAAATGACGATCCTCGCAAGATTTATGCTATTAAAAAAATCTAAAACTGATCAAAATGGGGACACCGGCATAACAGGCTGTTCTTAAGTATTAATTACAATGGGTAATCATTTAGAGGCTCGATTATAGTCCATCACCTTAGTTAATATACGGATATTATAAAATAATCTTAATATATCTAGCATTATCCTATGATTAATTACGTCGGTACTCGCGCTTGGTTCTGCTCGCACATTTCCTGTCCACAAGACAAACTTAGAAATGAGAGAGAGAGAGAGTGAGTGGCCAAATGTATCGGGACTCGAAAATCAGGTCCTATGAAGGTTGTCCTTGTTTTCTTCTCTGTATTTTTCCTTTCACAGCTGAGCAAAATTACAGCGAAATAAAAAATCCCACAGAAGAGAAACTAATTTCATTATGAAAATTCAAGTATTATGAAAAATGATTCGAAAAAACTTGAGATTTTTTTCTCTCTATTTCTGAACCTAATGATAATTGACAAAAATAATATTTATATTGTTGGGCTTCATGTTTGGATTGTCCAAACCCTTTGCTATCAACACTAAATCTCCAAATTTTTCCTAAAATTGGGTCGTCACAAATTTCGATTCGAATATCAAAGTTCATTTTAGGCTGAATACCCAAAACATAATTCAAGACATACTCGACACAAACTGAGAACGATATTCGTAGGAAAGAGCGAAACTGAAACTGAGAGCTCCAAAATCATGATGGCCGTCGTGAAATTTCTAGGTCGGGTAAGTCCCAATCACTACTAGAGCATCCCCAGTCGATGATGAACTAGTGCGCATGCAAAACTAGGAAGTTGCGATAAATACGTGTTTTGGGTTTCTTGGCGCACTATCGTCCTGTGCAAATTTACACTTGTCTCTAGTTTAGGGCTAACGCAAATCCGTTCGCTTTACAACTATAACGAATGATCTAACCTTCACACGTGAGGGGCCGTATCAAAGAAGAAGAAGAAGAAAAGATCTTGCAAGGTGGGGAACAGCTCAGACAGAGGGTTTGGCAACATCATTTTTCTTCTGCATTAGGCCTTTGGCTCATTAACCTCACCGAGGAAGCAAAGGCCAAAGTCCGCAACCTATGCAAAAGTGCAAAACCCACGGCGACGCACGCTCACTTGCTATCTACCTACTGCAACATCACTTGTCAACCTAGGGTAAGTGGCACCTAAAAGGGATGTTGACTTTTTTCCTTAAAGGCTGAGCAACTTTGGGTTTTAGTATGTAAAGGTCAGGAAAAATTGACTGCAGGGTGCCTCGCCTGAGTTCAAGAAGAGGTGAGAGATAGGGCACCGCAGGGTGGTGTGCAAGGAAAGTGCAAGGCATGGCCCATGGGATAGAAAAGAAGTCCCTTACAAGATAAGATGAGTAGAGATGACCGGGAAAGGATTTGTGGTCACATCTCCTACTTGCGCTGGATCAGTAGCATTCTTGTGCCTTTCGCTGGACGAGCAAGCAATAATGGACCTATCGAACTGTCTTGTTTATGTACGGTTTGGGAAATGGGGCATGCCATGAAAGTAACAGATTCTTGCTTCATTGTAATGCAGTTGGAAAATGACCCCCTGTGAATAATGCTGGACCAGATTGAGTGGTAAAAACGATGGAATGCGTCACAAAAGCCAAATGGTCCTGAATTTGATTCCTAATCGATCAATCTCTCAATGTCATATTATGAAGAGAGCAATTTCCTCGCTAATCCTTCACTTCAACAACAAATGACCTCACCGACTGGAAGGGCATCTCCGGCGAGATACCCGCCTGCCTTGCCTCCCTGCCGTACCTTCGGATCCTGGACCTCATCGGGAACCGGTTGTCGGGTGAGATACCGGCGGACATCGGGAGGCTGAAGCGGCTGACGGTGCTCAACATGGCGGACAACATGATAACGGGTCGGATCCCCAGCTCCCTGATGGGCCTGTCGAGCTTGATGCACCTCGACTTGAGGAATAACCGGATCTCGGGTCCGCTGCCCCGCGATTTGGGAATGCTGAGGATGTTGAGCCGGGCCCTCCTGAGTGGGAACCAAATAACCGGGCCGATCCTGGCATCCATATCCCAAATATACCGGCTAGCGGACCTCGACCTTTTGTCGAACCGTTTCTCGGGCCAAATCCTGCCCTCGCTCGGTAAAATGCCGGTCCTCGCCACGCTGAACCTGGATTACAACCAGCTCTCGGGAGCGATCCCAGCGAGCCTGATCAACTCGACGGTGAGCAACTTGAACTTGAGCAGGAACTCCATCCAGGGCCCGATCCCGGACGTGTTCGGGCTGAGGTCCTACTTCACGGTGCTGGACCTTTCGTTCAACAACCTGCCGGGGCCGATCCCAAAGTCGATATCGGCCACGACCTTCATAGGGCACATGGACTTGAGCCACAACCACCTGTGCGGGCGGATCCTGGCGGGCTCGCCGTTCGACCACCTCGAAGCCTCGTCGTTCCGGTACAACGACTGCCTCTGCGGGAAGCCACTAAAAGCTTGTTAGGTCAATTATGAGGATCTAAGTAGTATGATTTCGTGTTAAATTACGTTGTTAATGGGGGAAATGAAGATCTTCATGCATGTAAACGCTTTGCATGAGACTAATAACAGCGATGATGCTTTCAGCGGAGGTCGTCGTGTAACTCGTGGGAGCCACTGCAATTTGCTTGATAATGCAATGGACAACTCACGATGAAGTCACTTTGGACACGGACGTGTTTCGTACCGATGCGACCGCATGCGTTGGCTTTACATTCGATGTCGGGTATCTCTGGTTCGTTAGTTTCGCGTTCGGATCGGTTCCATCCTTATGGCAAAGATCAGGGACTAGAGAATTCGGGAAAGGCTTTTACATTATTCACAATAATTCGATTTTCGATGCACTTATCGTGATCATTATGAGGAAAATTAGTGAACTATAAAACCTGAAGTTTTGTTTATCGGATTGTTTAACAAGTGTGCCCGACTTGAATCGAATTGGCATAGTCGCGGCTTAGGCTCGGATCGAAAAGGAAAGGAAGCAGACGGGAATGCCAAACAGAGTGGCCTTTTCGAGTTTCCTACCAGAAATTTGCAGAGAAGCAAACAGAGGGCAATTAAATCAACCTTGCTTTCTTTTCATGTTGTATTAACTGCAGTTAGATCATTCTGATCTGAGAATCCAAACCAAGCATTCTTCTCTTATTCCAATGTACTTCTGTATGAACCATCTTTTCAAGAATGGATGTCGAAATAAACAGTGTACGATTCATCTCTCAAGCTCATCAACGGCACCAAAAGGAAGTTCCTGTTTGCGCCCTTCGCCACAAAGCTCATAGGATGATAGGAGCTCACGCCGTCTCCCAGAGTAAAGCTGCTTGCTTCATTGAACTTACTGTCTGAGGAATTCGAAACGCACCCCAATTTCACGCTGGAACCCTCGGCATAATTCAACCCCGTGTATATGTAGCAACCTTCCTGGCTTTCCGACTCCAAGGACACGGTGTTGGCCTTCCCGTCCAGTCCTGTGACCAGACGGAAGAGGGATGAGCTGCCCTCGCTTAATCCCTCGACTGCAAGGTCCTCATCTTTCCCTTTTTGCACTACCACCATTCCGGGAAGATCGAACGGTTCCAGCATGACTGATGTCCCGATCATGCCCCCTCGTGACCTGTTTCCTAAAGCGGTGGGGTCTTTGGAGATGAGTCTGAAGGTGGCATGAACAGCCGAATCAGTGCCTGGCTCAGCGAACTTCTCCATTGTGATGGATTGGTTCGTGTTGGTCAGAAAATAAGACGAGTTGCCTGATTCTTGCAAAAGAGAGAGCAACTGAGAATTGTAAGAAGCCGGAATGGGAATTGTCGTATTAGATAGAAGAGCATTTGAGTCAGCTTTGATTTCCCAGTCTCCACTCGTCAGGCCCGCGAGAAGATAAGGTCCATAAAGTATCGCGTGAAGGGAAGCATACTCGGGTCGGTCGTCTGGACATAGTTTAATGCAAACTTTTCAGTTTCATATAAAAATACCTAAAGATATTGCTTGGGGAACGCTCCCGACTGCAGAAGCATATGCCCTGTAAGCAATGGAGAGCTCAGTACCTTTGATGGCCTCTGTCCGCAAACTGAGGGGAAACTGAAGGGTCAGCTTGTCACTGGGGCTCCATTTCCCCTTCACGTCGAGAAAATTACCTGCACCATCAAACCATATGTTGATAAAAATTGCCTCAAATTTTAGACTGTAGCAGCGGACAAATTGTATCAATTTTGCAGAACTTTTACATCTCCATTTAGTAATTTCTCTTGAGTTGAAGCTTTAACTTGACCGATTAATAAAAGAAAAGATGAGTCACAATTTCAAAAGGAAAATGCCATGTAGAGCAATCAAAAGTTAAATGCACCTGGTGTTGGTAGCATTAAACTTTTTCCATTTAATTATGCTTTTGCACCGGCCGAAGACATCCAACTCGGTATTCGGAAATTCAGGGTAGACAACGGTCCCGTTGCCTGAAATAAGTAGAAACAGAGGAGAAACAATAAGACGCCAAACACTGATAAAAGGACACCAGAATCCAAAATAGACTGATCTTGCGTGTGTTAATTGAATTAGATGTTTTCACACTAATTTCAGGAGAAGCTGCTATGCATGATTTAAGCAAGATTTGAATACCGCGTATTCAGTGTGGATAATTGATTTTATTGTCTCATGATACTCCTCGGAAGTAAATTTGCTTCCGAAATGTGAATGCAACCAATTAACTCCACACAGCTTAGTGAGCATAATGCAATCATTCCTTTATTGATCGACTTTCAGCATCATCAATATGTATATGGGAAATGAAAGGACGTCGCAACTTTGTGGCCAATAGCCAAAGCGGCTGGTTCAAACGAAACAGATTTAAAGTCATTGCAACATATAAGCACAAGACACAGCAATTAAGTTGACTATATCTAAAGGAAAAGACAATGGAAAGGCTGGTAAAATTCTGCCTGCTTGTCATGCATTGGCCAGCAAGAAGTACCTCCGAGGAAAAAGTAATTGTTGCTCGAAGATAAGGATCCCCTGACGACAGAGGAGCAATTATCTGATTGATCACAGTCCCCCCTCCTTTCCAGTTGAGTGAACTCGATACATATTGAATTATGTAAAGACTGGGAACTTCTCCTTGCTCTTCAAAATATATAGAGTCTCCCAATTTGGAAAACGACTCAATTCCTACAAACACAAAGAAAGAAAAGGATTGTGTAATGGACAAACTCAACAATACAAAACATCGTGTTAAGCCTATAATACTTGTGAGTAGGAAAACTACACGGTAAAATGTGGCAATTCCTGAAAAAATGAACCAAAGAAAGTTGGGAAAACAATGTCAATAAAGAATGATATTCAACAAATCACGATATCCACAGAATCCATTTTACTGAAAAAATGAGCAGTTGAGGGGTATTCAATCTTAGACCTGTCCCATAGCAGCACCAGAAAGAGTCAAACTGAGTTCCCCATTTATGATTGCTTCTGGCCTTGGACACCCCATGACCCAAAGGAAGCATGTAGATCATGACGCCGGGCTCAGTCCCTCTCTGAATACTTAGCACGCCATTTGTCAATGCTCGCTCGTAGTGATCTGCGTATGCAACTTCTTTCGTCCATCTAAACAAGTTGCGACTCACCTATAAACCAAGCTCAGCATATGTCAAAAGAGTTGGGTCAACTAAAGCACTTGCATAACTAAACAAATGGTGCCATCACTTGGGATGGATTAAAAGGATTAAGACAAACAATTAGACGTAATCTAAGTCTTAGTTAATTAGCTTTGTGCCAATAGTAGAAATTAGACCATGACTTAGACATATTGCAACTTCTGAAGTATGTCATAAAATACCGTGTCAAATTTCCATTGCATGGTCTAGAGAGAACATATATCATGACTAAATCACTTCCCTACAAGACCTAGTGTTAATGAGTATTCAGATTACCTTCAGCATGTTATATGTGGAGCATGATTCCTCATTTTCTGTTTGGAGAGTGGTTGCTAAACGCTTTGGGTCTGTCCTGTCAGACCAACAGATAAAGAGGATTACTATGATGACATGCACATGCACACACATACGCATGGGCTATATATATATAACTTGAATATAATTCTTCTTCAGATTCAATCTATACCAGAATTCGCTGACTGAAGTGCCACCTGTAGCATAGCTGTGAGAGGAATTCACAGTGTCCATGAAGAATGTCCCGATAGTCTAGTGTAAAAAGTTACCAAAAGCCATTAGACAAACATTGGAAACCTCAAAGGATGAGACGTATGACCTTTGAAAGTGTGAAAAAACATCTAGGTTAAACATGTAGTTATGTCACAAAGTAAATCCCAAAGAAAGCAGCTTTCTCAGAGAAAAAAAGAAGGCTGCTGAGATCTGGAAGACACTGTTCTTTACAGTTATTTTCATAAATATAAATTTCATTCCATGCTATCCTACAATTTGAAAATCAAAATATGTTACCTTGTACAGCGGGTCACCAGTAACTTCATAACGCATCTGGGCTCCAACAACAACTGGGATATGAGTATTTGCATGAAAACGAGATATGTCATCAGCCTGCAGGTCAAACAAGATAACTTCTGTGAAGCTTTTACATATTTTACTGAGCATGGAACCAAATTGTCAAAAGCACACAAAAAAGAGAGTATCAACATAGGAGACACTAAGAAGCAACTCACAGAGACATGTGAAAGAGGTAACTTGGAAAAACACGCATACATGTCCTCAAAATGACTTAAGTGTAATATAGCAATTCCTTGCAGGCTTGCACCATCGGTGACTTAGGGGACTCAACCAACTTTAACTGTTCATCTCTGAACCACGAAAAAAATTGAAGCACTTGAAAAAATAATGCGTTCTGTGAAGACTCGGAGTAACATGATGAGAACACTAAAGAAACAAAGATGGTTTTTACCTGCACGGCAAGCAATCCTAGGAAGCAAGGTTTGTCAAAGAGATGAGCCAACAACAAATGCTTGGTATCATTCTGCAACAAAAAAGTAAACGCACAAAGTCAGGTTCAGAATCTGCAATTTTCGAGATAGATGATGCGCTACAATACAATGAAAAGGGTTCGCTGAGCAAAACCTTGTTGATTTAAAAATATGCAGGAACCTCTCAATAAATGTTACCATTTGATAGCCATTTCCACTGTAAATGCAGAGAAAGAACATATCTCTACTCAAACCTCATTAGCTATTTAAAAAAAAAACTTCATTTCTTCCCAAAGAGATATTGAAAATCCAGATCATTGGGCAAGAAAGAGCATGACTTTCTCGGACAAATAAAGGCAACCGATATTGCAAACTCTGAGAAGGGCATTGGATTGACCTATGACTATCCAGTGTATCACCAGAGAAATTGTTCAATACAGCTCTGTCTCAAATCAATCAAGAGACAATAGCCCAGCTCAAGTTCACATGTAGTTACACAGAATAACTTGTAGTTCATATACCGTTATGCGGAATAACTGGTAAAGGACGTCATTCATGCCACCAGTCTCTTCATTGAGTGAGAGCCAGTGTCTTTCTATAGAGTAATTTCTGATCACGTTCTGCACACGATTGTAGAAGTAATCAGCCATCCACGTAACCATCTTCAAAGCTAGATTGTTGCCGGCAAGTGTATATTGATCCAGAAGACCCGCCATGATCTGTTGAAGTAGATACCCAAGATGTTACTTTCAAGCTTATTCGGACTACAATCGAAACAGGGAGTGCTCCATTGAAAACCTCCAAACACTCAAGAAATGTACCTTGTGAATGGTGTAATATGGAGCCCAGACTGGTTTGATAGCCTCGAAGCGATCAAATTGCTCGGATGGGAAAGCCGAAAGATACCCCGTGCCCATTTTCTCTTGACAGGCAGCTAGAGCAGTCACTAATGCAGACATTTTCTCTCCAATACTATCATTGTGAGTGCTTGCCCACATTTTTGCCGTCGCACTCAAATAATGCCCTTCAAAACAGGAAACAAGATACGCAAACAATAGTGAAAGGAAGATCATGAACTAAGTTCAACTTCATCATCATCCAATCTTGGATCCTAAGTAATTAATATAGAAGTCCAGTCCAGCAAATGCTTGATAACCACATGGTCCTAAAAACAACAAACTTCTCTAATTTTGCAATTAAGGAATAAACAACGCCACATCATGAGAATATCTTATTTCAAGTAAGATCCTCAGCCTAAATAGGGTTCTCTAGATTATATAAGGCGAGACAAACCAGAGCAAACACCAAAGTTTCAGTGATCCCATAAAATAGTCAAATAATATGCTACCTTCTCCACTTATTCCGACTGAAACAGGGCCTGTTCCTTTTGAGACTAACACGAGAATCATCACCAAAAAAAATATAATAAACATAATTGTTTCTAAGTGTATGACATAGAGATGGCATCCCACCAAAACATATGTCAGCCAAGGAACAGGAACACTTCATGCCAGAGAGAGGAGATCATCAGTTCATGTCGTATGATGTGCTCCAGAACAAGCACATCACTAGACTATAGTGACACGATGACCAACCAGTTCAACGACAAATGGGAACAAAAATAGAAAACAAAAGAACTAAAGTAATATGGAACCAGACTAACCTACAAAGTGACCCCGGAGCTCACAAGTCGGGTCCTCCCAACCACCATACGCCTTTCCCGGTGTCGGCAAACCCGCCGTTTTCCTAAAGCTCCACACCAAACTATCCACATCCAACAACAATAAGTATTCTAGGTTCGTCTGCTGCGCCCGCCATTGAACTGAACTCGGATCCAAGCTCACATCGTGCAACGATACTTCCTTAAGTAAATCCCCTGGTGAATCGGACCCAGCAGAATTCGTCAATTTCCGGTATGTCATTAACCATTCAAATTCCTGTTCTTCTTTTAAGATCTTTCTTGGTAACAAGTTGGACCAAGCCGTATCGTCCGTCGGAATCAAATGGTAGTATGAGAACATCTCCTCTCTCCATGACTCATTGTTCGATGCTAAGAGCTCGTATCTAAGAGTGTGTGATGAAAGCTGAGTAGGAATGTCGGTACACTCCTTACACAAAGCACCATTAATCAAAACGAGCCAGATTAACAACTGAAACAAACAAAAAGCCTTCATTCTTTTGGCACTGCTTTGGATTGTATTGTGCAAAATTAAGCTCTGAAGAACTAACCACACAGAGCAGACAGTCTGGTAATTATATAGCATATGAAGTGAAAGATGAAGATGGATTAAAACGGAGATTTTGAAACAAAAATTGGATTAAAGCACAAAACTACCCTCAATAAAAAGTCTGGAATTACCCGGAATGGAAAAGGCTACACATTGGGCAATTCGAAGGGGATTATATTTCACAGATTAAAAAAAAAAAGAAACAAGAGAAGGGGATGTATTTCTATTATCAGAAATCAAAGAGGGACGATAAATCTTTAACACTAAAAGAGGGAAACTTTGGCTAGAATTGGATAAAGGGGCATCAAAAAGGACGCGCTTTTCTGAGGTGGACTTGAGCAAAGCAGCAATGGTTACATACGTAGCAACAACAGTGGAACGAATAACATTTAAGGGAGACGCAATAATAATTCAACTGGTATCAGCTGAAAGCGAGGATTTATACAGGAGGTATATACGTCCACTAGGAGTAACCCGAAACAGAGACTGAAGGAATCACAGAGAGAGAGAGAGAGAGAGGAAGATGGGGACAGGGGAGAATCACGGATACTTCGTCGTTTTCCAGGTAGTGGGTGGTGCGGTTTGACCGATGAAAAGATTTTGGAGCTATTTTCTACACAAACGGAGAGGAGAGAGAAGCAGAGACTGAAAAAGAAACACCGGTTTTTGGTGGAAACAGGGCCCGTGCCATGCCCGTTTCGATTTCTCCGAGACTTTTTGGACCCTTCTCCAGAAAAGCGGGCGGCGGCGGCGAGGGATAATTACGGTGGCCTCGCCTCCGCCACTCTCTCTCTATCTCTCTGTCTCTCTCCGAGTCTCTCTGAAGGAGGAGAAAAGCACAGGCCAGAGGAAATAGCCGAGGGAAGAGAGAAGATAGCAAGCATGAGACCCCTGTTTTTCATTTCTTTTATTTATACACATTTTCTTTTTCTATCATTTTCCTCATATCGCGGTGTTTAGTTAGCTAACGAAAACGAATGGAAGAAAAGCATTCTCATAAATAGAAAAGTTTTCCCGTCAAAGTTTAAATTTAGTAACACTATTTCCTCTTTGAAAAAATTGGAAAACATTTTTCAAAAGTTTTCGATCCTTAATTAATGAAAAGTTTATTCTTATAAAATAATTTTTCTAAAATAAATTGAATCTTTAATTATTTTTAATTTTTTTCCTAGATTCCGTTGGAGGGCAACTGTCCAGGATCAAATCAATTTATGGAAAAAGTATACACAAAAGGAAGATATATTTTATTTAAATTGACTACTAAACTAAGTTTTGGGTAGAATAGAAAGTGAAACTTTTTGATAAAACAGTAGCGAGAAAATGAATTTATTGAATATAATCATTTCTTTCATTTTTTGGAAAATTTATGAGTATATTCGTGGGAGCAATATCTACGAAATGAAATACAGAGAAATTTTTATTTTCTTAAAAGAAAAACTATAATTGAGGGGAAGCCGTTGCTCGAAAGTAGGGCCCAGCTTCTTAATTTAAAGGGTTCCTTCGAATTTTGATGGCGCTTGATTATTAATTTACATTTTGTTGTCCTTATATGTGATAATTTTCAAATAGACAATTGGGGAGGAAGGAAATAATAAAACGGACCCTATGTTTGATTTAACTAGCGAGGAGCACATGTGAACATGAATTGCATCCGACCAAGAAATTGATTGTTGGAACAATGAAAATGTATAAAGTGTGACGGAAAAAAGTAGTACGGAAATCGAATTTGTTTGGCTAAGAAACGTTGGAAACCACTTTTCTAAGGCAATAAATGCTCACCATATAAAACTCAAACCTCTCAAACTTTCCCAATGGAGACACACGAAAATGGGGATCGCTTTGCAAGCATGACGGAGCAATGCGTATCGCGAATAGACATTGTGATTGGATGGGTCAATCAACTTTTGATGAATATATACGTATGAAAAGTTAACATTTATTAGGAAGAAATTTTGAAATATTTTAATCACAACTTTTCATGAATTTCGAATTTATGTGAAAATAGAGGATTCTCTAGACAAGTCAAGCCTAAGTGCCCATTCGAGCTTAAATATATAATGAGGCATGTACAATGCGCAATGTTTACTCCAGTTAGAATCTTACCTTCAAGCAACACTTACATAGGTATTCTGATCTTTAAGCTAAACAGTTTTTTTTTTCCATTTTTTCAATGCGAGACATTTTATTTTCATATTCATGTTACAAATTTTCTAACAAAATACATGTTAATCAACATAGATATCCTTAAGATAATCATTTTATGATCAATCTTGACATGTCGATTATCAATGGAAGCATATTTAGGAGTATTTTACTTTTTGAAATATATAGAATGCATGTTAAATAATGTAGTGTATTCTTTTTGTTATGATTCTCAACATGTCCAATTGTCAATTGAAGCATGTGTAATTTGTAATTTTTGTTTCTAAATTTCACTTTTAACATTTATGCTTTTACTGAACTTGCGATTTTAGAACTTTTAACATTTATACAAGATCAATGAACTTTTATGAAATTTTTAAACAAAGCCTTGTCTATATAAATAAGTGAGCTAATTCTTAACAATTGTTGCTCTAACACAAAAGGACTTGGGATTAATAAGCCAAAGGCTTTGACATATGACCCAATTTAACAGAACATCCGAAACATTTTGACGAAAAGAATCTCTCAACCGATAATCTCACGGGGAGAATTGGTCAATGAAGCAAAGCTCCACATCTCTCAAGAGAATCAATTAAAGTTTGATAATTACTAAATTTGTCGAAGGACAAAATAACCACAGTCACAGGACAAAATAACCATAGTCACGTACCTTGAGAAACCCAAGGTTTCCCATGCCACGAAGTCCCAACGTGGATGTCCCTATTTATGATCAAAGTAGGGTCCGAATTTGGCAAACGACGTACCAGCTCAAGTGCTACGTGTAACAAATGTGTTTGATATCATGCATAATTGTACACGATGACATATGTGGGTCACATGAAGGTAGAGCTTCTCTCTCTCCTGGGTAGAGCTAATCTCTATCCCCTAAATGGGTGATAGTAAACCCAAAACCCTAGAATTCCTGTGATCCAGAGCTAGCCTTCTCACAAATGGATCCTCACTTCGCTCAACACCCCAGAAAAATTCTGCTAACCAACCTCCCAACATCTCTGCACAACCACCCACCCAAACCCTAAAACCTCCAAGAAAACCACTTTTCTCTCCCCTCTCCCCTTTTCCCATTCTAAAACCCTCACCCCCACACAATGCCACGACTAAGCTGCCCTTGTCATACTTTGCCCCCAAATAGACCTGCCTCACGCTAGTTCCTTATGCCTTTAGAGCTCCCTTCATTTAGATGCCCTATATCCACTCCAAACCCTTTGATTTACATATAAACACCGTCAAAGGCCCTCTCGATCGGCTCCAAGACAACCTCAGAATTTAAAGACGAGATCTATAGCAATCCTGCCAGCACCCAGTAGTATCCTTACAACAACACATTTAAATGGAAGGTGAGATGGAGAATGAGCGGCAATTAGCTGCTTTATGCAAGAGCTTAGGCCACTTGTGGTCTGAAGATGACGTTGTCAAGGTGAGAAGGGAAATCTCCCTTGGCAAACGAATGGAATGCAATCACACTTTATACGGTAAGCTCTTCTCAAAACCCAATGTTAATTTCCAAGCTTTTGTTAACACAATGAAGAAGGCCTGGAAGACAGATTCAGTAATTTGCACCCAAAAAGAACCAGGATTTTTCTCCTTTGTGTTTGGGTTAGAAGACGAAAAAGAGAAAGTTTTACAAACGGGACCTTGGTCCTTTGCAAGTAATCTACTTGTTCTAAAGCAGTGCGAGCTCGATACACCGAGCACTGTTATGACTTCTATAGGTATGCATTCTGAGTTCATATTGAAGGAATACCTCCGGGGTGGTTTTTAGAGGAGGTTTATGCCGATGTAGCTCTGCAAAGGTGGGAAGGGTCTTGGATCTTCAGTTGGAACCGAAAGGCAATGGCCCTTTTAGGGCGAGTAAGGTGAAGGTCGAGTTAGACTTGTCAGCCCCACTCAAAACAAGAACTATTGTGAACTTAAGGGAAAAGAAATTATGGGTGGAATTTAAATATGAACGCCTTCCACACTTTTGCTATTCATGCGGAAGAATTGGTCATTATGCATTATACTGTGAAGAAATTCCTTATGAAAAAACAAGTTGGGCAGAAAACAAGGCTAGGAAATATGGCCCATGGCTTAAGGCGGAAGTACGTGATCATAGCCCTCATTGGGCAGCCTTTTATGGAAAGTTAGCCCCAAACCTCGAGGAGGGAGAGTGTGTTCCGGAAACACCAAATCCGACATCAAACATGGATATTGTAGTGAGGGAAAAAGCTGAGGTTAATGCTGCTCCTGTCCGAAACAAAAAAAGGGCAGAAAGCCCATCAAGCAAGGAGGCTATGGATGGCTCGGCAACTACCTCAGAAGCTAAGAAAGGAAATGGAAAACAGGTGATGCAACTAGAATACTCTCACACTGAAGCATTGACGGAAATTGGCTTCGGTAGCAAGAAAGGACAAAAGACCAAAAGGGCCAAAAAACAGAGGCTAGAAGGCTCTAATTACCCAGAACTAGACGAGATGGAGTTATTAGAAACCCCCGTCCAACTGATGAGAGAAAGGAAAGAATGGGCTTTGGTGGCTAGCCCTAATAAGCCACTGGAGACATCATGAGGATTTTGAGTTGGAATTGTCAGGGGCTAGGCAACCCCCTGACGTTCCAGGAACTTAGAGCCTTAGTGACTTAAGAAAGGCCTGCCTTGGTTTTCTTGATGGAGACCAAGAATAACAAGACATTGGCGGATCGTCTTAGACGACGTTTAAAATATCCAAATTCATTCTTAGTGCAACCGGAAGGAATTGCGGGGGGTCTAGCAATTATGTGGAATGAAGATATTGAGTTAAGAGTGAGTTCTAGTTCCAAAGATTTCATTGACTTGGAAGGTACGGATCCTACAAGTGGTCTTCATATGAGAGTCACTTTCCTTCATACCCTAGCGATCTTTCAGGAGAGAATTTCTTTATGGCAACAAGTTAAAAATATTCAAGCACACAATCAGCTGCCGTGGATTTGTATGGGCGACTTTAATGAAATTTTATACAACTGGGAGAAGGTAGGTAGAAGAGAGACTGAACATCATAGGATAGTTGCCTTCCGCGACTTCTTAAATGATTGCTCCTTAATGGACATCGACAGCAAAGGATGCGCATACACTTGGGCTAACAATAGAGAAGGAGAAGCCCTGGTCAAGAAGTGACTCGACAGAGTTTTATGCACAATGGAGTGGAGGGTTTTGTTTCCTAATGTAGAAGTTCTAGCTTTACCGGCTGTAGGATTTGATCACGGCCCACTCTTACTCTCTTTACATCCACCCCAAGAGAAATGGAAGAAAGAATTCAAATTTGAAGCCTTTTGGCTGGAAGAACCAGAATGCTTGGAAATCATCAAAAGAACGGGGTTGGGGCTCCCATCATGCCATAAAAGCTTCTCAGAGAAAATCCATGAAGTTACAAAAGAATTAGCATTATGGAGCAAAGGAAAATTCTCTAATGCATCACAATAGATCAAGGGCTTGAAGAGGAAACTAACCAAGATCACCAATAGACAGTCCAGAACATTCAACAAGGAGGAAACTCAAAATATAGTAAATCAAATTGAAAAACTGGGGCGACAGGAAGAGATGTATTAGGGATGAAAGCTCGAATCAAATGGCTCCAATGGGGAGACAGAAATACAAAGTATTTCCATGCCACTACGGTGCAAAGGAGATAGCGGAATAGAATAATGATGCTAAAATTGGATGAAGACAATTGGTGTAGAGAACCCAAAATCTTCAAGCAACATATAGGGGAATTCTATAGATCCCTATATGAAATAGTAGGCCTAAGGAATTTTCAACCCATTTTAGATCAATGTCCTAACGTAGTCAATGCAGAAATGAACGAACGATTGCTAGCCACCATCACTTTGGAGGAAGTGAAAGAAGCAGTGTTCCAACTAGGATCACTAAAAGCCCCAGGGCCGGACAGACTAAATGGCCAATTCTACCAGCACTATTGGGAAGACATCAAGATGGACGTGCTGCAATTGGTCCAAAACTTCTATGAATCAGATATTCTTGACCCCCTTCTCAACAAGACACATATTTCTCTCGTCCCTAAAGTCAAAAATCTAGAAAGCATAAGCTAGTATAGACCTATCAGCCTGTGCAATTTCAGTTACAAAATCATCTCAAAGGTGATGGCTAATAGATTGAAAGAGTGCCTCCCCGAGATTATAGCTACTGAACAGAGTGCTTTTGTCAAAGGCAGGCAAATCCAAGACAATATTTTAATAGTTCAGGAGGTATTGCACCAGTTGAGGACCAAGAGAAGAAAAAAGAAATTTCAGGCAATCCTAAAATTGGATATGCAGAAGGCTTATGATATGGTGTAGTGGGACTTCCCACAGGCAAGCATGTTGAAGATGGGCTTTTTCGAATGGTGGGTTGCTTTAATCATGCAATGTGTTTCAACTGCTTCTTTCAGCGTAAAAGTCAACGGAGAGCCAACACAGTACTTCTTACCTTCACGCGGGATTAGGCAAGGAGACCCATTGTCCCCTTATCTTTTCATATTGATGGCTAATGTTCTATCATGGATGATGCATAAAGCCATAGAGGATGGGACTATAAAAGGGATTACACTAAACAGGAACTACCTACTCTATCTCATTTATTGTTCGCTAATGACACCATATTTTTTATGGATGGGACAATCAGAGAATGCCAAAACCTGGAAGCTATCTTAAATCAGTATTGTTTTGCTACGGGCCAAGCAATTAACCTGAATAAATCAGGTATATTCTTCAGTCGGGGCTACCCACTGAACTTAAAGGAGAATATGGCCATGGAGCTACGCGTTCCAATCATGAAAAAGACAGGAAAGTACCTTGGCATACCATCCGAATGGGGTCAAACAAAGAAGGAAATGTTTGCATGGATCCTAGCTAGAGTGAATCAGAAGCTTGAGGGATGGAAAGAAAAGCTATTGTCAAAAGCAGGTAAAGAAATTTTGTTAAAAACTGTTGTGCATTCTTTGCCCCAATATGCAATGTCCATTTTCAAAATTCCCAATTCAATTTGCAATGCCATTGAACAAAGAATAGCTTCTTTCTGGTGGAAACAAAGAGACTCCAAAAAAGGAATCCATTGGAAGAAATGGGAGGTGCTGAAATCTAGAAAAGATGAAGGGGGCCTTGGGTTTAAAGACTTGATAAACTTCAATAGAGCTAGCTTGGAGATTGTCTGAAGATCCTTCAACCTTATGGAGCAAAGTTCTTAAAGGAATCTATTTCCCAAATGGAGATTTCTGGAATGCCAACAAAGGGCATAGACCATCTTGAGGTTGGCAAAGTATTTTAATGGGAAGGGAAGCCATAGAATTGGAGGTAAGGTGGATGGTGGGCGATGGAAAATCCATCAAAATTCGTGAAGATAAGTGGCTTAAAACAGGAGTAATTGGAGGCCCTGCGAACAAGGAGGATCCAGTGATGGTGGCCGAGTTAATCAGAATAGAGACAAGGGAATGGAACGAGCCCAAACTTCATAACTTTTCTGAAGATCGAATTGTGAATGAAATCCTATCTATACCCATTTGTCAAAGTCCAAAAGAAGACAAACTGTGCTGGACAGGTGTTAACACCTAAATTTGGCCATTTTATTTAAGAATTAGTATCATTAAAAAGTAGGGATTAGTCTTTTTTTAAATAATTTTTTAATTTTTTTTTTTAAAATTCGAATTTTAAAAAAAATAGTGGGGCCGGGCCCCTTTCCTTTTTCTTTTCTTCTTTCTTTTCCTCCCCGCATGGGCCCGGGCCACTTCTCTTTCCTTTCTTCCTCGGCCCAGCCCGGCCCGCTCGTTTTTTCTTCTTCCCTTCTTCTCTCTCGCGCGGAAGCAACCTGCAGGAAAACAGAAGATGATGATGATGAAGCAAGCGGCGGGTCAGAGCGCAGAAAAGAAGGAGAAGCGGAAAGGCGGGTCAGAGCAGAAAGGCGAGAAGATGGGAAAGGTCAGCGGCGGGTCAGAGCAAAAGTGACGAAAACAGAAGGGAGAGAACTCGGACGAAAACAGAGGGGAGAGAGCAGAGGGAAAAACAAAAAGACAGAAACGGAGAAAAAAAACAGAGAGAGAGAAAGACCGAAGGATCGAAAAAAACAGAAGAAAAACTGAAAAAAAAAGCGAAAAGAGAAAGGAGAGCGCCCAGGAGAGAACAGAAAAAAACGGGACCAAAAAAGAAGACCGGAGAGACGAGAGAGAACCGGGAGGAAGAAGGAAACCTCGAGGAGCAGCTTGCCGTCGCCGGAAGCCCGTCTACTGCCGTCGTCCGCCGCAGCTCGTCCCCCGAACGAGGTAGGTCTCCCCGACCCTCGGTCGTTCTATTTTTCTGGAGAATACCGGGTCGGAGCTCGCGGCCGACCGGCTCGTGCAAGCTCCGGCCCTCGTTGACCCTGTGTTTTGCTCCTATTTCCTTGCATTTCATTTCCGAAGACCCCTATAGCATGTTCGTGGCTCGGTTGAGCCGGAAATCTCTGATTTTCGTAGCGCCCGTTAACTGTTCGACGAAATGCCTCAATGAGAAAACCGAATCCAATCCTCGACCGGAGCTCGGCTTTCGGCTCGCGTTGCGTCGTTCAGAGTTGTATCTTTGTCATGCATCGTTTCAGTCACTTTCCCAGCTTTTCGCTAGGTCATTCCGCGTCATTTGGGGTAAGCCGAGATACGCACCTCGCCGGAAGTCAATCCGGTGACTCTCGGACGCCGGCCAGCAGACGGCCGGCGGTGCTCGGCGCCGGTCGGACGAAATGACCGGTGCCTGGTGGTGGCATGACGACCTCCTCGGGACGAGCAGGCCTCGCGGCGGCGCTGGCGTCGGTCCCGACGAAGCAGCTGCAGGCACGCTCGGAGGGGGGCGGACGTTGGGCATGCATGGAGAAGAAGACCAGACTTTTTTTAAAAATAAAAAAGAAGAAGAAAAGAAACGAAAATGGCCGAAAATGATAAAGCAGGGGGCTGGGCTTCACCTTGGGCCCCCTCCCGTTGGGCTGAGTTCGTCGCAGGCCCGCCTATGTTGGGCTGAAGTTATCACGGGCCGGGTTTTCTAGTTGGGGTAGAAAAATAGAAATCAAAATTGGGCTTCTTTTTTAAAAAAATCCGTGTGGGCTTTTTTTGTTTTTTTAGTGGGCTTAAGGCCGGCCCGAGTCCTTTAGCCCAACCCGGACCGGGAGGGTCCGAATCGGGTCAGCGGGGCCGGGTTTCCTGACCCGGTCCGAATTATCTTTTTTTATTAAAATTTTTTTTTAAAAATTTCAGAAAATTAAAAAAAATTAAGAATATTGAAAAATCATAAAAAATTCGAAATTTAAGAAATTTCATGGAAAATTCAGAAACCTGAAAATTTATAAAAATTTCGAAAAAAAATATTTTTATTTTTTATTTTTTTAAAAAATTCGAGAATATTAAAATATTGAAAATTCCAAAAAAACTTCAAAAATCCCAAAAATCACAAGTTTGCTTTAGAGTTCCCTAAGAAGCTCTAAAATAATTCTTTGACAATTTTCTCTTAAGAAAAAGTGTCGAAAAATCATCGGCCTAATATTGTGTTTGAAATTGAACAAGCCCTTACGGCTTCACCTTAGGTTTTAATTATCCTTAGATACAATCGTCCTTGAATGCACGCTTAGGATGCGATGGTTATGGTTTCCCCCTTGGTTTAATTAGGATTTTTATTTATTTATCTTTTAATACTAGGTGTTTATTTTCCCTTACAATTTATTTAATGTTTTCTTTAATTGCTAATTGTTGTTTTGATGACTGTGCACCCGCATGATCACCTCATATGTTAGTGGTTAAGTCTAAAATCAATCCAAATTGTCTGACAAATGTATTTTTTTAAATGAACAAGATTAGGTACTGAAAGGGCACTAATTGGTTAATTAGTATAATCAAGTCCCCGATCCTAGATTTTCTGGTTGTGTAGAAAGTGAGGCGCGGTGTCCGTGACCGTGATGCTTGGCTTCGTTATCCGTCCTTTTAATTGTTTTCACATTAGCTGTATTAGCCAGACTCTCTACCAGTTTTCCCCTTGAATTGAGTCTAGTATTCATCATCCTTCGATGAGTTTTTTCTCGTAAATAATGGCATAGATGTTAGCAAATGATGGTAGACTAGCACTCAAAAAAATTTGTCTCATAACATCATCATAAATTAGGTTGAATACTAGCAAGTAATTGAAATATGCGACATTCTTCTTCTCGTTGAGTATACATAACAACAAATTGAATTGGGGGACGATCGGAGTTTGTCTCATTTTTGCTTGAGATTGCAAAGATTTTCAGTAGAAGATTGATTGGAGTTTGCTCAGTATGAGCAATCTCCCGTTGCAACTCAAAAATCCGGAAAGCATTCTCTTGATGTCCATACATGTCATGGAGAGAGTCCTATGGGGCCTTGGCAGGTATTAAAATATGTAGGAATCTTATAGATTTAGGGATCCATAGAGTTAAAGATCGATAACATGACAAGATTGTCAACAATTTGCCATTCAATATATTTAGGATCGGGTTTGATCTGTCTCCAAGAGTGATTGCAATTGCCGGAGACCAGGGAGGTGATTGCAATTGCCGGAGAAATAGAGGCGAGTTGAGTGCTCATCTCATTCGAGCTAAAACAACCCAAATCTGTGGTAACATAAGTGCTGTCATTGGGCAAAACGAACAAGAACAGGAGAACTTAATTAATTATAAAGAAAAGGAGCAGCAACCAATGAAGGAAGCAAGGAGAACAGGCGCTTGATGTCAATCTTGTTCGATCTAATACCACATAGCGCATTAATACAAAGATGAAAGAGACAGAGAAGGAAATATGAACAAAAGTTTTATATGGTTCGATCAACTAAGAAAATATTTCTTGGAAGCCTACAGTTACGGTAGAAATCCTGATGTTTCTTATTCTCTTGGGGAAGATTCATTCACCTAAGATAAAGAAGAGCACATCATATTTGCCAAACATAGCCTATGGTTTTTATACCCCGTGGACTTTAGGGGTTGATGAGAAATGAATTGGAATGTCATTGCTACAGTACACTACAGTGATGAACAGTATGCTAGAGTACTGCTACAGTGCTATGAATAGTGTCTTGCTACACTAAATTAGGCTGTCACTACCTACCAAAATTCTTGGCTCTAGTTCATCGTTACTAGCCTCACAATTTTTTTTATGAAAGATGACAAATTTCCTCATGAATCTTGATTCTCAGTCTTGTCATGACTTGACAAGTTCTCGCAATACTTCCCCTCCAAGTTGGGCCAAAAATATCTTCTGAGATCCACTTGACTGGCATTTGTTGAAATACTCCTTTAGAAAGGGTTTGGCAAATACATTAGCAAGTAGTTGTTTGCTTCGAACATAAGGAATCTAAATACACGATGTGTTCGGGCCGAGGTCATGCTTCACAGTGCTGGACCTTTCGTACAACAACCTGCAGGAGCCAATCCCAAAGTCGAGATCAGCCGCAATGTTCATCGGGCACATGGACTTGAGCCACAACCACCTGTGCGGGCGGATCCCGGTGACTTCGCCGTTTGACCACCTCGAAGCCACGTCGTTCCAGCAGAACGACTGCCTCTGAGGGGAGCCATTAAAAACTTGTCAGGTCAATTATGAGAATCTGGGTTGCTATCTGGTGGGAACAAGGAAAGATGGAGCGAGCACAAAATGTCGGTGAGATGATACGATAATGCTTGTATGATTTCGTGTTAAATTACGTTGTTAATGGGGGATATGAAGATCTTCATGCACGTGAATGCTGCGTGAAACTAATAATAGCGGCGATGCTTTAGCGGAGGTTGTCGGGTAACTTGTGGGAGCCGCCGCAATTGCTTGATGATGCAATCGACAACTCACGATGAAGTCCCTTTGACATGGACGTGCTGTTGTACCGATGCGACCCCACGCGTGGCTTCAAATTTGATGCCGGGTATTGCCGGTTTGTCAGTTTCGCAATCGGCTCCCTTCGATCCTTACAGCAAAGATCAGGACCAGAGAATTCAGGAAAGGCTTTACCTTATTTGGAACAATTTGATTTTCGATGCACTTATCGCGATCAATACGAGGAAAATCAATGAGTTCTAAAACCTACAGTTTTCTTTATTGGGTCATTTAACAAGTGCACCTGATTCGAATCGCATTGGCAGAGTTACAGCCAATGCTCGAATTGAAAAAGAAAAGAAGCAGACGCGAATGCCAAACAGAGTGGCATTTTCGAGTTTCTGTCCAGAAATTTGCAGAGAAGCAAATAGAGGGCAATTACATCAACTTACATCAACCTTGCTTTTTTTTTTTCTTGTATGAACAGCAGCTTGATCATTCTTTTTTTTCTTGTATAGACTGCAGTTTGATCATTTCTGATCTGAGAATCCTAACCAAGCATTCTTCTCTTATTCCGATGTACTTCTATACAAACCATCTTTTCAAGACTGGATGTCAAAATAAACAGTGTACGATTCATCTCTCAAGCTCATCAACGGCACCAAGAGGAAGTTCCTGTTTGCGCCCTTCACCACAAAGCTCATAGGATGATAGGAGCTTACGCCGTCTTCCAGAGTAAAGCTGCTTGCTTCGTTGAACTTACTGTCTGAGGAATCCGAAACACACCCCAGCTTCACGCTGGAACCCTCGGCATAATTCAACCCTGTGTATATGTAGCAACCTTCCTGGCTTTCCGACTCCAAGGACACGGTGTTGGCCTTCCCGTCCAGTCCTGCGACCACATGGAAGAGGGATGAGCTGCCCTCACTTAATCCCTCGACTGCAAGGTCCTCATCTTTCCCTTTTTGCACTACCACCATTCCAGGAAGATCGAATGGTTCCAGCATGACTGATGTCCCGATCATGCCCCCTCGTGACCTGATTCCTAAAGCGGTGGGGTCTTTGGAGACGAGTCTGAAGGTGGCATGAACAGCCGAATCAGTGCCTGGCTCAGCAAACTTCTCCATTGTGATGGAGTGGTTCGTGTTGGTCAGAAAATAAGACGAGTTGCCTGATTCTTGTGAAAGAGAGAGCAACTGAGAACTGTAAGAAGCCGGAATGGGAGTTATCCTATTAGCTAGAAGAGCATCTGGCTCGGCTTTGATTTCCCAGTCTCCACTCGTCAGGCCCGCGAGAAGATAAGGTCCATAAAGTATCGCATGAACGGAAGCATACTCAGGTCGGTCGTCTGGACATAGTTTAATGCAAACTTTTCAGTTTCATATAAAAAAACCTACAGATACTGCTTAGGGAACGCTCCCGACTGCAGAAGCATATGCCCTGTAAGCAATGGAGAGCTGTGACAGTACCTTTGATGGCCTCTGTCCGCAAACTGAGAGGAAACTGAAGGGTCAGCTTGTCACTGGGGCTCCATTTCCCCTTCACGTCGAGAAAATTACCTGCACCAACAAACCATATGTTGATAAAAACTGCCTCAAATTTTAGACTAGCAGCGGACAAATCGTATCAATTTTGCAGAACTTTTACATCTCCATTTAGTAATTTCTCGAGTTGAAGCTTTAACTTGACCGTAGAGCAATCAAAAGAAAAGACGAGTCGCCTTTTCAAAAGGAAAATGCCATGTAGAGCAATCAAAAGTTAAATGCACCTGGAGTTGGTAGCATTAAACTTTTTCCATTTAATTCTGCTTTTGCACCGGCCGAAGACATCCAACTCGGTATTCGGAAATTCAGGGTAGACAACGGTCCCGCTGCCTGAAATAAGTAGAAACAGAGGAGAAACAATAAGACGCCCAACACTGATAAAAGGACACCAGAATCCAAAATAGACTGATCTAGCGTGTGTTAATTGAATTAGATGTTTTCACGCTAATTTCAGGAGAAGCTGCTATGCATGATTTAAGCAAGATTTGAATACCGCGTATTCAGTGTGGATAATTGATTTTATTGTCTCATGATACTCCTCTGGAAGTAAATTTGCTTCCGAAATGTGAATGCAACCAATTAACTCCACACAGCTTAGTGAGCATAATGCAATCATTCTTTTATTGATCGAGTTTCAACATCATCAATATGTATATGGGAAATGAAAGGAGGTCGCAACTTTGTGGCCATTAGCCAAAGCGGCTGCTTCAAAGTAAAGAGTGGCGAAACAGATTTAAAGTCATTGCAACATATAAGCACAAGACACAGCAATGAAGTTGACTATATCTAAAGGAAAAGACAACGGAAAGGCTGGTAAAATTCTGCCTGCTTGTAATGCATTGGCCAGCAAGAAGTACCTCCGAGGAAAAAGTAAATGCTGCTTGAAGATAAGGATCCCCTGACGACAGAGGAGCAATTATCTGATTGATCACAGTCCCCCCTGCTTTCCAGTTGAGTGAACTCGATACATATTGAATTATGTAAAGACTGGGAACTTCTCCTTGCTCTTCAAAATATATAGAGTCTCCCAATTTGGAAAACGACTCAATTCCTACAAACACAAAGAAAGAAAAGGATTGTGTAACGGACAAACTCAACAATACAAAACATTGTGTTAACCTATAATACTTGTTAGTAGGAAAACTACATGGTAAAATGTGGCAATTCCTGAAAAAATGAACCAAAGAAAGTTGGGAAAACAATGTCAATAAAGAATGATATTCAACAAATCACGATATCCACAGAATCCATGATACTCAAAAAATGAGCAGTTGAGGGGTATTCAATCTTAGACCTGTCCCATAGCAGCACCAGAAAGAGTCAAACTGAGTTCCCCATTTATGATAGCTTCTGGCCTTGGACACCCCATGACCCAAAGGAAGCATGTAGATCATGACGCCGGGCTCAATCCCTCTCTGAATACTTAGCACGCCATTTGTCAATGCTCGCTCGTAATAATCTGCGTATGCAACTTCTTTCGTCCATCTAAACAAGTTGCGACTCACCTATAAACCAAGCTCAGCAGATGTCAAAAGAGTTGAAGCACTTGCATAACTAAACAAATGGTGCCATCACTTGGGATGGATTAAAAGGATTAAGACAAACAATTAGACGTAATCCAAGTCTTAGTTAATTAGCTTTGTGCCAATAGTAGAAATTAGACCATGACTTAGACATATTGCAACTTCTGAAGTATGTCATAAAATACCGCATCAAATTTCCATTGCACGGTCTAGAGAGAACATATATCATGACTAAATCACTTCCCTACAAGACCTAGTGTTAATGAGTATTCAGATTACCTTCAGCATATTATATGTGGTGCATGATTCCTCATTTTCTGTTCGGAGAGTGGTTGCTAAACGCTTTGGGTCCGTCCTGTCAGACCAACAGATAAAGAGGATTACTATGATGACATGCACATGCACACACATACGCGTGTGCTATATATATATATAACTCGAATATAATTCTCCTTCAGAATTCAATCTATACCAGAATTCGCTGACTGAAGTGCCACCTGTAGCATAGCTGTGAGAGGAGTTCACAATGTCCATGAAGAATGTCCCGATAGTCTGGTGTAAAAAGTTACCAAAAGCCATTAGACAAACATTGGAAACCTCAAAGGATGAGACGTATGACCTTTGAAAGTGTGAAAAAACATCTAGGTTAAACAGGTAGTTATGTCACAAAGTAAATCCCAAAGAAAGCAGCTTTCTCAGAGAAAAAAGGAAGGCTGCTGAGATCTGGAAGACACTATGTTCTTTACAGTTATTTTCGTAAATATAAATTTCATTCCATGCTATCCTATAATTTGAAAATCAAAATACGTTACCTTGTACAGCGGGTCACCAGTAACTTCATAACGCATCTGGGCTCCAACAACAACTGGGATATGAGTATTTGCATGAAAACCAGATATGTCATCAGCCTGCAGGTCAAACAAGACAACTTCTGTGAAGCTTTTACATATTTTACTGAGCATGGAACCAAATTGTCAAAAGCATAGAAAAAAGAGTGTATCAACATAGGAGACACTAAGAAGCAACACACAGAGACATGTGAAAGAGGTAACTTGGAAATACACGCATATATGTCCTCAAAATGACTTGAGTGTAATATAGCAATTCCTTGCAGGCTTGCACCATCGGTTACAAATCTGACTTAGGGGACTCAACCAACTTTAACTGTTCATCTCTGAACCACGAAAGAAATTGGAGCACTTGAAAAAATAATGCGTTCTCTGAAGACTCGGAGTAACATGATGAGAACACTAAAGAAACAAAGATGGTTTTTACCTGCACAGCAAGCAATCCTAGGAAGCAAGGTTTGTCAAAGAGATGAGCCAACAACAAATGCTTGGCATCATTCTGCAACAAAAAAGTAAAAGCACAAAGTCAGGTTCAGAATCTGCAATTTTCGAGATAGATGACGCGCTACAATACAATGAAAAGGGTTCGCTGAACAAAACCTTGTTGATTTAAAAATATGCAGGAACCTCTCAATAAATGTTACCATTTGATAGCCATTTCCACTGTAAATGCAGAGAAAGAACATATCTCTACTCAAACCTCATTAGCTATTTAAAAAAAAAAAAAACTTCATTTCTTCCCAAAGAGATATTGAAAATCCAGATCATTGGGCAAGAAAGAGCATGACTTTCTCGGACAAATAAAGGTAACCGATATTGCAAACTCTGAGAAGGGCATTGGATTGACCTATGACTATCCAGTGTATCACCAGAGAAATTGTTCAATACAGCTGTCTCAAATCAATCAAGAGACAATAGCCCAGCTCAAGTTCACATGCAGTTACACAGAATAACTTGTAGTTCATATACCGTTATGCTGAATAACTGGTAAAGGACGTCATTCATGCCACCAGTCTCTTCATTGAGTGAGAGCCAGTGTCTTTCTATAGAGTAATTTCTGATCACGTTCTGCACACGATTGTAGAAGTAATCAGCCATCCATGTAACCATCTTCAAAGCTAGATTGTTGCCGGCAAGTGTATATTGATCCAGAAGACCCGCCATGATCTGTTGAAGTAGATACCCAAGATGTTACTTTCAAGCTTACCAGACTACAATCGAAACAGGGAGTGCTCCATTGAAAACCTCCAAACACTCGAGAAATGTACCTTGTGAATGGTGTAATATGGAGCCCAGACTGGTTTGATAGCCTCAAAGCGATCAAATTGCTCGGATGGGAAAGCCGAAAGATACCCCGTGCCCATTTTCTCTTGACAGACAGCTAGAGCAGTCACTAATGCAGACATTTTCTCTCCAATACTACCATTGTGAGTGCTTGCCCACATTTTTGCCGTCGCACTCAAATAATGCCCTTCAAAACAGGAAACAAGATAAGCAAACAATAGTGACAGGAAGATCACGAACTAAGTTCAACTTCATCATCATCCAATCTTGGATCCTAAGTAATTAATATAGAAGTCCAGTCCAGCAAATGCTTGACAACCACATGGTCCTAAAAACAACAAACTTCTCTAATTTTGCAATTCAGGAATAAACAACGCCACATCATGAGAACATCTTATTTCAAGTAAGATCCTCAGCCTAAATAGGGCTCTCTAGATTATATAATGCGAGACAAACCAGAGCAAACACCAAAGTTTTAGTGATCCAATAAAATAGTCAAATAATATGCTACATTCTCCACTTATTCCTACTGAAACAGGGCCTGTTCCTTTTGAGACTAACACGAGAATCATCACCAAAAAAAAATATAATAAACATAATTGTTTCTAAGTGTATGACATAGAGATGGCATCCCACCAAAACATATGTCAGCCAAGGAACAGGAACACTTCATGCCAGAGAGAGGAGATCATCAGTTCATGTCGTATGATGTGCTCCAGAACAAGCACATCACTAGACTATAGTGACACGATGACCAACCAGTTCAACGACAAATGGGAACAAAAATAGAAAACAAAAGAACTAAAGTAATAAGGAACCAGACTAACCTACAAAGTGACCCCGGAGCTCACAAGTCGGGTCCTCCCAACCACCATACGCCTTTCCCGGTGTCGGCAAACCCGCTGTTTTCCTAAAGCTCCACACCAAACTATCCACATCCAACAACAATAAGTATTCTAGGTTCGTCTGCTGCGCCCGCCATTGAACTGAACTCGGATCCAAGCTCACATCGTGCAACGATACTTCCTTAAGTAAATCCCCTGGTGAATCGGACCCAGCAGAATTCTTCAATTTCCGGTATGTCATTACCCATTCAAATTCCTGTTCTTCTTTTAAGATCTTTCTTGGTAACAAGTTGGACCAAGCCATCTCGTCCGTCGGAATCAAATGGTAGTGTGAGAACATCTCCTCTCTCCATGACTCATTGTTCGATGCTAAGAGCTCGTATCTAAGAGTGTGTGATGAAAGCTGAGTAGGAACGTTGGTACACTCCTTACACAAAGCACCATTAATCAAAACGAACAAGATTAACAACTGAAACAAACAAAAAGCCTTCATTCTTTTGGCACTGCGTTGGATTGTATTGTGCAAAATCAAGCTCTGAAGAACTAACCACACAGAGCAGACACTCTGGTAATTATATAGCATATGAAGTGAAAGATGACGATGGGTTAAAACGGAGATTTTGAAACAAAAATTGGATTAAAGCACAAAACTACCCTCAATAAAAAGTCTGGAATTACCCGGAATGGAAAAGGCTACACATTGGGCAATTCGAAGGGGATTATATTTCACAGATTAAAAAAAAAAGAAACAAGAGAAGGGGATGTATTTCTATTAGCAGAAATCAAAGAGGGACGAGAAATCTTTAACACTAAAAGAGGGAAACTTTGGCTAGAATTGGATAAAGGGGCATAAAAAAGGACGCGCTTTTCTGAGGTGGACTTGAGCAAAGCAGCAATGGTTACATACGTAGCAACAACAGTGAAACGATTAACATTTAAGGGAGACACACGGGAGGGAGGGAGCAATCAAGATGAGCAAAACCCACCTCGTGAAATCATCGAAGTTAGCAACTAAATCAATAAATAAGCTAGAAATGATGGCCTGGAAAGCGGGTGTACCGACAAATAATAATTCAACTGGTATCAGCTGAAAGCGAGGATTTATACAGGAGGTATATACGTCCACTAGGAGTAACCCGAAACAGAGACTAAAGGAATCAGAGAGAGAGAGAGAGAGAGAGAGAGAGAGAGGAAGATGGGGACAGGGGAGAATCACGGATACTTCGTCGTTTTCCGGGTAGTGGGTGGTGCGGCAGAGATTTTGGAGCTATTTTCTACACAAACGGAGAGGAGAGAGAAGCAGAGACTGAAAAAGAAACACCGGTTTTTGGTGGAAACAGGGCCCGTGCCATGCCCGTTTCGATTTCTCCGAGACTTTTTGGACCCCTCACCAGAAAAGCGGGCGGCGGCGGCGGCGAGGGATAATTACGGTGGCCGAGCCATTTCGGCTGATGGGTCGAGCCGCCGTGCCCGATGGCTTCCTCCTCCTCCCTCCGCCACTCTCTCTCTCTCTCTCTCTCTCTCTCTCCGAGTCTCTCTGAAGGAGGAGAAAAGCACAGGCCAGAGGAAAAAGCCGAGGGATGAGAGAGAAGATAGCAAGCGTGCGACACCTGTTTTTCATTTCTTTTATTATACATATTTTCTTTTTATATTTTAGGGTACTTTTTTTTGCGAAAATTTATTTTTTGTATTGCGGCGTTTAATTTTCTAAGGAGAATGAGTCAACGAAAAATATTTTTTTAATAAATAGAAAATTTTTTCCATCAAAGTTTAAATTTAGGAATAATATTTCATTTTTGAAAGAATTGGAAAACATTTTTTAAAAAGTTTTCGATCCTTAATTAGTGAAAAGTTTATTCTTATAAAAAAAATTTCTAAAAGAAATTGAATCTTTAATTATATTTAATTGTTTTGCTAGATTCCGTTGGAGGGCAACTGTCCAGGATCAAATCAATTTATCGAAAAAGTATACACAAAAGGAAGATATATTTTATTTCAATTGACTACTAAACTAAGTTTTGGGTAAAATAGAGAGTGAAATTTTTGATAAAACTGGAGCGAGAAAATGAATTTCTGAAAATTTATGAATATATTCGTGGGAGCAATATCTACAAAATGAAATATAAAGAAAATTTTATTTTCCTAAAAGAAAAAACTATAATTGAGGGGAAGCCGTTGCTCGAAAGTAGGGACCAGCTTCTTAATTTAAAGGGTTCTTTCAAATTTTGATGGCCCTTGATTATTAATTTAAATCTTGTTGTCCTTATATGCGATAATTTTCGAATAGACAATTAGGGAGGAAGGAAATAATAAAACAGATCCTATGTTTGATTTAACTAGCGAGGAGCACATGTGGACATGAATTGCGTCCGACCAAGAAATTGATTGTTGGAACAATGAAAAGTGTGACAGAAAAAAGTAGTACCGAAATGGAATTTGTTTGGCTAAGAAACGTTGGAAACCACTTTTCTAAGGCAATAAATGCTCACCATATAAAACTCAACCTCTCAAACTTTCCCAATGTAGACACGAAAATGGGAATCACTTTTCTGGTGCAAGCATGACGGAGCAATGCGTATCGCGAATAGACATAGCGATTGGACGAGTCAATCAACTTTCGATGAATATATATGTATGAAAAGTTAACATTTACAAGGAAGAAATTTTGAAATATTTTAATCACAACTTTTCATCAATTTAGAATCTATGCGAAAATAAAGGATTCTTCACAAGTCAAGCCGAAATGTCCATTCGAGCTTAGAAATATAATGACGCATGTACAATGCGCAACGTCTATTCAAGTTAGAACCTTACCTTCAAGCAACACTTATATAGGTATTCTGATCTTTAAGCTAAACCGTTTTTTTTCTATTTTTCTAATGTGAGACTTTTTATTTTCATATTCACATTACAAATTTTCTAAGAAAATGCATGTTAATTAATCTAGATATCCTTAAGATAATCATTTTATGATCATTCTCGATGTGTCAATTATCAATGGAAGCATGTTTAGGAGTATTTTCCTTTTGTAATATAGAGAGTGCACGTTAAATAGTGTAGTATATTAGTTTTGTTATGATTCTCAACATGTCCAATTTGTCAATCGAAGCTAGTGTAATTTTTTAATTTTTGTTTCTAAATTTCACCTTTAACATTTATGCTTTTACTTAAAAAGAACTTGCGATTTTAGAACATATATCAAAAGGACTTGGGATCAATAAGCCAAAGGCTTTGACATATGATCCAATTTAACAAAACATCCTAAACATTTCGGCGAAAAGAATCTCTCAACCGATAATCTCATAGGCAGCATCGATCAATGAAGCAAAGCTCCCCGTCTCTCAAGAGAATCAATTAAAGTTTGATAATTACTAAATTTTTCGAAGGACAAAATAACCACAGTCACGTACCTTGAGAAACCCGAGGCTTCCCATTGCCACGAAGATCAAAGTATGGTCCGAATTTGGCAAACGATGTACCAGCTCGAGCGCAACGTGTAACAAATGTGTTTGATATCATGCATAATTGTACCCGACGACATATGTGGGTCACATGAGAGTACAAGCTATTCGCTGGCAATTCATCAATTTTCTGACCGAGACTGTACAATGTGCTTTGCCTTCTCTTCAGACAGCTTGAATTGGCCATGCCCTTTTGCCTGAGATGATTCGCACAATTAATAATCTCCACCAAGTTGCTCCTCCATGTTCTAGAATCTAAGATGGTTAGAGCAAGAACAATACATGTACCCATAACATGTACATTCCTTTTTTCAAATTATAAAGAAAAAATAGCACAAATGGTCCATAAATTTTAGCTTAATGCGTAGTGTGATTCTTGAATTTTTGATTTGTTTAATATAATTCTTAGACTTTTGGCATATGTTTGATATAGTCCCTCAATTATATGGAAATGTTCAATTTTGTCTTTCCATTAATTCAAGTTCAGAGACTAAATTGAACATATATCAAAAGTTTAAGGACCACATTGGACAAATTAAAAATTTAAGGATTGCATTGTACATTAGGCAATATTTTAGGGATTACATTAAATAAATTAAAAATTTAGAGATTGTATTGCACGTTTGATTAAAGTTTATGAACTATTTGTGTTATTATCATAATTATAAAAGAACAAATTTTCATATCATAAAGTGGAGTATGCGATTCATCTAGCTAAAGCAACGTCCAGTTAGAATTAACCACGTCTTTATTAATCTTGCCCGATTGCAATCTTGATAGGAGGGACTGATGGCAATGTTTTACCTAACAGTGGTATCTACTAATCTACTCAAATCAACTCTTCAAAGACAACATGGGTGGCTCATCTGTCATGTCTTTCGTGAGTTTTTATAAAGAAATCATCACCCCCATGATTGAACCCAAGAAAACATCAGAAGTTGCCAAGATTGTTGTTTCTTATCACATTCGCTTCACTCTCCATCATAGATTCATGTGATTCTTATCTTCTTTTGGTCCAGGACTTGACATGGATTATTTCTTGGCGCTCTATAAATTAGGGATTTCGATCATATTAATAATGTTCAAAGATTCGTCTTCGTTTATATCGGCCAAAGGCCATCTATGATAACAAAGTGTCGTTAGCATTGGCTTTTTCTCTGTACATGGTACCGACGAGCCGCTTAATGAAAACATAAATGATTAATAAATGACGATGCTTGCAAGATATATGTTTTTAAAAAAAATCTAAAACTGATCAAAGTGGGGACACCAGCATAATAGGCTGTTCTTAAGTATTAATTACAATCGGGTAATCATTTAGAGGCTCGGTTATAGTCTCACCTTAGTTAATATACGGATATTATAAAATAACGTTAGTATATCTAGCATTATTCTATGATTAATTATGTCGGTACTCGCGCTTGGGTCTGCCCGCATTTCCTGTTAACAAGACAAACTTAGAAATGAGAGAGAGAGAGAGAGAGAGAGAGAGAGAGAGGCCAAATGTATGGGGACTCGAAAATCAAGTCTTGTGAAGGTTGTTCTTGTTTTCTTCTCTGTATTTTTCCATTCACAGCTGAGCAAAATTACAGCGAAATAAAAATTAAGAACAAAAACACATAGATTTAAGTGTATAATCCTTGCGTAAAAAATCACACGGAGAAACTAAATTCATTAAGAAAATTCAAGTATTATGAAAAGTGAATCAAAAAAAATATTTAGACTTTTTTCTATCTCTATTTATGAATCCAATAATAATTGACAAAAATAATTATATATTATTGGGCTCCGTGTTTGGACCATCCAAACCCTCTGCTACCAATGCTAAACTTCCAAATTTTTCTTAAGTTGGATCACCACAAAATTTCAATTTGGATATCATTACTCATTTAAACTGAATACCGAAACAGAATTCAAGACATACTCAACACAAACACAAACTGAGAACGATATTCGTAGGAGAGAGAGAAACTGAAACAGAGAGCTCCAACATCACGATGGTCGTCTTTGAAATTTCTGGGTCGGACAAGTCCCAATCAATACTAGAGCACCTCCAATCGATGATGAACAAGTTGTGATGGATACGTGTAAAGGGTTTCTTCGCGCACTATCGTCCAGTGCAAATTTACACCTGTCTCTAGTTTAGGGCTAACGCGAATCCGTTTGCTTTACAACTATAACGAATGATCTAACCTTCACACGTGAGGGCCGTATCAAAGAAGAAGAAAAGATCTTGCATGGTGGGGAACAGCTCAGACAGAGGGTTTGGCAACATCATTTTTCTTCTGCATTAGGCCTTTGGCTCATTAACCTCACTGAGGAAGCAAAGGCCAAAGTCCGCAACCTATGAAAAAGTGCAAAATCCACGGCGACGCACGCTCACTTACTATCTACCTACTACAACGTCACTTGTCAAACTAGGGTAAGTGGCACCTAAAAGGGATGTTGACTTTTTTCCTTAAAGGCTGAGCAACTTTGGGTTTTAGTATGTAAATGTCAGGAAAAATTGACTGCAGGGTGCCTTGCTTGAGTTCAAGAAGAGGCGAGAGATAGGGCACCGCAGGGTGGTGTGCAAGGAAAGTTCAAGGCATGGCCCATGGGATAGAAAAGGAAGTCCCTTACAAGATAAGATGAGTAGAGATGACCGGGAAAGGATTTGTGGTCACGTCTCCTACTTGCGCTGGATCAGTAGCATTCTTGTGGCTTTCGCTGGACGAGCAAGCAATAATGGACCTATCCAACTGTCTTATTTATGTACGGTTTAGGAAATGGGGCATGCCATGAAAGTAACAGATTCTTGCTTCATTGTAATGCAGTTGGAAAATGACCCCCTGTGAATAATGCTGGACCAAATTGTGTGGTAAAAACGATGGATTGCGTCACAAAAGCCGAATGGTCCTGAATTTGATTCCTAATCGATCAATTTCTCGATGTCATATTATGAAGAGAGCAATTTCCTCGCGAATCCTTCACTTCAACTTCAAATGACCTCGCTTTCTACCACATTGAATGGGGCAGCTCTAATGTGGTGCGCAGAATATTACTGGACAGCAACGCAGAAAGGCCTGTTTAAGAGGAGTAGATTGTCAAGCCAGGGTTCGTTCATGAATGATACATAATTAGTATTTTTGGGCCCACCCCAAATAGACATCCTCTCAACCATTTGTTTTGAAGGCTTGACCCAGGCTGGCTGAGTCGATACAAACGGTCTCGGAGCAATCTATCGATCAGAAGAGTGATTCATCAGCTTTAAAACCAGTCTGGACGAAGGAGATCATGGCGGTTACAAGGCTATCCTAATTCCCAAATTGAGTGAGGAAAAAAAGATCTTTTTTCCTTGTGGGCAAGAGAGAAGAAATCTCATTACAGTGTAGCAGTAGACCGCGGAACAAGAATACCAGTAAGGATGGATCCTCAGAGAGAGAGAGAGAGAGAGAGAGAGAGAGAGAGAGATGGGGGTCCTAGGTTTGTTGGGTTTGGGCAAACATCAAACATCATCCAAGCTGGGTCGGAGCTCGCTTACTGCGTCACGTTCGATTTGGTCTTGTGGTGCGCGGATCCTCAGCTACAAAGATCCACTTCAATCATGAAGAAACCCTCGGGCCCAAGCGTGTGTCTGGTCTGGCCGTAGGATCAGAAACCATTCGAGGTCTTAGGCCCAATCCCACCCACATATAATCAACCATCTCCAGTACATGACTTGCACACTGCTATAAATATTGCGTGGTTTGATAATATTTATGTTCCCAAAATCATGCAGACACTACTCCTCCCCACAGCCTCCAGGATTAACTAAATTCAAGAAAATAAGAACCCTGATCTCAAATTTGCAATCCGATTCCTCAACAGTTCTTGTGATTGACTTCAGTTTCCAGGATTAATCAATTATCATCTTGTATTTTCCATTGAGTTATCAACAAAGTTGATCCGCATCGAGTCCGGCAAAGAAAAGAGAATTATATATATATAGCCATATGGTTTCTCTGTTATAATTTGGTTTCAATTTCAATCATCGAACCATAAATCTTCTTCTTCAGAAAGACCTGCATTTGCGAGAATTATTTAATGTTTCCACATGGGCCTCAGGAACTCTTGGATAATCACATCTTCTCAGATTCACAAATTAAAGGGTTATTGTACACTTGTGTCATATTGTAATATCCTAGATTTTATACCTAATGGCGCGTCGAATTATGTGTCGATATTTCTACGGTGGACAGTTTCTTTTGCTTTTTCAGACAATGATGGACATTGAAATGCATTTTTTTTTTCACATGAACTGAAAAACCGGAAATTACTAATTTTCCCTTGAAATATGACTGAAGGTGCTTCGATCCTATGCGGGACAAGTATAGAAGCGTGGCTAAGTGCACGATATGTTTCGCTCCTTGGGATGGTGCCTCCTTTTAGGAGATGAGTCTTTGGCCAATAGGTGACATATGATACGAATAAAACCTCGTCTGTGTATTCCGGGGCTACTGTGTACCATATGTGCATAATTCCTTAGAGAAATTTCTATTTGTTATCCAAGCGAGCTTTGTATAGAGTCTTTTGTATTGTGGTTGTATTTTGATTAGGCTTCACTCGAATCGGGGTACTATGTTCATCCATATTTGTTCTATGTTTATTTTAGTAACCATGATCATGTATGCACCACTTTGTTAATGATGTGCATGCTTGCGAAGTTGATGTAACAAAAAGAATCGTCCTCAATCAATGGGAGGAGTATGTGCAATTAGAAGCGTGTCTTTCATTAGAAACTTGTCTTTCACATCATCATTCGGACATCTCAAGCTGCCCACATGTCAGACTCTCGGATCTAAAGTCACTTTGACCCATCTCCATACAAAATTCAGGTTGTGACATATATGCTACTTCTCAATTGAAGTCTTGAAGATGGATATATAGGCACTCATAGACAATGCTGATGCTAGAACCAAAAAAGCTAGCTTAAGTAAAGGTGTCAAAAAGCTTGCATTGGCCTGATCAAGCTCGATCCTTAAATTTTGTGTATTTTGGGGCTACGTCTTAGTCTTTTTCGATAGGGATTTTTAATTTTTTAGATGTTAGTATTGTCAGGGTTTGGTTCGGATTAGGTTGGGCCGGGCCGACATAGACTTTTTGACATTCCCAGAGCACATCCCAATCTCCCTCTCTCCCCTCTCTCTCTCTCTGCACAAGTGCGAAGAGGATGAAACCCTATATCTGAGCCCAGCTGATCGGTGCTGGATTCGACTCGGCCTTGATCTTGACCCCCATCCAACTCGTTTTCTTGGGCTATATGATATTCAATCGGGTGGGTCAGGTTAGGTCAATTGTGTCTTTGTAGGGTTTTGGGTTGAGTTGGGTATCATCAAAACCCAGCTTGACTTGAATTCTTACCCCCCCTCCAAAAAAATAAAATAAAGCTCAAGGGCTTGCTCATCACGATACCGGGTCGATTCTTGCACTCAAGGATGAGCGGGAGGAAAAAGGAGCCTATTAGTTTCACGTTCAAAAGAGAATTTTTTTTTCACATCTTATGCTTCATCATCAACCGAAGTCAATATCAATCAAGGAAATCACCAGATACAGTTTGGAACCATACACCCACTAAAGCCTTGCATCTTTTAGAAACCGACCAAAGAAAAGTGGAATTTCTACCATTCAAAAAAGAGGGGAGACCTCTTACTTTTGTAATCATCATCCTCATATCCATCATTCCTTCCTTGTACTGACATATGATACGAATAAGACCTCACTTGTGTATATCATCGGCTTCCATGTGGTACATGCACATCATTCCTTGGGGTGATGCCCCCCTTTTAGGAGATGAGTTTTTGGCCAATAGTCCACATATGATACAAACAAGACCTTATCTGTGTATATTGTTGGGCTACCATGCGGTACATGCGTATCATTCTTTAGATAAATCTCCATTTGTTACCCAAGTGAGCTTTATATAAGAGTCTTTTGCAATGTGGCTGCATTCTGATTAGGCTACACTCGGACTGGGGAACTATGTTGCCTATAACTGTTCTATGTTTGTTCTAGTAACCATGTTAATGTATGAACCACTTTGTCAATGATGTGCATGCTTGTGAAGTTGGTGTATCTTGTCTTCAAACAAAAAGAATTATTCTCAATCTATGGGAGGAGTATGTGTGATTAGATATTGTGAATTCGGCTTCAGCATTAGAAACATGTCTTTCACATAAGAAAATAATAATAAATCAAACATGATAAAAAATCAAAAAATTATTAAAAATTGTCTACGTTAGCGTCAGCAATGTCACGTAAACTGCTTGGCATCCAAGTCAGCAAAATCTGGCTAAAATTAGTCGGAAGGACTGTCCTTGAATTAACATCAAGTCAAAATGTTTAGGACTAAATTGATACTAATTCAAAAGATTTATAACTAAATTGACACCAAATCAAAATTTTATGATTAAATCGATACAATTAAAAGGTATAGAATTAAATTGGCATTAATATAATAGGTTTAAGATTTTTCTGACACTTTTCCTCTATTTGGACTTCTTGAGTTGCCCACACGTTAGACTCTCGAATCTAAGTCAATTTAACCTGTCTCTATACAAAATTCAGATCGTGACATATATACTGCTTCTCGATTGAAGTCTGAAGACGGAGATACAGGCAAAATACACACTCATGGACGTGCTGTTGCTGGAACCGGAAAGCTACTTGCTCATCATGATACTGGGTCAATTCTTGCACTCATGGATAAGAGAGAAAAAAGCAGCCACTAGTTTCACATTCAAAAGAAAAAAAAGTTACGTCTTAAACTTCGTTATCAACCGAAGTCAATATCAATCAATGAAATCACTAAAATACAGTTTGGACCATACATTCCGCTCTAAAGTCTTTCATCCTTTAGAAACCGACCAAAGAAAAGTGGAATTTCTACCATTCAAAAAAGAGGGGAGACCTAACTTTTGTAATCATCGTAATCACCGTTCCTTCCTTGTAATAGCTTCAAGAAAGAGCATGAGTAGCAATGTACTGACGAATGCAAAATCAGATTGACAATGGATAGTTATAGCTTAGTTGCCTGCGGAGATGCCTCTTTGTTGGTGGTCAAGATGAATCAGTTCTTGAAAGTAAAATTAGGGTTCCCAATGCTGTTCTTTTGGGTCGCGGTCAGACAACATGTTATGATCGCAATTACAAAGGGTTGATTCCTCTCTATGCCTTGAATGGAATTATACAATTTGACCAGTCCACATCTTTATTGGGAATGAAGACGTTTGTCATGCAGATCGATCATTGCTTGCGGTCAAACTCTAATATCCAGTTTTCTTGCAAAACATCGATGTGCTCGATATTACCCTAAACAACCTCGTATGTATTTCTTTTATAGATAGTACGAAATATATGTCGATGAAACAAGAAATGCCGCTCAATCTACTTCCCTTTGTGACCCGCTACTGTAATTCTATTGTCTTGTCATATTTAAGCACACTTATCTACTTCAAGACTACCGAGTTAATCATGTGGAGGCTAGACATATTCATCTTACTAATCTTTAAATATGCATGAAATGTGATGCCCATGACATCAAGATGCGAAGCCACATGCACACCATCATCAGCTGTACTGAATATATATATATATATCATTTCTTTTAGGGCATGTTCTGAACTAAAGGACACGCCATGGCTTCACAAGAACGGCGATGAAGACAAATATCCACACCCGTGATTTGCACTTTCCCCCATTCTCTCCGTGGCAGACCCCATGTTCTAGATGACACTGTCCCAGATAAGTCAGAACGCGACAAGGAGGAAAATATCCAAAGCCCTAGACAAGAACCGCTGGTCGTATGCAAGGGACCTCTTTTCGTTTCTTCTAAACGAAGAAGAGCGACTTATCAGCATCACCCTCCTCCTTCTTCTCTCTCTCTCTCTCTCTCACTCTCTCTTTCTCTCTCTCCCTTCCATTAGACGCAAGCAAGTGGATCTGTTCTTCCCATTTTTCCACCATGGAAGGTCCAAGTTCCGCGTAAAAGGCACAGTGCCAAGATTCACAGCAACATGCGAAGACAAAGCTCGTGGTCTTGGTTGTGGCCTCCGGCATATATAGTTGGCCGACACAGGGAATAATTCCTCGTTCGAAGTTCCATGTTTAGGGAACCGAATTCTGGTTTACATCAGCATCTGATGCTCTCACGAGTAGTTTGATGATGACACTTTTGGTTCGAGTTCTATGTACATCGGCCTATCGTATTTATTCTCGGGTCATCTTATTCTTGGATAACCTATCATGATCCTTTTGTCTTTCTGTCTTTTGGAATTTTGCCCGTTAGATCCGGCGATTGGAATTTCTTCAGGATCGCCGTTCGGTTGAAATTTCAACGTGCTAAGGGAATTAAAAATACTAATCTCAAATTGGCAATAATCACGAAAAGTTGATAAAATGCGTGATCCGGAGAGAGCATATGAGCATAGACCACACATTAGCTAGACTTCATGGAGTAATTAAGGTGGGTTAGCTGACATTTGCCAATGGCATCCGCATGAGAATATCCATGACATCGATACCATCGATGATGGTGTGAATTGCGTACATATAAATTTCATTTTAGAAAATGGTCTTGATGTTGAATTTCTAAAAGAGAAAATGGAAAACTCCCTCCAAAATTATGACTTTTACAAGGATTTTATTAACAAGTGAGGATGATTGTTACACTAATTAATTATTAAGGAAATTTTGAGGAGAATGAATCATTATTCATATTTTATGGAAAATAAATGATTTTGAAAATATTTTCTAAAAAATATTTATTTATTTTGCTTACAAAAAATGAATAAATGAGAAGTATTTTCATTAAATTTTTAGATTTAAATCGTTGCAAATACTGAAAACATTTTTTAGTAATTAATTTTTTCAAGTGATTATATTTAAAAAAAAAATCCAAATCATTCAATATTATTAAAATCTCGTGGAGTGTACTCTTCGACAAAATATCATACGCGGAATCTATTTATGCAAAGCGTCACGCGTGGAGTCCCATTCCATGCCTTGTCATGACGTCATATGTGCGATTAATGACGTCATCGACCACGTCCGGTATCTTGCTCGTCAGAAAAGCTAAATCTTAAAGCACGATTGACTAAACCGGTGAAAGGACTGGGGAGGGACTTACGATTCGATGCTCCTCGGTTAACGTAATGGGGCAGACAAGGGACAACCCCGACTGTACAACAATGGAAAAGAAAAGGGTTTAATCTTTTTCAATCCACTTTGCCGTGAAAGCCCAGTTGCACATTCCCCCAAATTTAAACCAATCTAACTTATCGCCAAAAAAAAAAAGAAGGAGCTCGCGACAACATTAAAAAAAAAAAAAAAAAAAAACGCCTTTTGTTTAGCAATTTCTTGCACGGATGGACTCTAAGATTATAAAACAAAAAACATAATTTTACGTTTGTGGACGGATGCGATCGGAGCCCTTGAATTATCGTCGTCTTTGTTATTATATATTGATTTTGGTCCAAAGAAAGGGACAAGGCCGGGTCCTGAGAAAAGGTCGTGATTAGTGGCACTAAATATCATGATTAGCATCGGATTTGTTGAACCGCTTGGACAATTTTTTCCCACTCCCCTAATTTGAGGATATGCTAATGATGGTCGTCACCTGCCGGACTCTTTTATTATTCATGAGCGCGACACGAGCACCCCCATACGATAATTTTATGTTTTTCCCACATATAAGAACAAGCAATTTTCACCACAAATTGAGTTTTTGAATTAAGTCGTTATCAAAACGATATTTTCTTGGGTCTTGACTGGAGCAACGATATTATTTAGTCAAGGAAAAGGATTGACTAACCTAACGAGGACCCAAATTGTAATTACCTTTGGACATTTTTTAGAAGATTAGCTATTACTATATATATATATGTTCTTGAACAGGACCACTGACGGTAGCTAAGGTCAGTGAAATGCCCAACCACATGATAAAAAAGTTTTTCAAGTGTTAGCCCGCCATCAGACCACCATAACTTTATAGGAGAAGTGTAACCTGTGCGGTAATCAATGAGGCTCCCCTTTTGATAATTCACATTCCATAAAGTTTAAATCCAAATTATATTCTTACAAGCTCGTTACATCCCTAATTAAAATTTCACGCCCTTTCTCTTAATTCGAATTTCTGCAGTGCAGTGATCTCCCTTCGTCTTAGATGAAAATCCAATCTCTTTCCAGGACACATAAGAGAAAATCCAATCCCTTCCCTTCCTACGAAACAATCGTGCGTGCAAGGATAGATTGAAGTTGAAGCCATCCATTCGTGCGCATGTCCCTCTCCCCATGAGATCATGTCGAAATTCCGATTCCATGTGTTTTCACATTCCTTGTACTCGACATTGCTATGAAGTGCAAGAAATGCAAAGCACCTTCTTTTTCCCTTCCACACCAAGCAAAGATCAAAGGAAAACGACGCCAAGAAAATTTGATAAATTAAAATTGAACAACACGATGCTAACTCCGCCCGGCGATGAATTTCTTGCATTCGAGGGGAGTTGGGGGCCACGCACCGGCCGAGCCGCGCGTGGGGAAGAACGAATTGGCGCGGGGGGATGGATTGTATAATGACCCCAAGCTCAACTTTATAGCTTTAATCACGTTCGACAATTATTATTAATCTCTCTCCTATGTACAGCGAGTTAATTAGGTGCGCCCAAGTGACAATTTTAAAAAGAGTTGGGGGAAGATAATAGTAAAAAAAAAAAAGAAGAAGAAAAGAAAAAAAATTAGTCCTGCACACGTGTTGGGGGTTGTCAGAACTCCGCTAGGGAAAGGCTCCGAGACGGCGACGGCAGCGGTGACGCCGGGATCGACGGCGGCTGCCTCGATCTCCGGAAATACTCCCGCACGTCGACCGCACGCGCCACCAGCCTCTGGGCGACGTCGTCGTCGTCCCGGGACGGGATGAAGGGGGGACGCACGACCTCCGTCAGCAGGTCCCACCTGACGCCTCGGAAGAACTCGTGCTCCTTGAGCTCGGCGGCGCCCCGGAGGTAGCCGAGCCTCCGCGTGGGGTCCTTCGCCAGCAGCCGCTCGATCAGGTCCATCAGGGCCGTCCGCTTGCCGACGAACTCCGGGTTCTTCGCCAGCACGTTCCGGAACGTCTCCTTCCGGTTCTTGCCCCGGAACGGGGTCGCCCCATAGAGCATCTCGTAGGTGAGAACGCCGAGGGCCCACCAGTCGACGGCGAACTCGTGGCCCTCGCCCCGGACGACCTCCGGCGCCACGTACTCCTCCGTCCCCACGAAGGAGTTGGACCGCTCGCCGTCGTCGGAGAAGCTGCCCCCGCCCGGCTTGTTCCGCCGGCTCACCGGGCTGACCCGCGCCGACTTCGCCTTCTTCAGGCTCAGCGCCTTGGCTTCGCTGAACGCCCCGACGAAGCGCGTGAGGTTGTTCTTCTTCTGCTTGCTCTGAGGAAGCTCCGCCTCCTTTTCGCGGCGTTCGACGATGTGGATGGACTTGGCCTTCCGGGGCTGGAGCTGCTTGGAGAGGTCGAAGTCCGTGAGGGTCACGTGGCCGGACTGCTGGATCAGCACGTTCTCGGGCTTGAGGTCGCGGTAGGCGATGCCGCGGCGGTGGAGGTGGTCGAGGGCGCAGATGATCTCGGCGACGTAGAAGCGGATGACGGCGGGGGAGAAGACGCGGTCGTTCTGGTGGTGGCGGAGGACGTTGAGGTCGCCTCCGGGGCAGTAGGGGACGGCCCAGGCGAGCAACTCGTCGGTCTCGAAGGAGGCGAGGAGGCGGGGGAGGAAGGGGGGTGGGGGAGGGCCGGGTGAGGAGTCCCAGGACGGAGATCTCCCACCGGGCGCGGCGGGCGGCGTCGTGGGCGGAGGACTTGTCTACGAGCTTGAGAGCGAAGGGGGAGGAGGCGGAGGGGTCGGAGGCGGCGTCGTGGACGAGGAGGACGGTGCCCATTGCACCCTTGCCGAGGACCTTGAGGGCGCGGAGGTTGTCGAGGTCAGGCTCCGCCGCCGTGGACGACGGCGGCGTTGGCGGTGGTATGACCATGTTATGCGATTCTGCTCCGGCAGGTGTCTGCTGATGTAGAGAGAGAGAGAGAGAGAGAGAGCTTGCTCGGGAAGGGAGGGAGAGAGGGGGAGAGATGGTGGAAGAGCTGTTTTTTCTGGCTTATATATAAACTACAGAAGAGAAGAGCGGGGGGGTCTTTAGCTTTAGCTTTAGCCTCCTTTTTTTTTTTTTTCCTCTCTTTTTGTTCGTTTTTATTCTCTTTTGTTTTGTTTTGGATTTTTATTCTTCTTTTTTCCTCCTTTGCATCTTTTCGGTGTTCTCGTTTCTTACCGGTAATTTTCCGTCTTTTTTTTTTTCGGTTGGATTTTTTCTTAAAATCCCTTCTCTTTATTCTTTTATGGCTTGTTGTGGAAGTAAATTCATTCTAGACCGACTTGAAAAAAATGTCGAATATTTGGTAAAGCACGATTTGATTCTAAGTGGGAAGCATAATCCCCGTTTGCTCAAATACTTGGTTTAATTTGTATTTATATCATTTGTGATTTTTCTTAGCCTATATTTTTGAGGTGATCGTTTTAACATGATATCACAAAGTTTAAGAATTCATATGCCGATACTTTCCTCTCAATCTCATTATTCGTGGTGGATTCACAATAATTTGATCAAGTCACAGGTGTGTAAAGAATGGACTTATACGCAAGGAAAGTGTGAAACATAATCCCATATTGCTTGGTGAATCATAATGTACCATTTACATATGTAGTCTCATTCCACCTTATTTTAATTTTTAGGTTGGTCATTTCAACATTTACGTAATACATAATTTTAGCCAAGTACATAATAAAAAATCGTCATACTCTTGTCAAGTATTTGATCAGGTTATTGCATCCTTCGAGTTGAATAGATTTTGCCTTTCTAATACATTTAGTATTGTTAGCACCTTATTACAATAGTCATGATACTCTTTGAATTTAAACATATTTCGTCATTTAATCTAATTGAAAATGTGGATATGATTTTGCATGAAACAATATGCCCAATTAATAAATATTAACCAATAGCCAAAAACACGCAATAAACATGAAAAAAGTTCGAAGAGATGCACCTATATAAGCACGATTTTTCCATCTAAGGAATGGAAAATCGTGGAGCTTGTAATTATCAAGATTGTAAGGGTTGTCATTGAACTATATAAAAACCAAAAGTTTCAATCCTTTTGCCCGATTGAACCAAGCAAAAAGGTCAAGAATCATACTCATCCCTATTGTCAAACCAACGAGGCATCATTCCAATGCAAATTGCAACTAGTGTGAACAAGCACAATGAGCTGGTTAATAATAATGTAGCCCTTCTTTCCTTCTCTCTCTCTTTTTTTAAATTTATTTATTTATTCTTTTCCCTCTTTGATTTTTCTTTTTTTCTCCTTCAATCATAAAAAAAAGATTCCATTATTCTCTCCCCTTTATTATTTAATAAAAACAAAGTGGGGGGAGGGACACACGTGTAAGGAGCTAAGGAGAAACAAAAAAGAGAGACCGCACAAAAGGACAAGAACCATATTCGTACGGTCGTCACATGGAGCCTCCCCATAATCTAAGGGACGAACGTGCGCGTGCACCTTCCTTGTTGTCAACTTTGCCAGTCCCTCAACAAACCAATTTTCCTCCTTAAATTTCCCTTTTTAATTCTTAACATAATCCATTTATCTTGACTGATTATTATTCCTTAAATCCTGGTTTTGCAGCTGTTTAGGAAAAGAAATTTGCATTGACTTCATTGATTAACCCGACACTCAGATCATACATGCACCTCATATTTATGCAAAAACCCGGATTTTTTAATATGACTTTTTTTAAAAGAGGAAATAAGAATGTCAACACATATTTTTTTTCCATCAAAATTCAATTAGTAGCACCAGCCAGCCATTTCGGAACAAAACTATATAACATATACTCGACCCGAGAGAAATTCATGGAGTGCAAACCACCGAGTACAATCCGTAATTTACATCCCGTAGAGGATTAATTAATAAAAACCCGTCTTGGGGAACGATAAATAAAATAGATTTGCACCTAGATCCCCATTAGATAACCGCGAGCAATGTCCGGGATTTATAGCCGGCATATGATTAATTAATAAAAGTCGATCTCGGGAAATGAAAAGAATAGGATAGATTTGCAGCTAGATCCCTGATTAAATGACCTTATATATAGCAATAGGATGGATATACTACGTGTGTCTTGGCGTATATCCAAGAGCAAGGAAACGTTAGAAAAAGGGACAAATAATTCCATAAAATCTTGCACATAATCACATCTTGACATCCTAAATATCGCGCTTCGGGCTCGTCAACCTTTTGTCTTTCACATACCTTGTGATTTCTAGCCCTCTAGGACTAGAGTTTAGCCCCATATCGTCTTTGCTTTAACATTAAAAAAGTGTAAATTAATCATGTCCATATCGAGATCAAATTAAGGGCCCCTCGAGATTTGAGAAATCTTTGGCATTTGTTCACACAATAGTTAAGAACATCATATTATATCAACAATAATGTGACAAGACACTTCCGATCTACTTACACCAGCGAGAATGTTTATCCTCTGGTGTATGCGAGCCGTTTATTAATCCTCCAAGGATATTTATCAAAAGGGCAACTTGCACATTCATTAAGAAGTCATTTAAAGCGAGTTTTGCAATTTTCCATACACTATTTTTTTTTTCATATCACATGTAATTGACATCTCGAAAATCAAGATATTTTGAGATTTTAAGCGTAGCTCCAGGTAATGATTTTATGGTGGGTTTTGATAAATGTGCTTAATCTAAACTTAGAGTATGCTTTTAGCTTGAGTATCCGGTGTCAGTGCATGGCGTGTGCAAAGATTGATTAATGGAGACAGGTGATGCGCATTAAGGTTAGGTGGTGCTGGTGGATCAAACCCCTTTCTTTGATGATCTATATTGTTCTTCCCAAAGGTAGAGAGAAACACAAGGAAAAATAATTGATATGTTCTTTAATACTTCAACTAAACTTTTTGCTTTTCTCTATCACGTAGTTGCAGTTTCTCAACATACAAAGCTGACGGGGTTCTTCTGAGATTTCGATCTTCTGAGCACAAGATTTTCTTCTTCCTCGTTCGTGGAAGTCCTCCAAAAACTAGGGACAAAAGCGGTTGGGATGGTGCAACAGCGACGGCTTCTGCTCACCCCAGTAACGAAAATTTTTGTCTCCTTTGGCGGCCATTTCTCTATCGCCATCGATTCCTCCTACCTGCCCGTTTCACTAGAGAGAGAGAGAGAGAGAGAGAGGAATAACACATGGTGCCCAGAGATGCAATGATAAAAGAAAGCTCGCCAAATACGACTGTGTAGTACTCCTTGTCTACTCGGGCAACTTGAGTTGGACGAGTCCTCGACTGGAAACCCTCATGTGCCCATTTCACAGCTAAGAGGTTCGTGTATGGTCGTTCTCATGTTTGCCAATTTGGGAAGACAATGATAGGGTCTGTCTCATCGGCCAAAGGTAAGGAAAGAAAAAGAAAAGAAGATATTTCGTTCCTGAGAACGTGTGTTCATATTGAGAGGATCAAGATGGGGTAAGCAAAAATTGACAAATATCTAAGTTTATAAGAGGGTGAGATAAGACTTGGTCGACCCACGTGTTAGATTTCATAAGACAACCACTGTCAACTGTTTTAAAAACTCAAACTTCTAGATAAATGCGTGGTTTAATGTTTAATTATTCTAACATTCTCCACTATATTTAGCCTGGTCTTTTTGCTGGTATTAAGTTTGGACATATTTAATTTGGGGAGGCTAATGAGGCATTCAAATTCGGGATTTTCATCTCTGATAATATGTGAGATTTTGTGAGATCATTGTCAATATTTTAAAAAACTTAAATTTTTAGATGAATGCGTGATTTAATATTTAACTATTTTAATACGTTGGTCCGGTTTAAGGTACTCAGAGCCAAAAAACTTAATGCAGCTTAATAAAACGACGCAAAACATATCAAATCTTCTGTGTGAAAAAATGGGTTTTCTTCGGTGATTCTTTGGTGTCTTTGGACTCGGTGTCATTCTTATTAAGATACAGGAAGGACCGAATCAATCGACAACCAGAATATAGAATTTCCAAACCCGAATGTTTGGTTTTTTTAGGGGGTCGATGCGGACAAAACATTTTGCCCTGCGCTGCTATTTCAAAATAACATGAGCGCTGTCGTCTCAAGATCGGCAAAAATCCAAGAAATCATCTGATCAATCATGTTCACATGGTTGGATAGACGGGGGGAAAAGGACGAAGTGACTCAGACGGGGAATGGCTACGATCGAGTCACATGTGGGCATTGAAGGCGATGATTGGTACCCTTCGCAAGCGTGGATTCAATAGGGAGGGTCCATCTCGTACTGATGGTTGTCCCCATATTCCGCTCCTCCTTTATCTATTTTAATACGACTGACCGCAAGCTGCTTTTAGCTAGCGGCGCCCATCAGATTTTTCTTTCTGCATTTACTCGATGATTTAGCTCAGCCCGGCAATCCTACCTCCTCACGTGAAAGAATTCCTCCTCGATTAGTTTATACGATGGGTTGGTTGGAGATCAGTGTCTCTTTGTTTCTTGTTTCAACAGTAAGTGAGTTGAAAGGGCAAAATGATTGGACTTCACGTAAGTACATTGGCGACTTCCCTAGTTTCTACGCTACTTTTGATCTAATTGTCCTTTTTTTGATCTGAAAAATGGTGGTTAATTCTCGGGTCTATATAGAATAATCCCTATTTGGGTACCTCTTCTCTCCATCAAAGAACATGCTAGAAAAATAGAGAGAGAGACAAAAAGCTACAACAAATCTTTGCATATACCTGATTCGCGCGAGATCGGGCTAATGTATATTTAAAGGAGGGAAATAACTCTTGAAGAATCGGTTAAATTTGAAAACTCACAAGCATTAAGTTTACATAAATCAAGCATACATGATAAATTTTTTTTTCAAAAAGTTCTCTTGTTTCCTTTTGACGGGCGATTCAATTCCCCACGCCAAAGCCATATCCAACCCATTGCGGCATTAGCTCAAACTGTTTGAGGGCTAGGCTTAGATTCTTGTCTTAGAATACATCACGAAGAACTTGTCTGGATTGGTAGGTGAGTCGCTAAATCACTTAAATTGCCTTCAAGAGTCAAAAAAGACACGCACAAAAAAAAGAAGACAAGATGGCCCCCCTCGACTGCCTATAATCTAAATTTTGTTAGACCATAGGACGGAACAGATGGGCCTCTTTCCTTTATGTGCAATTCCTTTTGGTTTCCATTGGCGATCTTCTTTTCGTGTAAATTCAATTGGTAATGAGTGCGCCTAACAGCTATGGGAGGAGGAGGGGAGGGGCTCCATTGAATTTAGGCTCTCCATCAAACGAGGGTTTTGCAATGAAACATTCAACTTTGAAGTTTCTGTGGGAGTAATTATTGCAGTGCACAGACCAAAGTCGGGGGGGATGGGGCTAATAACTCATGAAGATCTTTGATGGAAAAGAGGATGCCGAATTGGCACGTGATGCCGTAGGCCATGTTCATTGCCTAATCTTTATAATCTAACCCGGGCACACAAATGTCATTATAGAATCTTTGAGCCCTAGGAATTGCTTTTTCTTGTTTTTCTTTCTTTTTGGGTTTTTCTTTTGAATAGTCTTTGGATATTACTTTATTTATTTCTCTGTACCCAGATCAATACTCGATTGAAATTTCAAAGGTTGAAAAGTCTCTGAAAGAAGAATAACAGGTGTAGGATTGACTTCGTGCTAGCGTTGAGTGATAAGAGACAGATGATAATACCATCATTTGCAAATCCGATATGAGGGAATAAAAAGGAGAATAAAAAGACAGATTTGAGGGGATGGAGAGGAAAAGAGAAAAAAAAAAAAAAAGGCATGTCTCCTGCAGCCAAGCTTCTTGGATAGAAGATGATGACTTGATGTGTTACATACCAAAAAAAATCAACCTTGTGTCGCAAGGAAAAGTATAAAAAAAAATTCTAAACCTATTACGTTAATACCAATTTAATCATAAATATTTTAATTTGGCTAATTTAGTAATGAACATTTTCACATTAGTATCCATTAGTCCCATTTGGTCAATTTAGGTTGGAAATTGCTGATGAGGATGGCCGAATAGATTGAGTTGGTATCAATGTGAAAATATTTAGCATTAAATTAGCTTAATTGAAATGTTTATAATTGAATTAGTTAAAAATGCAATATGTTTAAGACTTTTTTGATACTTTTCCCAATGTTGCAAAGTTTTGCATCTCAATTCCTCATTTAGCAAAATACTACAATTAAATGAGTTCAAACCATGTTTTCTTTTTTCTTTAGTGCGCATACTACTCTCAAGACTATGGACTTGGTATCCATTGGAAGGACTTTTGCTATATGTATACACAATCCGCATAAAATCTCACGTTCACGGGTTGATGTGGATAAATGCCACGCGTGCATACTTGAAATGGTACATTCGAAAGCAGAATTGTCGGAGCAGAAAGTTTTCTAACAAGTCTGCTACCACCAACTCGTTCAAAGTACAAGGCAATTGGCATAGCGTGAAAAATACACACTTTTGATGTGAATTGGGGGTAGGCATTGCATCTTTTCAATCTTACATTAGATTATTCCCTATTGAAAGAGGGGGGGTTAAAGAAATAGGGATCCACTTCCACCAAACCCTAAAGCCCCATGCATGTCAACTTTAGGCAACAGAACCACCCAAACTACTTTGTTTGGGGGCCATCTTTCTCTGCCTTTGTTGGACATGATAACCCCACAAGACCATTTCTTTATCAATGCTTCCCCCTCCCTCCCTCCCTCCTCCTAAAAATGCTTATGAAGTTTCATAAGTTGTGTTCCTGTCGGCCATCATTTGGTGGGAGGAAAAATGTGAGCTTCCACCTAAGACCAAGGTAAAAAAAAGGGAGGGGGGGAAAGATAAAGGTGATGAAATAATAAAGTATACAAATTTCCTCCATTTGATAATTCCTCCACCCATTTGAAAGTTAGGCACATCGATGCTTTGAAGGGAGAAAAAGCTAGGGATGCTTTGATGATGGCATTGTCGGCCATGATCTCCTCCATCCAAAAAGAAATTGCTTTTTGTTTCTTTTTTCAAAAAGGAAAAAAGATATATTGTTGCCTTTTGGATCGATAAAAGGGATACACACGCACTCGCACAAAAACGCGATTTGAAGTACTGTTTCCGGATGTAAAATAGTTTTAAGCACAAAGCAGATGCTTACATTTGTCGTAACCCCACTCGGATTAATGAATAATTTCCATGAATCCTGCAAGACAGATTAAGAATTTATATAGCAAGATTCTATTTATTTTGTGAAAATATGCGATTTTGAAAATATTTTCTTAGAAATAATCATTTATATGCTTGATATAATTTATTAACGAAAAATGGTTTTAATATATTTTCATGGACGATGAAAACATTTTTTGTTCGCTCATTTTTATAAAAGATGTAAGCGATTATTTTAATGAAATAAATGAAGCCTTAATTTGTGTAAAACATTTGCAAGTATTTAGCTTTTATCTTTTCAAGCAATGGAAGCACATATTTATTAGTCATGTATACTAAGCCTAACCCAAAATTCTTTTATATTGAAGAAAGATCACATGTATATGTAGTAACAACACACATAATTTGATGAACGAAGGCTTACACGTACAAAATATACTAGGGAAGATCTTACATCTAATGCCAACCGATTAATGGAGATGAATGACATGTATATAAAAAGAATATAAATCCTTAGACTACCAATGCAAGATAGTTTAACATATGCTGTCTCGAATTCATTCAGCCTCTTTTTTTTTTTTCTTTTTCTTTATTCAAATGTTTCTTTTGCAATACTCCGAGGACATTGTACCTACATTTTTTCTCCCTTACGTTACTTATGCTTCCCGATTTGCTTAAACTAAAACCATTTTTTTCCGATCGTTGTCTTGAGGAGGAACTCCAAGTACGTTCAGTGCACCACAGCCTGCGCAGCACGATTGTCCAATGATGCGTCAATTGGCTCGCTGAAAAGCTCCTTTTGGTCAATATCTCTCTCGTTCAATCAGCCAACGCCTAATCACATTTGCTTGCTTTTGTTCTTGCTCGAGTGTTTTCCACTTAATACTCTCTGGTCACCTTGGACCCACCATGAGCAATAGCATACGTTGGTGCAGTTTCTACCAACAATCGAAGTTGCATGACAACGAAGATATGAGCTGAATGATGCGAGGCGAGGATCCTTTTTCAGACCCACGATATGAAATTTCGCCTTTTGAATCGATACACGCATCGCGTGCCTCTGCAAATTCTTGGTGGAGAAGGAGAGGAAGAGGAGGATGGCTCGACGTTTCTTGATGGGGGTGTTGAACGCTACCTTACGGTAGAAAAAGCTAAAGTCTCTGAACTTTCTGTATTCGATTTGTAAGCTTTATCCTCTCTTTCTCTCTTTTTTACGCGGAGAATATCATAATTGCAGGTATGGGGGTGTTGCGGGCAGTGATGACACTGGAGGAATTCAAGTATCATATCATTACCAAACGCTTACTAAGGTTCATGATGGAACGGTACACTGGTTTCTCAATCATTTCGCACTGACCCATTTGTATTCTTTGAGTAGAAGATGATGAAACTATAATTATATCACCACGATGCTGGCGTATTCAGGAAATCACTGCTGTTATTAAGGAGAATATTGACCTATCCATGTGATGTATTCCTCAGTGATTGAGCGATATATATGACTTGCGTTACAAGAAAAGACGAGGATTTGAACTTGGCACCTGAAATCTGTGGGTTGGACAGATTTCATTTAGGAATGATTGCTCTGTTGATACTGACAATAAAAAAAATTGAAGCAGTATTGGAATCTTCTTTATGGGTTTTGTTTATTTAGTACATGGTCTGAAAATTAGAATTGAACTCTTTCATCGATTAGTAAGTTAGGAGTCTCAAAATGGGATACACATGTGTGCGTGCACGCACACACATATATATACACGCACATATACATATCTATACATAAAATGAGTGAACAAACTAATTCTCAAAAAATCTTAAATGATCGGGTGCATATGAGTCCAGCACAACTCTTAGGTTTAGAGAGTCCGAGTCCCGCCATAATTTCACATAATCTAACAAATGAGCTGCACTGGACTCACTTGCGTTAAACGTCGAATTATATAATATATCATAGTTTTCTCCCATTGCGAATCTTTAGTCGACCTCGGTCATACGGACTGCCCATCCAACCTCACGGTCGAACTAAAGTGGGCTCGTGGGCCTAGGCAAATGAAGATGCCCGGAGAAGCTCTTAATCCGTGAACGAACGCGTACGACTGGCTTATCAGATCACAAGCTCTACAGAACCATTTACTATTTAGACAAGCTCGAACTTATTCTTTGTTCGCGGAAAGGAACTCTAATGTCAATCTGTCGGCAACACAACGCCGACAGAGGACACCAGTTGATAAAGCCTTCGCGCATCACGACACAATGCAGAACGTCTTTTTGCCGGCCAGTGTGCCCTAAGACCGTCTTTTGAAGACCAAGACCTATGCCTGCGCACTCGCGCTATTCGAATGAATATCATTCCGAGACTTGACATTCCACATCGAGCACGAGTTGCCTATGTCCAGTATTAATTCTTCTGCAAATTTGCTATCGTCTCTTGTACTAAATCTGGGGTGAGCCAAACCAGCTGTCTCTTGACTGGAAGGCGAGGAATTTTGATTGCCGCGTCAATACAAAATATATGCTTGAACCAATGTATTCCAGCAAAACAGTCACAGTGACCACAATACCCTGTGCACACACATCCTTTCAACATAATGCACGATGGCGAATTAAGGCCTTTGCCTGGAATACAATGGATTTCGACAAATTCCTACCCATGGAAGCCCATCATTCAGGCACAGTAAAGCGCAAGGCTGGGACAATATACGACTAAATGAAGCAGCTCTGCATGAACCAAAATGATTCATACATGATTCCAGCAAAACAGTCACAGTGACCACAATACCCTGTGCACACACATCCTTTCAACATAATGCACAATGGCGAATTAAGGCCTTTGCCCGGAATACAATGGATTTTGACGAATTCCTACCCACGGAAGCCCATCATTCAGGCACAGTAAAGCGCAAGGCTGGGAAAATATACAACTAAATGAAGCAGCTCTGCAGTTGAGTTTCAGTCATTCCTAATGTAGTAGAAATCATTTCATATGCAGAAGAAGACAACTCGTAGATTATTACCTTAGACAGCTACAATCAATTAGGTACAGGATGTTGAACCTCACTTACCCACACAATGTACCTCGGCGAGCTGCAAAACCCCATACCATTCTGGATAAATAGAAACTCTGCCTTGCCTGCTCCCCAAATCAGCACCAACAAGCTCTACCCACATCTATGAGGAAGATGGAAGCACAACAAATGACAGATTCACATGCCAACAAACTGAAAGCACTACGACTGGACATCATCAAGCACGAGTATTGCAGACATCGTTACTAAAGAAAGTTTCTAATGCAGAAAACTAATGCTTGGGGGAAATGGTTGATGTACCCTGAAAATCAAGATCAAGCATTAAAAGCAAGATATTCTTCTAAAATATCACATCCAAGCTTAATACAATGTCAGCAGGAAAATGGGTAAAATGAAGGCGTGCTTATGTTTCACCAGAGGGCAATCCAACCTCTCTGTAGACAGTTGAACAGCTCACGAGATAGTTAGTTCATCCACCTATGAGGGGCAACAAGGGCCTATATCATCAGAGAAAACCAAAAAATCCAGAATTCTCTTTGAGAAAATACAACCTTAGACTTTATCAGACCAGGTCAATCCAACCTTTGATACGTTCCCCAATAATCTTTTGTGGACGTACACCACACAACCATGCTTGATGCAGCCCAAAAGGCTAGAAAGGTTCCACAGATTGGTGAGATCAGATCACCTTATTAATAGACTGTTTTTCGCCAAAGCACACATTCACTAAAATTTATCTAGTAAGACATTGTGCTTCGCATTCCCTAACATGTCCTGTCAAAAGCAATGCAGCAAATTCCAGTCCAGTACGCCAACAGAGCTCTGAGAACCTCAACCAGAGGAACGATACATTGCCAATTTAAAAATTCACCTCTCTAGTGGATTGACACTATGGAACAAAGACGAGTGTAACAAGAACACTGACACTAAACTTTTATTACAAGAAAGAGACGACTCTGCAAAACATATAGTTTGCAATCAGTTATACATGGATTATATGTGCATACCACCAAGGTAGTCACCTCCCCAATTTGGGGACAATAGAAACAATACAATGAGCTATTACATCGGCAAAATTGACAACCGACACTTTGATATGAAATCTCCGCCTAATTACAAAGAATAACTTACTTCATACGTCTAGGTATCAATCAAAAGACTCTCCAACTACTTGAACCACTGTAGTCCATGTGATTTAACTGCTACTTTTAAGAACAGCCAGGAATTGCCGTAGTGAACCAAAATTGAATGTGTCAATGAACATTATCAGCTACACCTAAATTGTGTTCCAGATCATACCAAATACCGATTACCTATAATGGTTTAGATCCTCCAAAAATTCTCCCACGCTTAAATCACCTTATTATTTGGAAAAGTACTTTGGTGTTGGGTGTTAGAAAAATCAATCAGCAATCGATGACTTATGATGCTTTAGCTTCCGCAACTGCATTCTCCCCTGCTTCAAGCATCTTCTTATTCTTCTCAATCGCAGCAGCGACCTCCTGGGGCATGTACTTCTCGTCGTGCTTAGCCAGAACCTCCGTCGCTGCAAAATAACATTCCGCACCTCTCGCTTTCCCCAACACTGACTTGGAAGACACCTCCTTCCTTAAATCATCAGTGAATGGTCTGACAAACCCTTCGACCACTACAGAATGCCCTTCCCTGAATAAGTCTGGTAATGAGCCTTGATACCTGACGATATCAACGTCAAAACCATTTCACGATCACAATGAAAGAATCCAAAACGACAGATAACAAAATCAAACCACACATTTTACCATTGAAACACAATGAAGTGAGTACCTAAGGTCGAATCAACTATCCCAGTCTTACTCATGATCCCTACCGAACTCTCAAAATCACTAAGATAACCTTAACCTTACTAATCATACCATCCTGCAAGCGCAATGCTTTTCATCGAACGATCTACTCGACATTGAACATCTACTAAAGCAAAACCAATTCAATACTTCCTAGGCACAAGAACAAAATCGCTTCAAAATGCAAACGGCGGCAATCGACATCGCAATACCCCACGAAGTGGTATCGCAACTAACTAACCTGACCAAAATGTCAGTGATCAAGTCGGTGATAACGAATTCCATCTCCGCCGAGGAAGCGGGCTGCGCCACCGAACCTTCCAGCACCAACCCGCCCAACCTAAACTTGTTCTTCGTAGGGTTAGCGGAGTACTTCTCCATCGCATCCGTCGGGGTCAAGTAGAACACCAGCTGGTCCTGAAACTGGTTCAGCACGATCACGATGAACCCGGCGATGCAGCTGAAGGTCAGGGCGTAGGTCCAGAGCCGCCGGTTCTGGAGCTGGCGGGCCCGGGCTCCGATGTCCACGTGCTTGGGCCTGGCCGGGCCGCGCCGGGCGGTGGAGAGGAACCGGAGGGCGGCGATCGAGGTTCGGTAGTCGCGGGGGAGGGCGTGGAGATCGGAGGTCGAGAAAAGGATCGGCGGAGGAGATCCGGCGGCGAAGGTGGGCACGGCGGGGCGCGGAAGGGCGGTGGCGGCGGCGGCGGCGGCGGCGCGGGCGAGGTGAGGCCGGAGGCGGAGGGCGAATCTGGAGGCCATGGGGATTCGCCGGGCCGCGCGCGTTTTCACGGGAAAGTGACGGAAAGGAGAGGCCAGAAAATTCTAGGGAAATGGGAAGAGAGAGAGAGAGAGAGAGAGAGAGGGGTTTTTGGTTTTGGGGGGGAGGCGTGAGGCGGCTGAGCGAGAAAACGGGGCCGTTTTGGACCGAAGCTTCGCGGGAAGAAGGCCGGCGAAGTGGCCAATCCCCAAAAAACAACAAAAATTTCGATTTCGAAGGGTTTCGAGTGAACTTTAATTTCATTGCAAACTCGAAACGATTGGTCTTCCTTATATATATATAAGAAAAAAAGATATATAAATGATTATGATTGTTGACAATAAATTTAATTCGACATATATTACAATCGAAACGCGAATTATAATCATCAAATCTAATTGAAAGTTGGGCACAAATAACGCATATTACTTAGCCATGTATTTAATTACTGGTTTTAAGTTTCGGTAATATTGAAAACTAGAAAGCTCAAGGCCTTTACTTGCCTTCCCGATTATATATTCACTTGTCTCGATCTCGGGTTGAAGTCTAGTCTCTGAGAAGAGGGTGTCGAGAGCGTTGAAATAATAAATCTCGAGACATGGCCTTAAGTTTTCGAGACACGTCGTGAGAAAGGGCCGGAAAGTTGGATAGAAAGAAGACCCAAAACCATGCAAGTGCTAATCGAAGCTCTGGACCACCGCCGAATCGGGAGGGGCAGTCTGGTCTGGACTGGTCCATGAGGCTTCTGGAGATGTGCACTGCACGATTCGACCCACGCGATTTGAATTCTCCGAAAGGGAACTGTACATGTCGGAGTTGGAAAATGGGTCGGGTTGAGCCCAACCCAGTTTAATAGGGCCCAACTAAGAAAAAGAGCGCGAGGGTCAAAGTCCAAGCGTCGGACGCAAAGGACATTATTGAAGGCTTGAGTTGACTTTTGGACTTCCTCGCTCTCAATGCTCCTTTTGTTTGGCCGAAAGTTTTCATGATAGATGAAAGGGAAAATGTCACGATAAATTTCAAATTATATTATTTATGATAAAATTATCTTAAATTTTTTTACAATACTAAAAACTCCAAACAAATTATTTGTGACTGATTTATCTTGAACTTTTTTATAATATTAAAAACCTCAAATTATACCTATTGTGATATATTTATCCCAAATTTTCTTTTATAAAACAAAAAATCCTGAACTTATACTTGAATAACATATTTACTCCCAAATTTTTTGGTTGAAAAGGATTTTCATTTTTTTTTTTTTCCTTTTTTTTTTTTCTTTTTTTTTTTTTTTTTTTTGGAGGAAAAAAAAAAAAAAAAAACATAAAAAGGAAAAAAAAAATGAAGAAAATGCCCTTTAGTTAAACGTTTGATGGTAAATGTGTCACATGAGTACAAATTCAAGGTTTTTTTTATAAGTTTGAGGTGAATATGTCACAATAGGCACAATTTGAGGTTTTTAGTGTTATAAAAAAAAGTTTATGATAAATTTATTACAAGTGGCATAGTTTGGGATTTTTAGTATTGCATAAATAAGTTCAGGGTAGATTTGTCACAAGTAACATAATTTGAGGTTCTCGGTAATATTTTTTATAAAAGAAAAATATTCTCAAAAAAATCATTTTCAATCGGAAAATCATTAGCTTTTATTTATTTGGTAGTTTAGCAAAAGCGATTTGCTTCTTGCCGAAGGGGAAATCATTTTCCCCTTAATCTAAATTTATTGTTTTCAATCCATTTTCAATCCATGGAAAAACTTTTTTTGTGAATCGATTAATTTTTTATCATTCAAACACTAAAAAAGTCAAAGAATAATTTCTCAAAAACAATTTTCCTTTATGTAAATGGACCCTAAATGTTTTCCATGAATGAAAATAAGTTTAGATTGGGGGAGGGGGGGGATAACTAATATGAAGGAAATCATTTTTCTTAAAATACAAAACAAATGAAAATTGACCATTTTTCTTGAAAATAATATCCATGAAAAATATTTTCATTTTGTCATGAAATTTTCAGTAAAACAAATGCATCCTAAGTATGAATACCAAAGTATTATGTATAGAAATAAGCTGATATTCACTGGATAATTATTCTTAGGATGATAAAACCTTAAAGAATCTTTGGGCGCAATCAACCTCTCTTCATAGCCAAGTTCAATTTCAATGTGTACTCACGCCCAACAAATGATCACGAAACATTTAATTAGTCACTCTTTCCCCTATAACGAAAATAAACGGTACTTACAAAATTAGAAGAAAAATTACATAAGTTGCGAGCTAGGTGTTGCCATACGAAGATGTACAATATACATTTATAAACCAAAACCTTGGTGTTTGTTTTACATCTTCAAATCATTCACATGGATAAGGGTTTGCTTAATTTATTAAAATCGGCTTATTTATATTAGGGCGTCTTGTATAAGCTTATCTTGGTTATATTTCTTTAGAGACAAAGCCAAAAATTCTATGGCATACACCTAAAAGAAAATGTTAAAGTCAATATCAAGCCACTTCCCTTGTCCACCTCGTGAAAGCTGCTTCCTTTCGAAGATGTTTTGCTTAGTCACCTACATGTAAACCCTATCACGATGTGTTATAAATCCACTTCTTAATTCATATTTGATAGATTTTATTGTTATATGAATTAATTATAATCAATAAATATATCATATATGAGTTTAGAATAGCAATGCACAAAATAATATTGATGTTAAATGGGTTTACAACTTTTTTAAACTCAACCCACGTTCATGTGTCATGGGTCGACATTTTCTTGGCCGCGAAATAGCCCGTGTAGCACCTAGCGAGCAGAATATGCCGGGCCATCCTTTCTTATTTAGTTGTACTAGAGAACAATATAGCAAATAGTTTTCTTATCGAGATCGTACCACGCTCAGCTTTGCTTAGGCATCTAGCTCATCGAGTGAGACAATAGATTATTTTAGGCTTGACAATTTGCCATGGTCTTATTAGGAGAGCAACATCAGCTCCCGACTAATTTGTGCATGGGAGGCCAATCCTGCCTTTAGCACTCCTAAAGATATATTCGTTCAATTCTAAACTCCTAACACCAACCGTCTTAATGTTACTCTCATGGATCAATTGTGTTTATTCCCTCTGCATCACTCACTTTTTATCCAATAATCTCGAACTCTACTTACAAGTGTCATGAGTATGAGAGAATAATGGATCGTGACACATGACTCTTTATTCTCTTTCACCCTCGTTCGGTCTCATGCTTGTTTGCTCCATGTTTTCATCTTGGTTTAGATATGAGTTTTCTGATATTGGGTTAAATGTAAAAATATTTTAGCAATGTGGGTCGAGTCGGTTGGGTCAGTCGGGTATGGATTACCAAATCTATATTACATGAAAATCGATCAATTTGGGTCGGACTATTTTCGATCTGGCTCGCCCGTTTGAGAGGTCTACATATATGTTACATAGGATTATATCACTTGAAAAGCTCGTGCATTATCAGGGGATGATTTTCAATCGAAAACGGTTGGTGACAAGACAACATTAAACAAGGAATTAGATACCCAGATTTGGCTGTAAACACGTGATTAGCTTCGCAGGTGGCCAACTCCGCAAGGGCAATCTCTGATTCCACTTGCATGTATAAATGCAATATTCAATGTTTTAATCCACTTGTAGTATTTTTAACTCTTCATTCTTCTTCTTCTTCTTCTTCTTAAGTTATTTTTCCGACGGCATTAAATTCGCTCTGAGTTTCGCTTTGACTTGTCACCATATTTTGACTTCGACCCAGTTGCTCGCATCGATTCGATTCGATTCCAAGAGCTGGAGATCGATATCAGCTTACCATCCAATTAACACATGCAAGACACTACTTTTTTATTCTGTTTGAACATGTCTATACTTGGAAAAAAAAGGCGCAGCAAATTAAATGTTTAACTACATCACTAACTAGCTGTCATAAAAAACTACATAAATTATCAACCGGAACTTGCACACTACACGAAATAACACCATCACAATCAAAATCTTCACCATAGTACAGCAAACAATCTTTGCCGACACACGTACAAATATTTATCTCAATTTCTGTTTTTGATAATCAGAAAATATTAAAAAAATCGGAAATTCTTTATTCTTTTTTTAATTCGCCAATTATTAGATGGGCATGCATAAAGTAAAAAAAGCTTGGTTATCGTGTTTAGGTTGTCGTGGAGATTCCATTTCTAGAAGCAATTCTCATGCCAATGTTCACCAAATGGAGTCGTAAATCAGAATTAGAATAGGATATTATGGAACCCCTCTCTATAATTTGTTATTAGTCTCACTAATGTGAAATTAGCCTCCCCGCGGTCCACCCGATTTAGATAAGACATTCCGCTAATATGGTTGCTAAGTATAAAATGATCCCACCGAACTTAAATGGCGCTATGTAAATCAGCAATAATGAGATTCCGCCCATGTAAGTATTATTATTATTATTTTTTAATCTTTTTCTGAGGTGAGCAAGCAATCTTATGAATAAATGATGGATGCAAGGGGACTATTCATGTTTCCTTGGAGTGAGTACTAGGTTTGGTTCAACCTTGGAATTAGACATAATCGGCTGCAATCGACTAGTTCAATGCCAATTCTAAGGAGAACCGGCTCGGTTCCCCGTTCCAAGGCTGTAACCAAATCTAAATATATTTCAAGTACTTTGACATCCAAGAAAAATTCGAACCATTATCTACGACATGAAACAATATAACTTACTCGACATATCTTCTTATACTAAAATGTAATGGACATAATAAGGATTTGGCAATTTGCTAAAATATAAAACGGGCCGGCTCTTAAGTGGAATCAAGAATCAAACTTAAACAGGCCGATTCAATTCTCGATTCCAACCTTTTGGAATCATAGGTTACAGGATTACTTCCCGGTCCTAGGTCAAGGATCGACCCACCCTGATATGATAGATCCCCGATGTCTCCTGCAACAAGTTCAATGGTCCTTCTCTATGCTTAGAAGGCAAGTCCTCAAAAGAGTACAGGTCTGCACGATCGTCATGATCGAGAGCTGTAGAATGCGACACCCGCTTCGCTCTCTCTCTCTCTGCCAACAAACTCGGTGCCAGCATGCAAGGAGGGAGACCAAGTCTTTCCCTTAGACCCATTCCTGCCCTCATCCTCCAGTTGCCTTTAAACAATGGCCATTTTGTCGAATCTCATCGTGTTCCTTATTCAAACTCACATCATCTCCTCGGGTCATCCAAGGAAAATTTCAGAACACTCTTTCATGGGAGACGCGTTTTCGTTTCGTTTTCTGATATTAGGGTTTATTTTAATTCTAGTTCATCCAGCCGTCGGGCACCTCACCCACTCTCTCTCTGTCTCTCTCTTTTGAAATGCTCATATATGGCCACTCAAGAATCAGGATAATTCGTGGGAAGCCACCAAGCACCAACGCAAGGGACAATAACAAAATTAGGGTTTCCAGCCTGTTAATGGGGTTTCAAAGAATACAGATGATCGCCACCGATGCTTGTGGAGGTCGCTATATAAAGGCTGGCGCATAGCCTTCCCATCCATCACCTTCTATCCACAGTTTCTCATTCAGAACCGAAGTTGAATTCGCCGCTCCCAAATGAGAAGCCCCAGCCGGTCGAGGCACTGGCCTCGACTCTTCCATGCTTTGGCAGTTTGCCTCATCGCCACAGTTGTATCCGCCGAATATGAGCCTTACATCTACGCCTCGCCCCTGCCGCCCAAACATGTAGAGCATCCTCGCTATCTCTACAGGTCTCCACCACCACCGAAGCACAAGAGGCATCCACATTATCTCCATAAGCCTCTCCCGCCACTGCCCTATATCTATAAGTCCCTGCCGCCACCATCGCCATCTCCTCCACCTCCTTATATTTACAAATCACCTTCCCCGCCATCGCCCTCACCTCCGCCTCCATATGTTTATAAGTCTCCACCACCACCTTCTCCTTCCCCACCTCCTCCATACGTGTACAAGTCGCCTCCACCACCCTCACCATCTCCTCCACCTCCGTATGTTTACAAGTCCCCACCCCCGCCTTCTCCTTCACCACCCCCTCCGTATGTGTATAAATCACCTCCGCCACCATCTCCATCTCCACCACCTCCATATGTTTACAAGTCTCCACCTCCACCTTCGCCATCACCCCCTCCTCCTTACATTTATAAATCTCCACCGCCACCCTCACCATCGCCACCGCCGCCCTACGTTTACAAGTCTCCACCACCACCTTCTCCTTCATCACCTCCTCCATATGTTTACAAATCACCTCCACCACCATCACCATCTCCTCCACCTCCATACATCTACAAATCTCCCCCACCGCCATCCCCTTCACCACCTCCTCCGTATGTCTATAAATCACCCCCACCACCATCACCATCACCTCCACCTCCCTATGTCTACAAGTCCCCTCCTCCGCCATCCCCTTCACCACCTCCTCCTTATGTGTATAAGTCACCGCCACCACCGTCACCATCACCTCCACCTCCATATGTTTACAAGTCTCCACCACCTCCTTCGCCTTCACCACCTCCCCCATATGTTTACAAATCTCCTCCCCCACCATCACCATCTCCCCCACCCCCGTATGTCTACAAGTCCCCTCCACCGCCTTCACCCTCACCTCCTCCTCCATATGTGTACAAATCACCTCCACCACCTTCGCCATCACCCCCGCCTCCATATATTTATAAGTCTCCTCCTCCACCATCCCCTTCACCACCTCCTCCTTACATGTACAAGTCTCCACCACCTCCTTATGTCTACAAGTCCCCGCCACCACCTTCTCCTTCCCCACCTCCTCCCTATGTGTACAAGTCTCCACCACCTCCGTCACCATCACCACCACCTCCCTATGTCTACAAGTCACCTCCTCCACCGTCCCCTTCACCACCTCCTCCGTATGTGTACAAATCACCTCCACCACCATCTCCATCACCTCCGCCTCCATATGCCTACAAGTCTCCTCCACCTCCTTCTCCTTCCCCACCTCCTCCATATGTGTATAAGTCACCACCACCACCATCACCGTCACCTCCACCTCCGTATGTCTACAAGTCACCACCTCCACCTTCACCATCACCTCCACCACCTTATATTTACAAATCACCGCCACCTCCCGTAAAGTCACCTCCTCCTCCGTATTATTACACATCTCCTCCGCCTCCCCAGGGCTACTATTAGGCGGCAATTGATCCCCTCTGAATGCTTAAGAAGCTGGAGCTAAGAAATTACCATTCCTTGGCGATGCATTTTACTTGGAAGCAATTATTTCATTCTTATACCCATGTACTTTTCAATTTGATAAGTCCCGACTGACAATGTTTGTATAATTACTTCAAGCAATGAAACGTGTCTGAATTCAGGTTTTGTCCATGTCTTTAAGCTGCGGTTTCTCATTCTGTCCTCCTCTTCCATCATTTTTATTTTCTGCATGTATATATCGTGCTTTGCATCTTTCAACACATATACACACGCAGCTTAGCACTCGTATATTCACGCTTTACACACATATACACAACTTGGGAACCTCCCATAAACTTCCAGAGAGTGAGCTCACACGAGCAACTAAATGATTGCCTTACTAGCGAGATGTCTGTGACCATAAACCTACTAATTCAGTGACGTAAACAGTTCAGAAAAAGAAGAAGAAGAAATATCGTTTACAAATAATGATACAAATAGTCCCTAAACTTTGACCTAATGCGCAATTTGGTCCCCTGAACTTTTAATTTGTTCAATATGGTCACTAATCTTTAGTCCAATATGTAATATGATCCCTAAAATTTTAATTTGTTCAATATAATCCCAAAAATTTTGGTATATATTCAATACAGTGTTTAAATTGTATAAAAATATTCAATACAGTCCTTCCATTAATTCAAGTCTAGAGACTACACATAACATTTTTATACAATTCAGGGACTGTATTGAATATGTACTAAAATTTTAGGGACCACATAGCACAATGGGTTAAAGTTCAGAAACTACATTAAACAAATTAAAGTTTATGGACCAAATTGCATATTGGGCCAAAGTTTAGGCTATTTGTGTCATTTTCCCTATTGTCTATGTTAAAGTCGATTAGGCGTGTGCACATGAAAGCCGAGAGAGGCAAGCCATTTCTCACTTTCTCAGTATAGTGTCAAAGCACACGTAACATAGTCAAGACTGATCCGCCGATTGATCATTCATTTACTTTGCGGGAGAATAATTTCCTTGGTAATCATGATTTCGAATTTGGATTTTTATTGTGTATGCGTTAAGCGCAATTGATTGTTCACATCATCACGTGTATTAGACATACACTTCGCTATTTCTATATCGTGATTATCGCCAATCCAACACCGCTGATGGAAAGACCAAAAGGTTTGAGGCCCTCCTATACATATAAAGACATATCTGCTCCTTAGACGTCAAATATCAAATGATTGTACATAATTAGGTGTAACCATTTCCATATGGAATATTTGTCCTTTCTAGTAGAAAGTCGTTAGGGGGAAAAGGAAGTTTCAATCTTAGACGCGTGACGAAATTCCAAAATAATTTGTTAGGTCGACCCACCTAAAGAATGCACATCGTTGGATTTACATTGTAAAGGCACCCTATACCATCTCTCATCGGCAACTCAAACTTGGCCTCTCCGACCTCCAGCAGGACTAATTAAAGCCGTCGACTTCATATCGATGAAGATCTAGGGCTCAATGGAGCCTTGCTAGAGTCGAGACTCACCCCTTAACTTGTCACCATCGCCTCTCATCCAATCATCCTTGTCGCCAGCGACGGCGGCGAAGGAAGAATCTGGTCAACAAGTGAGTCCAGAGAGGCAGTGAGTAGAGAAAGACAAGAGGTCGCGATGGGAAAGACAAAGGGGTGGCAGCTGCATTTTACAGCTGTAGAAGGGGTCGCACGATGAGTGGCGTCGGGGAGTAGCTCGAGGCGGCGACCTCCGGGCAATGCTGGGCAGCTCGGTGACATGTTGACAATGCAGGTCTAGACGTCTGGTTAGGAAGAGGGGAAAAAGAGAAGGGAGAGAAGAGGGTAAAATGGGAACGCGAAAATACTATTGAGGGCAAAGTTGAAAGAAAAAATTCATTAATCCTTAAATAGCATTTCGAAAATGCTGACACACAAATGTTGGATTGGAGTTACATTGGAATAAGAGACTTTATAAATGCTAAAGGCTTTTGAAATTGCATTACCAAACACCTTAATTTTAGCTGCTTTTAGAAAGGTTGAAAGGACTTTAGAATTACTCTGCCAAAGGCACTCGAATTGTCAAAAAGTGATTGAATATTCATTTACCTTAGGTAATAATTTATTTCTTGAGAGTCATCAGTTTTTGGTCCAACAAAATTTACATGGTGATAGAGAAGGAGATTTTGAGTCCTAAAATTGTTTAAATATTTAATCGTGTACTGATATAACAACTTTAACTTTTGAAAGTAGACGGAAAAAATGGCCAAAAGAATCGTAGAAAGAAGTCCCGAAACCACATTTACTAATCGAAACTTGAAACCGCCGTCGACCTGGACGGGCGGTCTGGTCCGTAAGGCTTCGGAGATGCACACCATTTGAACCACGATTCAAATCCTTCCCTGGAAACCGTACGTAAGCGAATTAAACCTGGTTGAATTGAGTCCAACCATATGATACCATGCACTTAAAACCTCTAAGCATGAACACCAAGATGCTTTCGATGGTAATATGCTGCTGATCACTCAATATAATCATTCATAGGATGATAAAACTTTGGATAATCTTTAGCCACCATCAACGTCTCTTCTTTGCCAAGTTCATATTTCAATGTGACTCGCTCCCAATGAATAATATTTACTTAGTCCTATTTTTCTAATATAACATATACGAAACTAGAAGAAAAATTACAAAACCTGCAAGCTAGGTGTTGCCATATGTAGATGTATGATACACATTTATAAGCCATTCAAGTCATTGGCAGGGGTTAGGTTTGCTGAGTTTTATTAAGGTAGGGTCATTTATAGTAGGGCATCTTGTACGGGCTTACCTTCTTTGTATTGCTCAATCATATTAAAGATACAGTTAAATATCAAGTCACTTGTCTCAATCCGCCTCGAAGAACCGGCTTTCTCCCGAAAATGTGCTGCTTAATTACATGTTATATAGTTTTTTTTTCACTTGAGATCTTGAGCATCATTATTATGGGTTTGATTTTCAATGACAAATGTTAGGTGCCAGCATTAAACAAGGAATTAGATATTTGGATTTGGTTTCAAACATGTGACTTAAGCTTCGTTACTCGACCTTATCAATTAGTCAACTACGCCAGTACAATGTCACGTCCCTCTTGCTGGTATAATACAATATTCAACGTTTCAACGTTTTAATTATATATATATATGTCTTTTTTCCTTCTTGATCATTTTCTCCACGGCATTTAATTCGATCCAAGTTTTAAGTTTGACTTGCGAACCTAGTTTGACTTTGACACGGCTGCTCGCATGGCATCGCATCGATTCTGCCAGGAGCTGGAGATCGAAACCATCTCATTGTCCAATTAGCATGTTGGAAAACCTTATTTTATCCTCTCTGAACACGTTTATGCGGGAAAAAAAAGAAAGCATAGCAATTAAATATGTAATTAATCGCTAGTTGTCTTTAAAACTATATAAATTTTCAAATTAAAGAAATAATAATTGGACCGACAGTGATGGGTCTGGTTGAACCTAACATGTTGTCCGATAATGCTCTATAAGAAATAATACTATCACAAGCAATATTTTTACCATATATAGCAAACAATCTTCACCGACACCCGTTGACTTTCGTTCCTAATATTTTAGGAAATCAAAATTCGAAATTCCTCTTTTTTTCTTCTTTTTTTCCTCTTCCCCAGTTATTACATGGGCGTGCTTGCCATAAAATTGGAAAAAAAAACTAGGTTATAATATTTAGATTGTCTTGGAAATTCCATCTCAATAAGTTATTATCGTGTGATATTCACCAAGTGAAATCATAAATTTGTTGAAATACATGGGCAACTTGTATTATGTAGTAATGAATAATCGATCCATAATTTACTAGCTTAAACTTTCGAGTAAAGGAGAAAACTAGGCACACACAATGAGTGGCTATATTAATCATTGACTTATGGGAAATCTTCTTATAATTTGTTATTAGTCTCACTAATGTGTAATTAGCCTTCCCGTAGTCCACCTGATCCAGATAAGACATCCGCTAATATAATCGCTAAGTACAAAATAATCCCACTGAACTAGGATATCCAATGTAAATTAGGCAATGAGCTTCCCCACATATAATTATTATTATCTTCTTTTTCATAGGTAAGCAAGCAACCTTATTGTATAAACAAACAGATGCGAGTCCACTGAGACCACTCAAAACACGGCAGACTTCTTAACTCTTACAAAAAAAAGTTTAACTCCACTTGGTAACTTTAACAACTAAGGGCTATATATCACAGCATTCCGAGCTAGGAATGTGCATAGGTCTAGGTCTAACTAAGGAACCGGACCAGATCGAACTAAATCAACCGATTTTGGATGGTTCTCAATTTCAAAATTTTGGAACTAAAGATGATTGGTCTGGTTCTAGGTTCTACATAAGGAATTGGACCATCCGGACTGAACTGACGGACCAGCCAATATTTCTTATTTTATTTTTATTTTTTTAATATGAAGCAAACCTTAGTTAGTAAATTATTGTTTTTCTTTTACTATTGAGAAACTCTCACTTACAAGGAATAGATGAAAAAAAAAAGAAAAGAAAAATCATTGATTCCATATCGACGTTGGAACCAAACCGATCCAAGATTGGGTAAATCGGTTCCCAGTTCCATAAACTTAAAACCGACCTTACATAGTCCGATTTCAAGTTTCAGGGTAAGAAGCGATCCACTTTGAAACTAATCATCCCTATTTCAAACAAGCTCGAGCGTCGGGATAACAAAACCTTCATCTTCCATAGCTTCGAGAAGCCCACAAAAGCTCACTCGTCCTCTCCCTCAAGTCATCATCACCTCTTCTGCTAATCACGCAACGGCAATGGCGAAATGCTCAATGATCCTCTTCTCTATACCTAGAAGTCTAAAGCCCTCCAAGATGGTATACCTACTTCAGTAGGATCTTCACCTATGTGGACAAGTTCAAGACAATTAAGTTATTGTCAAGTTGGAAAGTGGTCGAATGCGACCAAGCTCGGGCCAGCATGCAAGGAGGAGCTAAGACTTCACCAAAGACAGATTCATACTCACATTTTACAATGGCCATCAGCCATTCCGTTGACTCCTCCTATTCACATCACATCTCTCGGATCATCGTGAGGAAAATTCAGAGCACTTGTTACGGGGAAACGCGTCTCCATTTCGTTTTTCAATATTAGGGTTTATCAATTTTGAGTCTATCCAGCCGTACGGCACCTTCACCTACGCCCTCTCTCCCTCTATCTTAGTCTCTTTCTTTGAAATGCTCGTTCAGCCACTCAAGGTGGCCAGAACTGAGATCCTTCATGGAAACCCACCAAGCACTAATTGAAAAAAAAGACGATGACTTTGACCAAAAAATTGAAAAAAAGAAAAAAGGCAATGACAATTTTTGGATTTTAGATCAGGTTCTTACCATATCATAATTCCATATAGCTTTCCCCCTTCCAGCCTGTTAATTGGGTTACAGAAGAATGAGTAAACAATTGCCACTCATGATTGTGGAGATCACTATATAAAGGCTTGCACATCACCTTCCCTCTCATCACCTACTCAACAGCTTCCCAATTTAGAAGCTAAGTTGAATTTGCCCCTACCAAATGAGAAGCCCTAGCCGGTCGGGGCACTGGCCTCGACTGTTCCATGCATTGGCATTTTGCCTCATCGCAGCTGGTGTATCCGCCAACTATGAGCCTTACATCTATGCATCACCCCCGCCACCGCTGAAACACGAAGAGCATCCACCTTATCTCTATAAGTCTCCACCACCACCCTCACCTTCCCGCCGCCGCCTTCTCCTTCACCGCCTCCTCCTTATGTGTACAAGTCACCCCCGCCGCCATCACCATCTCCTCCGCCTCCATATGTTTACAAATCACCTCCCCCACCATCGCCTTCACCTCCGCCTCCATATGTTTACAAGTCCCCGCCACCACCTTCTCCTTCTCCGCCTCCTCCATATGTGTACAAGTCACCTCCACCACCTTCGCCATCTCCTCCACCTCCATATGTTTACAAGTCTCCACCCCCGCCTTCTCCTTCACCACCCCCTCCGTATGTATATAAATCACCTCCCCCACCATCTCCATCTCCGCCACCTCCATATGTTTACAAGTCTCCACCACCACCTTCCCCATCACCCCCTCCTCCTTACATCTATAAATCGCCGCCACCACCCTCACCATCTCCACCACCACCTTATGTTTACAAATCCCCCCCACCGCCTTCTCCTTCACCACCTCCTCCATATATTTATAAATCACCTCCGCCACCATCACCATCTCCTCCACCTCCCTATGTCTACAAATCTCCTCCACCACCATCCCCTTCACCACCTCCTCCATATGTGTACAAATCACCGCCACCCCCTTCACCATCTCCCCCACCTCCATACGTTTATAAGTCTCCTCCTCCACCATCCCCTTCACCACCTCCTCCTTACATATACAAGTCACCACCACCACCATCCCAATCACCTCCGCCTCCCTATGTCTATAAGTCTCCCCCACCACCTTCACCTTCCCCACCTCCTCCCTATGTGTATAAGTCTCCACCACCACCATCCCCCTCACCTCCACCTCCTTATGTCTACAAGTCCCCGCCACCACCTTCTCCTTCCCCACCTCCTCCTTACATGTATAAGTCACCCCCACCACCATCACCGTCACCCCCACCTCCCTATGTCTACAAGTCACCACCTCCACCATCACCATCACCGCCTCCTCCCTATCTCTATAAGTCGCCTCCGCCACCTTCACCATCACCGCCACCACCTTATGTTTACAAGTCACCTCCACCTCCGGTGAAGTCACCACCTCCACCTTCTCCATCACCACCACCTCCTTATATTTATAAGTCACCACCACCACCAGTAAAGTCTCCCCCTCCTCCATACTACTACAAATCTCCACCTCCTCCTTCCCCATCACCACCGCCTCCATATATCTATAAGTCACCCCCACCTCCAGTGAAGTCACCCCCTCCCCCATACTACTACAAGTCCCATCACCCCACCTCCTTATATCTACAAATCACCACCACCTCCTTATATCTACAAATCACCACCACCTCCAGTGAAATCACCGCCTCCTCCCTATTTCTACAAATCTCCACCTCCACCTTCTCCATCACCACCGCCACCTTATATTTATAAGTCACCACCACCTCCAGTAAAGTCACCTCCTCCTCCACCATACTATTACAGTTCTCCTCCGCCTCCGAAGGGCTACTATTAAGCGGCAATTTGATCCCCTCTGAAAGCTTAGGAGGCTGGACCAAGAATAATCCCGTTTACGTGAAGCAGTCATTTTCATTCTTATTCATGTACTTTTCAAATTGACAAGTCCCAAGTGACAATGATTGTATGATTACTTCGAGCAATGAAAGCATGTCTGAGTTCAGTTTTTATCCATATCTTTGAGATGTCGATTCTGGTTTCTCATTCTGTCCTCTCCTTCTCTCATTTTTATTTTCTATATGTACGTGTATCTCGTGGTTTGCAAGTTTCAACGTTCCCAAAAACAAAAACCCCAGAAATTAGCCTTTTCGATATAGTTTAAAATTTTTGACCAAAGGCAAGCAATCTGACACTCATGTATTCACGTTTTGCCACACCTCGGGGCCCTCTCATGACCTTCCAGAGCGGGAGCTCACACGAGCAACTAATGATTGCCAAATTAGCGGGATTTAAGTGGCCATAAACCCACTAATTCATCGACGTAACAAGTACAGAAAATAGAAATATCGTTTACGGTAAAGTTGATCAATCATGTACACATGAAGCCAAGAAACGCAGGCCATATTTCAATGCAGTATCTAAATACGCATAAGATAATCGAGATGGAACCGTCAATAATTCCATTCGTTTATTTTGCAAAAATAAATAATTTTAAAAAATTCCTAAAATTATTATTTATATCACTTAAAATAATAAATAAATAAATAAATAAATAAAATTTTCATTATCAATAATTTATGTGTAAATATCTTTTGGATGATAAGATTATTTTTCATTTATTCATTTTTTAATTTATACAAATAATTATTTAAAAAAAATATTTATTTTTTACGAAATAAATGAAATCTTAATAAGATAATAATTTCTTGGTAAATCATGATGTAGGAAGGAAATGATAAAGTGACGGTCCGTAATTCCCAATGAGAGTTCCGGACCGTTCTCGGCCACAATTTTTCAAGGAAACCTGGAAACATTTTTGTCCGGTTTCTACTGAGTTCTACCGACCTTTCTCAATTGACATAATATAATATCCAAACTCCAGCTACACCTTCCTTTTATTTACGTGGTTTTTAGTGGTATATACCTTTTCTTTCGGCAGTAGTATCTCTAAGAAATTCTACTATTCGGCTTTTTCCTTAAACCCCATCTGCAAACTTGTCATACAATGATTGGTCTAAACAATTCATATGTGAAATTTTCATCTTTCCTTTATTTAAAATTTTTCAAAAACTTGTGTCTTATAGAAATTTTTGACATGATGTAGAAACACACTAAAATTCTGTGATATGCATCTACTCAAAACATGTCTGTTTTTCACCCACTAAAATCTATGAAATTTTTGCAATATCCCAATAATTGTATGACTTTTGTGTTTGTGGGTGTTACAAATTGAATATTACTGCAAAATGTCAAAACAGGAGATCACTCACTAATTGGAGTGACCTGCATGTATTATTTAATGAGATAAGATATTTATATCGTTCATATGAATTTTTTTTTATACCACCAATATATAAAGTAAAAATCCATAAATATATAGAGAGATGACTGTTAAGGTTGTACATCAAATAACAGTTCTGTGCGTGCAATCAAAGTCAAAAGAGGCCAATCAACTTCTATTTTTCACAACCCATCAGCATGGCTTCGAAAGCTTGGCTAACTAAAGGTCCGCAAAATATCTATAAGTCAATGAATAAGTTAAATCCAGGCATTGGTGTGTATAAGTGACTATGATGCAGAAGAGCTTGTATTTAATTAGTAGAATTTGAACAAATGACTTCTAGTTCCTGAATTAAAAATTCTCCCAAATACACTAACCGTGAAGAAGCGAGACTAATTTGTGTTACAATGCTTGAATGAAAGTATCAATGTTGTTGTGTTTGTTGATATATGATAAACCACTAATTGAAAGCCCACGGTGTAGGACAGTTACTTCATTTTTTTCTATTAATTCCTAAAAATCATATTTTCTTGTTTTAGAGTGATATTCAACCGTTAAAAATTGTAATTCAATTTCTCATAGAGCTTTATATTTGGCTTGAATAACATCACTAGGTTTCTTTCCTTAAATAAAAACCAATGCTCCCTCTCAACATTTTTTTTCCCTTTCGGTTGCTAAATTCATGAAAAATGAAGCATGTGATCCAAATTACACCGTTATCAATGAGAAGTAACGTGCGCCTATTCGCATCATTACTTATATTAAACAATCACTTGAATATTATTACATTCGTGTTTGTCGCCTGCCTAACACCGGTATGGAAAGACCAAAAGGGCTTGACATATATTTGCTCCAAACGTCAAACAATTGTAATTTATTAGTTAAAACTATGATTGTTTTTTCCTTTTTCTAGGCAAGCAAACAATCTCATTGAATAAACAACAGAAGCAAGGCCAAGCAAAAGTCGAGGCACCGCAGCGCTCCGAGCAAGTTCGGGCGTCAAAGATGACGGAAACCTTCCGTCTTTCATAGCTTGGACGAGCTTGTCGGAGCTCATCCTCTCCAATGAGTCCATCGGCTTTCCTTACTGATCGTACAACGACAACGACGAACTGTTCAATGATCGTTCTCTGTACCCGGAAGACTAAGCGCTCGAAATCGGAATGCTTCGGCACGATCTGCACCCGTGCGGACTAATTCTAGAGAACCCACGTCATATTTCTCACGATCGAAAAGCCATAAAGACATTGTCATGTCTCCGAGAGTTGTCGAGCAAGACACGCTTCCTCCCTGCCAGAAGTCGGCCCGACATGCGAGGAGGAGCTGAGTCTTTCCCCTTGGACAGATTCGTGCACACTTCGTCCAATTGCCTAACAAAGGCAATCTCGTTGACCATCGCGATGCCTCCTATTCAACATCACGTATTTTTTTATTGCGTCGTCGGACGATAAATCCAGAATACTTTCTAGGTGAGACGCGTTTTCCTCTTTATTTTTCAATGTCAGTCTGATACATCTTAATTTTTCCAGCCATCGGGCACCTCACCTACTCTCTCTCCCTCTCTCTCTGGCACTCATTCTTTGACTTTTCAAAGATTGCCCAAGGGAGCCAGGACTGAGCCCCTTCGTGGGTAGCCACCAAGCACCGATTGAAAAAGACAGGCGAATTTGGATTTGGATTTGGGTCAGATTCATAAGTTATTGTATTTTTATGTAGTTTTTCCACTCTTCCAGCCTGTTTGTTTGGTTTCAAAAGGAAGAAATAATCAGCATTAATGATTGTGGAGTTCACTATATAAAGGCTTGCGCATAGCCTTCCTTTTCATCACCTTCTCAAACAGTTTCTCCTTCGGAATCGAAGTTGAGTTCGACACACCCGGATGAGAAGCCCGAGCCAGTCGAGGCACTGGCCTCGACTATTCCATGCATTGGCATTTTGCCTTATTGCCACATGTGTGTCTGCCGATTATGAACCTTATGTCTATGCGTCGCCCCCGCCCCCATCCCCAAAACATGTAGAGTATCCTCCTTATCTCTACAAGTCCCCACCACCGCCGAAACATGAAGAGCATCCACCTTATCTTTACAAGTCTCCGCCACCACCCTCACCCTCCCCGCCGCCGCCCTATATCTACAAGTCTCCACCACCACCTTCTCCTTCACCACCTCCTCCTTATGTGTACAAGTCGCCACCACCGCCATCACCATCTCCTCCACCTCCGTATGTTTACAAATCACCTCCCCCACCATCGCCCTTGCCTCCACCTCCGTATGTTTACAAGTCTCCGCCACCACCTTCTCCTTCCCCGCCTCCTCCATACATGTACAAGTCACCTCCACCACCTTCGCCATCTCCTCCGCCTCCATATGTTTACAAGTCCCCACCCCCACCTTCTCCTTCGCCACCCCCTCCATATGTGTATAAATCACCCCCACCACCATCTCCATCTCCACCCCCGCCGTATGTTTACAAGTCTCCACCACCACCTTCTCCATCACCCCCTCCTCCTTATGTCTATAAATCGCCGCCACCACCCTCACCATCTCCACCACCACCTTATGTTTACAAATCTCCCCCACCGCCTTCTCCTTCACCACCTCCTCCATACATTTATAAATCACCTCCACCACCATCACCATCACCTCCGCCTCCCTATGTCTACAAATCTCCCCCACCACCATCCCCTTCACCACCTCCTCCTTATGTGTATAAGTCCCCGCCGCCGCCATCACCATCACCCCCACCTCCCTATGTCTACAAGTCACCTCCTCCACCATCCCCTTCACCACCTCCTCCATACGTGTATAAATCACCACCGCCTCCATCTCCATCACCTCCACCTCCATATGTCTACAAGTCTCCACCACCACCTTCACCTTCCCCGCCTCCTCCATATGTGTATAAGTCTCCACCTCCACCATCACCACCACCTCCCTATGTCTACAAGTCACCACCTCCACCTTCACCGTCACCGCCACCTCCTTATATCTACAAATCACCACCACCTCCAGTGAAATCACCACCACCTCCCTATGTCTACAAGTCCCCGCCACCACCTTCACCTTCCCCACCTCCTCCTTATGTGTATAAGTCTCCACCACCACCATCCCCATCACCTCCACCTCCTTATGTCTACAAGTCCCCGCCACCACCTTCTCCTTCCCCACCTCCTCCTTATGTGTATAAGTCGCCGCCGCCGCCGCCGCCATCACCATCACCCCCACCTCCCTATGTCTACAAGTCACCTCCTCCACCATCCCCTTCACCACCTCCTCCATATGTGTATAAATCACCACCACCTCCATCTCCATCACCTCCACCTCCATATGTCTACAAGTCTCCACCACCACCTTCACCTTCCCCGCCTCCTCCATATGTGTATAAGTCTCCACCTCCACCATCACCATCACCACCACCTCCCTATGTCTACAAGTCACCACCTCCACCTTCACCGTCACCACCACCTCCTTATATCTACAAGTCACCACCACCTCCAGTGAAATCACCACCACCTCCCTATTATTACAAATCTCCACCTCCACCTTCTCCATCACCACCCCCGCCTTATGTTTACAGTTCACCACCACCTCCAGTAAAGTCGCCTCCTCCTCCATATTACTACAACTCGCCGCCGCCGCCTTCACATTCTCCACCTCCTCCTCACTACTATTACAAATCTCCTCCGCCTCCCCAGGGCTACTATTAGGCCGCGATCTGATCCCCCTCCGAGTGCTTAAGAAGATGGAGCAAGAATAACGCCTTTCTTTGGCGATACACTTTAGTTGGAAGCAATTATTTTTCATTCTTATACACATGTACTTTTCAATCTGATAAGTCCCCAGTGACAATGATTGTATGATTACTTCGACCAATGAAAGCATACCTGAATTCACTTTTTATCCTTGTCTTTAAGCTGTTGTTCAGGTTTCTCTTTTCACTCTTTCCTCCTCTTCCCTTCTTATTTTTTTCCCCATATGTACACGTATCTTGCGCTTTGCAACTTTCAACGTTCCCAGGAACAAAAACCCTTGAAAATAGCTCTTCGAGATAGTTTAAAACTGATTAAGGACTGAGTCAACTGCTAGCAATCGAGCCTATTCATACTCATACGTTCACGATTTGCATGTTCATACACAATTTGGGACCTTCTCATAACTCTTCAGAGTCGGAGCTCACACAAGCAGCGCCAATAATTGCCTTGTTAGCAAGACGTCTATGGCCATAAATCCACTAATTCCATTGGTGTAACAAGTACAGAATAAATAGACATATTGTGTAAAGCAAAGTCCATAGCGCATGCTGACATGAAAGCCAAGAGAGGCAAGCCATTTCCCAGTTTAGTATCAAATTGCACGTACCATAATCAAGACGGAACTGCCAATAAAATTGGACCCTCGTTAATCATAATGCAAGAATATCGGATTTGGACTTCTATTGCATACACAGTCTGTACAATTGATTATTCACATAATGGCACACGTTAAACAATCGCGCTTTGATATATAATTTTTTTAAAATTCGCGCTTGTGGCGACCGATGGAAAGACTGAAAAGGTTTGAGGCCCTCCTATGCATATCTGCTCCATAGGCGTTGTTTGTCAAATGATGGTACTTAATTAGGTCTAACCATTTCCACATCTAATATATTCTGTCCTATCTAGCAGAAAGTCGTTAAGGAAAAAGGAAGCTTCGATCGTTAGACTCGTGACCAAATTCCAAAATTGATCTGTTAGACTGTCCAATCAAATGGCCAGAAATCAACGCCTTGATTTTGATACTTAGTTCGGATTGGGGAGTTGCCCGGAAGCCATCGCCCTCCCACCTAACCGATTTATAAAGCAGATAAAAGTCTTAAGTCGCCATCCGTGGCTATGACTTAGAATAAGCTGTAGTCCTTAATGAAGGTTCGAGTGATCGTATGAAGGAACTCTAATTTTTCCTCAGGAGCGAATTTCACTCGCCGATCACCTTTTTTGCAATGACGAGGAAGTTCACTTTAGGTAGGGAAATATCTAACTCGAGAAGTATACCGCTGACCCAATGAGCTGTTTAAGACATGAGTTGGAATTGAATCCAAATTGTCAATTAATAATGTGGTGGGGGAAATTAGAAAATTCGTAATGAGTGGACAGTATGAATCCTTCCTTCGTGATTTATATAGACAACCCTTCAAAATTAATCCTTTTTCAAAAAATTTAAAAAAGTGAACTGTTTAAGACATGAGTTGGAATTGAATTCAAATTGTCAATTAATAATGTGGTGAGGGGAAATTAGAGAATTCGTAATGAATGGATAGTATGAATCCTTCCTTCGTGATTTATATAGACAACCCTTCAAAATTAATCCTTTTTAAAAAATCTTTAAAATGTAGATTTGCTCTTAGCCAAAAGTTAAAAAATAAAATAAAGTAGGGAAAGAAAAATGTCAGAAGTGGGATTTGAACCCACGCCCTCTCACGAGGACCAGAACTTGAGTCTGGCGCCTTAGACCACTCGGCCATCCTGACTGACTGTTGCTTAACCTGCACTTAGCTTTTTTACTCTATTAATTTAATTCGCGTCTCTATCCCCCTAAGGTTGAAACCGACCGTTATAGAAAACGTTCGTAATTTAGACGTGTAGCCTTTAACTTACAATAAAACTTCGGAAGTTATGCTAAATCGACGATATGACCTAACCGGAAGAGAAGAAGGAACTTAAAATTTAGATTAATTACGCTCTACAGTTAGATTAATTACCATAGTCTGGAAATTTATTCGCGTGCTGCTGCGCAGCATCACGTTATTTCCCCTCAATTTCTGAAGCTGCGGGTAGTACAAGTCTAGAGGTCTGGTTTTCTTTGGGTTGTTCTCACGTCCACTTCAAGAACTCACTTCCGGGAGTAGTTAGGGTTCTGCGGTGGAGGGCTCTTCCCTTACTCCATCAAGGGGAGATTACTCAGTTGTACAACAAAGTATACGGTCAACAGGCGCGTGCGAGGATCTTACTGTTTGACCTTAGAGTTAGAGAACACTAAGTTCAACTGAAAATTAATTGAAAATTTTGATTCGTGAGCCAATGTTAGAATTCGCTCGATGCTGTCCCCTTTCAATGCGAAGCTGTTTTTCTAACCTCGACCCTCTCGAAGTCCGACATGATAACGTAACATTCATTTCTTTATTTATTGATTTCACCAATACAGTGCGAACACGGAAAGCCATGCGTAGAAAACACCAAAGTGAGGCGAGGAAATTGGGTTACATGGTTATGTGTATCTACGAGTAAACAAATATACAAACCAAGACTAAAGTTCAACAAGAACACATTTATGACGTAATCAAAGTATCCAAGCAATGCTCGTCTTCGTACTTTATTGAATTCATAGCAGACAGATTACACCTGCAGCAAGAGAGAGTAGCAACATCAGTTCGTGTTATAAGCTTTTCGAGAGGAATACGGATTCTCTAATCTTTTCTTTAATTGGCTTACTTACGTGAATAGAGGTGCGTAGAAGAAGGTCGGTCTAGTAGGGGACCGAGGGAGGTGGAGATGTGTAATGGTATGGAGGAGGTGGCGGAGACTTGTAGACGTATGGAGGCGGGGGCGGCGATTTGTAGATGTAAGGCGGCGGAGGTGGCGATGAATAGACGTATGGAGGAGGCGGTGGAGACTTGTATACATAAGGTGGCGGTGGAGGCGACTTATAAATGTAAGGAGGAGGTGGCGGGGACTTGTAGATATAGGGTGGAGGTGGAGGAGACTTGTATACATAAGGTGGGGGTGGTGGAGATTTGTATTCATAAGGGGGCGGCGGTGGTGACTTGTATACATAGGGAGGTGGGGGAGGTGATTTGTACTCATAAGGAGGTGGTGGCGGTGATTTGTAGACATAGGGAGGCGGTGGAGGCGATTTGTACTCATAAGGAGGTGGTGGCGGTGACTTGTAGACATAAGGAGGCGGGGGAGGCGATTTGTACTCATAAGGAGGTGGCGGCGGTGACTTGTAGATGTAAGGAGGTGGGGGAGGCGATTTGTACTTATAAGGTGGCGGCGGGGGCGACTTATAGACGTAAGGAGGTGGGGGAGGCGATTTGTACTCATAAGGAGGCGGTGGTGGCGACTTGTAGACATAAGGAGGTGGGGGAGGCGATTTGTACTCGTAAGGAGGCGGCGGTGGGGACTTGTAGATGTACGGCGGAGGAGGGGGAGACTTGTAGATGTAAGGAGGAGGTGGTGGAGACTTGTAAATGTATGGTGGTGGTGGAGGAGGAGACTTGTAGACATAAGGCGCCGGCGCCGGAGGTGGCGACTTGTAATCAGGATCGTGGTCGTTGTCGGCCGCCACTGCCACCATCACCTCGGTGGCGATCAGGCATATCGCCAATGCATAGAGCAGGCGTGGCCAAAAATTGGCCATTTCAGCTCACCCAACTTACCGAGGAGCCTACCAAACCTAGCTCTTCCTGCCTTCCAACTTCTCTAAATGGTATTTGCGAGTTTTGTCTCCTCAAGATGTCTCCCTTTATATAGCGATCAGCTCCATCAACAAATTCATTTTTTAACAAAGGAAAAATGCCACAAACAGTGCTCTAACTTTGGCTCAACGTGCAATTGGATTCCTAAACTTTTAATTTGTTCAATGTGGTTCATAACTTTAGTCTAATATTCAATGTAGTCCCTGAACTTTTAATTTATTTAATATAGTCCATGAACTTTTGATGCATATTTAATATCTTGAACTGTATGAAAATGATTACATTGAACATTTTCACAAACATCTATTAAAATTTTATGAACTATATTGAACAAATTAAAAGTTTATGAATCACATTGAACAAATTAAAAGTTCAAGAACTAAATTGCACATAAGGCCAAAATTCAAGAACTATTTGTGTCATTATCCTTTTAACAAACCAGGAAACTTCCGACGTGCAACTACTTCCAGTAGAATAAACGCAAATTGGCTTGTTACTGTATGTCCCAGCTCTTACTGAGTATAGTACTAGAAAAAATGGGAGCAGTCAGTTTTCATCGATCATTGCATGCACTGTTTGAACAAGTCACATTCCGAATGCATGCTCCAGCAGCTAACTAATCTATAATATAATTAGGAAAACTAACTTAGAAATTTAATAAAACGTAGAGTGGACTATTCAAGGGGAAGGTGAGAATGCAGAATATGCTTTGAAAATTTTCAGAATGTACCCGGGGACGTGAAAAATCCTGCATTAATATTCATATCTCATGCATATTTTATCTTATATTTGCTTCAGCAACCGTAGACTTTGCTAACTAATTCTCGATTTATGCAGCGGTAATCGTTGGCTTATCATTGTCACTGATGAGCCACGTCCTCAAGGTGGTCGTCATGCCACGGCGTCTTGTGCAAGCTTTAAGCTGTCCACGGTGCATGTCTTGGTTGATTTGTCGGCACAGCTCCGGACGCGAAACTTTCCTTTAGCCCGAGGTTACGGTCAAGAATGGAAACGTTTGTTTCCCGATTCCATGTGATGCTTGACCTGTTCATGTTCAACCGAAGCGAACCGCGTCGGGAGCTGATGTTTATTTATTTATCTGCATTTATATCGCGCTTTCGTAATGAAGACGGGTTCAAAAGCATGTTTTCTCAGTTTCTAGCGACACGATCCCGGTGGCAAATTAATAATCTGGTATGACAACAGCAAAATTTTAGCCGTCGATAAGGAGGTTTTCCATTTCATCTGCCGTTGGGAGTGTCTTATGGGGAGATCAAAGAAGAGGTCAAAGCAAGCTTCGGATGCTTCCAATGGCCGCTCACCTAGATTCGAGGGACAAGTTTCAGGACAAAGGACGTACAGCAATCCACTCCTCCCACTGCGCCATTTTGTACTTTGCAGGAATTGGCAAGCGACATTCCCCTACAGAAATTGCAGTCAGGCAAGACTTTGCAAGCTCTTGCTAGGCTAAAACTCAGCTCCGGTCAAACTAATGGCAATTCATTTTGGCCGAGTAAATCTGTCGTTTTCATCTGCAAAAGTCAAGATAAAGAAGGATCCTCCTTTCTTGCAGATATATCAAGCATTTGCTGGACATTTCTTTAGACTTTATCTACTTTCTTTCATACATAATTCACAGGGTTCCGGCCTATTTATCTCAACTCCATGTGAAAAGTCGCATTTCATTAACGTGTTCTGCAGATGTCCTACGACATGTTTGGATGATATATTTGGTTTTCTCTGTCCAATTTCTTCTGGTTGACTTGTTCTTTGCATGACATTGCTTGATCTGCGTTGATGGATTCCTATTTTCACATTATTGCTGGAAAAGCAACCTCCATCTTTAAAAATAATCTAGCACAATATAGTACTCGAAATTGCATTAGGAAGTCATAGTATCATAAATAGCTACTCTGGGGATTACCCATCCGCCAGGAAAGTTTATAAACAAATACAGATCCTTGTTATCATTCTCTATACTGAGATATACCATAAGACCAATAAGTTGATTTGAAATCTCGCTATCAACCTCTTGGCCTAAAAAAAGTAATCTTTCTTAATAAAGTCGGTTGATTAGGATAAAATTTGTATCCCTTAAGAGCCGTACATGCATCTTTTGATGCATACGGTTCAAAAAAAATTGCAAAAAAAAAATAAAAAATCAATGTGTAGATTCCAGACCTCTTTCTTTCTTTTTTTTCATAGTAGGCCTTACGCTACCATGTAGCCCCATATTATTTCTCCACTATCACATAATGATCTCCTGCAATATACGGCGACGGAGTATGAAATCATTTGCTGAGTGAAGTAGGTAAACAGCCCAATCATCACTCCCGACCCTAGTCTATTTTCCATTAAACAATTTGTGCTGATAAAGTCAGAGCTGATAACGAATATATTAACATATTTAGGTTGGCTGAGAAGGCACGACATTATATGCTGCGAGGTTGAGAACCACGCGCGCCACTGGCTTTGACAGGGAAAAGGTTAAGGGATAAAAGAAAGACTCACCAGGAAAGAAAATGCAAAAGTTAGTGACAAAGAACAAGGGATCTTCAGAATGACTCCCCCGAAGAACAGGGAAATGGACAAACTTGGATCTGGGGAAGGATATTCCTGCCAGATAAGGTTGTACCACTTGACAAGGGTGTGATTCGTTCAAATTAGCAGTAGAATAACAGATCAGAACCTTGTGATGGGCACTTCACTAGATCCCAACGTTCGCCAACAGGAGGCATCAGAAAGGATTTATCGAGGCCTAAGCATAGCAAGAGGAGCTGAAGTAATCGACAAGATCATGAATCGAGGTCAAAAGAGCAAAAGGATACAAAGCCAGGGAGGAGGAAGTGGGCACTTGTTCTGAAATTTATTTATTAGTCAGAATAAACTATAGCTACGCAGAATCCACGGTTAGTAATGATAAGGTCACAAAATCTAGAGAGTTTGCCAGTGCATATCTACGTTCAAGTGCTTTTTACTTGCCACGTGACTTCCAAATCAAGTGACTCTTAGCTGATTCTTGTGCCAAATTAAGTCAATTCTCTGCGAAGGTCATTAGCATTACATTGATGGAGCCTGCAAAGAGCCAATGATGAAGCCAGTTTCTCAGAAAATCTACAGGACAAAGTCATGGAAAAGCCAAGCCCATTTGTGGTATAAATTTGGTTCTTGTCTCTCATTAGCAGAGGAACTCTTTCCTGGTCAACTCAGAGAAGCATATAATGATTATAATGCGCCGTTTTACTTCTTTTCTTTTGCTCGGCAAATACTATCAGAATGTTCTATAGCCGCACTCTGCTTCTTCAAGCAGTTCCAGGGTATGTGAAAAATTCTGTGGTCCCCTTTTGTTCTTACCTATTATTGTCTGCATCTTTCATCAGGGAATTGGATTATAAAGCAGGAGGTCGCAAAACCGAAGTGCTATCTTCTAGGTATAGAAAAGAGGGCATTAAATTCTGTTTCTCATCGAGGGGGCCGGCTTATGTTGAACGTCACATCCTTGAGGCAGGATTTTTAATTCGGATATCATCTTGTCAAGATCAACGATTCCTTGCTAACAGGAGACTTGAATAATTACTCTTCGAACCACACCAAGTCACATCTCCATTCAATGAGGGAAAGCTATTACCGCGGTAGACAGGATACATCACCAAATAAACCAATCAAACAATACAAAAGGCTGAATGGCAAGTGAAACACAGGCTTAATACAGTGCTAGTCTTCAAGACTGCATCTACTATAAAGCACGCAGGCTCTTTACTTTCTTTCAATAAAAGCGACTAGGCACCCGCGGATGTATTAATGTAACGATGACCCACCATGTGAACTGAAGAACCTTGAACTCTGCTCAGTCTTGTTTGCATTTCTTCAATCCAAGTACGGTGAGGAGCACTCCAAGGTAATCGTAAATATAAATTGAGCGAAATAGCTGCAGTTTGTGGTCATTCCAAGGAGGGAATCTGAACCAGAAGTCAACCAGAAAGCTTCTTCTCAACACTGCCTTGCGGTGACTGAATGTATCGAACGAGAACTTCCCGTGGTAATTGCCCATGCCACTCTCGCCAATACCTCCGAACGGTAGCGTATCGGCCACATACTGCAGATTCAACATGAATTGGGCCATTCGAGAAAAAAAAGATTAAAGAAAAGGGTAAGAATCATTGGTTAAGTGCCACATGCTGCATAAGAGAATTCTTTCAGTCATTTTGCTGTGGTTCGTGGCAGTCAAAAACCGTTTTCTTTTTGCAAAGTGAATGGTTCATGAAGTTATTGAACAATGACTTTACTTGAATCATCGCATCATTGAATGTCACACTTCCTGATGATGTTTCCGCAACCATCCTTTTCCTGAATGAGTCATTATGAGTGAAGGCATAAATCGCTAGAGGTTTCGGCCTTGAATTTATGAAGTTGATGCTGTCCTCAATCTTCTTCAACTGTCAAGACAGATAGCAGTCAATTGCAACTTATTCTATGAGAAGCAAAGTTGCGACTAACCGAAGATTGCCGAATATCATTTGGAAGGGCAATGTCTAAGGACAAAGGAGTATTATGGAAGTATACATCTCAAGGAGAATAGTCTAACCGTAATGATTGGGAGTAAGGGGCCGAAAATCTCATCTTGCATCAGATCCGATTCAAGCGGGGGATCAAGCAGGATAGTTGGCTCAATAAACCTGCGCAAAACAAAAGCGAGGGAATGATTGACCATGAGAGCATGGAATACATTCTTTGGCTCTTTCAAATGAGTCGATAATAGATATGGACAACATACAAGCTGTTTTCGTCCATTGAACCTCCGTGGACTACAGAAGCTTTGACTTTGGGGTCTTCTAGAAGAGCTTTCAGTCTCAAGAAGTGTTGTTTATTCACGATTCTCGCCATACTGCGCGATTCTCTCGGATTCTCTCCAAGCATCTTGCCGATCCAGACCTTCATTAGTTCCAGCTGAACAAAGAAGCAAAAATTGTAAGCATGATGCTAAAACAGAAGGAAAATGATTCGAAACGACATATTATTTGGTTGTCATCGTACCAAAGTGGAGCTGAATTTTGTCTCCACTAGGATATAATCAACGGCTATGCAAGCTTGGCCAGCACAGGCACTAAATTTTGACCCGATAAGTCGTTGAACGGCCACCTTAACATGTAGGAGCAAATATTACATCTCGTGAAGTCAATTTTATGTCAAGAAATCGAGCAAGATGCTCACTTTCGTTGGAATTCTAATGTGACAATTCCTTTTTTACCTCCCTGTCCCATGAGCTCGAAAGAGAATCCAGTACGGCAGGACACTTTCCCCCCAACTCGAGAGTCATGGGTGTCAGATGATTCGCTGCTGCAGCCATCACCGTGCGACCTACTCGCGCACTTCCTATATTTTTCCGAAAATTTTTAGAGAATGAAAACATTGCAATCGAAACAGCCTCTTGATAGGTTTAACCTCATACATCAGCAACAACTTGAAAGGAGAGCTCCGCGAGTGATGTTTCTACCTGTGAACATAATTTTATCCCACTTTTGCTGTACCAGTTGTTCACTAACAGCAGGACCACCTTCGATAACCTTGACAGCCTTAGGGTCTAGATAAGCCGGCAGTGTGTTGGCCAGGAAAGAAGAGCATCTAGGAGCCACCTCTGAAGGCTTTAGGACAGCCACATTTCCAGCAGCCAGAGCTCCTATCAGTGGTTCCAGGGAGAGTCCTGTTCATAGACAACCCAGCCATGACAATCACTGCCTAAAGTAGATAAGACGGAAGCTTTATACAAACACAGATGATGGAACTAAATTTGATTACGCGTGCAAACAATTTCGCTTACCAAATGGAAAATTCCAAGATGAGATGATCAGGACGAGGCCGAGAGGTTCGGGAACTATCTCTGCAGTCGTTAGTACGGCAGCAAGCGGCAATTTAGCCTGCAAAGTGGAGGAGCTCACCTTAAATTCTTCTCACAATAGGTGTCTGAAAGGCATCAAGAAGAGATCATAGCTTTGAAATGTCAACAAGGACACATGTAACATTGAATAAATCCCACGGCGCAATTGGAATCTTGCGATTCAATAAAGACACAAAGAAACAGCGAAAATTTCCCAGCACAGGATAAACGGGACGCATTGCAGGATCAATCAGGGAAAGCCTCGTTCACCTTCTCAGCTGACATCCACCCTTTCAAACAACCAAGTGCATAGGTCGCAGACTTCATCAAGCTTCCTATCTGGGCAAATTTCAAGCAAGAAAGTTCAGATGAATGAAAGTCACATACAGCAAGAAAACACAAGGATCGGCGATAAGTCTCGTCCAAGCATGTCGCCAGCTTTTCCTTGGGAAAAAAAAAAAAAAAGGAGTCCCGAAACTTCAAATTTAAGAAGCTACCTCATCCCGATAAGACTCGACAGGATGCTTCCCCAAGTCGAGTTCAAGGGCAGCATTCATTTCGGCTTCTCTTTCCTCGAGAAGCCGACACAATCCTCGGAGCTGCGACTTCCTCCAAGACGCTCCCCTCGTGCTGCCGTCCCTGTAATACTCTCTCATGGCCTCCAACTGAACTTCCAAATCTCCCCGTGTCTCCATGGCGGGCTGCAAAAAGGTGATGGCACAGGTTACCTGATCTGCTCTTCTGGGTGCTTCCAGGCTACCTAATTAAGTTATCAACTGACCTCCCCTATTTATTTTCCTGGCTGGTTGCGTCGATGTCATTTAAAGCGCTTGAGTTTTCCTTAATCCGTCCTCGCCACAACGTCCAAGCCATAATTGCTGTTATCGGTGTTCATGTTGGGGTCCCCTGAGAGCTTGAGCAAACCTGGTAACTTTCCCCATTAAACCCATGACGGGTCCCTGTAAAAGGAATTCCTGGGTCCGTTTCCTTTTATCTCTTTGCCGGGAAATAGTAGCTAGTAAGACCAACCGATCGAATTGGAGATTGCCTAGACTAGACCGAACCATCCAGTTATGGACGGTTTGGGGTAACGCCGATCCGGGTCCCAATTTCATAAAATTAGAATATGAGATTTTTTATCCAATTTTCGATTTCAGGGTGAGAACTTAATTGATTAATTTATATAATTTTTTATTTTTATTTTTAAATATGTTAAAGTGTAAACATAAATTCTAAACCCTAGTCACTTCAGTAATCTCCTTTGTCCTCTCAGCTCACATGATTCCTCAACACGCCTCGGCCTCGCTCTTCAGTTGTTACCTCTTGGCTGAATTACACGTCTCTTGTCTTGTTGCACGTGCCTGTCTTCAGGATGAGGCTTACGATTTGTTTGTCAAACTGCTACTTTTTATAGAGCTGTACTGTAGAAGACTGTTATGTCAAATATCTGTGATTATGAAGGGAAGTGGACAGATGTAGCAATAGTGGGGAAAAAGATGTACAACTAGTTGGCATGACCCAGAGATATCATGATTGGTTTCTCTGGACCATCTGGAACTAATTGGGACCAGTCAAGTCCTTTGTTTTAGAAATTGAAAATTGATCTCTCTTATTCGGATCCTAATTCCTACGCGGGTTAGATCGAATCAAGAGCCAATCACTCCCATCAAGAAAAATAATGCACAATCATTCTTAAAAGAGATAATGACATAAAGGATCACTGAATTTTACTTTAATGTAAAATACGATTCATGAACTTTTAATTTATTAAATATAATCTCCGAATTTTTGGTAAATATTTAATTTAGTTTCCGAACTATAAAAAAATATTCGGCATCATCCTTCTAATTTCATATTATCCATGAGCCAAATTGGACTTATATTGAATGTTTAATGATCATATTAAATAATTTAAAAGTTTAAAGATGATATTGTATTGTAGGCCAAAGTTTAATTACCACAGTAAACAAATTAAAATTTTAAGGACTAGCATTATATATTAGGCCTAATTGACCCAAAGTTCATAAATCAGTTATCTCATTTTCCGGTTTATCGCAGTCCCGCCGATATAGCAAAGAATTTTCCAGAAGAGTGAGAAGTGGAATTAGGCGGGCGGTGCTGCTGACAAGATTTCACATGATCGGTTTGGTCGGACGGAAACGTCAGCCCCCGAAGCCCCCGGACACCTTGGACTGCGGTCGCTTTCAGCGGATTTATTACAGGGGAAGAAGCTCCACATCCGCCAACTGCTCAACTCATCCTGAGGATCACATAAAATAAATAATAATAATAATAATAATAATAAAACAATAAAAAGTGAACAAATATTTATTCTTTAAAAAATTTTATTAGCACGTCGTCACGCGTGCATTGCACGTGGTGAGAAGATTATTCCACAAAACACAAAAACCAAATTTCACTTAGAAAAGAGCCATGAGTTAGTTTGCTGGATGATTCAAGAATTTTTGCTAAGTCCACTTTCTTTCTAATGAAACTGCTCATGAAAAATCTTTTCCGAGTAATTTCCCCCATGCAAGTGGCGACCTCTATGGTGAAGTTAAGTACTCACATAGCAGAGACCCGTTTAGGCCGAAGAGAGCAGGGAGGTGCAGCAGAGAGAAAGTTCCATTGATGGAGTCAACAAACCTCATAAGGCCAACATCACATGAAATAATTGCAGAGTACTTTTACACAATCGGGCACTTCTTGCCAGCTCTTATACACAAAAATCAAAGTGGAGCTCTAATCCCGCAAGAGGAGCTTCGCGTGTCGGATAACTCATCACCTTCCCATCCCGAACGATCTTTTTGATAGCATACAATATATGATAGGCGGTATCTCGTGGATTCTCCACCATCCTCCGGTCTTACATTACAGCTGGTCTTAAGCAAATTTCAACTTCGTTTTTCCAGCCAAATCAGCATGGCAGGGGCGTCGTGCCATAAGGCATCGCTGTTCAAATTGAACTTTTCCTCACCTGAAAATTGAATTTTCCTGATCAAACTAGCCGACAGTGCCCTCTGGTTTTACCTTAATCTTAACTGGTTTTCCAAGTTTCGACTTATCCTCCATTCTAGCGATCTCAAGAGCCTTCTGGCAGACAGGAAAGCCCTGGTCATTCCAAGATTCTAAAATAACACCTGAACCGATGCATGTTCTATCTTGGTAAAAGGCTGTGAATTGCCCCGCTGCCAGGCCTTGATCATCTTCGGGCAAATGAACCACCGCAACATCTTCCTGGCCACTCTCACCCAATTCAAGAGACAAACTACAGTTGTAGAAACCAGGACCATGTCTCACCTATTTATAGCAAAAGTCAAGTGAAAAACAATGGAAAAATTGTAAATACACAGTAAATGCGAGATCATTCATTAGACAGACTGATCGGTCATATTTCTTTGCCAAAGCATGGTAATTATTTGGTCAGTGAAGCTGCCAAACTGAGGGTGTGTCTAGGGAGACCACTTTCAATTTTTAGCCTATGATAGTAGTGTTTTGAGATTAATTCCTTTCATTACACACCTTAGTTTTTAAAACCATATAAGTTATCATTTAAAGTCGTTGGAAATCATGTCAAATACCTACCCCATTTTTCCAACAGTAAAATAAATTTTCAATTTTGGTGGGGAATTAAAATAAGTAAACACCTTGAGCATAACTGTTGATCTTTTGTTTTTAGCTTAGAAGAAAGGGCAATAATGATAGTTCATGTCCATGCCTGGGAAAATATGGAGGAAAGCCATGAGACTCATTTATGATATGTTAAACAGACCCATGTGACTGGGACCATTATACTAATTAGACCTCAATAATGCTGATGCGATGTATTGATTTTTCCAACTGATCCATAAACCAACTTTCTGCTACTATACATAACCGACATGTGACAAACAGAGTCGAATACCTTGCATTGGAGCTGACTGATCTCAGTTAAAGGTGCCCCAGTAAGCCATTTAAGCGAGCCAACGCGAAAAAGGCGCCTCCTTTTATCAACTGAGAAATAATTTCGGGACACAAAAACGACGTTGTACTTAGTGTCCTTCTCCACAACATACCTGTGAAAATCATAGATATATATGAAGAATTCAGAAAGCAGAAAGAAGCTTTGTACTTCAAAAGATATTAGAGAGACCATGGGAGGCAGCAGCTCTGTTTAGGCCAATTGAGCTCAAAGCGGTGAAATGATATGCATTAAAGAATTTATGTTGAAAAGATATATCAAGGCCCCAGATTCCAGAACAGCGTTATCTAATTTACCACATCAACGAGTAACACACTAATTAACAGATGTTGAGATGGACTTCATCTAAAATACATGCACTCAGTGATCAATTGAGTACACATACCAAGGTCCTCCAGGAAGACGTAGTCCTTGCCGTTGACCAATTGTGTAGAACCAAAAGCCACGATGGTTCCCAAGGAAATCTCCAGTCTCAGCTTCTAATATGACACCCTCCATCTCCCCAATATGTCTAGCAACAAACTCACTGAATTTTATCTGCATTAGAACAGAGAAAGAGTTAATACAGCAATGAGCCTAAAAGGACATTAGCTACTATGAAAAATTAAGATGAGAAAAGAGTCCTGGCAATTTGATAGTTCAAAACCGATCTGTTTCTGCAACCACTTGCGTTTACATTGGAATCCAAACAAAATAATTTTATGAAATGATAGTTAAGGAGATTTGGTCAAATTTTTCATCTTCGAGTTAGAGGAACCCTTTCTTGGCTTGAAATCACAAGAAGGTGCTTCAAGTTTCTAGTTAAGACCGAATACCAATGACGCTACGTATACACACCTTCCCAAGAAAGCATATCCCTTGTGAATCCTTTCTATCTTTGTTAGGCAAATCAAATCTGGCAGCAAGTTTTCGAACTTCATCCTGCAGGGTTACTAGAGTCAGGCCAAGCACTATAGGAGCAACAAATGTCCTTAGAACTGTAAAATCTACTTTATCGGGGACAACAATTTCTGTAATCATACTCTGGAGAGGAAAAGTTCTTGAATGACATCAAACTAGCACAGCTTACTTTTGAAATACAACCAAGAGGGAAAATTAATCGTTTCAGCTGGGCCTGTGAGAGATGCGAAAGGAAGTATGTCTGATCCTTCACCTAAAGAAACAAGATGAGAGATATCATAAATACCTAGTTCAACCAAAAAAGTGCAGAATATTAGTGTAGTATGTTAAATACATACCATGTCCTCTGACAACTTCAACTCGGAAGCATTATCTATGTGATTTGAAGAGTGGACAACTCTTGCATAGTGGCCAGAAGCAATGAAGTCATACTCCATACTGCTAATGGCATCCATGAAGGCACCTAAAATAAAGAACCACATTTGATTCCAAAATCCTCAAACTATTCAGCCTTAGCAAGAGCTCAACTACTTACCAAACTTTATCCTTGTGTTACAAAGGACGTCAGGATTAGGAGTTCGACCACTGCGGTACTGGTCAATTATGTAAGACACCTGAACCATAAGCAAACAGCTGCAATGACTTCATTAAGTCATGCCAAGAACAGGCAGGCCAAACAAAACTAGCAAAGGAACAAAAAATATTAAGATGGAAAAAGCAATCCTCGAAAAAGAAAAGGGTTTGTAGAAAAAGAGCCAAAAAAGGGTATGCCATGGCGAGATGATACATACCACATTTTTCCAATACTCATCTGTCAAATGGACAACTTCTAAAGGCACGTTAACCTGCCGAAAACCGTAGATAAAACTAGTTACAACGTCCTTTCATAGTAACGAGAAAAGCAATTGAAAGCTAAGCTTATTTCTGGAGTGGAGAAAACATGTATTAATGAATACACCGGGATTTAAGAATATTAATAAACAAAGAGACGGGTACATGGATTGAATGGAATTAGTCCAACATAATGCGGACCTGCTCACAAACAGCTTTCGCATACTTCAAGTCTTCCTCCCAAGGGCACTCCGACCAAAAGTTCTCGAAATCTTCCTACATAAATCAAGAATCAAAAGGAGATCTTGTCTTCTATACTGTCAATAACCGCACTCAATATTCGGAGAATACGCACTTATACGCAGCAGCTAGTAACTCGTTTAAATTAACTGCATTTGAGTACAATCGCAACGCAAATCGCAAATTCATAGCACACGGGCCTCTTCCAACTTCCATCTTAAGTGATTTTTCGGAAAAATCACTTCCACTTTCGAGTATCCGAGTGTCGGGAGTGCCAACTTCAACATTGTTTTCACTTCTCCTACTTCGTGATCAAAAAAAATTTCTTCCGAGCCTTGGCCTCTGTCATTTCAGGGAAAAGGAAGGACTTACCTGGAACCAGATTTTGAGGTAGAAGGCGGTGCAGGAGTGGCCGGCGGCGCGGAGCAGGCGGAGGGCGACGCTGCTGTCGACGCCGCCGCTGAGGAGGACAGCGATCCTGAGCCGCTGGCCGGGCATGGAGCAGGAGAGGTAGGGGTCCAGGTCGCCGCGGGAGGCGGATCCCGGAGGATCGGAGAGCTGGGGGGCGGCGGGGAGCGAGACGGCGAGGGGCCTGAGGAAGGCTCTGGAGATGGGGACGGAGGAGGAGGAGGAGGAGGAGGAGGAGAGGGAGCAGGGTTTGGTGAGGACGGAAATGGAGGACGGAAAGGCTCTGGGGGAGAGGATGACGACGGGTCTCGAGATCAGTCGCAGCATCGCCATTGTGGAAGCGGGGAGATGAGAAAGGGCGGTTTTGCCGGGGTTTTGGGTTTCTGCAGCAGACGAGAAGTCGAAGAAGAAGGTGGATAAGGGGGCCTTGGTTTATTTACTAGACAAGTTTTTTTTTTTTTTTCCCCTAAAGGCAAATGTTCTTTTCTTTCTCTTTTTCATTTCTCAATATCATTCAAATTTACATCTCATCTAACTATTTGCATATTCCGACCAAGAAAACTTTTTGCATATTAGAAAAGTTTCTGAAATTTCGGATGTATTTATTTCGGAAATTTTTCATGATAACGAGAAGTACTTTTCAAAAAATTATCTTTCGAAACTATTTTTTTCCGTTTGCAGATTAAAAAATTTGTTTTCATTGCTTTAAGTATGAATATTTTATTTGACTATGAATAATTTTTCGGAGAATTAACTCGTTGAATTTTTTTTCATTCAACCAAGCACACCTTTAAATGTAAAAAGAAATTTAAATACAAGCATAGGTCGAAAATATGGGTAATCGGTTCCTGGTCCGATCCGATTCCCAAATCCTAGAACCGTGGACCGAACCAACTGATCCTAGAATCGAGAATTTGAACAATTGATCGAACCAGTCCGATAAAATAGATAACTTTGCTTTTCCGTGTAAAAATTTATTAATATTGCAGCATATTCTCAAAAACAATCATCTTTGTTTATACACTTTTTTATCGATATGTTCTCTTAATTTACATGTAATTGAATTTTCTTTTAACTCTTAAGAATTTTCTTCTTCTTTTTTTCGACTTCTTAAGAAATTTTAAAATATATATATATTAAAAACTACTGGTCCGGTCCGGTCAATCCGGTTCCCACCTGAACTGGGAACCGGACCAATCAGCCACCAGTTCTAAGAATGGGAACTGGGAACCTGACCGTTGGCTACGGGAACTGCCCAAAACTACTCAGTCTAGTCCGACAGTCTAGTCCGATTTAGGCGGTTCCCATTGCACACCCCTAGTCGAAAAGAACAAAATTAATTAATCAAAAGGCAAAAATTAAAAGATATTCCAAACAGGTCTAGATTGAGAAATTACTAATATTGAAATACGAATCACCTTTTAAGAGTTGCTAACATTAGGTAAATTGAATACTATTTATACCTTTAAAAATTATTGAAAATACCTATATTTATTTATCTCAATTTTATAGAAAGCAAACTCGGAGTTGGATGGGGAGAATTTAATTTTAGATGTAAATTTTAATTCCCATGCCCTATAATAAGATGGAGCAAAAGTGAGAATTAGAGTAAGAATAGAGTAAGAATAGAGTAAGAATAGAGTAAGAACGGCAAAAAATAAATTATAATTTCAATCTCAAATTTTTATAAGTTATAGTATAGATTTCATGCTCTTAGTTTGAGTGATTGCACGATTTGATTTTCGAAATTTTATTTTGTATGGTGAGTCTTCTAACTTTATATATTTGTGCAACTTGATCCTCTATATTTTATTTCGCAAAATCAAATTCTCAACTTTCTTGATTTGGGCATCAATTGCTTTATTCATCCCTAATAACTAATATTGTCAAATTAAGATTTATTTTTTACATATTTTTGCCACTTATTGCCTAGTCATTTTAAGTCAAATAAGCTTTTTGCGTTATTATTTGTCATATAAGCAATACCAGGTCAATGATTAATTCAATGATTTAGTTAGAGGGATCAATCGAAAGAGTTAGGGGTATTAACATATATAAGTCATAAAATTTGGTTTAATATGTAATATGGCTTATGAAATTTTAATTTATTCAATGTGATCCATAAATTTTTAATTGTTTAATGTGATCATTGAACTTTTAATACATATTCAACTTAATCCTTTAAAATATTCAATATGATCCTTCCATTAATTCAAGCTTAGTGAAAATATTAAAGATTTTCAAATAGTCTAAGAATTAAATTGAACATGTATTAAAAATCTAGAAATTATATTGAATAATTTAAAAGTATAAGGATAACATTGCATATTAGATTAAAGTTCAAAAACCAAATTGAACAAATTAAAAATTCAATAACCAAAACTACACATTGAGTCAAATTTCAATGAGTACTTATGTCATTTTTCCAGAGATTTGATTACACAAATTGGAATAGGCATCGGACCATATTGCTCAAATTCATAAAGTCAGAGGACTTAATTGAACGAGATAAAGTTTAGAGTACCTGTTGACACCTAAATTTTGATTGATCATTCGTAATTTAATGCACAAAAATTTAGGGATTAATTTTAATCCCTAAACAAAAAATATTAGGATTAAATTGCATAGCATATAGTTCTAGGAGCATTTATTATTGCATTTGCATTGGACATGTGGCAAATGGGTTTCAATTGATGGTTCTAAGTTTTAATTTAACAAATTGGACTAAGCCCACGGTGAAAGAAAATTTGGCTAGGCCCGTTAAGAGGTAATGAGTTAGAATATGAGAATATTCCCGGGAATATGAGAATGTTCCTGAGAATATTCGCATTGTTCTTTCAATATTCAGGAAATGTGTTGGATGAAATATTGGAAAAATATTACACGTGAGATACAATAGCTAAATATGTAACGTGCAAATTTATTAGCTTTCTTTAAATAACATAGTCCTCTCACCTATAAAAAGGGGGCCACACACACTAAAGGGGACACACAGAAAAATATAGAAAAGGTAGAGAGAAAGCGTGAGAGAGAGCAAAGTAAAAGACGGCGACATCAAGAGAAAAAAAGAGTGCTTTGGAAAGAGGAGAGTCGTGGCCGAACATCCTCCTTCTCGGCAGCAACCTGGCGCCTTCCGTCGAGATTGATTGCCGTTCCTGACTTCACTGGTTGCTTTCGAGTCTCTCTCGAAGACTACTGAGGCAAATCCGAAACACCCCGTGCTGCTCGCGTTAAGAAGTTTGGGCCGATCGAGTTCAGCGAGCTACATTGACAAATCTGCGCAAAATCTTGCGTAACACACCCCATGACTAGAGACACTTGACGATTCTATCACGTGTAGATTTCTCCTTGCAGGACTTTTGGTGAATCCGCAGCAGGTGGCAAGCCTCGGACGCTCCCTCCATATCAGCACCACGTCCTTGTAGCCATCCAAGTGCTTCATGGAAGAGTCCAAGTGAACTTCACCCACACTGTTGTTGATCCGACGATCCTTGCACCTCCACAGGCCCCCACGACGTCCTTGACGTGACCTGCTCTGAAACCTCTCGTCGCCGAGACCTAAGCCCTATTGTTGTCTAGGCCGAGCACCACCACAACTCGCCGGTCCTATTGTCCGACGAGTCCCAATTTGGAAACATTATTCGTGCGATATCGAAAGCTAGGTGAGAATCCCGATTTATACAATTTTCTCATATTTTATTGCCTAGTTCGTAGAATTGCAATCTTAGTTGAATATTTGATCAATATTGCCATATTCAAAAGATCTCATGACTCCTCGTGAATTAGGAAATTTTCCTAATTTCACAACGTGCGTATGATTGTCAGTCCGATTTCATGCTCGAAATATGACTCGCAATCGCACGGAAAATCGTCAATCCGATCTCACGCCCGAGATACGATTCGCAATTTTCTGAAATATTGGCCAATCCGATCTCATGTCCGAGATACGATTCGTCGATTTTTATTTGTTTCCAAAATTAAATGGACGTGGAAAATATCTTGCCTGATTTGTTGCCATGCTTTTCTTGATGCATCTGCTTGAACTAATTTTGTTTATAAAAGAAAACCCAAAAAAATATAGTTTAGTTGGATGTGGTTTTTGTTAGGATATTTTCTTTTAGGATAGTTTGCATGTTTAACTATAGGTTAGTTTTAATTTCGAATTTTGATTATAAAAAAAGAAAACATAAAAATTGCCATGCTCATGTAGAATTAGGTCATCTTCTATGTGTCATCTAGTCATTACATGTTTAGGGTCATTCGAATGCGTGACATGCTAGGATAGTTGCATTGAATATTTTCTAGCGTTAGATTACATTAAATAATTAATGTTGCGTGACATATAGTTTGCATATTAGGTTGCACATTGCATGCTAGTATAGTTAGACACTTTCGTACGTCATTACATGCATTGCACGTCAGTTTTAGGCCTCATTAAATAAGAGAAAATCCAAAATTCGAGTGATTGCGTATTAATTAGAAATCACTTTTAGGTTGATGTGATTTTCTAACTAATATTGCAGATGCTTTCGAGGTAAGTATTTCTTCCTTATGCTTGCAATTTATTTATCACTTTGTTTTATTGAGTGTTAAATAATGATTGCGCACTCGCATGATCACATTGCATTTTAGGGAGTAAATTAAAATCAACACAAGCGCCTACAAATCATATTTTTTAGATAAAAGAGAAAAGGTACCGAAAGGGCGTTAGAGAAATCTAACGTAATCAAGTCCCCGATCCCATAGTCTCTGGTTCGTAGGAGTAAAGTAATCATCTCGTTACCCCGATCCCATAGTCTCTGGTTCGTAGGAGTAAAGTAATCCTCTCGTTACTTTACTTGGGTTTCTAATCGACCCACCAAAAAAATAGATTATTAGTGGCGACTTCAAGTAAAAATCATTTGCATGCTAAAAACTTAAACCCTAAGTCGCGAATTGGTATGGGCTTGGGGAGAGTCGAGTTTAAGTTGAAGCTTGTGTCAATTAAGAATCCATTAGCCAAACCCTAGGTGGTGCACCCGAGGTGAGGTCGCGACAGTACCAAATCTTACAAGTGTTGAAACTTGATGAACTAAATCTACACTTAACTCAAATTTTGCCCTTAAGTTTCACGAAATGCCCATGTCATTTGTTAATATATATTACCATGACATGATATAATCAAATTGATAAGATTGCAGTTTAAATGATAGTCATAATTGCCAATTAATTCCATAAACCTGAATACTCCATCTTGAGATACTTAAATTTATTGCTAAAACTAATTAGCATCCCTTAACAACTATACTCTCTCTCTCTCTCTCTCCACATTTAATTTCCTTTTCTTTTACTATCATGTCCTCACAACAAAAATAAAGTCTAATTTAAAGAGTAAAATAAGTCAGATTACCCTTTTTATTTTAATTTTTAATTTTTCACAATCACGTGCACGTGCGTCTTTCCTTTTCTTGATTGTAGTGGAGAAGATTAATAATTTATTCGTCGGGCAAATAATATATTATATTTGATTTTGTATGAGTAAAAAATCGATGTATCGCCACAAAAATGGAGCCATCGGAATAAAAACCGCTTCCATGGGCAAATCAGACATGGCGTGCAGCAGAGAGAGAGAGAGAGAGAGAGAGAGAGAGAGAGAGAGCGGCGGCGGGTGGCTGGAAGCGCGGCGGAAACGTCCATTTCCGAGCACCGGGTAAGAAAATTTCAGCCCGGGTCATGTTGATTTCGGAGGTTTCCGTCGTTGAAGTTTCGAGCTTTCAGTCTGGACCAGAACGAGCTTACTTCGCCGGCGCATTCCCGGCGAAGTTCCGGCTGATCGATGGGCATAATCGGGCTCTGCATGCCGCTTCGGTTCCGTAGGATTAGACGGCTGGTCGTGGCCGGTAGAATGTCGTCTGAATTTTGCGACGACCCAAAAGTCGCGTGAATGATCCGTATGGCGAGAATGGAAGCCACCAGGTCGACCGTGCAAGGGGGGTTTCTTTTTATAGTCCAGCAAACGCGGCAATGCGTCGGCTCCGCGTGCGGCTTTCTCAGGGCTTGTGGTGATCCCACGCGCTCCTATTTTGACATGGTTGACATATCTGAATCCCGCTTATCTTATTCAATCGGCACGCGTTGAAATCTTCGAGGAATGGGAACTGCGGGGGAAAACACATACGTGCACGGGAAACAACCAAAGCGTTATAAATCATCTTTTGAAGAATCTGAACCTATTTGGAAATGTATGTTAGTACGCACTTAATTTGAGAGAAGCATCCTTTTCGAGAAAAAGAATTCTAGTTTAGTTTGTTAACGTATAAGTCTAATTGAGTATCGTTGTTTCATTTCCTGTCTCAGTTGGTGTTGAGGTGTGACTTTGGTTTTTTTAAGGTCCCAAAGTCAATCATGATCAGGTTTTTCATTTTACATGTAGCCTCTGTTTCACTAGGCAATTTTTGCATGATGATAAAACTATGCATTCTTGAAGTTGGTTACTATCAATTGCTTCGTTGTGTTTGATCCATTTTACTCTGTGGTCTGGATGATTTGGAGGCCATTTCTCGAGTGTGCATATGCATTGTATCTGCATGTTGACATTGCTGGAATTGGCCTTTTCTTGTGTGGATAATGCCATTCAAATTTGAATTCAATTTCCATCTATATGCATCTTGTGATTAACATGAAATGCTTAGCAATATAGTTAGTGCTATATATGTTCAAGGGATTTGGAATGATGGAAACTACTTTTAGTGTCCTATTTTGTCACATTCAGAAGCCAAGTAATTGCTTAGTTATAGCAGACAGTGCAATACAATTTCAAGAAGATTACTTTGGTGCCTAACGGGAAAGAATTCATTTATTATCCTTTCTCATGCACAGTGGCAAACACCTTTGCACTACAGAATTTTCATGGGAATCTCTCAAGTATCATCAGTGAGTTACTGTGCTGAATGATGTCTATCTTTCTATTGTGATCTTCTCCAGGCTTGCTCTTGGGCAAACTAATGCAGCAAGGAACCGTCTTAGCAAGGTTGCTAAGGGCAATGTCTAGCTGTTGAAGTATGGTGACTCATTTTACTGATGCAAGTCTCTAAAGGCTGCTGCTATTGGGAGAATGTATATTGTGATTAAGCAGCTTAGTCTTAGTTTGGCCTTTCTAGAACAGATTAGACAACAGATGGGTAGGCTGCCTTCAGTAGATCCAAATACTCGGGCTATCCTGATTTGTGGGTACCCAAATGTTGGCAAGAGCTCTTTTACGAATAAGATCACTAGGGCAGATGTTGATGTGCAACCTTATACTTTCACAACTAAGTAACTCTTTGGGTGTCATAGTGATTATAAATAACTTAGGTATCAAGTCATTGATACTCTTGAGATTCTGGATCTCCATTTGATGATCGTAAGACTATCAAGATCGGCACTATTACTGCTCTGGCTCATCAGATGCTGCTGTACCGTTTTTCTTGGATATACAGGGGTCTTGCGGATCGACATTGCGTGGCAAACAGCTCCTTTATACAGCATCAAATTGCCCGTTATGATCTAACCTTGACAATAGTCTGCAACAAAACTAATCTGCCACTGTTGGAGGGTATCTCTGAAGAGGACAAGAAATTGGTTATGGACATGAAAGCTGAAGCTATGGAAAGTGTGTGTCAGGAAGGTGAGGCCACAAATGAAGAGGGAGTGTTGCTGAAGATAGAGCACTTTGACAGAGGATGGTGTAATTGTTGTGAAATTTCAGCTTGGGAGAGTGGAAATAAAGATGATTTTTGAAAAGTATAGACTGTCTGAACAGATTTCATGTTGCAAAACCAAAGCTAGGTGACCATAGGGAAAGACCCCCTTGCTATCATAGTCAGTATTAGAAGCTAGATCTTAGAAAGCAGCAGAGAAGAGAGAAACTGAAGAGGATTTGGAGAATGAGAATGGTGGTGCTGGTGGTTGCTAGTTTGTAGAAGAACCATATTTTGGCTAATGAAGAGTTGAAAGAAGACATGGGCATAACATAGCTGACTTTGGGATCCTGATATTTTACTAAGCTTGAAGAGCTTGAAAGAGAAGGGTTACGCCAGACAGAGGAGGAGGAAGATGATTCTGAGATAAATGGAAAAGAATTGACTCTCGAAGAGCAAGAAGCATTGGCTGAGAACAGAAAGAAGAAAAGCTTGTTCATTCAGAAATGTAGAGTCCAGAAAAGTACGTCAGAGACTAGGCCCACTGTACTGAAAAAGTTTGACAAAAACCGTGAGTTTACATTTGAGAGGACGGGCAGGCATCTATCAGCTCTTGGACTTGACCCCAGCTTGGCAACTGAGGTGGCCGAAGAGGGAGAGGTCACCTTATGTGGAGGGATGCTATGGATGTGGACTTAGACAACCCAATAGGAAGTTGGGAATGAGGTCCAGGTCAAGGTTCTTCACCATACCGCTGGAAATTGGTCAGGATGCTGGATTTGGTTATGCCGGTACTGGGTCTCAAGGACTCCGATTAAGGGAAAAGCTTTTTAAAGCTTGCGAAGAAATATGTGAGAAGGAGTAATAAAGGATGCTTGTTGGGGAGAGGGAGACCGAGCTATTCCTTCCTTCAACCAAAACACTTGTTCTCTGGCAAACACTCAATTAAGAAAGACCCAAAGATGATAAAATTTCAGGTATTTTTCACTGATATACAATTAGACTTTAGTTCTCAGATAAATCTGAAGCTTCCTGCATTATGCATGTTCTGAGATCAGTTTGTGTTTTCTACATCTTGCCTATCCACCTGCTAATATAGTTAGGACATAATTGCGAATTTCTTTTTAATTGTTATTTATGAGATGCTCCTTATTGTTGGTTAATGGCTCGAGTGGAGACAGATTCTTCCTGTCCTTGATGTTTCATTTTTCTTTTGAATGGATGGGTGCATTGTCGGCAAAATGCAATATGGATCTTTCAGCGAGAGATTCTCATGTTCGTCTCTTGGGAAGCGCTTGGCATCTGTTGTCAGCTGTTTTGTCGGAATGGAAGTTTTTCTGGGTTCTTCAGGTTTCTTGGTAAAGAGTTACAGGTACGTAGATTCCACCAAGGTTTGTATAGTCCTTAGGTGGATATTGATCTTAATTACTGTCGTCACTTTTTAGGTGCTTCTTGAGGATCTCCTTCAGTTCAATTTCTTTATATCGTCCTGTCCAATAGCATCCCAATCAGAATCCGATCATACTCATTATGCTTACCCATCTTGGTGAACGAGGAACTAATGCAGGGTAATCACTCACCGTGGCATTCAACCACTGGCTTTCTGATGTCCCACCTCATAGTTATAATCTTCCATTTACCAAAAGGGTCAAAGCAGTGAAGCTTTTTGAAAAAGGTAAAGTGTTTAATCCATATTGCCCATTTTAGATGCTGTTTTAGTGCGTTTTCATGTAGAAATATTGTAAGGGTTAATATCATCAGTGGTCTATGTACTTTTGCCCGAAAATTGAAATCGTACCTCTACTTTATTTTGTTAATTATTTTTTTCTCAAAAGCCTCCCCTACTTTATAAGAAGTGTCGCTGTTAATCCTTCGATTATACTTTTTCTCTTACCGGTTGTTTAACTGACATGGACATCAAAATGCACGTGTCATGTTATGGTAACATGGCCGTTCTTCGAGCTTGAGAGCTCTTGGGAATAGCTGCTCGATTTGGGCTTGAGCAACCATGGCAACTTGATTTGAGCTTGCTGCGGCCATCTCCACTCAAGCTTCCAGCTCATGGCCATGACCATGAGAGCTCGCTGGTTGCTGCCATGGACATGGGATCTGGAGTTTGTGGCCATGGATGCTCAAGCTTTGAGCTGCCACCAGCCATGGCTCCACTCTTGGCTATGGATGCCAAATCTCGAGCTCGTGGCCACCATGGTCGCTTAAGCTCAAGCTCTGGCTTGTGGTGCCATGGCCGTGCCATGGCCGCTCAAACTCGAGCTCTGGGCTCGTGGCCTTGAGTGACTGCACAAGACCACATTGGGGCTTCTCGTTCAAGAAGCTTGGGCTTGAGGACCTAACTGTGCAAATGTGGGGATGGTGTAATCCTCTGTAACTTCACCTCCACCTACTCACTCAAAGACCAAAATTTGCAGTTTCACCTAGAGCATGAATTGTTGCAGGAATTTGTAGTGGGCTTGTGGCCATGGAGGCTATACTTGGGTTAGGGCGCGAATAATAACATTAATGGCCAGAAATTGATTTCTGGAAGAGAAATAGATTTTTTTATTTCTTTTTCTGGACGAGTTTCTGAGCTAAAAAACATGTTTAATAATGATAAAAAATTTCTATTCTTAAAATAGAAATTCATTTGATAATTAATAAAATTTCACTTTCCCGAGTAATGGTGGCATTGGGAGGGGTGGCGGCGGTCGGCGGCGAGCAACCAGCGGTGGGTGGGTGGTGGTGGTGGTGGTGAGCGGCGGACGGCAAGAAATTCCTTCGGATGAGAAGTAAGAAAGAAATAATTTCTAATTTCTATTTCAGAAATAAAAAAGTAAAAAAAAAAATTGTTTCGATTTGTTCCAAATCTAATTACGGAATAGAAATCTATTCCGAAAATAGAAAAATGAAATTATTTTACTAAACATATTTTTATTCAGAAATAGAAACAGAATGGTCACCATGCATAGCCTTAATCTGAGATGAGAGGCAAGGGTACAGAGGAGGTAAGTTTTGTAACTTCACCTCCACCTACTCACTCAAGGGCTTGAATTTGCATTTGACCTGGAGGATGATGAATTATTGTTGTAGGAACTTGTAGTGGGCTCGTGGCCGCGGAGGCTGTAATTGGTTTAGTTGAGATGAAAAGGACGAGTACAGAGAAGGAGGGAAGAAGGTGATGGGGAAATTACTGCAGAACTTCGGTTTGAAAAAGAAAGAACAAAATGGGTAAAATTTTCAACTTTGGTTTGAGAAAAGAATAGAGAATCTACGTCGGCAACTATGTAATGTCATTAACGCCACGTCTACAATTTGCATCATTGGCGACACTTTCCAAAATGGTAGATGAACGCTTTTGAATAAAGAAGAAAAGAAAAGAAAAAAAAAGGGGACAATTTTTAATGTTCGGGCAATAGTATAGAAACCATAAACGATTCGCTCATTTTCTAAGGCAACCAAGAATTTTTGCGGTGGTTTGCTTATTTCTAAGGCAACCAAGAACAGATGGGTATTCTTGTTTACTTATGTTTTTGTTTATTTACCAACTTTTGGGTGTTATCCAGCAAAGAGGAGGAGAGGACTGGAAGCTTGGAAGGTAGAACAGTGCACAGAAAGAATTCAAAAGGCGAAATATTGCTTTGCAGGATTTCCCTTGCGTCTTGTTCCACCGCCCCTCTGAGTCTGTTAATATTATATGAGCAAGTTCCGGTAGAACACAATTGAGAGTAGGGGTAATTTCATATTCAACGCGAATGATGGAATTAGGACCGAGATGAGCCATTCTTTTGGTAGCTAGGCTTCCAAATTGTGAGGAGCGGCATGGCCTCTTGCTTTCATTCTTGCTAGAACTACGGCGAATTCGGTGAATGTGAAAACTTACAACCAAGAAAAACCCGGTTGAAAATTGCTCGTGAAATTTCTGCTTATTCTCGTTTAAGGGTCTCACGTCGCGATCGGACTTATCTTGATGCTTAAGCTAATCGTTGCCTTCAACAAAAATGATTTAACGTAAAGATTCTTGCTAATCCTGGCGCGTGAAGTCTTGCTGTTTTGTTTTCTTCCTATTGCCAGGAAGTTCACCATTGAGAATCTTCCATGTTCCACAGTGACTTTGAATGCAAATCTTCCTTGGGAAAATTATCAAAAAATCTTAAATTTATTACAATTATGTCATTTTAATTCTAATTTTTTTGTTAATTTAGTGTTGAATCTTTTGTACTTGTGCTAAATGAATCAATTCAGCCAATTTTAACTAGTTGGACTAACTTGGCACTACCGTCGTTAATATGAACTTTTTTAATAATTTTTTCTTTCCCATTTTTTAGTTTTTTCTCTTCACTTAGGGCCAGTGAGGGTTGGCTTTCCCCTCACTTAGAGTTGGCCAAGGTTGGCTAGCGACCCTCGCTAGATCTAAGATAGAGGTCGTGTGCCCACACCCTAGTTGGCGAGGGTGTTACGGCCCTCCCCAGTGGCTGGCAACTCTTGCTAGCTCTAATGAAGGTGGGAAAAAAAAATTAAAGAAAAGAAAAGAATAAAAAAGAAAAAATTATAAAAAATCCAAACCATTAAAATGCTATTAAAAAAACGTAAACGTCGATGCTGATTGGTTAAAGTTAATCAGATAGGACTTTAACCAGATAGGTTTAATTGGTATAGATGCTATTAATTTAGGATTGAGTTGATACAAAAATATTTAAGATTAAATTTACATCATTATAATAAATTTATGATTTTTTAGTAATTCTTCCAATCTCGCCTCTGAGTCCACCTCCGAGTCCACGGTAATCATGGGAAAGTCTGTGAAGTCAACCTAGAAACATAAAAAGACAATCGGCCATGTTCATGCGAAAATCCTTTAACTTGGAACAAATCTCAGCTCGCCACGCACGTTCTCGCAATAAATGACCCCGGAATCGATGATCCGGAGACGGCAGGTTTCTCCACTCCTCGGATCGGCTCAATCATCCTCTTCTCCATCGACACGGCGCTTCGTCTTTCGGGCTCTCGCCAGGCGTCCTGCCGACAAATGGATTGCTCCCCCTCTTTTTATCTTCAAACATCATAGCCTTTTGGACCTCCCTTTTGAGACTTTTTTTCTGGAAATTTAGGGGGAGAACGAACTCACAACAAGAGCGAAGCATCGCACGAGACGAAAGTTGGGGGGAGAGATATGGGGTGCAAGCAATGATGCGAAAGAGCAAAAGACAAATCGTGGCGCGATTGCATCGGGATGCACCCGTCACGTGGCCCAATGATTCTTTTGTCGGATCTCGAAATGCGGATTGTAAAAAAAAAAAAATTTCCTCGTGGCCGGACCCATTTTACTGGTTCGTTCGTGTTTTAATTAACACGCGTAAGGTCAATCGATGCTATCTGGGGACTGCTCATTCCGAGAGCTGAGTCAGACCCGTGTGCGGTAACCGCCAATCATACAAACACCCTCGCATCTAGCCTTTTTGTCAAATTGCCAATGCGATGTCGAAAGTCCCGCGTCGTCGCCCTCAACTACCATGATAAGATGTAGTTTATTTACTTGGCATGGGAAATTTTCTTTGGCAACCCTTTACTCATTAGACTTAACGACAAGAAAGAGGGAGATAGATAGAGAGATGCCGAAGTACAGGGATATGGTCGATGAAATAGAGCATGACATTTCGTGGAATGCATGATTAGGGTTTTTATACAGAGATTACTTTCCTCCCCGGATCGATCCCGAGCGATAAATGCTCGCCCGGCGAAAAATGGGGCTCGACCGGTAGCGGTTTTTGTCCCGAGAAATGTTCTTTGATGCAGGTAAAGTACCTTGTTCGTTTCGGTGACTAGGTTCTAGGCATCTGACGTGGGTTTGTCACTAGTTAGGGAAAGAATAATCGACGAGTGAGGAGGAGGGTTTTGCTTCCAAAGGTTGCCATGATGATAAAAAAAGTCAATGATTTCGATGCTCGATTCCTTTCATCTTTCCTCATAACGGTTCTTATTATGTTACTTGCGGATTAAATAATGGCACGTAAACAGAAAAAAAAATGCAAGCTGCGGAGTATCATTTGTCCATTTTTTTTTTTATAATTTCGGTTTACTTTGAAATCAATTCATCGCACAATTTTTTTTCTTCCTCTCTCTCTCTTGCTTGTAACACACACCACACAGTCCCCTCATGGAAAAGATGGCGCTCGTGAAACATGTCCAATATAATAATCCGAGGGGGAAAATAAAAACAAATCATGCATTACCAAATTTCCTTTCTAGGTCGTTCCATTCGATAATACAATATAAAGTAAAGTAAAAACAGGACAAATGCTCTCGCGTAACGTGTCCTATATTAAGATTATGGTAGAAATACAAAACTGATCATATATTACCGATTTTTGTCTAAATCATTCATTGTATATTATATACCATATGATAACAAGACGTCGGTTTTGAATGATTTCACTTTCACATGTGTAAACAAACGAACTATGTGACCATTTCTACGGGATGGACCTGTTATGATTGTCTGGATTTGTTATAAATGACAAACTAGGGAGGTAGATGAGAAAGCTCCACATTTCTTGTATTAAATCTACGTATTGTATATGTATGGTTGCATGGGAAATGGCGAAGAAGATCCTGTGCATGTCGACGTAGATCGTCCCGACTTTTTCTCGAACTATCCTTGATTGAAAAGAGGCCCTGTAATCTGCTCGCAAACTTTACAGAAAATGTATCGGATCACATATCATGTTAGATAAGTTTTTTCAGAGCGTGGTAATTAACTTGTTAATTTTTATCATCACGTGGAGAACGCCTTTCCTTGAACTCGGATTGAGATTGGCTAGTACGCACGTACGTACCCGTTAAAAGTCTAAGGAAGCCCCTGCTCATGACAGTTCCATCCCACTGCTCCCGCATACATAAGTCTAGAGATGAACACGTGAAATAGCATGTTTCGGATTCCTTTCTCCGTCGATCCTGCTCTGTCTTAAAGCACACGTGTGAAATGAGAGAGAGAGAGAGAGAGAGAGAGATAATGTGAAGTGGAAGCAAGAAATGTTTGGCTTGGTTAGAAAACAAAGGGGGGCACCGGGGGTATATGTGTCTTTCGTTTTCAATGGTTTCGCTCCCCCTCTCTCACTCACTCTCTCTCTCTCTCCATGATACACTAATGATTACTCCCTTGAGATTGAAGAAAATGCATTTGAGAGAGCTAGACAGAGAAAGAAAGGAAAGAAAAAAGGCGAAAGGTGTATATGGAGTCAAACACAAGAAGACCACCACCCTCTCTCTCTATCACAGATGTCCCACTCTAAACCGTTTTCTAATCAGACCCATCAACCAACACTCTCTCTCTCTCTCTCTCTCTCTCTCTCTCTCTTCCCTATGTTTCAAGCAAAAAACCCACCACCATCACCATCATGATGATCATGAACCCTCACAGCCTTTCGCTGCCTTTCTTTTCATTTACACTCTTTATAAAGCGACCATCAATCTTGATCCCAGTTGGGAGAAAGAGGAAGAGAGAGAGAAAGTGAACGAGTTGTCACTACCCCCTTTGTGCTCTCTTTTTCGTTTTCTGATCCTGCATCTCTCAAAATGAGGAAGCCTGATTCCTCTGGGAAGAACAGCTCTAACGGTAGCAACGCTAACAAGCTGAGAAAAGGACTCTGGTCGCCTGAAGAGGACGACAAGTTGATGAGCTACATGCTCAACAATGGGCAGGGCTGCTGGAGCGACGTGGCCCGGAACGCCGGGCTGCAGCGGTGTGGCAAGAGTTGCCGCCTCCGGTGGATCAATTACTTGAGGCCCGACCTCAAGAGAGGCGCTTTCTCCCCACAAGAGGAGGATCTCATCATCCAGTTGCATTCCATCCTTGGCAACAGGTACCCTCTCTCTCTCTCTCTCTCTCTCTCTCTCTCTCTCTCTCTCTCTCTCTCTCTCTCTAGTGTTTGGTAATTAGCGTACAGTGCATATTCTCCTTTGTGTCTGATCAAGAGGAAATTCTAGCTCATGTAATCATTGAAGGCGGCCAAATTATGGATCTTTCGATGCCCATCGTCAATGGATAGAATTGATAGGCAAACGTTCCTATTTGGTCACTCAGTAGCATTCACATCAATCTATAATGTTGAGTCACCAAGTATGAGAAATACATATCTGAAAAAAGGAAGCCGGGTTGATTTGTAATTCCCTTGATTAGCAAAAAGCTAAATCATTTTTTTCCAAAAGGTGAGATGTGATACTTGAGTGATTTGCTAGACCCAATCGACCACTAGTTACATCATCAACGCATATACAACATATTTTCTCATTTTTTTTTTTTTTTTTGGGGGGGTTTGTGAGTGGGAAGTGGAGATAAATTTGTAATGTGTACGTAATGATAGTCATTTATGACATCCCATCTTCCTTATAATGGATTAAAAAAAAAAAACTAACTGGACGTCACTAATTAAAGGTGTATATCCCGCTAAAGTATGATAGTCTCTTAGACCGAAAATGACACAAGAAGCAGGGCAATGTGTAGGGCCAAATGTGAGCAAGCTATAAAGTCAGGTCCTATGAACAATGGACCGAAAAAAAAATAAAACATAGAAAAAGAAAGAAAGAAATCTTGCATGCATACATGCAAAAGACACAAGAGCAACCTCTCTGCAGTCTACAGGGGTTAAAACGTCTTTAGAATAGAGAACAATAAGTCTCTAACTAATTATTTGTTTATCTGACATGCTGCTTCGCTGGAGTTTGGCTGTACGTAGAAAATAAATCGCGTCCGGACAATTCTGAAGTAAGTTTCCATGAGGAACCATGCATCCAGTCAAATGCAGGAACCGCCTGCATAAAGAAAAAGGCGTACTATATAGTATATAGAAATGCAAGCCTAATGAAATCTAGGTAGGTTGTTGACGCTCCTGTGTTATAATAAACCTAACCAAAGGACTAAAAGCTGAAAAGGACACCGGCATGCTCTGGTGCCATTTTCTGACCTTTGAGTTGAAGATACTCCACATCGGAATTATAGCGGTGAGTATTTTTCAATGCCTTGCATAATTATCATGCACGTTCTTGGAAGTCATGCCAGCAACTTGATTTATCTACCCTTACTTTTCATATCAGCAGACAGGAAGTCTTATCTTGCCTTATGCCTTCTTCTTCTTCTTCTTCTTCTTCAAAGGTGGTCACAAATCGCGGCTCGGATGCCCGGACGGACTGACAACGAAATAAAGAACTTTTGGAACTCGACCATAAAGAAGAGGCTCAAGAACTCGTCATTATCGTCTTCCTGTAGACACTCACCAAACACAAGTGACTCCTCCTTATCATCAGACGTTAAAGATGTCATGGGAGGTCTTATCTCCCTTCAGGAACAAGGACTCATGCCGCTTTATATGGACTCATTGTCGTCTGTGCAAGCTTTGGCTCTTAACCAGATTATCAATCCATTGTTACCCTCACTCAACCAAGGCCTCGACGTCCCTGGTTTAAGCGGATACTGTGATGCAAACCCTAATTACTGCACAGTGCAAGGTGGAGTTAGCAGTGAATTCGGGAGATTCGGAGGTGTTGTCGGTTGTGGGACTGATGGAGATCAGTTCTATGTTCCTCCACCAGAGAGCATAAGCATCGAAAATGTGAAAACTGAGAAGACGTATGACAGTGAGCACAATAGTAGCAACAGCCTCAGTAACTTCAATTACACCACTGATGAAGCCGTTGATAACATAGGCAACTTAAACAACTATGGCAGAATAGAAAGCATGGCTGCTCTGGGGAGCCTGTGGAATGGAGGAGAGGAGATGAAAGAGGGTGAATGGGACTTGGAGGAGTTGATGAAAGATGTTGGTTCATTTTCTTCTGCTGATTTCCAGGTTATTCAATAGCTGGTGATAGCTCTCTCCCAGAATCATCAACAAATTTTTTTTTCCTTTGTCTCTCTGTCCCCCACCCTAAGTAGTAGAACCGTTCTCACTTTGGATTAAGAAAAGGGCAAGAACCCTAGAACATATACGTTCTTGAATTTAGGAAACCCGTCCGTCATTGTCACATATGTCCACACAAAAAAATAATTTCCTCAACTTTCCCTCTTGTTTTTTCTTAATTTTCTGACGACCGGCCCATGAGACCATGGTAGTTTATAGTGTATATTTCTTTTCTCCCCTCTCCCCCCACAAAAAGAGAAAAAAAAAAAAGAGGGAGCTTTGGTACTTGGATTTGGAAGGTAGAGCATTGAAGTGAAGTGTAATTAAGGCGCGAATTGGATGGCGCGAGAGGCGTTCCCGGGTCGTTCGACGTCCTCTCGCTTGTAAGTAGATTGCTGAGGTCACTTCCGTCTCATGACGCGATCATGTGAAGTTCCAGAATAATGGTCGATGTACACGTGTTAAAGATGGATGTGTGTAGAGAATAAAAGTGTAGAGGGGAAACATTAAGTTGGTAGGTTTGCAAACTTTTCATCATCATGTCATGTACAAATTCGAAAAGTTGGGGGTGGAAGTTGTTATCAGTGGAGAGTTATCTGCTATAAAGTGAAATCATCCATATTCGATGGAGGTGACGGAAAATCTCTCTCCCTCTCTCTCTCTCTCTCTCTCTCTCTCTCTCTCTATGTGAACTTCACAGGAAGATGACAATGCTTGATAATGGAGGTAGATCAGTTAGTTGTGCAGGCCACTTGGTTGAAAAATGGTCACTTAAAGCATACTTAGTCAGCTTTGCTCTCATTTCCAGCAGATATTATCCTAGTTTTATATTTGATCCGTTAGTTATCCTCGACAAATTAACTTCTAATCGCAATTATGGCTTTGCTAATCACTGCATCGACGAAGGAATAGACACCCTAAGGTCTACCCCGTGTCAAAAAGGGGGGCAAACAACCTTTGAGAATCTATGGGAAAAAAAACAGCCCAAGTGTCAAAACTTGACACGAAGGGATATTTCAGTGCCAAAAGTTACGAAAGATATACTTAAGTGTTATTTTTTTTGAAAATTGGATCACTTAAATGCCAACTTCGACGAAAGCTACCAAAAATCCGACATAACTTATTTTAATAATATAACTTGTTTACGTGACTCGCCAGAAGCTGAGTCAGCAAACACTCAACCAAAGCGACGTCGTTTTGGTGCTGACGTGGCATTTAAAAAATATATTAATTAAATAATATTTAAAAACTTTAAAAATATATTATTATAAAATTAATTAATTAAAACAAAAAAAGTGGGAGGATCAGGCAAGAGCTGTGTAGCCCTCGCCGTCGCCCCACTATCGCCGAGAAAGGTCGATGACGATGAGGCGAGAGTCAATCAAGGTCATTGAGCCCTGGCCAATGGCCGGCAACCCTGGCCAACGACCCTGGCCGACTTGCGGCAAGGGCCTGTGGGCCCTCGCCCAAATTTGGGGCGAGGGTCGTAGGCCCTTGCTGCAGGTCGCCTAGGGTTGCCAGCCACTAGCTAGGGCCCGACGACCCCCCAACCCTCGCCCCATCGTCATCAACCTTTCCCAACAATGGTGGCCGACGATGGTGGGGCGGCAACGGCAGCGATGGCGAGGGCTACACAACCCTTGCTTGATCCTTCCTTCTTCTTCTTTTTTTTTTTTAATAAAATCGATTTTTTAGATTTTTTTTCTAGTATGACTTTTTTTTTGCCACGTGGATATTCGTTTTGAAAAAAATTACTCCATCAACAAATAAAATTACCGAAAAATAACATGTGTATAGTTTGGCCGGATTTTTTTTTTCCGTTAGCATTTAATTAATCATTTTTGCTTGATTTTGACGATTAAGTATATATTTCTGAACTTTTGATACTTAAGTATCCCATGTGCTAAATTTTGGCATTTCAGAAGTCCGCACGTTAGAATCTATGACCTCAACATGACGATTCCCCAGCAAGCTCCTGTTTTAAGGTGCATGGTTCACGCGGACAGGGACGTTTTAACTCTTGGAAGGCAAAAGCCGTCGGCGTAAAATCTTTCCACACTGATTTGAAAGAACCCTTGTACGAAAAGAGATACCACTTGCCAAACTTCTTAGAAACGCAACCAGTCGGTCGAGGATGAGCATCGGGGGTCGGTCTAACACGACGCTGACGACGAAGAAGCTGAGCTCTCGCTCGTGGCAGCCGCCAAAGGAAAACCTGACGGACAAGCCAGGTAAGTGGGTTTCCGAAGGTTTCGATGCGAACGCCGAGGGAGATTTTTACCTAACTCTTAGGCTTATCCATCCATTTGCCATAAAAAGATTAGTTAGGCAAGCAACCCACCCGTACATCCTTATTAAGCAAACTCGCATCACTAAAACTTCTGTTCAACCTTGAGGCTTTATGACTCTAGTGAACATAAATTGGACCGGAGAAAGGGTTCTGATTTCAGCGAATCGAAACGGGACGCATGTCGAATTATCATTCGGTTATCATCTAACGTTGTAGCCAATGCAGGGGATTCGAGCTTCAAAAGACTTAGGATACCCGTAGGTTTTGTTTATTTGACATCTAGAAGGGAAAGAGGGGTTGGTTCGAGACAACTGCCAGAAAGGAATATGGCCAATCAGAGTAGGGTTTGCTTGGAAAGTGACGTGCAAACGAACTTTGTTTTCATCTTTATCTTGGAGCTTTAGAGGCATGATGGGTTATTTTGACTTTTCTTACCTCACTGGACAGATGTTGAATTCTCATAAGCCATGCTGTCCGAGAGATCTCCCTCCACTCTCGCCAAGATAACGCCCGCCAAACAGTCGTTAACGAAATTATCACGGACACCATTATGGAAAAAAAAAATTTAAAATAAAAATCCGTGTATTTCCAACGTAAATTTAAGACGTGGCTCGTGAAAAGTCGAAAAAGGAAACGATAAAAGAAATACGTCGCCTGAGAGATTCGAACTCTCGCGGGGAAACCCCATGTACTTAGCAGGCACACGCCTTAACCACTCGGCCAAAGCGACTTTTTGTTTCTACCGTTGGCTTCAAATAGAAATAATGTCTTTTTGTCTTCGTTTAGGTGCTGCACAGCCCAACAATGCAATGGGCCTTAAAGCCCGCTAGGGCCTGCCCGAGCTTTGGTCGGGCCCAATTAGCATTTCCGGGTCGGAGGAGAACATAACCGCAATTAACGGTCGTTGGCGGGACGCGGAGACGCGTGTCTTTTCGAACGGAGATGTCACTGAGCTCCGGCTATCTCAAGCTCCCACCTCCGCCCGCACAACCCAACCGGCCAAGCAACGGCCCGAAGGACTGGAACACCCTCATCAAACGCCACGCCAGGCTCAAGGATGACGGTGCGATCCTCTCGGCGTATGCCCGCATGCTGTCTTCGCGCGTAGCACCCGACGAGGCCGCGTTGCCTCTGGTGCTCAAGGCCTGCTCGAGGCTGAACGATGTAAAACTGGGCAAGAGGATCCATTCGAGCATTCTGGGTACGGAATTGATGGAGGACGTGCGGGTGGCTACGGCTATCGTCGATTTTTATTGCAAGTGTGGGCTCGTCGAGGATGCTCGGTATGTGTTTGATAGAGTGGCGGAGAGAGATGTTGTTCTGTGGAATGCAATGATAAACGGGTATGTGGGTGTGGGCGATCACAAGGAGGCGATTTCGATGTTTGTGGAAATGGGGAGGCAGAGCGTAAGGCCAAGTTCTCGCACTGTTGTGGCGTTACTTTTGGCCTGTGGGGAAGCGATGGAGTTGAGAATGGGACAGGAAATACATTGTCATGCTTTGAGGAGTGGCCTATTTCATGAATACCCTCATGTTGGAACTGCTTTGATAGGGTTTTATGCGAAGTTTAACTTGAAGGTCCTGCGCAGTGTGTTCGACATGATGGAGATGAAGAACATGGTGAGTTGGAATGCAATAATCACGGGTTATTTTGAAGCTGGCAACTACTTAATGGTTTTGGAGCTTTTTGTGAGGATTCTGGAGGACGGCGGCGAACTTGATGAGGTCACCATGTTGATTGTCATTCAGGCCTGCACAGAGCATGGATCTCTTGGTCTGGCAATGCAAATTCATCAAATAGCTATTAAGTCTGATCTAAGTTGTGATGTCTACTCAGCAAATGCCTTGCTGCATATGTATAGTAAGCTACAGAAACCAGAGTTTGCCTATGAAATATTTAAATCTGTTCCTACCCGTGATGTTGCGTTGTGGAATTCGATGCTGTCAACATACATTGATTTCAGCTGTCCTGAAGAAGCTCAGAGGTTGTTCTTCAGAATGCTAACAGAGGATGTCAAGGCAGATAAAAGAACTATTATTGTCGTGTTGTCCTCATGTGCAGACTTAGCAGATGGGATGAGATTCGGTAGAAGTTTACATGCGCATGTGCTTAAGGCTGGTATGCTTATCGATGTTTCTCTCGGTAATGCACTTATGAATATGTATGAAGAGACCAATTGTATCGAAGCTGTTAAGAAGGCTTTTACTCAACTACCGGACATTGATGTAATATCTTGGAACACTTTAATTGCAGCATTGGCCAATAGTAAAGCGAAAGTCGAAGCATTGGAAGTCTTTCTAAGGATGCATGAATCTGAAATCAAACCCAACTCTTATACAATTATATCAATTCTTGCCTCCTGTGATGACGGAGCTTCACTCAACATTGGCCGATCTATCCATGCCTATGTAATCAAACATGGCATTGATATTAATATACCCTTGAACACTGCACTGACAGAGATGTACATGAACTGTGGTGATGAAGTGACAGCGGAGAATTTATTCGACCGCTGCTCCAACAGGGACATAGTCTCCTGGAATTCTTTGATTGCCAGTTACATTAGAAAGAATCAGACTCACAAGGCTCTGCTACTCTTTAGACGTATGATCTCGGAAGTTGAACCTAACTCAGTCACGCTTATAAATGTTCTATCGTCATGTGTCCACCTAGCTGATCTTCACCTAGGCCAGTGCATTCACGCTTACATAACCAGGAGGGAATCATCAATTGGTTCTGATGCATCTCTTGCAAATGCTCTGATAAGTATGTATGCAAAATGTGGCAGTCTGCACGATGGTGAGAAAGTTTTTAACTTGATTTGGCGAAGGGATGTTATCTCGTGGAATGCTTTGATAACTGGCTATGGAATGCATGGCCGGGGAGAAGGCGCTATATCTACCTTTCTACAAATGCTGGAAGATGGTATGAAACCAAACAGTGCAACTTTTGTATCTATCTTATCTGCTTGTAGCCACTCTGGATTGATAGAGGAGGGGTTGCTTCTTTTCAATTCAATGTTTCGCAAGTTTGAGGTGACCCCTGAACTTATTCACTATGGTTGTGTGGTTGATCTTCTTGGGCGGGGTGGCTTCTTAGATGAAGCTCTAAATTTTATCAATTCAATGCCTATTGAAGCTGATGCTTCAGTGTGGAGAGCTCTGCTTAGTGCTTGTCAAGTCCATTCTAATACCAAGCTTGTCAAGCTTGTCTTTGAGAAAATCGTTGAATTGGAGCCTATGAATGAGGGAAATTATGTTTTACTCTCAAATATCTATGCTGCCACAGGTCTTTGGTCAGAGGTCAGGCTTATAAGGGCATGGCTGAAAGAGAAAGGTCTCACAAAACCTCCAGGAATTAGTTGGATTGTTATAAGAGAAAAAGCTCATGTTTTCACTGCCAGAGATCAATCACATCCTAAGACGGATTTGATTTATGCAATTTTAAATTATTTGACGTGCTCCATCAAGGACGCTGGATATGTTTCTGACATCCAGTGGATACTACTTGATGAAGAGAGTTAGATAGACATTCAGAGGATCTGTTGCACAACGATGAGTAGTTAAATATTCAAATTCTCCTCATAAGATCTGCAAGTTCCTCAGAAAACCTTGACAATCACAAGTCTCAGTGGAAGGTAATGTTGATGGTTTATCATCCCATAGTAAGTGTGGTTGAACTTCAGAGCACCCTGCTACAAGTGATATCAAGCACTTGAAGTTTATCCTAGAGCTTCTTCGATGGGAAAAACATGCTTATGTAGTTTAGAAAAGCTTCTTTGTGTTATTCACAACCGCACGGATGTTCGAAAGTTGAAGTTGGTGGTTTTAGGAGGAGGTGGCATTGTCAGCTAGTGATTCGGATGCATGATTCTGCTGGTAAGCAAGCCAAAATGTAACATATTACCTGGCAGTGAAGGGCGCATGCTTGAGCTTAAATGGTTCTGAATTTCTGAAAACTGACTTTATTTTTTCCAATTTTGGGCTATGAGATGCTTTGGAGAGTAGTTGACAATGTATTGGTAATTAATATAAATCTTGCCTATCTGGGGTGTATGTCTTTTCTGCTCCAGTCAAAAGATCATAAATAAATTTCTGACAATATTTCATTTCCAGCTTCCTCTTTTTTTTGCATCATGAAGTAGAGGTTGATGGAGTCACTATGTACCTCTATAAGAACCATTGAGAAGCAAGGAATGGAATAAAGTAGACGGTGGGCTGGGCCCTAGCAATCTCTAAACCCACGGACGAAAGCTCAATAGTGTAAGGCATTCCTTTGATCGCGGACATGATCTCTAATGGGAAGGCGCCCGTGCTGTGTATTAAAGAGGAAAGAATGCTTCCAAAATCATCCATATCAACCATTAAAAGAACAAACTTGCCGCCTTGATCCACCAAATGGATCCACTCCTAGTTTAGTCTCATTCCATTCCTCCTTTCCAGTGGGAATATTCGCAAGAGTTTAAGCTATGAACAAGCTATGAACAAGCTGGCAGTAATGAATTTTAGGCATGTGAATGCAAACTCCTTCATAAGATGGCAGGATGCAGGCTGGAAGCACATCGAGCTCAATGACATAGAAAACTTGTGCTTAGATGGAACATCATGATAACAAGGAGAAGAGAATGCCAGGGCGCAGAAATAAGGGGGGTGGAACTCAGATAACATGTTAAGCATTTTCGTCTCAAAAGCTTCACATATTTGAACATGGATCAACTATGTATGTCAAGCGTATATTATTTCACTGTATGAGGTGACAAATAGAACGTGTGACATCTGGGGTGATTTTTTAAATAGTCGATATCTCTCCTACATCAGGTTGGGTTCTTAATTCTGGATCAACTTTCCTACTGTGGGAATGTGTTAAAATTACCCACATGGAGATTTGGGAAGTGTACGAGGGTAATAATTACCCTAATTTGGATCCAGATGTGGAAGATTTAATCCTAGGAAGTTGCATAGCTAGAAACTTATTTCAGATGACTGTATATGGGAGCATTCTTTGGCCTTCATCCTCTTGGCAGTACATTGGTCATACAGTGAAATTAGATGAGCACATCAATGATAAGTCACTAACATTGTGGTCGAAAAGGATGCAGCAGTGAGGCAATTGCTCTTATGCGCAGAAAACAGCACCGACCCTTTTGCCACAAAATAAGAGCAGCAATTCAACACATTTCCAGCACCAATTTTCTTTGCTCAGCGTTGTGTGGAGCTCTCTCCGTCGGTAAGCCCTGCAACCTGACTTGATCTAATTTTCAATTTCTTGAGTGTTTTACACTGCGACATGACGTATTCAATTTCTAGCGGGGTGTACCACAGTGAACCCTGCATGTCCGGTACTTTCACACCTGTTACTAGTTTGGTTTAGGCATTTTTACAACCAGCAGTTGAACCTTTTTCGATTGTCAAGTGAAGATAAACCTTTTCTTCACCAAATGGTGTTCAAGCTTATTAGTCGGGATATTTTATGAAAAGAGGCGAAAGTTTCAACTTTTATAATGAAAAATGACAAGTTTGAACTTGTCAGAACAATGTTGATGAAGGGGGAAATGATCACTATCTGATAACTGCTTCTGTAAAGTATCTAGAAACTATTTACATATCGTAGGTAAGGGAAAATTAAGATTGAAGCTTAGTAAGGGTGAAGTGAGCTAGCAACTGACAGAAGTATAACCCATTGAATGGAATGTGAAGTTGCAGCATCTTAGCCAATCTTCTCTGTGTTCGTATCATCTGAGGGCCAAATAACAGTATCCATGAGTCGCTCACGCATCAACTCCAAGTTCTCGTCAGATATCTCTTGGTATATTTCAGCATGATTGCATTTCTATACAACAATGACACGAATTTAGCTGGATTTAAACATACACAAAGAAACAATTGATTTCTCGACTTTTGTTACCTTGACCCATTTCCCATAAAGGTGAAGACGTGTTATCATTACTCTCTCAGCAAGATCATGCTTCTCCTAAGAACAGAGAGGGAGAGAGAACATCCAAAGTTAGTCCTTCTTTCATATCCAGTGGGTTGAAAAAGGTCTAAATGCAACCTCCTTTTCTTCTACTATTTTGCACCTTAGGATTGCAAAAGCTTTAGATGCAGGTTCACTCACTCTTTTTGCATGATGCCATAAAAAAAAATGGTATTACAGAGTTCTGAAGAATACCTTTCCCAGTATTTTGATGAAACGCTTTCCATCTCCAGGCTTGTTTGTCGCAACGAATCTGGCCATTAGAGATGAAGCAGCAATCCTTAGACATGATGATGGAGTATGAAGCCGAGAACACAAAGATGACGGGGACAACAAGCATGAACTCGAGAGTACGCCTTATTTCATGCTACTACTTGAAGTTATAGCTTGGATTGACAATCTAAGGCTGGAGAAATCTCCCCTCGTTTTGATACAAGCTTTATCAAAATCTGCAGTTCTTAATTATCTGCCATAAAATCTAAAGTTATCTTCAAAATCTAAAATATAGGATCGAGTATTGTTTGTGAGAACCAAAGCTTCTGACGAGTTTACTCAATGAATTGGAGACGAAGCATAATCTTCGCAAGTAGATAAGCCATCAACCTTCTGTTTTGTTACAGGTAATCCAGCAGGGAACTGATTGTCGGGACTCGACATGTACAGAAACTAGCTATGATCAAGCTAACCTCGCATGATAGGTCAAGATGAAACTTACTCATAAAACCACCTGTACTGCGTCGGGTTCATCTCGTACAGCTGGTTGAGAACCGTCCTCACGGCTTTATACGTGAAATAATTGAGTATTTGCTGCAGTCATGAAAAGTTTTCCATATAACAAGGTGCTTCATAAAAATGAATCACAGAAGATGCCGATTGCCTCTTCTTTTCCTGGCTATGTCACCAGTTCTTGTGCCTTTGTAATGACAGGAGGACACAATTCAATAGAAATCGTTAAAAAGAACTACAGAGTACATGAGTATTTCCCACGAATCAGGTCATCTAAATTACCAAAAATGAGCATGAAACCGTAAGTCTATCACGTATGCCGGACAGAGGATGCTCACCGTCTTGACATCCTCGAAACTGTCTTCATACTGCCCGGCCAACTCGCTCACGACCTTGAAGTTCCGGTGCTTCCGCGGCTTCTTCGCGAAGCGGCAGCTCATGTTGCCGGAAACCGCCTTGGCCTCGAGCCGCCAACCGTTCCATGAGTCGAGGAACGAGCTCCCGAGCTCCAACGATCCGGGCCTCGAGAGCTTCTTCCTTCCCATCGTGCTCCTGTGCAAACTGACTAATTCTCCACCGCTCTTGAGGCTCATGCTCGAGGGAAGCGAATCGACGCACAGGCATGGAGACGTGTGCGATTCCACGACCGATGAGCCCACAACGGACAACGCCCCCACCATATCCTCCCCTCTCACGGAGCCGACAAGAACCTCACGAAAAAAAAAAAAAAAACAAAACAAAATTTGTTCTTCTGGACTACTCGCAAGATCAAGAGCAGGGTTTCTGTCAGGAGTATCTACGAAGCGAGGGGTGCCGCCACGAGAGAATTCCGAGGAAACTTGCAAATGGGTACTTCAGAATATTCGAGATTAAGAAGAAGAAGAAGAAGAAGAAGAAGAAGAAGAAGGGCAGTCAAAGATTCACCAACTGGGTGATTGGCCAGAGAGAGAGGGAGAGAATCTTCAAGGTGGTGTTTTTCTGTGCTCTGCAAGGGAGGATCTGCGGTGCTTTTGAAGGCGTGTGAACGTTACCCAGACGATATTTTGAGGTCCACAATTCTCCACCAACCGAAGTTTCAGTTCCCTTCCTTCTTCCTTCGAATCTTTCCGTAGACAGTCCAAAAGGACGAGCGGTCGGTTCCTCCAATTTCGTAGGATCCCTCTCCACGTGGTGTCCCGGAATTTGCGGGAACGTGTTAGATTGGTCCGCAAGGTGTTACAGTACGACTTTGCCTCGTCTTGCTACCGACTCGCACGGCTCATCGACAGGTGCAAAAGACTAAAAACTCAAAAAGGTTGTCCGAACGCATATAATTGGAAGAAAAAAAAAATGGACAGTTCATTTCATATAAAGTGATTAGGTTTGAGCGAGCTTAAACAAGTTGGAGTGAATGTGTCGGGCTCAAGAAAGAAATTATTTGCTGAGACAAGTTTATTTTGATTCTTAGATTATATGCTGTTCAAATAGGGCGAAGCGTGCATGCCGAGCATAAGAATAAAATTGTTTGCTGAAAATAAAGCTGGCAATTCGGTCAAAATGGGGTATAATGATGTTCACTATAAACTATATTGAGTTGATCGATTTGACAAGATATTGACGGACGGTTAAGTTTGGTTTTTTGGAAAAACCGAATCTAACCGAATTCGATTTGAGACGATTTTTCGATTTTCCTATTTTTGCTTTACTTATTAAAACATAAGTAAATAAGAGATGATAAAGAAGAGAGATTATTTAATTTTTATTGAGAATTCCGGTTTGGTTTGGTTAACCGAACCAAATCGAAAAAGTTAACGGTAATTTTTGATTTTTAGTTTCGGTTCGTCGGTTCTTAACACACCTAGGGCTCGGGAAAAATTCCCCTCATCCCCTTATGTTGATCCTCTTTTTTCTCAAAAGACCCCCAAGACACCAATTTATGTCAAAACTAGGGGTGGTGACAGGCGCCGTTTGTTGCACAGCGGAAAGCAATGGACATGCTACAAAGTGGAGGGCCGGAGGCGATTGTATGATGCAGTGGCGAATGGAGACGTGGACGACGACGATGCCGACGTTTCTCGTTGACGAATGCAAGATTGTTGGTGGGGGCGGGGCTCGAAAATTAGCGATAAGAGCTGGCAACCATGATGCCGAGTAGATGTGTCAAAATGGGTCATAAATCCATGACTCACTTTTAGTTAAATAAGTCAACTTTTAATTAAATATTGATCAAAATATGGAAAATTGAATAGTGAAAGAAAATTAAATATTAATCAAATATAAGTCAAATAAAAATTAAATATGGGTCAAATATGAGTTGAGTGAGTCATTTAACATAGAAATTAGAGTGACTTTGGGTTTTCTACTGATAATAATGGGCTTTTGCTTGAAGAATACGGGTCGGGTCGGGTATGGGTCGAGTGTGAGTCGGGTCGGGTATGTGTCACTAGATTTACATTACATGAATTTGGGTCGAAACAGGTTAAATGGGTCAATATGGGTCGGACCATTTTCGATCCGACCCAAACCCGACCCGACCCACCCATTTGATCTAATACCGAGAAAGCGGCTATCGAAAGAGGATGGCGACGAGGGCAAGACAAGTTGGTGATTGCAGCGAGGTGGGCCGTCCCATGTTTTCTTGGCCCAAAAAATTGTCTCCTGAGGCAGATAGCGCGAGTCACTTCACGCGGCACCTTTTGGGCCTGCTTGGAACATTGGCGTCCAACGTGGGGGCTAAATGAGAAAAGGCATTCAACACGAGGGGGTTAATTGAAATTTTTCCCGGCTTTCCATATGGTCTTTTTCGCCCCCACCAATTCGACCAATTTCTCATTTCGGTCTGCTGTGAGGCATCCCTTTTGGCGCGAAGAAAAACCTTACCAGGCTTTCTCATACGTACACAAAATAAAAGAAAAAAGAAAATGGGTAAAAGCTACCAAAAACCATAAATATGTTGATTTTGACACATTTACTATAAAATTTTTCCTATGACATTAATAATACAAAACTTATATCCGTATAACATATTTACCTTTTTTTCAAAGTTCTCTTCATGATAATAGTTAAAAATCTGCCTACATCAATGTTTGAAATCAAATAATGTTGACATGACGCATATATATTTTAAGTGAAATAAAAATGATAATTGTTTTGGCTAGAAAATCATCAAAAGGAACCTTAACGGAAGATAAGTATGTTACCGGTACAAGAAAAGTTTTAGATATGCATTACAATGGATATAGTTTCAGATTTTTGATTTTACAAAAAAAAATTATGGTAAATGTGTCGATATTGATATAATTTGAGATTTGTTAGGACTCTTTTCCAAGGGAAAAAAAATGAGAGAGTCAAAAAGCCCATACGCAAGGTCAACGCGAAAGCCCGGTTACATCGATCAGCCCACGCTCGGAGACGTCGTCGTTTCAGCTCGAGTCGGGGAAGAAGCACGGATGCCACGTCACCGTCTCGCCCTTCCCCCCTAACCAGAAGCTTCTTCCCTTCCTCGTCCCGCATTCCAGAACCGGCTCTCTCTCTCTCTCCCTCTCTCCCCTCGTCGCCCGTCCGCCACCGCTATCGAATCGCAGAGGCCTTCGAGCTTCTCCGGCGAAGAAGATCGGAGCGATTGATTCCACCCATTCGGAGCAGTCGACTCCCGCGCGGCGGCCAGACATGTCGATGTACTACAGAGGGTAAATGTCGATTTCGCATCGTTCTATGTCTCTTTCTCTCGCGCCCGGGTTCTCGCCGTGTCGCGTTCGCTCCTCGATAATTGCGACTGATTAGCTCGTTTTCTGTGGGCTTTCGTAAATTTGATGTCTTTCCTCTCTTTTCTGTGAATGATTTGGCTGTTATTCTCCAGCGCACGTAGTATCTGCTGTAGCAATTGGATGCTGTAGGGTTTTTTCCTTTTTTTTTGGTCCCGCCGGAGTTTGGGTTCCTTCTTGCGTTTGGAAATTATACCAATTTGTGTCTCCAAGTATGGAACTTGAACCCATCTTGGGAGTTCTTTCTCCCCTTTTTTTGTCGCTAATTTCGGTTTCGGTGTTGATGGCGTGTTGATTTGGAATTGCCAAGGTCCAGCCGGTTAAAGTTAGCTGCAAAAAAAGAGTTCTTGGAAGTCCCTCATTGTGCCTAAGTACTGGTGAATATGCGTTTGATGATTTAGATGCAATGGCTGGGGTTATCTCAGAAAGAGGCCATTTTGTTTGGCCTAATGGCCTAACTCCGATGATTCCAGCTCAGGGGCATCATCACATTCATCAGATTTGTAAATGTTTATGAATGTGGTGTGTAGTATGGTCGGTAGTAACCGTTTGTTTTGATTTAGTGTAATGGTTTAGGTGTTATCAGATACCTCTTTTGTACAGGATGTGCCTTGTCCATTTAGTGTGACTAGGAATATATCAATTCAGTGCCATCATTTTAGATGTTCTACTGGTTCGAACTTTGTTGCAAGGCATATTTTTTATGTATATTTTTCTCACCGAGCAGCAATTTTTGTTCATTGTCCCAAATTCATTCCCGGTTAGTTGTGTAGATTAAAGCGGTAAGGACATATATAGCAGTCACTCACCTCTGGTTTGGTGCATTGCCAACAATTTTGAAGAAGTTGTAGGGAAAGAAGAAGCTTTTGTATTTAGAGATAGATGTTTTGGCTGACCCACTAAGAACTGCATGGGCAGTACTGCTTGCATGTTTTGATAGTTCATAAAAAATGAATTTTACAGCTTGAAGGCTATGAAATGTTTTATTAGTATGCTTTTAGGTTTTTCAGCTTGCATTTAAAGTTTATTCCTCGTTTGTGAAAATTGAACAATTGAATAGAGGAAGCCCACGAAAAGATGTAGTCTCCCTATTCTTGAAGTATAAATTTAGCTCAGTTAACAGCTAGTGACATTAGGCTCTACGGGAGACAATAGGTGGTGTTGTTTTGCACAGTGAAAGATGAGAAGTAGTTCACTTTTGAAAGCATGAGCACAAGTTATATGTTTTCTCTGAAATTCTGGTAAAAACAATCATCAGATACATATTGGCTACTAATTTTCATTAGGGACAATATACTTTGGATGCCTGGAAAAACATGAGCATAGCATTCCTTACTTTAGCTGTTTGAAGCATCATTGTCTTTCCTCAAAATAAAGAATGGCTAAAAACCATAGTTTGGGCATTGTTTTTTATTTTTTTACTGTAGTGTTGTTTATAAAGCAAGTTACATGATATTGTTGCTATGTTTTCCTTCTACCAGAAATTTTGGTAGATTTGATTATTTTGATGACGGGCGTGAAATGGGTCCAAAGCGACAACGCCTATTTGATCAGGGCTCTTCATTCTATGGTGCTTCTCCTGGTTCGAGCTACATGTACAATGCTTCGCCTTATCCTTACACTGGTCAGTCTCCACCTTTCCCGCTGGTGCGGCTTCGTGGCCTTCCTTTTAATTGTACTGAAGCAGACGTTGCTGAGTTCTTTCACGGCCTGGACATTGTTGATGTTCTGTTTGTTCACAATGAGGGGAAGTTCACTGGAGAAGCGTTCTGTGTTTTGGGTTATCCTCTTCAAGTGGATTTTGCCCTTCAAAGAAACAGGCAAAGCATGGGTCGTAGATATGTTGAAGTCTTCAGAAGTAAGAGGCAGGACTATTACAAGGCGATAGCAAATGAAGTTTCAGAAGCTCGTGGAGGATCTCCTCACCGGAGCATATCCCGAGGAAAGTCTTCCAATGAGAGGAAGGACTCTGCAGAGCACACGGGAATACTGCGATTGAGGGGATTGCCATTTTCAGCTGGCAAGGATGACGTATTGGAATTTTTCAAAGACTTTGAGTTGTCTGAAGATTCAATCCATATCGTCTTCAACTCCGAGGGGAGGCCTTCTGGGGAAGCGTACGCCGAGTTTGCGAGCGCAGAAGATTCAAGAGCCGCTATGGCCAAGGACAGGATGACATTGGGGAGCCGGTATATCGAGTTGTTTGTTTCTACGCACGAGGAGTTGGATGAAGCAGTTTCGAGGGGACGGTGACTCTATTCTTAGTTCGCGTGTAATGCTACTTTCTGACTGATAGGATTATTTGGCTGGCACTGTAATGTTTGAAAATTTCCTTTTGAGGCCTGTTCAGGTCAGGGTGGAGTTTCTTGATCTGCATGGAGAAAGCATATGTCAGTTTTGGCCTTGAATTATGCAACTTTTATGTTTCCATCAGGGGTTTAGCAATATGCTGAAGCACTAAAGAAACCCAAGAAGCCAAGTGAATTTGATGCTGGCTCCTAATTTATGGCTTCTCTCCAAGCCGGAAGCCCAACAACATGAGGAAAAGCTTTTTTAAATATTTGAATAAAGTTGTAAGTTCTTTAAACAGGGAACTGCATCTATCTAAAGCTTTTTAAGAGATTGAATGGTAAGATAAGACTTTTACACAGATAATTAATCGCTTAAGGTTGATGCTGGCTCCTCATCTCGTGGGGATTGGGAATTATGCGGCTGGCATTCGACGGGGCCTGGATTGACCCGTTGGGGAGTTTCGATCGTCAGGTATCATTTGGCCTAGTAAATCATCAGCACACTTATGTTTGGACATACGTTAATGGTATGTAATAAATATGACGGACAAATATCTATCATTGGCTTTTGCCCTTTCCACATAAAGAATCTCTTGAGGGTACGTTGTGTTATCTTGATAGAAATTTGATTCGATAGAAATGTGATTCGAGATTCATCCAAGGATAAGACTGAACTGACCACTTGAAGCAGATGAGGAAAAACAACCCCCTTGTCTGCAATAACCAGATCAACAGTCGTGTTGAATTTTACTTGACATTTCTATTTAAATCAGAAAACGACCGCACAATCCAAACTTGATCGTAACTATTGCATGAAAGTTATATCATAAAGGCTCTGAATGTCGTGATCGCTTGTGACAACGTGAATACCTTGTGTTTTTTTTTATTTTGGTGTTGGGGGATGACATGGTCCCGCTAGGCCTTTATTAAGGATTGATTCAAAAACTGATCTCAAAACTAGCAAGAGAAATATTAAATAAGCTCTGACAATCATGTGTTGGCCTTTAATATTTCATTTAAATGGGAAACTGGTCAAGATCAAAATGGCAAAATGAATTCTTTCGAGAATCAACCCTTCTTTTCTTTTTGTCTAGAAATTATCTCCTCCACTCACAATGCAGAAAATAAATGGGAAAATTGTTGAAAAACTCCTGAATTTATTGTACTTTTGCTAATTTAATCCAAAATTTTTCAATTTTGCCAATTGAGTCCTAAACTTTTTTACATTTTTCAATTAATTAATTGAGCCAATTTTAGTGGGAAATTGCCGATGTGGATGGTTGATGCTAACGTGATATTTTTAAGTAATTTATAATGATATTTTAATTTTTTTTGAAATTTTTATGCTTTTTTTACTCTTTTTTTAGTGTTTGGGAGAGAGAACCGACAAGGGTAGTAGCCACCCTCGCTAGATCTGGCTAGGCGAGGTTCAACCAACCACCCTCGCTTGCACTTTCTCCCAAACCTAAAAATAAAAAAATAAAAAAAGCATAAAATATTAATAATAAATTAAAATATCATTTAAAAATTATTTAAAAATGCTACGTTAGTGTTGGCTATCCACATCAGTAATTTCATACCAAAATTGACCGAATAAATTTAATTGATAAAATGTGAAACGATTTATAACTCAATTAGTAAAATTGAAAAGTTGAAGATTGAATTGGTAAAATGCAATAAATTTATGATTTTTTCAACAATTTTTTTGAAGATAAATAAAAAAAGAAAACCACAAATTTTCTGCTTTGGTTCGCAAAAAAAGTAATGAATTTAATTCAAAAGGTTCATTTCACAGTAATTTGAAGATCAGTTTTCAATTTAATTTAACTAAGGAAATGAGGTTGTTTTGGTCGTGCTTAGATACTTTAGCTAATATTAACATTCACATAGAAAAAAAGAGGAACAACTTATAAAAGCCACGTCATCTCCGTCAACTAAATTCAAAGAAATTAGGGGAGAATTTTAATTGTATCAATTCCACGAATCTCAAAATTTGAGAACACTTTTTTGGAGAGATTTAAAACTCGGCATTTTCAGGACAAATTTTAGATGCAATCATCCTTAGAAAAAGAGATAAAGTCGACATGGGCAGCGGGCAGGCCTGCCCTGATTATCGCCTTCCTCGTTTGACTCGAAGTCCTATAATGTCCCGAGCTGCAAGTCGAACGGTGAAATCACTCTCTTTGGTGAAATCATTCTCCCTCTGCATTCTTATCCCCAGGGTCTATGCTTCTTGATCAGGGCTTTTCAAGCCTTCCTCACTGGGAAGTGGTGGGTCTCTCTCTCTCGTGGGTCTGTCTGTCTGTCTCTCTCTCTCTCTCTCTCTCTCTCTCTCTCTCGTCAATTTTCGTTGGCACGTACAGATCCTTATCTGCCTCCGGAACTTCAATTGATCACGAACCTTTTGGTGGGTTTAGTGGAGAGCTCTTAAGGGCTTCCAAGGGTGACACAACTTGCTGTCACGACAGTCGCTTTGTTTGATGTGAGTGGAAGATTCTGCAAAAGTTTCTCGATGATCGCATATGGGGCTCTGTGAAAGTTTCTCCATTTAAGCCAGCGCAATATCTTGTAGAAGAAGACTCAAGGGCACTGCCAGTCCGGTGTTCTTGGTGGGATATCTCTCTTCTTTTATCGGGAGTTCTTTTTTGAGCCTCATAAAGGTTTGTTTCCAAAGATGTTGTCGCCAACCACCTTGAGCTTTTCTTTGATCACTTTTGGGTCAAATTTGGTAGCTTTAAAGCACACAAGTAGTGGCGGGTAATGGCAGGGTTTCGAATTTAGCGTTCTGAGAGAGCTTTCTTTCTCTGAACTTAGTAAAGTTCTCACTTTCTTTGTTAATTTCCCAGGTTCTCTCATCTTCAAGAATCCGATACTTAGGCGGAGTAAGTTCTGTTCTTGCCAAATGGCATCGAAGGGTAGCAGACGAGCGAGAACGAGAAGATCATCCACAAAACTGAGAAGGACCCATTGCGGGAAAAGGTCTCTGCAAGTGAAGAATCAAGAAAGCTCCACTTCATCATCCTCTACAATCTCCTCCGACAATTGCCCCAAGATCAGCAATACAGCAACCGACTCAGAATCGGGGGGCGAAAAGATCTCCGGAAGCAACTGCTCCACTCCAAAAGCGCAGAGATTCCGGATACCGAAGATCGAGGAGTGCCCGCCCGCGCCGAAGAAGCAGAGAGTGATGTCAAGCTACTGCCTGCGGAGGAGGCCGATCGCATTCTTCGCCCCTCCGGACATAGAGCTCTTCTTCTTCTTTGCGTTTCGCGGTATTTCAGTTTGAAGCTTGTGAGTGTGTGTGCCTCCATGTAAAGTAAAAAGATGACCATGTCTTATTGGTTTCTGGTCATCTTTATGAATCACTTTTAGGTTAGGTGTTTGAAGGTTATAGTAGAGTGTGATGACACCGTGTGAGAATTTGAAGATTCTGAGCAATAGGGTTAGGGACCTTTTAAGCTCTCTCGTTTTGCTTGCTTTCCCTCGGGGCCAACTGCTAATCCCGGCCTTCAAATCTGTAGGGAATGACTAATCAAAATCACTCGGATTCGGCTGGAAGGTCCAGCTGAATTCCGTGTTACTGCAAAACTTCCTCTTTTTTTTCTCTCTTTTTTCATTTGGGCTAATGTTATCTCTGACCTTTCGGGATTGAAGAAAGTGCAAGCTGTAGTGGGTGGTTAGAGGAGGGGCGAGTGAGTGTGATGTTAGTGCTGTAATCTTCCTTGATTGTCAAAAGTTGATCTGAAAAAGTAAAAAGAAAAGTTTTTTCTCCCTACTTTTTTTTTTCTGTTGTTATTTCGAGTGTGGACAGCAGAATACCTGCCTGTCTCCTTTCCTCCTTCATCACCTTCTTGAGTTGGGTGTGGTGGTGACCTTTTGATTAAGTGCTCGTTTAAGAGGGAGTCACTCAGGACGATAATGTCAATGTCTGCCACTACAACTAATTTCGTTTAAGACTAACATATGACCTTGGCTATACTTTTCTTCAGATTAATTTATTTCAAATTCATTATTTTATTGGGTTTCCTATGACTAGGCATACTTAACTTGATAGTAATTAGTTTACTTGAAAACCATTTTATCCTCAAGTCGTTAAGTTCCGATAAATAGCATCGTTCATAAATTGAATATAAGAGGTTCAAATTAAGTAACCTTATCTTCTATATTCGTAAAAGTAAAAGAATATTAAATTCAATGGATAGACTATTGGATCTAAAATGAAATTTCAAAGTAAATAAGGCTCCTAAATGTATAGATTAGAGTCAAATTATTTTCACTAGTTTATTTTTGGAATAAAATTTCATTAGATTTAATTTAAATTATTTTCAGATATTTTATCGGTTCCATCTCATTTTTCTTAATTTTTTTTTTTTTTTATGTTTTACTTTCATGTTAAAGGATTCATAATATTTAGGATAATGGTGCCTCAAAATGGTGGAGCAAGAAGAAGGGTGAGATACTAATCTTCTTCCTATGTTTGCTCTGTTAGAGAAAGAAACACAATAATCTTGAAGAGACAAATGGCATGGACATGAGAAAGTTAGTGGTAAAGATGGTCAATATAGGAGATGATGTTTATATTTTTATATAATATATATATATATATATATATATATATATAGATATAGAGAGAGAGAGAGAGAGAGAGAGAGAGAGAGAGAGAGAGAGAGATTAAGTTGTAATAGATGATGGAGTCCATAGTTAATTGGTTTCATACGAAAGAATCAAGTTTCTAAATTTATAAAATTTTCTGGGGATCTTGAAGGGTGATCAAATAGGCAGCTTTAGAATTGAAACAAACAAGAAGAATTTACATCTCCAATTGAACCCCCCAGAGAGAGAGAGAGAGAGAGAGAGAGAGAGAGAGAGTAAAAGGTGAAAGGGAATCCGATGAGGGGACTCGTGCGGGTTGCTGATAAACCTCAGCCTTGGAGAATCTCAAGAAATTCCACTCATCACACATTTCCGCTGTTCATCAATCATTCTTTACTTTCACCAACGCATACTTCCCCCCATCACAAGCACTCGATTCAAGAAACGGACGACTGCCCCGGGGTAAATCAACATATTCTTTAACACCATGCACAAATGCACAAACAAGACACGACACGAGATTCCTTTTTATCGTACTTCACTATGTTCTGCCCGTGTCAAGAAAATAAAACAGCCATAGCCCTACCCCAACAAGTTCTATAAGCAACGTTGAAAATGATGAATCTTGTGTGGATTTTAGTGGGTAAATGTACTTTGACGAATTACGGCTTTATCAAGAGCATAAGTGCATAGTCTAATGGCACTTATATGATCTTAACAAAGATAAGAAATCCCATCAATCTTTTTTGCCTTCCAATATCTTTCAACTCGAGATCACCGTTAAACAAACATGACCGAAACCCATATCAGAAAACAAGATTAACAAAGATGAATGCGCATATAGCAAAGCTCGGCAACAAAGTCCCTCTTTTCTAGGCCAACAAATTTATTATATATGAGGTGATCTTAAAGGGACCATTTTGCGTAGTGGATGGAAAAGCTTTTAGCTTTGAACGTCCATTTTGCGTTCAGCTTTCCCGAGCTCATAATTGAAGAAAAGAATATGTGAAGGACAAACCGCATTCATTGCGAAGCCCCCCCCTCCTCCTGCTTCTTCAATCATTTAAGTCCGCCCCCACTTTTCTTTTCCCCCTTCTCTCACTTTTTTCAAATTCGCCTGGACCCAACTTTGCCGGGCATCATGATGATGGTCATCTGCATGTCCATCGTCTTCGAGTTAACTAGGGTTCTTAAGTTACCATCGATCCGCACTCGATCTGCGGCATAAACATGGAAATACCACAACGTTCGAGGTGGAGAAGACGCCAGATATCATGTTTCCACATGCAAGAGAGTGCAGGAACTCAAACCCTCGTCTTTTATGTGTCCGTGTGACCTCGGTCGCTGTAGATAGATTCGTGTTGCTCCATGGAGATTATAATGTGAGCACCTGGGCGGTACTGTGCGCGCGTGTGCATGAGGGGAAAATATGATGATGATTAGTGTTTCGGGATAGCCTCGGAATGAGGAAAATATGCGCGAATTGAATGGCCGGAGCAGCTGAGTTTGGATCGATGGCTGTCCTCGAGCGAGGACTGGACTTTATTTATGATTGATTTAAAATGCCCGACAAATCAAAGGACACATGCTGGTGATTTCTCTTTCGTGTTGTTATCGGCTAGTGTTTGTTTTTTTACTAGGTTCCACGCATTGCCAACTTTTCTAGAATCCGAGGTTGCCCCCATTTCCTTTCTTTCACAAAAGGTTTTTCCAATCTTCTTTTACTTTCGGGTCAAAACCAGCGTGGTAAATCCTGTTGACGTAAAACACCCCCCGGGTTAACGAAATCATTTTGGTTACATATTAGATCAAAAGTTAAATTTCTTCATTCTATTCAAGAGTATATGTTTAATTAACGTGACGCAAAAGAATAACTATACGATTTAGCTGTTCTATTTTTGATTTTGATCCGTCTTACTTCTTAGTATAGTTAGGTGGTCTTGAGCCTTCCTCACTCTCAAAGTTAGCTTAAAGGGTGAGATTTTCCCTCACATTTATAAATCGATCACCAGTCTCTCTCCCTCACAACCGATGTAGGATACATCTTACAATCTCTCCCTCATACATCGGGCCTTGAGTCGAAGTTGCAATAACTCGTATCTTTTAAATAGTTGTTGGGTTCAAACTTGTTGGTAACCTAAGTTCAAACACTAGAATTATGTGATTTTGAATCTTTTTCACTCCAAAAGCTAATTTAAAAGATGAGAATTTTCCCCACACTTATAAATTGATCACCAGTCCCTTTCACAATCTTACCAACAGAGGATGAGGAATAAACCCCAATAATCTTCCTCTCACACATCGGCCTTAGGTCGGAGATGCAACAACCCTCTCTAAGTGACTGTTCGGTCTAGGCTTGTTGGTAACCTAGGTTCTGATACTAGTATTGAGTAGTTTCTAGAGTCTTTCACCCCTAAAAGTTAGCTCAAAGAGTGATATGTTGATTCATACTTATCCATCAGGGGTGACTATCCTAGTTTTATAGCATTTGATATTTGACTTCTGTTCAATACTATCTATGGACTATCCTAGGTTGCTAAATAGAGAATATCGGTCGGGTGGGCCTCCATACGATCGAGCACATTCGAAAGCACGGGTCAAAGTTCACACGGGTCATTCTCATTTGGGATCTCAAAAGTGGATGTTAATACTTGATTAAAGAGGGTTAAAGATGCTGTTTGGCCATGCAGTCTTGTCGGGATATCATTAGCAAGGAGGAAAACCATTGCGTTGGGCGCTCGGCTTTTAAGACGAGGGTTAGCGCGTTAAGGGAACGAGGAGACTTTCCATGTTTTGCTAGTTCCTAGAAGGACTCGAGAATCCTAGGCTTTGGCCCGACAGGGGGGGGATTAACCTGAAAACGGTGTGTTTTAAAAGAAAATCTAAGCAATTGAGCAGATTCAGTACTAACATGTTTGAATTGTCACCAAAAGATGGGAATTTTCTCTATAGGAGCTCGCGATTCGGGTCCCGCTTCTAGCAATGCAAAAGGTCATTGCTGTATGGATAGAATCTTTGTTAGGATGGTCGCTTAGGGTTTGGAATGAGACCTCGTTCGATTTTATGATAAGGAATCCTCAAATGAACTCTCATTTCAAGTAATCCTACTCCTTGGAAAGAGATCTCTTTTCAAAACATTTGGATTGCGAAAGAGGTTTTGGCCTTCGAAGAAAGAATATTTTGCACCCCGCCACTCCGCCCAGTGGCAACAGTGGGACCGGAGATTGTCGACCGACAATGGTAGTGGCAATAAAGTTGGCTTTTGAATAATTTTGTAGCATTAGGACCGTAGCATTGGAATCCCAATTCAAATTTTTACTAGGTAATCCCAATTTCGCGCTCTTTTTGAGAAATCCTATTCTGTGTGGAACCAAATCCAACATTTTATATCTTTTCAGACATGAAAATTGTAAAAATTAAAATCTCGTTTCTGAAGAAACCCAATCCCATTATTGAACCAAAACGAGGAGGCGTAGGAGATAATCAAGAGCGCCATTTGGAGGTTGTCCCCCAAGCCCACCAAGAACTAGCTGGATAACAATCGAACTTAACTAATCAATTTTGATGTGATTGTCCATAATTTACTCAAGCAAGGACATGTGACATTTGATAAAATCAATTTTTGATTCTAAAGTGGAATGGTAATGATAATTGAATTTTGGCGTGTTCATAAAAAAAATCATCAAATAAACATAAAATATTTCACTAGCTAAAATTATTTCAAGAATACTCTTTATGGTATTAAACAAAAACTAATATATACATATATCAATCCACTTTTTATACCGATTTATTTCGTGATTTAGATTGATATGAATTGAATTTTTAAGTCGCTTGCCCCACTTAAAGTAATTCTAACTTCGTCATTGGGGAAAATCATCATACCATTGCCTCTCTAGTTTCCCCAAAAGCCTAGATTTTCGCAAAAATCAATTGTGCACTCAATCGAGAGACGTGATAACTAGGTGACAAGTACAAACAAAATCTTCAATCTATTATAGTTCTATCAATTTGACCATAATCTTTTAATTATACAAATTGAGTCCTAAACCTTTTTATATTTTGTCAATTGAGTTAATCCAATCAATTTTGACTGAAATCAATTACATGAATGATAACCATTTTATGTGACACGGCCTTCCTAAAATTGTCCTTTTGGACTAAGGGCCCTTGTTGACCCTTACCAACACTAGGCAAGCCCTCAATAGCCACTAAGCAAGGGCTCTAGTCCGCAACGCTCTCTCTAGATTTGGGCTAGAGGAGGACATCACAACCCTTGCCAACCCTAGGCGAGGATGTCCTTGTCCTTGCTTATGACCGGCAACCCTTGCCAGCCCTCAATCAAAAAATAGAAAAAAATTACAGAAAAGAAAAGAAATTTTCAAAATTCAAATTAATAAAAAAATTCAAAATATTATTAGAAAATGTCAACGTTAATATCGGTCGTGTCATATAGGAAAGTCAATGTCTACGTCAGCAATTTTCGATCAAAATTAGCTGGATAACTCAATTGACAAAATACAAAAATGTTTATGGCTCATTTGGGATAGCTAAAAGGTTTAAATGCAATAGGCTTACAACTTTTTGATAATTTCTTCGATTACTTATGAGTGATGGAAATAATTAGGGGTGAACATGATTTTAGGGTAAAATTGGGAACTGGAAAATCAATCTAGTTTCAGATTCTGATAAGCCCCTTGGTCGGGTCCTAGTTTGATTTTTTTAGAAACCTATACTTCTTAGAACCTAGGACACCCTAAAATAGAAATTGAGAGTTCAGATGAAGTGGCGAGTCCCTGCTTACTACTTCGACCAAGAAGAAGTGGGAGATGTTGAAGTCGAGGTGAGAGGAGGTTCTGCTAGTCTCTGAAACGTGCAAAAACTTTTACTTTGATCGCTTCTCTGTACCATCTAGTTGTTTCCATAAGGCTAATGATCAATCCACGACCATCAGCAGTTTTTAGTTTTGTGACTATATGTCTAGTTTTTGTTAGGGTGCGTGGTTCAGCATTCCCAATAGGCTTTCAAGCCTGAAAATGCTAAACCGTTTGGTTCAGTTCTGAAGCTAGTTTTTAGTTGAAAGTTGAAATCATATTTTTCCTTGGGCTTTTAGCATCCCCGAATGCTGAAATCATATTTTTTATTCCAAAACTACCCTCACTGATTCTTCATATTTCCAATTTTACCCCTGAATATTATTTTTTTTAATTGAAAAATGAGGCAGCCCTTCGTCGGTCCGACGAAGGGCTACGGCCGCTGGCTGAGGTCGCCCGAGGTTGGGTGACCCTCGGCGAGGGTCGCTCGACCCAGGGGCCGCGCGACCCAGGCGACCATCGCTCGGGTCTCGTGGTCGCAAGCGATCCTCGCCTAGGTCTCGCGAGGGTGAGTCGCGCAGCCCCTGAGTCGCTTGAGGTCGGGGGACCTCAACCGACGGCCGCCGGCGTAAGATTTGGCTCGCCGGTGGCCGTAGCCGTTCGCCGGTTCGACGAAGAGGTCAATTTAAAAAAGAAAAAAAAATATATATATATTATACCAATTATACCCGTCAAAGTCCATTGCGAAAGTTTTTTTTACCAAACGTACATTCAACTCAAAGTCCATTTGCAAAAATAATTTACCAAACACAATTGCATTTCCCCAAGTAGCTTTGGGCTTTCAGTATTTGTATTAAACTCAAAGTCTCTTACAAATGCTGAACCAAACGCACCATTAATCCGATGCAAAGGCGAACTTTAAGTATCACCGCCGAGCAAACAAATAACCTGAAGAGCAACACATCCAACGGTGTGGTCCTATGAGGAGTTGAGTCTTGCCGGCCTGGACCATGGAGAAAGCAGGACAACGTACGAAGGAATTGGACCATAGGCTATGACAATTCACCACCTCCCCGTGCAACATGAGTGGCTTAAAAATGAGCCGTCGCTTTTGGTGGAATGGAGTGAGAACAAGTAGGTTGGAGGAGTAATGTGAAAGGACACCTTCAATTGTATAATTCTAAATTTTATGTCACGTGTTTTGAACATTTTATTGTTTATTTTATATGTGCCCATCTTTTATGAATTGTTGATATCAATAAATGAGAAGCTTTTATTTTTGTTGTTGCCTTTGCTTTCATTTTTATTAACTAATAATGAAACAAAAAAGAAGAGGAAAAGTGACCGGCTCCCTTGTAGACCCCGAAACTTGTGACTAAGTAGGTTTTAAGATATGTATGATAGATTTTTGGATCCAAAAAATGAGAAACCGATCCCTAGGAATAGGTTTCAAGTGGAATTTGGAACCGGTCATCCCTAGAAATAATCACTCGTATTTGAATTCGAGATATCAAATGGGCCGACCCGACCCATTGTACAAGCTGACGGTACCGTGCCAGGCCGGCCCGTTTTCCTCGACCTGCAAGTGTGACATGCGGCCTTTCTGGGCTGGGTCGTGATGGGCTGGACCTGGCCCATTTCATGCCGACCCCTTTTGGGCCCTTCTCTTTTTCCCCCTCAGGCGAGGACGCATTTTCCGATTGAGATAACACGCTCTTCACCTGTGGTTCATCCTCAACCTCGGGAAACCAATCTGCAGTTCTTTGATCGACGCGCCAATTCATACCCTTTAATCTCTCTCAGATGCTTTCGCTGCGAGTCGCGTCTCCTCAGCTCACCGTACGCGAAGGGGCCGAAATTTGCAAGGGGAGAGCTCGTCTCGCGGCGGTACGTGCGGTGGAGAAAGATTCGAAGCAGTTCGAGGTGGACCAGGACAAGGCTCGGGAAGCCCTCCAGCAGCTCGACCAGCAGCTCCAGTCTCTGTCCCAGAAACGAACCCCTTCTCCAAAAGTTAAGGGTATGTCCTGTTCCTGTGTTCCAGTCTGAAATTATGCATCTTGTTCGTTTGAGAATTCTCATCTTTCTCGTTTTATTTTCTGAGTTGCGGTGAGAACTTTTGGTGGGGTTTTTATTACATGGTTGGTTCGGGGTATCATGAAGATGCTTGATATTAAGCCTGTGAAAGATGATTAGAAGTATGTCGCTTGAATTAAATAATGAAAAGCGAAAAACTTGCCTGTCTTTTTTCTTCATTTATTTTATAGATAATATCACGAGTTGAAAGGAATTAAAAAAGTGGTGCGTATAGGCCCTTTTTTAACGTTATCACCGCTGGCGGACACCCGCTACTGGCGGCGTTAAGATAATTCTCACCGGTAACGGACCGGTTGCCGCATGTTCCACAAACATAAAGGACGAGGGAGATTGGAGATTTGGGCCATGCTGGGGATTCTTGCTCTTATTCACAAGTTACTTCTATGGCCTAAAGGATAGAGAAGTATAGTCCATAGCTTTGGACCCAAAGAGAAGTTTCATACTTCTTCTAAGCTTAAAATGCCTTGATGAAGACTCTACTTTGAGTTGGCTTCCAGGTATGTTAATAGTTCAACTGAGTAAAAGTTATGCCCGAACAATATAAAGTTCATATAATGTCAATGAAAGAATGTTATCAAGCCAAAATTGACGAATATGTTACTTTTTGGTAAATTCTGAACCTTTTAGAAAGACTTCTTGCGACAACCTCCATGACCCGTTATGTAATGGCCGCGACTGCCCATTGTGGAGTATCAATTCTTGTTCCTGTGGCTTTACTCTGTTGAGTGTGCTCTTGTCAAGCTGCGTATTTTGTATTTGTAGCATCATTTACACTGCTATAGGTGTGTCAAGGATAAGCATTACATAGACTTTTTGTGGGGATGGGGATGAAGAAATTTGAATCATGGAGCAGCTTCATTTTAGTGTCGTGTTTGACTGCATAATAGATTAGCAACCCAATTTAAGCTTCTGCCCCTGGTGCTGATTCATGGTCGCACAGTGATAGAGTGTAGCAAGGCAATTAAGTTTCAACTCGTAGCTGGTCGAAAATTGAGTCCAATGTTAGAGTTTCAGGTCTTGGAATATCACCACTGTGTTCTGGCTGTCACCTGGCTTGCGTTAGATGAGTTTTAAGAGTGCATAGTTCATGACTGAAATCTCCAAGATAGTAGATACTGCAATCTGTCCTCCGGGAAAATGGGACTGGTTCACTATATTGTGTCGTCGCTGACACTTTCTTGCACCTGCTCTTGCTCCATGATACGTTTTGTTCTCTCATCGCAAATCTGCAATATGGAACCATGAGAAATACTGAGTTTTAGCACATGCAAGTTGTGGCCAATGGACTCTGATTATGTCCGAACAGTCTGTGGCATCTGATTTATGTAGTGGGGTGGTGGTGTTCTATTGTCTCATGGTCGTGTTGTGGCAAACCCTTCACTGTCTTTGAAGGAATGAATTTACGAAAGATGACTATCTAACGTGATTTTTTTACGTGTTCTTGAACATCGCAGCTTCAGATGTGAAGCTGGCGAGCGACCAAATGACAGGAGAAGTCAGGATGGAGATCTCGGAATCCTTCCTATCGTATGCAGCCGGTGGCCTCCTGCTCTTCACCTTCCTCTATAACCTGTTGTTCTACAGCGTCATCAAGCCCTCCATAGATGGGCCGGACTCTCCCCTGGAAACTCCTATCGCAACACAAGCTTCAGAAGCTGTAGATTCTCCCCAGTCATCGCCATTGCTGCTCGAAACTCCCTAACACATTCGCAACAATGTGATCCGGTGCCAGCTGATGGGAAATTGCAGTTAGTTTGAGCTACTTTCGAAATGTACAACACTGGTAAATTAGGCAAGCATCACACCTCTCCAGGCTTTTGTGAAAAGCAGGTTCGGTGATGTTCAACTTCCGCTCCCTCCTTCGTCGGGGAGGATTGGTTTCCACTTTCGAGCGATGGGCGAAAGATCTTCCTACAGAGAGATTTTATCGTTCCATTTCTAAGGTCTATCTTCAACGCCTGAACATATAACCCAAGAACCCAATTGCCATATCTGCACTGCACCTCAAAGCTTGTACTGAAAACTTGGTTTTGCATCTGATTCAGACAAAAAGCCCACGCAGGCCCGCGGTCCATGCCCTTTGTCCTTAACCCAATTTTCATATCTGCACTGCAATCTCAACCCTTTTTGTATGTGTATCTGGCGAAGCCCAAGCTTGCAGACATGTTCATGAATATCTAGAGGGGGACTTGAGAAAGAAAATAGCCTTTTCCTGAAAGGGACATCGATGTGGTCCCTTGCCCCTCTGTCTCTTTCTCACGTGGATTCCCCCTGTCTGTCCGTCCGGCTGCTACGCTGTGTGTCAGAGAAATTCAAATTTGCTTTTCTCTTTTTTAAAATCGCATTTTCTAATCATTAGCGGACGCACTTTGACATCTTTATTCACGTCCCTCCGCACGCATCTGCGCCCCCTGTTGATTTCTTTGACGGGCCGGTCCATCTGATATTCATTTCTTGAATTTAAGGAGCTTCTGAAACCCGTGATTGTTTCTTTTCGCGTAAGGCTGACTGACGCCCGCGAGATGGTAAATTTACATATCGATATTCGACTAAATGAGGCGTAACTAATTGATCGGGTCCATTTCACTATCGGTAGTGATGCATTAACTGGAAATGTAATGTCTTTGATGTTTCCCGGGGTACCACAAGTTAGGGGTGATCACTTAGAATTATGGCGTATTTGGTAACATTTCTGTTTTTGAAAATAATTTATTTTCAGAAATATTTTTTTATTTCTATTCCCTGTAATAAATTCTGAGTAAAAAAACGTATTTAGTTAATATACAAAATTTCTACATCCTAAATAGAAAAAGAATATGAATGTGTTTTGTATGGCTCACAATTTTTTTTGTAATGTAAAATTTTCCTTAATTTTTTTAATAATAATTTTTTGGGATTTTTCTCTTTTTTTCTCTTTTTCTTCCAACGGTGAGCGATTGGCTAGCCATCGGCAGATAATTGGTTAGAAGAGAAAGAAGAAGAAGAAAAAAAATGAAAAAAATGAAAATGGCTTATTTCAGAAATTATTTCCATGAACAAGAAATAATTTTTTTTAACTTTTTATTTCTATTCTAAATCTATTTCCCGAAACAACTTTCTATTTTGAGAAAAAAAATGTTAACTACATAACCAAACATATTTCTTTTTTCTATTTCAAGGAACAGAAGAACAAAAGAAAAAAAAAATTGGATAATGAAGCCTTAGAAAATGCCCTTTGACTCCCAGTTGCAATTGGGTACCTAAAATTAGTTGATTCCTATTGGCTTTCTAGTTAGAATTGGAGATCAATCCAATTTTTATTTTGTCCAAAAAAAATCAAATTTTTATGATAAAGTACAAACATTGCACCATTTAAAAAAAAAAATCATTGGCCAAGTGATTATTAGTTGTTTCGTTCGCGTAGAAAATCACATTTTGATTCTTTATATGCACAAAAGTGTCTTTCTTTATTTTTACTTTTTTTCAAAAGACCGGTTCTAGCTTTGGAATCAGACCAATTCTCCCTAAAAACCAAATTAGTTCTCGAGTTGAAATCGAACTCGCCAATCCCTAAAGCTGAGCAATTCAAATTTTGATCAAATTTGATCCGGGCTATTGTCTCAGAAATCAATTGTCTCGAAACAATGCTTACCCTTAACGCTTGCTTCTACCCCCACAGGCAAGTCGAATAAGGAATCTCCATTGTGATCCGTCAAGTAAAATAACAATTGTGTAGCCGAGCGCAACGAATCACCACTCTTTTTCCAAGTGACTTTCCTTTTTTTGGCAATTAAAATAGACCAAAAAAAGAAAAACCGCCGCAGCCCTAGTTGACCCCGGTCCGGTCCCTCCGCAAGTCCAAAATTCCGTCCAGGTTCAATATAACGTCGTAGCCAAATTTGGGGCTTCGCGCCTCCCAGCGAAGGAGACCCCCACGCCCGCCACGCGCCTCACCTCACGTCACCGATCCGCCTCCTCCCGCTCATCGGCGGCTCGTTCCGGCGAGCTGCGCGTGCACAGCACGCGAGTAGGTCTGCGCACCCGGCCCTACGCTGCCTTGTGTCAGGCACGTGACCCGGCGGCGCACGTTAGAGAACCTCCAGCGAATTAGATAAAAAGCACGACAGAGAAAACAAATAAATAATAAAAAGAAATGAAGAAAAGGCCGATTTGGGGAGATTCACTCAAAATTGGACATAAATCCCGCAGTAGGGGTGCGCTTCGCTTTTTCCAGCTTCTCCATCACCACCACCACCACCACCACCCAATCTCTGCGTCGCCCAACCAGATAATCTCATTCGTCTCCGTTCCGCTTCACTGTCACCTCGTTTCGAGACCCTAGCTGGCCGTGCCTCGGAAAGGGTTGTTGATCGAGCCATGACGACGGCGCTTGGAGCTGCGAGCACGGCGGTGCCGGGCGATCGCAAGGTCGCGGATTTCCGGAGCTTCACCGGCCTCAAGCCCTCGGGCTCGGTCCCTCTCGCGAGGCAGCTGAACGCGCTGTCGCTCTCTTCTACCTCCTCCTCCTCCTCCTCCTCTTCGGCTTCGAGCTCGTCGGTCGTGAGAGCTGTGTCGACGGTGAGTCCTGGTCGCTGCTCTGGGGTTCGGTTTTTTGATTCGGGGATTGTTGCGCGAGGACGCCTTATTTGTTCCTTGTTTGCTTGCATTTCCTGTATGGATTAGTTCGTTGCCTTCTCTTCTGTTCGAATTGGCATTTTGCTGGCCTTCCATTTGCATGTATTTGGAGACTTTGCAGATTTTGGGGTGAGATTGATTCAGAAATCGGTAGAATGAAAATGAAAGACTGAAAGTTGGCAGCTTTATTCTTTTTTATTTTATTTTTCTCCTTTTGGGGTGTTTGGTTTAGGAAAGTTGAGGGTGGGAGCTGGGAAGATTGATGAGAATTCTGATTCTGCTTGACGTTCTTGAAAAAATGAAAAACGTAAAGAGCACTGCTAAAGAAAACTCTTTTAGGCGAAAAAGAAATTGCTTTTCCATTTTCACAGCGATATATCTCTCGCTTAAGGCACGCTGCCAAAGATTTTTTTTCTTTTATGAATTACTAGCCATGGGTATGGACCTGCACATAGTAAAGTTTCTATGTGAGCGCCATCATAACCAAACTCTGATAAAACGAAACCTTCCTTCCGTCAGACCAGGCGTGTTAATGCCATCTCTTTTGGCTTAGCCAGCTTAATTTGTATCTGTACTCGATTTCTCCATGTTCGACTCACTACATGGGTTGATTAGTACCCAGGGATCATTTTCCTTTCTTCATCACTGTTCTTCATCTTGCTTTTGTCTTCAAATTTGGATAATGTATAAGCAATGGGGAAGATCGGATGCATCCTATATCCTGACAGGAAGCTGTTATGACTTGAACGTTTGCTTTCTAAGTAGCAGATAATTTATGTCTCTTTCTTAATGAGTTTTCTTAACAATGCGCAGCCAATAAAGCCTGAAACTGGTGCTGAGCCAAAACGTAGCAAGGTCGAAATAATTAAAGAGCAAAGTAATTACATAAGGTACCCTCTCAACGAGGAACTTTTGACAGATGCACCCAACATAAATGAAAATGCTATCCAACTCATCAAGTTCCATGGGAGTTATCAACAGTACAACAGGGATGAACGTGGGGGGAGATCATATTCATTCATGCTTCGTACAAAGAACCCCTTTGGAAAAGTTCCCAACCAACTTTATTTGGCCATGGATGATCTTGCTGATCAGTTTGGAATTGGAACACTTCGTTTGACTACAAGACAAACATTTCAGCTCCATGGGGTCCTGAAGAAGGACCTCAAGACGGTGATGAGCACGATAATTAGGAATATGGGTTCAACTCTTGGTGCTTGTGGAGATCTTAACCGAAATGTTCTTGCCCCTGCTGCCCCATATGTGAGAAAGGACTACCAATTTGCACAAGAAACTGCAGAGAATATTGCTTCGCTTCTTACACCGCAGTCGGGTTTCTACTTTGATATGTGGGTGGATGGAGAGAAAATCACCTCGGATGAACCTGCTGAGGTTGTGAAGGCTCGAAACGATAATTCTCATGGAACAAACTTCCCCAACTCCCCTGAGCCAATTTATGGAACTCAATTCTTGCCCAGGAAGTTCAAAGTTGCCGTTACCGTGCCTACAGATAACTCGGTCGATATCTTTACAAATGACGTTGGAGTTGTTGTTATTTCTAATGAGGAGGGAGAGCCTCAAGGATTTAACTTATATGTAAGATGACTTGTGTTTCTATTGGATATTGACTGACATTTTTTCTTTAATGTTTCTTATTTTAATTGCATAACTGTAATATTTTGTTTTGCAGGTTGGTGGTGGTATGGGAAGAACTCACAGGTTGGAGACTACCTTCCCCCGGTTGTCAGAACCTTTGGGTTACGTTCCAAAAGAGGACATTTTGTATGCAATAAAGGCTATTGTTGTTACACAGAGAGAAAATGGGAGAAGAGATGATCGCAAATATAGTAGAATGAAATATTTGGTTAGTTCTTGGGGAATTGAAAAGTTCAGAAGCGTGGTTGAGCAGTATTATGGAAAAAAATTTGAGCCAATTCGTGAATTACCAGAGTGGGAGTTCAAGAGTTACCTGGGATGGCAGAAGCAGGTGTGTGCATATTCCATTATTTGCTATCATTTTCTTATTCTGAGGGATTTTGATGTTTATTGCATTATGATAAGTCTGTGTCCTATGTCAGGCCTAAACATTCTCGTACCATGCTTGGCCCATTTGATCTCTGATTTGTGATTGTCAAATGTTTTTGGCAGGGAGATGGCGGTTGGTTTTGTGGGCTTCATGTTGATAATGGACGCATTGGGGGGAATATGAAAAAGACACTAAGAGCGATAATAGAGAAGTACAATCTCAATGTTCATCTCACACCAAACCAGAACATAATATTGTGTGATATACGGAATGCATGGAAGCGTCCTATCACAAAAGCTCTTGCACAAGGTGGTTTTCTGGTAAGTTGCATTGGAGATACTATTCTCACTCTGGTGGTAGTGCTATGTGATGATTGAATATCATTTAAGAAACTTATCCCTTCTAGTTAAGAGCATCTCATTTCCATTCATGCTCTTTCAATAGCATTCTCATAAAGGTGTGTGCTCTTGTCGGGGACAAAAACCAGTAAACAGAGCAATGCCTTATGTTAATGCATGCACAATGGATTCCTGCTTGTATGACTATTTAAGCTGTGCTTGGAGGTGTTAAGGATTCCAGCGCTGTCATTAAGAAATTTCTCCTAAGGAGTCATTTGCTCCATATATTGGAATAGGACATGGAAACTGTTTATTATATGGTCACAACCTCCTAGAGGACATCGCTGTTGACTCTAGATACAGACTTTATCTTGATATGATGACACTCAGAGATTGTATTATTCTGTTGCTTGGTGTGCATGTTTCACTACATGATATTTCATAATAAAAAGTAGTAATTGTGGACAGGAACCTAAATACGTGGACTCTCTCAATTTAACTGCAATGGCATGCCCCGCATTTCCTCTATGCCCATTGGCAATAACTGAAGCTGAACGAGGAATACCTGATATACTCAAGCGGGCTCGAGCTGTATTTGAAAAGGTTTGTGACCACCCATGTATGACAGCTCAGTCATGTAATATCATAACATCGCAATACCATATCTGAAATGGAGACGGGTTGGCACTGGCATTGTAGGTTGGTCTCAAGTATAATGAATCTCTTGTGATAAGGGTAACTGGCTGCCCTAATGGCTGTGCTAGACCATACATGGCTGAACTTGGACTTGTTGGTGATGGTCCTAACAGTTACCAGGTACATCTTTCCCTTTCTCAATGCTATGTATCTCCTGAAACCTATCAGAATAACTCATTTTAACCTTCAATTTGTGTGGAAAAACAGATTTGGCTAGGGGGACACCAAATCAGACATCAATAGCAAGAACTTTTATGAATAAGGTTAAGGTTCAGGATCTTGAGAAGGTTTTTGAACCTCTTTTCTACTATTGGAAGCGTAAGAGAGAATCCAAGGAATCATTCGGCGACTTCACTAATCGCGTGGTTAGCACCAAATAATTACAATTCGCAAATATTTCATAGTTTTCTTTTTATTAGATCAGCAATACTTGTATCCAATATTTGTCAAGAATGAGATTGTATGATCTGTTAGTGCATACTTTCTTTTCCTTCATTGTGGCTTAGGTAATTTTCTTTTTACTGTCTTGTTTTCCACCAGGGATTTGAGAAGCTTCAAGAGTGGGTTGACAAGTGGGATGGTGTGGTAAAGGCACCTGCGCGCTACAACCTGAAGCTATTTGCTGATAAGGAGACGTATGAGGCCATGGAAGAACTGGCAAAGGTGCAGGACAAGAGTGCTCATCAATTGGCCATAGAAGTAGTCCGGAACTTTGTCGCTGCCCAGCAAAATGGGAAGGCCGAGTGAGATAGCAGTTCAAGTCAATCTCTTTAGCACCTGCCTCAACGATGCAGAGTCAAATAAGAAAATGATCTACCATTTTGTTTATGCCGTTACCATATAGTAACGGCACTGTTGAGCAGATGTGGTGCGGCTCTGTTGTCATCGTTTTTATTCCTCGGCTTCTTCCATCAGTTTCTTTTTCCAGCTTTTGTAAGACCTGGAGTCGTTGTAAACAATTGCGTTTTCTTTTCCCTTTTGTAATTTCCTTTCACTTGAGTAATCAAATTTCTTCCTTTTGCCTGTAGCTGCAAGTATTGCTTCAGCCTATGCCGGCTGGCTTTACAGCATAAGTTTTGCAAGAATTGTTGGTGATCGGACACAGCACCAAAACCAGCGGCTTTATTATATGGATTGTGCTGTGACAAATCGAAACGCATCATCTTTTCATGTTGTAACCCTTTCAGAACATAGTAAAGTTTATTGTACCTGATGTTTTCTCTGTTGTTGCTACAATAACGAGTTGGTTTTGGCTATACGCGGTAACTATCTATACATTAAAGCTGGATATGCGGTATGGTTGTTTGATGAGTCAAGACCTAATGAAAACCGGCCGCTGCTACTAGGTTGGATCAGTAACACTTTGCCATGGGGAAAATCTCCTCTGGTGAATGTCGATTGCCAGTACTAAGAGGAATTCGGATAATGCAATTCCGAAGAAAATATGTGAATAAATTCTTTTATCGTTAGAACATTCACAGCCTGATGTGCTTGACCGTCTACCGATGATGATACCCGCGCAAGCAGAAAGGATAGCCCGACATCCAAATCAATCTGATGCAAACTATTCGAGTTGGAACGCAAGAGGGAAGTGTGACTCAGACCAAAGAAGCGGACTTAGATAGAATGGTGATCGATTAGTCCCCAGATAGCAAGAAATTAGAATACAAGGTTCTACACATATATCATCATTCCCAAATCAACATAAAAACAAGGGGAGAAAAAGGATTTGCCAAATTCTTGACCCTCATTTGCGGCAGATGCGAGCGGTGGGCATGGTCACACAAATAGGAGCATACTTCTTCTTGGCCGCGGGAGTCCCGTTCTTCGGCTCATCCTCCTCTGCAACGGCGGCCCTGGCGACGGCGCAGGCGGCTGCTGCGGCGGCGGCAAAGACCAAGTCCCTCCTCCCATTGACTCTCTCTTCCTTGGTGGCATCGAATTCAAGGCGGGCCTTCTCGGCCTCGGTGGCACTCGAGGCCTTGGCCACAATGAGCCCTCTCGAGGCCTTGGCCGAGGGTAGCTTGCCGATCACAGCCGACGAGCCGGCGAGGAAGGAGGCTGTCATGGTCATGGAAGCCATTGCTGCTGCAAGAGTGGTCGAGTGAGCGTTTCGCTTTCTTTCTCAGCTTCTCTTTGCTCGCAACTTTACGTTTGTGGGTGAGGGAATTGTTATTATTTGAGTGGGTTGAGAAGGATGGCAAGTGCAAAGCGCTTATTGAGCGAGAGAGGGCATCATCCATTTCCTTATCTTGAGACAAGTATGGCCCTAATGGGTGCTTGCCACGTGTATCTTTTGTTATCTGAAAAGAGGAACTGGTGGCGAGGAAAGCCTGGGCTAGAAAGTTCATGGCATTTCAGCTTCTCTTTTGCTGTTCTTTTGCCCCCCCTAGAAAACATGACTTTGTCTTACTTCATTGGAACTCTATACAATTTCACTGATTTAAGTTCTTACTTCCATCGTTAAAAACCATTCCAAAGATTTGCAAATTTTGCTTGTGTTGAATCAAATTATCAGGGACAAATTGCGCATTAGCACAGTGATGTTGTAAAAGGATGATCGAGCCAAAGCAGATTGCCAATGTTTGGGGGAAACAACACTACTATCCTATATAGTTTTTACTATTGGTACAAAGCACTAGACCGTCATGCAGAGAGTGATAAGGAAAATACTAGAGCCTCTGCACAAATTGGGTTGTCTTTCGACATATTGCTGCACAAAATCACTCCGTGTTCTATCAAATGTTATAAACTTTTAAGGGCTAGCGACCTGCCGGGAGCAGGGAGCTCATGCCAGGGATTCAACAGTCGAGAAATCTCCATCTTCGACTGTATCTGATACAACGTTCTTGGTTGCAGAAATTGTCCTTTGCACGCCTGTGCAGCTGGCCAGAAGAACGGGCGGACTTGACCACTTTCTTTCAGCTAGCTTGCCGAGCTTGGGACTTTTTTCCGACACCGGCCGATGAACCAGGCGGGCCTGGGCAGGGGGTTCGAGACCCTGTCCGCCCGCCCGCCAAATAGAATCATTAAAATGAACATCTTAAGATATTTTCATCGACTTTTCTACCTCCAGACATGAAAATTTACAGACACCAAAACAAAAGACTGATGCCGATATTTTCAAATTAGCAAAGAAATAATCGATGAGCATGTTTTGGATATGTGTCAACAAAATTTGTATAACAACCATGATGCGAGAAAACAAGTATCGAGTTCACACGAGTTAATTAATAATCCTAATCCTAGTAAAACCTCCAATCCCAGCTGCTTGCTGAGAATTGCTAGAGTCAGTGTATGTCAAATGAGCTCGCTGGCATATCTAATCACCTATTATGTTGTGAGGAATTATATGGGTTGGTGCTGATTAAATCATTGAAACTATACACCACCGCCACTTGACGAGGATTGTGGCGAGTGGAATGCACTGGAAGGCGAGAGCTCGTGCTTGGATGCGATTCAGGAGGGGCATTGCCCGTCAGCTGCCAAGTAGGAGGCCCGAGGCTCACGGGCTGCGTGGCCACACGCTGGACTTGCAAATGCGTGCTGATCCACATTCCACTTGGGCGAGGTGCCATTAAGTCAGGTGGTGTATGGCTGCGATATGACAGAACATTGTAGGTCGGTTGGTTGGCCTCCGGACCGCCGAGAGCGCTGATCTGAGAACTCTGAGGCGGTTGATAATTGTTGACCAAGTTGACTTGTTGGCTCGTGTTGCCCTCGTGATTTGGCACGGATTGAAGGTCTTGCAAGTAGCCATCATTAACGATAGAAGCGTTCTTCTCACCTCGGTTCTTGCTGGCGGTCGTCGGGGCATCAGCCCCGTTGCCTTTTGACTGATTAAGGTTCTGTTCGTTGCTGTTCTCCGGTGGATGATCGGATTTCCGGCCGTTCTCCTTTGAATGCTGAGCATGCTTGGGCGTGTAGACCTTGCACAGAACCCACTCATCCAACTGCCATAACACGCATCACAAAGACATCATCAATTCACGCTGAGTGTAAGTGCAAGGAAAACCAAGATACGATAATGTCGACATGAACGTGTGAAAACAAACCCTCTTGTCCTTCCCTCCCTTCTTCTCGTCTCTACTGGTGTGGTTCTTGTTCTCGTCCTTCTCCAATCTATACTCGTGCATACTCCAGGCCGTCCCGTCGCTTCGTCTTGGTGAGGCTCCACGACAGTAGGCCAACAACCTCTTGTATCCGATGGTTTTGCTCTCCATCTGGATGGCGCTATCCTTCCCGGTCGCCTTCCAATACCCGCCGGGCGTGCAGCGGTTCGGCCGTGACCCGTTCGGATACTTCCTGTACCTCGGAGTGAAGAAGTAATACTCGTCCTTACCTAGGCCCGCTGCCTTGCGGTTCTCTGGAGAATCATAGAACGAGTTGCGTCGGAGTAATTACTACTGCATTCGCAAGTGGTTTCCAACCATACCACGGAATAAAACTAATCTTATCTATTTACGCCCAGCGCATATATATGCCCGAAGAGATAAAAGGAGGAGTCAAAGAAACGCCTAGAAAGTCAAATAAAGAAAGAACCAATTCAAGGAGAGGAAGACAGAACGAGAAATATGATCACCACCCGGTGAACCTAAAGCCGCATGGGTTAGGGAAAGTTAGATCAATTGACCCAGGACACATGCGCCATGCCACGTATGTGTACGTACCGATGAGCTCTCTGGGGTCGAACTGGTAGAGATCAACGTCGGCAAAGAGGCCGCTGAGCGGAATCGGATCACCCGCGACTTTGGGCTTCAAGTAATAGAGAACGAGCTCCTCGTCGGAGGGGGCAAATCTGTATCCAAGTGGATGCTCGAGCAGGAACTCATCCTCGGACGACGGCGATGGCGGTGTCGCCACTATTTCTTGGCTCGAAGACGGCCCCCACTGGTCAACACCGACATTCTGTTGACCGTCGACGCACTTTCCCTCTGGCTGATCAGCGCAGCCACGGTTGTGGCTCTGATCATTCTTCTCCATCCTTGCCTTAATGATAGCGCCTCTCTCGCTGTAAGTGCGTACCTACTGTGCAGAACAAAACGATGTCGAGGGGGTTAACTCCATTACAAGAGCAGCAAGCTTCCATCATAAATCAAGCAATTCGACAGAAATTACAATTACAATTGATTCAATTAACCGTTTGCTGTGCTTTTCAAACCCTAATCACAAAAGGGCTTCAAATATCTTAGCACAAAAATTCTTGGATTCAAAGCACAGTTTAATTTGCAAACACCCCTAGTATATAATTGTTTGGATAGAGCTACTCAAACTAGGAATCCAACCCTAATGCGAGTAGTATTTCTTGGAAGGATTTTGCAACCTAGCAATCATCTTCTCCTTCTTGATTTCTTTATCATTTAATAAATCCCCCTTAATTATCTGGCGAATTTCCGTAGCCGTGGAAATTTCCATTAGGCATTGAATAGATTTTGTTGTCAAAAGATTTAATCTTTAATTGCCCACGCACCTTTTGAGTATGACATAAACATAAATCAATCTTGAAAAACTAGACCAGCCCTTTGATTTTGGGACACCGACCTAAAGAAGTGAGCGATGAAGATGCAAATCGCTCTACAAGATAATTTAATCCATTACCTTTTTGGACCGACAGGTTCGCGATATCACAGATAAATTAATTTTACCCAAGTGATATGTGCTATGGCTTAATTGTAGCATTATGTGCAACTTTAGTGCTTCAACATTTATAAGATGTTCGGTAAATATATTGAGGCACGGATGTATCCTAAAGCTTGAACAACTTAATTGCGATTCTTTATGAATTTTGGTGGGGTTTATTGTTTTAGCCATTGCGAGTAGAAGTTGTTTAATTGATTAATATTATGTTAAAAACCCAATTAACTTTGGGCACCCAAATCAATAGACGACAATCCAATGACTTGGAGGACCCCAATTATTGCTCGTTAAGTTAATCTTGAAAAGCCCAATTACAATAGAAAGAGACCCAAATTAAAGGACTCTTTCAATGATTTTAAATTACGTTTTATGATATGGATTTTTCACTAGATAAGAATTGATAAGATAAGATATGAAATTTAAGGATTTTGCTATATCGTATCTACTATTTGGTGAATCATATTAATAAAACAAAATATTTTCATATTTTGTCATATTCATTATTTAGTAGAAAAGGCATATCAATAATGCAAAGGTTGTCTTATCTCTTGATAATATCATTGATATTTAATTATTTTCCTTTATCCTCAAGCCATGGGTTGGTTTTTCTTTTCCAACTAAAAAATAGAAAAAGTATAATATGATGTTATCCATGGCGCAATCTGAAAAGTACATGGTTGCATTACTTTTTAAAATTTATGGGTTAAATTTTTTCTTTCAATTCTTTCATTTGCAATAGGTAATAGTTAGGGTGATTTCCTAGCCAAATAATGAAGCCCGCCTAATAAACAAGGTAAAAGATTATTGATATAATAATAGGAAGCCCGCTCTTTTCACTTTCCGTTTGATAAAAAATTCAAATTATACCTATATTATCATATTTTAATATTTGACCTTATCTAAGTTCAATCACTTATGATGCTTTTCATCATGAACTTTACGATAGATATCTTTATCTTTTAAGATCATATGGCATAGGTTGTGCTAAATATTACTCCATTTACATATTTAATTGGGCTATTTATATTTTTATATAATACAACGATATGATTAATCGCGAGCAATTGTTTAGTTTAGTATTAGCCACACGAGGGGTTCCATGAACAATAACCTAAATACTTCTTAAACAATAAAAGAGACAACATTTTCCCTGATAAATTGCTTTTCATATGTGGGAAGACAATTTTATTATTAGGGTTAATACCACGAAAAGTTTTAAAGTAGTAATGCTTGTAACAAATTTACTTACAACTAATTTTTTGATTTCCAAAAATTCCAAACTAATATAACTGTGATAAATTTACTCAAACAAATTTTTTGAGCAATCCTAAACTGGTACAAGGAGGAGGGCAATCATCATTCTTAAAACCAGCATTCTTAAGATCATAAAGTTGATCATGACAAATTTATTGATCACTAGTTTTCGTTAAATTGGATTAATATGCTAAAAACCACAAAACTTGTATATTTGTAATAAACGGAAAGTAAAACACCAAACGGGTATCCCTGTCAATTGTTACATATCATTCAACTTAGCAATTCGATGATAAAATTTAACGAAAGCTAATTGTGGATAAATTTATCACAAATGTACCACTTTAAGTTTTTTTTTTTAAAAAAATTAGTTCAAGGAAACTTTGTCACATGTGTACTAATTTAGGATTTTTTGCGATATTAACTCTTATTATTAACTTGATACAATCAAGACTATTAAGATGAAAAATGATTACTTGAACAAATTTTGTTGTCCCAAAAATAAAATAAAATCTAAGCAACACTAGACGCGTTTGCTCTTCTTTAGACAAAGATTTGGTTTTTCGCGACAACGAGATCCTTCAATTTTCTTTCTATATGCCTAATGCATCACACATGTAATGTTCTAATATCATGAAACAAATAAGAGACATCAAATAATTACGTGAATGTAATCGATCAATCACTAATTTGCTATATGATTTTATTAAAGCAAATGTACCTAATTCCTTTTACTCGACGGAAGCTTGCATGAATAATTCGGACAGGTCGTTGTTATTTTATACCGACATTTTTTCATGGCACCAAGTCTTTTTATTCGGGATGTAGAAAGGTTTTATTTTTCAATTTTTTTTTTTGCATGGTTTTTTCATGTACGTGTTATAACTAATGATCTATCAAGTGTCCAAGGACAAAGCGAAGAGCCTGGGGCTGGACTACATTCCTCTGGAGCAGAGTCTGAAGGAAACCGTTGAAAGCCTGAAGGAGAAGGGACTTGTTAAATTCTGATAATAGGAAATTCCATCCCAAGTTAGGAAAGATGCAAACGTGAGGTTATACCCTGTTTACTATCTTCTCTCGTGATAGAAAGTGTTTCATGCAGGGATTTTCCTGATCATCTTTACTCCTTTTGACAGTGAGGAAAACAATTGTTGCTGTTATGTGAATTATCGATGGAATGAGCAATAAACATTAAACAAGAATTCTTTTGAGGTCCCACACCTATAAGGTTGTTTGTTTTGCTGAAAATAAATCATTTGAAAAAATATTTTCCAAAAATGATTGTTTATGTTGCTCATAAAAATGTTTTAATCGTCCGCAAAAATATTTATGTGCAAATTGTTATTGATATTGAAAATGTTTTTTATTGATTAATTATTTTAAGCCATATAATCGATCATTTTTTAAAAAACATTTTTAAAAAATATTTATTTTTCACAAATATAATGGAACCTAAAATTCATATCATCCTTCATGTGTAACTTAATAGATAATTGAAGATTCGTCGAGGTGATTATAAAACTAATGGAATCTCATCATTGCATACACAAAGAAAATGAAAAAGCTGTATGTTTTTTGGTGGAGCTATTTGATAAGTGTCCAATCACCCGTTGAATGCTCTGTTAGTTTTCGTTCAACATCTCTATTAAATATTGGGAAAATGCCACCAAAAACTCTGAACTATGCCCATTGGGATAATTTTACCCCGAACTTTTTTTTGTGCCATAAAAAACCCCAAACTATGCCACTTGGGACAATTTTACCCTAAACTTTTTTTTGTGCCACCAAAAACCCTAAACTATGCCACTTGGACAATTTTACCCTGAACTTTTTCTTGTGCCACGAAAAACCCGAACTATCCACTTGGGACACATTTACCTGCAGACTTTTTATCGAAGGGCATTTTCGTCTTTTCCTTCTTCTTTTTAATTTTTTTTTTTTTCTTCCCCACCGGCCAGAGGTGGCGGCGGGCGGCGACCACCCTCGCCGGCGGCGACGGTGGCCCCTCGCCGGGAGGGTCGCTCCCGACCGGCGACCCTCGCGTGGCGGGGGCGACCCTCGCCAGGGGAGGGTCGCTCCCAACCGGCGACCCTCGCCCGTGGTGGGGCGACCTCGCCGAGTCGCGAGGGTGGCCCTCGCCGAGGAGGGCCGCCCTCGCCGACGGGAGGGAGGGCCACCCCGCCGGATCTAGCGAGGGCGACCCTCGCCCGCCGGGAGGGCCGCCCCGCCGATCCGGCGGGCGGCCCTCGCCCGGTCGGGGGCGACCCTCCCCGGCGTGGGCCACCCTCGCCGGACGTCGCCGCCGGCGAGGGTGGCCGTCGCCGGCTCCCCTCTGCTGGTCCAGCAGAAGGGAAGAGGAAAAAAAAAAAGAAAAAGAAAAGAAAAAAAGGAAAAGACGAAAATGCCCTTTAATTAAAAAGTTTGGGGTAAATGTGTCCCAAGTGGCATAGTTTAAGGTTTTTTGTGGCACAAGACAAAAAAAGGTAAAATTGTCCCAAGTAGTATAGTTTAGGATTTTTAGTGGTAAAAAAAAGTTTAGGGTAAAATTGTCCCAATGGGCATAGTTTGGGGTTTTTTATGGTACAAAAAAATTCGGGGTAAAATTGTCAATGGGCATAGTTCAGAGTTTTTGATGGCATTTTCCCTTAAATATTTGACGTGAAAACTTTGGCGTGGATCCAATGTTGAAATTTAGCATGAATGGCTCTTTAAACCAAGTCACGATGGATTGGAATTGGAAACTAGGGCAAAATCAAATCTGTTCATTCTCTTCCAAATCACCAAAAACATGGGGGTAAAATTAAGGATTTTCGGCAAGATTGCCAAATGGGAGGGAGCTCATGTCTGAAAAGGGAAGCTACGAGAGATGGCAAGAACGGAGAGGAGTGGCCATACGTGGCCATCAAGATGGTGCTCGATAGAGATGAAGTGATGGAGAATCCACGAGGCTTCGTGAAGTGTGAAGAGATAACGTTACCAACAGCCTGAATACTCATCCTGAGACGGCCGAAATTTCACAGGTCGTTCCAAGATCTTCTCTCTTCCTCGCGTCCGGCCTAAACGAGCTTGAATTACAAGACAACGTCCTATGTAAAAAGTCATTTATGTTGAATTTCCATACCAGATCCACCACGTCAGACAAGCCGCTCGCCAAGTGAGTTTCCACGTCAGTAATTTAACGAGACATTAAACGGAAGTCAGTGAAGTGTAAATTTTTTACAGCGAATCGGTTTATGATTTTTCATTATGCAAAAATTGTCCAAGGTAAATGCATGGTGGGGCGTGTCATTTTAGGATTTTTCATGACACAAAAATCAATCTGGATAAGTATACCACGAACCTAGCAGTTTTGAAAATTTCATCGCTACTGTTCCTTTCTTGAATGATGTCTCATTGTTAATTACTATAAATGTTGACTACGGACCATTGATGCAGTCACTAAAATGATTGGATAATTTTCTTGGTCGGAACTAAAATGATAGGATATGACCCGGCTGCGGAGGTACAACGATCCATATTGAGTGATGTTAAGATTTGGCCTAAATTGGGTGAGCAAAGACGTCATGCGTCTCTTCTGCATGCTTAGTCGCTAGCCGGCAACGACTTCAATATTTTTATTGCCACAAGTGACTTCGGAAATTAAAAACAGAAAAAAAAAAAGGAAAGGAAAGTAGAGATTCTGTGCTTCCAAAAGAATCGACGGGAAACCGAAAGAAAACAAAATCGATGGTTTGGAGATTGTCTTGTCGCCATTCAAGAAACTTTGGTTAATGCACGAGGCATTCGGCAGGGAAACAACTACATTCTATTTACAGCTGATTCCACGAAAATTCTCAAATCAATATATATTTGTACCACATTTACCACAAATAAATCTTATGTTGCAGAAACTCTTAAACTAGTATACTCAAGTCACATTTATTATAATAAATCACAGATTTTTTTATAATAAACATGGATTGAATGCAGCAATTTGAGGTAAATATGATATGAATATATCGATTTGATATTTGTTGCAATATAAAAATTAATTTTGAGTAAATGTGAGATATGCGTGCCAGTTCAAGATTGCTAGTGATATTAGTCCTTAAGTTTTGCTTTTGTTTTTAAGTGATTTTATACAAGTTCACTCACCGGATTTTTTCAGTTTTTGCTTAAAGAAGATATATTGAAAAGAGAATATCGGACATGAGTAAAGTTCCTAAATTGTTTTATTTGAATTTTGGGATGTAAATTACGAGGGTATTCATATTTCCATCTTATTGGAGAAGGAAAATATACAAAAGAAGAAGAAGATATATTGAAAAGAGAATATGGAAAGTCTATTTATAAGTTTAGATAAGAGGGAATGAAAGAAAAACAAATTCGATACACAAAATCAAACTAATTATAGAAAATTAGGGAAAATATCCTTAAATATCATTAAATGGTCTAATATAGCTAACATATGTAATAATAAGATCACACAAGTATATAGATAATTCAAAACGATTTGAAATCTTTTTTTCAATTCTCCTTTTCTTTTCTGAGTGACCGGTCGACAGCAGCTGTATAATCTCTCCGTTGATTATTCTTATTAGTACTGATATAAGTCACACTGAATTGATGACCATAGAAAGTCTGCTAGAACCCTATAGAGTAGAGAAGGTGCCTAACTTGGCCACGCCAGGATAATTTGCGTTGCTGCTGACGTAAAGCTTGGCTTAAATTCGGTAAGCCGACACGTCACCCTCGACAAGTAAACTCCCTTTAAAGCAATATAAAAATACTTATTTAAAAACTACCTTCGAGTTCCGTTCACATCCGACGGTGGATATGGCGCAACGTGGCGTTGCGCTCGTGGGGCGGACCCGACGTGCGTCTTTTTGAAATGTATATGGAAGCGCACTCCGCTATATAAGGAGCGCTCCTGATCTCTCGTCGTCGGCAGCAGCAGCAGCATCTGCAAAGTGACAGTCCGCCTCCTCGAAACGAAGAAGAAAGACGAATCGGAGAAGGCGAGAATGAGCGCGGCGATCGGTGCCGGGAAGGTCGTGTGCGTGACCGGAGCTTCAGGTTATATCGCCTCGTGGCTCGTCAAGCTCCTCCTGCAGCGCGGCTACACTGTCAAAGCCTCCGTCCGCGATCCGAGTCCGTTCTCGATCCCCTCTCGTTTCCGCTTTTCCGTTCGCGTCGAGTCTTGCTTTGATGCGTGCCTTTGCGTGACGAACGGCCGTTAATTGCCCCCGATCGACTGGTTTTGCTTCCCGATGGTCTTGATTCTCTCTCTCTCTCGCTGTTGCGTGTATCTTGTGCGATGCGGTCTGTTTCGTCGTCATCTCGTGTGATCCTATGTCGTAGATGAGCGTTTCGTGCGTATGCGGTTTCGGACCGGTGGCCAAGTGAAGTAGCTTATGTTTTGGCTGGATTGGTTTGAGGGAATCGAGGTTTTAGCAGTTGAGTGGGGTTTAACTGAAACTTGGGGTGTGGATGTGCCGTGTAGAAAGGTTTTCCTTCTGCTGCTTTTTCGAGCATTTCTCGAGTATAGAGGAGTCATCTCGTGAGATTATTGGTTACCAGATGAGGGTGGTAAGAGGTATAATCAATTTGAGTAAACCTTTTTTCTCTTTTGGCCTGCACATGCCGAATGCGAGGTTATTTTTCCAGAACTGAAGGAGTCTGTGCCTTAGTTAGGATTGTTTTGCCAGCTCCGAAGACATTCATCGATGAGGTTATGATTTTTGTGGTCCGCTGGTTATCTTTTATGGCTTGTATTTGGTTATATTGACAGTGATCTTGCAGCTGTTATTCGAATTCGTTCCTGCATTGGTAGGCAATTAAAAAAATGAAAGAGAACGTTCAGGAATCTTCTAAAAAGTCACAAGATATTGGTTTGTTTTCTCGGTAATGTTACATAAGGTTTTCAAATTTCTATTATAGTGCACTGCTTCAACCATATACTTTCTGAGGAAAAAACCAAATACCTTTGACTTTCTTGAAAATGCCTTCATTTGAACTTCTGTTGAAGAGCCATGATGTTGGTTGACTCGAGCCATTCCAGTTTAGTGGGTGATATATGGTCATGGAATTTTGCACCTTTCCTTATATCCAAACAGCTCATTTATAGTGATTGTTGTCGTCTCATTAACAGATGATCCAAAAAGGACTGAACATCTGCTTGCACTTAATGGAGCGAAGGAGAGACTTCAACTGTTCAAAGCAAACCTGCTGGAAGAGGGTTCATTTGATCCTATTGTTGAGGGTTGTGCAGGCGTTTTTCACACTGCCTCTCCCTTTTATCATGATGTCAAGGATCCGCAGGTTTGGTTCTGGAATTCCTACACTAGTCCTTGCAGAGTAGTTTTTTTTTCCCCATTTTTCATTAATCCTTTTTGTTTTCCACATTTTATTTATTGACGCTAACTAGCATGCTTCATGCTTATCCTGAGAGAGTAGGAATTTATTCAATATTAACCATAACCGAGTTCGTTAACTTGGTCACTCCTGTGTAGTTTTGTTGTACTTTAGCTTTGCCTTTTGATTATGCAAGGAGATGAAGGGTGCCTGGAAACTGTAGTTGAAGTGACTGTATTCTTCTGCTCTTTGATTTGCATAATCTGATATTCCCATCAATCACATCTCTCACCACTTTCTAATGTACAGCTTTGCAAATTGTTTGTGAAAATTGGTTGGGATCAATTCTATGCGGGATTTTAAGTTGTCTGGCTTGTCTTTTGGTTATTCGTTTCTATACCTACTCCTTTTAGTGCGATAATAGTTTGGTTGTCTATCTCATAAGGTTTCCTTGTGTGCATAAGTTAGAGGCAAGGAAATAAGAGCATGTGAGTCCTAGGACTTACCTAATTTTTCCCTCAGACTCTGAAAGATTCAAATTTTCATTTATTTCGTTACATTTTTTACTTGATAATTGATAACAACAAAACCTGTTTACGAATGGATTTATCTCAACTTTGATATGATTCTTTTATGGGCGAGCGAGATCATAGAGTAGCATGTCAACTTCTGTCAGTTTTTGTGTATTGGGAGAGAACCATCATTTATATGGGGGACCCTCCTCATACTTGCGCTACTTACAATGTTATGTACAATTAGTGCTCTTACTAGAACTACGTAGAACCAATGGAGATCCTTCCATCGTTGTGTACTTACCAGATTGAAGTTTGTGAAGTTAGATGGAGTTGAGAGATATTTTGAATTATAATTTATTAGTGAGGTGTCTCCGTGATATAAGTGGACTATGTTTCTGATACTAATTAAATTCTTCAGCACTCTATTTCTTATTTACATGATATGTTAGGTAATCAGTTAACATGGATAACACATGTCATATATCCTGAGTGCCTTGCTAATTAGTGCTTGTCAATCTGGGCCAAATGAGCATGTTAAAGGTCTTCAATGGGAAGTTTCCTCTATATTAGATTTTTTAGCAATCTGGGCCAAATGAGCATGTTAAAGGTCTTCAATGGGAAGTTTCCTCTATATTAGATTTTTTTGGCTAATGCCGTTCATTAAGTCAAATATGTAGCCTTGCCTTATCCCATGCCCTTGTCTTTGTCATATTATAAGATTATTGATGTTAAAATGCTGGCAGTTCCTCACTGAGAAATCTTGAATTGGTGAGGAGTAAAAACTTGAGTAGGATTTATAATTAGCTCTAGGTATGCACTAAAAGATTTTATGACATATAGTAACACAACTTAGCCTCTCGTTATTTGATCTATTCGATCTCTTTTGGCTAATTAATTGTTATCATATTTCAGGCAGAATTACTTGATCCTGCTGTGAAGGGAACTCTTAATGTCCTGAAGTCATGTTCCAAAGCACCTTCTGTGCTGCGTGTGGTCTTGACATCATCTATTGCCGCAGTTGCATACAATGGGAAACCGCGGACACCTGATGTCGTGGTAGATGAAAGTTGGTTTTCTGATCCAGAGTTGTGCAGGCAAACCAATGTATGCATCTTTTCCATTTTAATTTTATTGTCTCATGTATTATTTTATACTGGTGCTGAGATGATCAGCACGAGTAAAATCTAAAAATGCACTGTTAACTGTTAACCACTCCTTTTAAAGTGATCTCTCCCATTTTGTATTTGTGGTTGTTGACACAAACCGGCTGGCTGGTTGGTGAAGTTGTTCCATTTCCTTTTGTTACATCTCAGTGGTTGTCATAACTGCATCAATTTGGAAGTGGCTTTCTTTTACGTCATGAATAGCATTATATCTCTCTAATTTTGCCCCCTTGTAGATGTGGTATGTGCTCTCCAAGACTTTGGCTGAGGATGCTGCCTGGAAATTTGTGAAAGAAAAGGGCATTGACATGGTTACAATCAACCCAGCTATGGTGATCGGTCCTCTTTTGCAGCCAACACTTAACACAAGTGCAGCAGCGATCGCAAATCTGATAAATGGTAATTCAGAAGTAACTGTTCTCCAGATGACAGAGTTTTGTTATTCCATTGCATCGATCATGTACGATTGCATTGACAAACAACTAACAAGGAAGCTCGTGCTGCTATTTTGTTTCTTTACCATCCTAATTCAGTTTTATCCATTGGAAGTAACTATTTGGGAGTAGCAAAGATGAATATTTACTGTTGTAACTTATTGACAAATGATGATTATGTAATTGCACCAATTTACCAATTTAGTTGAGGCGTTATATAATCTCTTCTCTTCAGTAAAGTCCTCATCTTGGTTTTTTGTTTGATTTTGATTATTTCTGTGATTTTTCCTTGGGAGAAAGGAGAAAGGATATCTAACTTATGAAGTATGTGCTGTGGTCAATGTGGATATATTTATATTAGTTGAAGTGAGGTACATTGCCCACTTCATTGCTGTCAAATTTCTGCTCGTGTTTTCCCCATATAATAGCTATCCTTGTTAAATGCAGCCTACTTTTTTTCTTTTTTTATTCTAAGTGTTGCTGTATCCCTTCTAACCAGGAGTATTTTAGTTTAATACCTTTCTGCTTGTGATTCCAACTCAGGTGCACCAACTTTTCCAAATGCAAGCTTTGGATGGGTCAATGTCAAAGATGTTGCAAATGCTCATATACTGGCACTTGAGGTCCCATCAGCCAGCGGAAGATATTGTTTAGTTGAGAGGATTACACACTACTCTGAGATTGTGAGGATGTTACGGGAGCATTACCCTTCTGTCCAGCTTCCGGAAAAGTAAGTAGTTCGACCATACCATAGCCTATATATGTACAGTGTATCAAGGCTTATCTATTATCGTGTGAGGGTAGACAAGTTTTTCTTGGGAAATACCATTGGTGTAAAATCATATGCTGCTGATTTACGAGATTTTCTTTTTTAACTTCAATTTCTGGTGGTAGAAACTTTTGGAGTTACCATCTCACACACACATACATTTGAAAGTGAAGCCTCTTTTAGTCAATATGACTTTTCGTCTTCTTCTAAAATCCACTTCTTGACTATGATGTATGCCTGTTAACTAGGCAAGAATGGTAAGGTGACGAAGGTCACGTCTCATTTTTCCCATGATGTCTATCTTGCACCTGTTTGCTTCCAAGGGAAATAGCTGAGTTTGCTTGAAATTCGGTTTGCAGGTGTGCAGACGACAAGCCTTTTGTGCCGACCTATCAGGTGTCAAAGGAGAAAGTGAAAAGCTTGGGGATCGACTACATTCCTCTGGAGCAGAGTTTGAAGGAAACTGTTGATAGCCTGAAGGAGAAGGGATTTGTCCGCTGGAGCAGAGTTTGAAGGAAACTGTTGATAGCCCGAAGGAGAAGGGATTTGTTAAGTTCTGAATAGAAAATTTTCCTTAGTCAGAAATGTAAGAGGGAGGCTTTTTCACTTTCTGGCTGTCCGTTTCCATGAAGTGTGTTAGGACACGAAAATGCAGGAACCATAGATTTTCCTGCTCCTCTGTGCCCGTTTTCATAATAAAACAAGAAATGTCATCGTTGCGTTCTCTCTCAATCGTTGAAATGGGATGGGGAGAATTGCCAAAAAAGTCCTAAACCTATTGGGGTTGTCCGCCCTAAACCTTTTTTGACCGATTGATCCCGAACCTTTTGCGGTGTGCAAGTGAGTCCATCCGGCCAAATTTGGCCGGCCGGAAATGACGTGGGCCGCCGCCGCCGGCGACAATATTTTTTTGATTTCTTTTTGATTTTTGATTTTTTAAATTATTTTTTTGATTTTTTATTATTTTCCGAATTTTTTATTGATTTTTAATTTTTCTGTTTCTTTTCTTTTCTTTTCTTTTCTTTTTTTTTTCTCCCTCCCCCGCCGCCGCCTAAGCAGTGGCCGGCCACCGCCGACGAGGCCGCCGGCCCCTGCGCGAGGGCCGCGAAGCCCTCGCCGGCGACCTCGCCTGACACTGGGGGGGCCGCCGCGAGGGTCGCGGCCCGGCCGCCCGGATCCGGGCGAGGCGGCTTAGCCCCGATCGGGCGTCGCCGCGAGGGTCGCGACCCGGCTTCGCCCGCGATCCGGGCGAGGCCGCCTTTGCCCGCGGCCAGCCATGGCGAGGCCGCTCGCGCGCGGCCCGGGCCTCGCCCCGGTGCGGGCGAGGCCGCCGGCGAGGGGTGGCCCGACGGGGGCCGCGACCCTCGTTGGCCGCCGGCGAGGGCTTCGCGGCCCTCATGCAGTGGCCGGTAGCCTCGTCGGAGCTGGCCGGTCACTGCCGCCGGCGAGGGAGGGGAGGGGAGGGGGAGAAAAAAAAAAAAAAAAAAAAAAAAAAATTAAAAAAACATTAAAAAATTCGGAAAAAAATAAAAAAATTCAGAAAATAATAAAATATTATCGCCGGCGCCGGCCGGCTGGCCCACGTCCTTCTGGCCGGTCAAATTTGGCAGGATGGACTTAATTGGCTAAGACAATCAAAAGGGTTTAAGATCGGAAAAAAAAAAAAAGGTTTAGGGACCAAGACAACCCTAATAGGTTTAGACTTTTCAAGAATTCTCCCAAATGGGATGTAAAGTGTCCGGCCGATGGCGACCTTCTTACTAGGTCTACGGCCAATGCTTTAAGGTTGCTAGATCGTGTAATACGAAGCGTAGTTGAACGGTCTTCAAGTATGAGTATTTTTCTTTTTATTATATATTATTCTGTCTCTAAACGGTCCTTCCCCGACGGACTAGCGAAGGCAACTTTGAATTTTGAATTTTGACTTTCCCGAGTTCTTGGAAGGTATCACCTGCCCACCCCGAACCGACACGACGGGGACCCTGCAACTCCGATTTTTAATTCCTAAGCAGTTAGCATAACTATAGAAACTGGAGGTCAATTAGAGGAAGGAACGACCAATGCCATAGGTGGACCCCTCTCTCTCTTTCTTTTCTTTCTCCTCCATTTCTTATTTCGTTGATTGAAAGAGGATAAGCGCTATCCATTAAGTAAAGGGAGGGTTTGCTACAATGATTTGGGCAGTGGGTGGCCCCTTCAAGAGTTGCGGGTCCTTGTCATTGCATGAGTGGTAGCTCATGCTTAAAACTCCTCCGACACGAGTCCTAGTCGTTGTGCTGCGGCCCCTTTCCTGGCTTTGCTTGCGCAATTTGCACTTCTAATTGGTTCCATCCTTCCTCGACCCTAATGAATGGACTATGAAGAGGTCAGTCAGTTAAGTGGTTCGGGTTTTCGGTCGTTCCATTCGCCTGCCCCTCTAAGTCCATTAGTGGGTAGGGTGGTCAACTTAGAGGGCTCCAGCTCACCGGCGGAATTGCGCTTTCCTTTTCCATCAAGCTCTCCTCAATTCCATGTTTATTGTCATTCCTTACCTAACACTCTCTAATTTGCATCTAAGAATTCGCACCAAAGCATTGTTATCAAAAACAGAAATATCTATCCTCAATACATGAGTTTTTTTGTTCTTCACGATTTCCAAAGTTAAGTTCCTTTGTGCGTTGTTTTCTAATGTCTGAGGAGCATGTTTTGGGTACTCGTCCAAAAAAATGTATGAGGATGACAAGAAAAAAGAATAATCAAAATTTGTATCATAAGAGCTTGCTTGTTTAATAATCACCTATGATGTGGTGATGAATGATGTGGTGATGAATGATATGGATTGGTGCTGATTATAGGGTTTCGGGTCGCAAAAAAAAAAAAAAAAAAAAAAAAAAAAGATATGGATTGGTGCTGATTATATCGCTGAAATTATTCACCACTACTTGACGAGGATTTTGATTTTGGCTAGTGGATTGTGCCGGAAGGCCAGAGCTTCCCACTTGATGCAATTTAGGTGGAGAATTGTCGATTAGCTGCTAAATAGGAGGCACAAGACTAGATTGTGTGATCAGCCGATGAACTTGTAGATGCATGCTAATCCCACATTTTCACTTGAGTGGTGTGCCGTAACGTTGGGTGCATATGATTGCGATATGGCAGGACATTGTAGGCCTGTCTGTTGGTTTCCGAACTTTCAAGAGCATTGATCTGAGAACTCTAAAGTAGTCGATGATTGTTGACCACGTGTTGAGATCTCGTGGTTTGACATGGATTAAAGGTCTTGCAAGTAGCCATGTTAACAATAGCTTTTCCTGGCCTGGCCTTGATTCTTGTTGGATCGATCGAGACTCAACCTCATCTGATCTCTTGTTGGCATTTGTTTGGCCTTGGTGAGGGAAAGAAAAAGATAGAAAAGAGAAAAATAAAATAAAAATATTTAAAAATTCGAATAAAAAATTTGTAAAAATTATTTACGTCAGTATTGATCATGACATGTGAAGAACTAAATTAGCAGAATGTAAAAATGGTTTAAAATTCAATTGATATAATTTTTTTTATAAAAAATGATATTATTTAAAATTAAATTGATATAAGTGCAACAAATTTAAAACTTTTTAAATAATTTCTCCATGTCTAATGTAATGAGCTAATCATTTGGGATCGAGATCTTGTAGCAACTTAGCTATTTTGGATCGCTTGGATCGTAAGCCAAGCTTTTTTGGATGCTCAAACTCGCTTAGACCAAAAAAAGTTTTAGTGGGAAGCTTTAAAGAGAATGGAACTCGTATTACACAAAGGTTAGATGACAAATGAGGGAAAATTGCGCCCATTTTTATAATTGAGGTCCTCAAATTATAATCATTGATCGAGATTTCATTTGACAGATGAGATTGTACCGTCCCACCTAATAATTATATATAATTACCATATCCTCGTCCCTTAGAACGTTTCAGAAGCTCTTGGAGAATCCTAGTGGCGTTTTGACTATTCTTCCTCAATCATGCGTTAGCCATGAAACCTCAAATCATGACATTAGCATCTCTCAAAGTATGCATCTTGCGTTGCATTAGTCTTTTAGTCTTTTACTTATCGAAAAGCGTGAGAAAATGACGGAAACGAAAGAAAACGTGTAATCAACAGCTGGAAACTATCTTCTCGCCGTTCAAGAAATTTTCGGTTGATGTACGGAGGCATTATGTGGGAAACCAACTAAATTGTGGCATTGCGCTTGGGTCGGCGTCGACGTGCGTCCGCGTTTTTTTGAAATGGACATCGAAGCCCGCGCTCAGTCGCTCTGCTGCTATAAGAGAGCGCTCAGGGCTGCGCGCCAACTGCAGAGCAACCTCCTCCTCCTCCTCGAACCGAAGAAGAAGAATCGGAGAAGAGGAGAATGAGCGCGACGGTCGGTGCCGGGAAGACCGTGTGCGTCACCGGAGCGTCCGGCTACATCGCTTCGTGGCTCGTCAAGCTCCTCCTGGAGCGCGGCTATACCGTCAAGGCCTCCATCCGCGATCCCTCTCGTTTCCGTTTTCGTTCGCCTTCGTTTTCTTTCTTCGAGTCGTGTCTTCTGATGATGATTGACGCGAGCGACTGCCTTATTGTCCATGATCGACTGATTTTGCTTCGCAATGCGCTCTCGTGTTGTCGATGGGATTTCCCTATTGGGCCAGGTCATTTCGGGGCAAGTGGATCATTTATGATGAAAAGGAACACGGTGTGTTTTGTCGCCATTTGCTGTAACTCTGTTGTTGTAGATGGAAGTTCGTGCATATGTAGTTTGAGACCATGGCCATGTAGTTTCGGTTTTGGCTGGATTGTTTTGAAGTTGATTGAGGTTTTAGGAGCTGAGCGGGGTTTATCCGATTGTGGATGCTGTTATTCCGACAGTTTGCCTTGTATAGAGGAGTCATCTCGTGAGATTAATGATTACCAGATGAGGATGGTTAGAGGTATAATCAACCTGGATAAACCTTTTTTTTCTTTTGGCATGCACACGCCCAATGCAAGGTTATTCTTCCAGAACTGGATTAGTTGTGCCTTAGTTAGGATTGATTTCCCAGCTCCGACGACATTCCTCGATGAAATTGTGATTTGTGTGGGGCGCTGGTTATCTTTTATGGCTTCTATTTGTTTATATTAAGAGTGATCTTGCTGCTGTTACTCGAATTCATTCCTGCATTGGTAGGCGAGGCAAATGAAAGAGAACATTCAGGAATCTTTGAGAAAGTTTCAAGAAATTGGATTTGTTTTCTTGGTATTGTTGCATGAGGTTTTCAAATTTCTATGACAGTGCTATGCTCCAAATCATTTAGTTTCTTGGGGAAAAAAACAGATATCTTCGACTATCATGAAAATGCCTTCATTCGAACTTTTCTTGAAGAGCCATGATGTTGTCTGACTCGAGCCCTTCCAGTTTAGTGGATGAGTTGTGTTCATTGAGTTTTGCGGCTTTCCTTTTATTCCAAACAGCTCATTTACAGTGATTGCTCTTATCTCTCCAACAGATGATCCAAAAAAGACCGAACATCTGCTTGCACTTGATGGAGCGAAGGAGAGACTTCAACTGTTCAAAGCAACCCTGATGGAAGAGGGTTCATTTGATCCTGTTGTTGAGGGTTGTGCTGGTGTTTTTCACACTGCCTCTCCCTTTTATTATGATGTCAAGGATCCGCAGGTTTGGTTCCAGCATTCATACACTAGTCCTAGCAGAGTAGTTTTTCCCTTTTTCATTAGTCCTTTTTTGCCACATTTTATTTTATTGAGGCCAACTAGCATGTTTCATGCTTATCCTGAGAGAGTTGGAATTTATTCAATGTCAACCATAACCAAGTTCATTAACATGGTAACTCCTGTTTAGTTTTGTTATACTTTAGCTTTGCCTTTTGATTACGAAAGGGAATGAAGGGTGCCTGGAAACTGTAGTTGAAGTGACTGTACTCTTCTGTGCTTTGATTTGCAGAAATCTCATATTCTCAACAAGCACATCTCTCACCACCTTCTAATGTACAGCTTTGCAAATTGTTTGTGAAAGTGGGCTGAGATCAATTCTACACCAGGAATTTAAGTTGTCCAGCTCATGTTTTGGTTATACGCTTCTATACCTTTAGTCTAGCATCCGCTGATGGATTCTTCTTTTATTGCTCTGATGGTTAGGTTGTCTATCTCATTATGTTTCTTTACATTCATAAGTTACAGGCAAGGAAATAAGAGGATGTGAGTCGTAGGACTTACCTAAGTTTTCCCTCAGACTTTGAAAGAATCAAATTTTCATTTATTTTGTGACATAGTTGACTTGAAAATTGATGATAACAAAACCTGTTCACGAATGGATTTATCTCGACTTTGTCATGTTTCTAGTGAAATAGATCATATAGGAGTGTGTAAACTTTTGTCAATTTTCGTGTCTTAGGAGAGAACGATCATTTATATGGGGACCTCCTTCATACTTGCGCAACTCACAATGTTACCTGCAATTAGTTCTATGACTAGAATTATGCAGAACCAATGGAGAACCTTCTATTATTGAGTCTGTACTAGATTGCAGTTCGTGAAGTTAGACAGAGTTGAGTTATAGCTTGAATTCTAATTTACTAATGAGGTGTCTCCACGATATAAGCGAACTATGTTTCTGATACTAATTAAATTCTTCAGCACTCTATTTGTTATTCACATGATGTCTTAGGTAATCAATTAACATGGCTAAACATGTCATATCCTGGGTGCCTTTGCTAATTACTGCTTGTCTATCCAGGCCAAATGAACATGTGAAAGGTCTTCAATGGGAAGTTGCCCCCTCGTTTTGTTTTTTGGGCTAAATACTGTTCATTAAGCCAAATATGTAGCCAGTTGCCTCATCCCATGCCCTTGTCTGTCATATTATAAGATTATGGATGTCAAAATGCTGGCTGTTCCTCGCTGAGAAACCTTGAAGTGGTGAGGGGAAAAAATTTAAGTAGGATTTATAATTCAAGTTCTGGGGATGCACTATGGCATGTAGTAACACAATGTTGTAATCTCTCATTATTTCAGCTATTTTTTCTCCCTTGGCTAATTGTCATCATATTTCAGGCAGAATTACTGGATCCTGCTGTGAAGGGAACTCTTAATGTTCTGAAGTCATGTTCCAAAACTCCTTTGCAGCGTGTGGTCTTGACATCATCTATGGCTGCGGTTGAGCATGATGGATTACTGAAGACACCTGATATTGAGGTGAAAGACAACTGGTTTTCTGATCCAGACTTTTAGAGGAAAAATAACGTACACATCTTGTCCAGTTAAAATTCATTGTCTCGTGTGTTATTTTCTACTGGTGCTGAGATGATCAACATGAGTGAAATCTAACAGTTCACTGTTAACCTCTCCTTCTTAAGGGATTTTTCCCATTTTACATTTCTGGTTATTGACACAAAAGCAGCTGGCTGGTTGGTGGAGGAGTTGGCCCATTTCATTTTGTTACATCTTAGTGGTTTTCATAATTCACTCAGTTTAAATGTGGCTTTCTTTTCCGTCATGATTGTGAGCTTCTTACGCAGGCTTTACCCTTCGCTCCGGCTTCCAGAAGAGTAAGTAGTTAAACCTTTATATTTGTCCTTATGTGTGTAGCGAGAAGTAGAGTATTGAGGTTTCTCTATTATTGTGTGAAGGTAGGCGAGTCTTTCTTGGGAGATGCCATTGGTTCGAAAATGTGCTGCATATTTACACAATTTTCTTTTTTTAACTTTAATTTCTGGTGGTAGAAACTTTCTGAGTTACCGTCTCCCATCTATATATTCGAAGGTGAAGCGACCTTTCAGTCAAATATGACTTATTGTTCTGCTAAAATCCACTTCCTCCTTATCAGAAGAGTATAAGTTGGATGGCTGTTAACTAGGCACGACTGATAATTTGCCAATCTATCTTGTGTCTGTTTGCTTCCCAGGGAGACAGATGGTTTTCCTTGAAATTCGCTTCGCAGGTGTGAGGACGACCAGCCTCACATGCCGATCTATTGGGTGTCCACGAAGAAAGCGAACCGCTTGGGGATCGATTACATTGATATAGTGCAGAGTTTGAAGGAGACTGTTGAAAGCCTGAAGGAGAAGGGATTTGTAAAATTCTGATGGAAAATTTTTCCCAGGTCAGAAATGTAAATGAGAGACTTTTCACCCACTGACTGTTTGTTCCCATGAAGCGTGTTTGCACATGAACATTGGCAAATAGGCAGGAGTCATGAATCTTTCTGCTCCCCTGTCCTCGTCTTCGTAATAAAAACAGGAAATACCATCGATGCGTTCTTTCAAAATCGCCGCTGAATCAGGACTGCACCGAGTGTCCAGCCGACGGCAATCGTCTTGTAAAGGGCACTCATGCAGTCCTCCGTATTGTGACTTGTTAGGAACCTTCAATGTTAAACCCTTTAATCGCTGACATAATAATCAGTTCTAGACGCAAAAGCAGAGCGACAGCAGGATCGTTCATTTAATCGACACCCCCTTGCTTCCGACTTTGCCAACTACAATCTGGCAAACACGACAGAATAGACGGATACTGCACCGAATATTCGTCGTTGGTTGAACGGTCTTTGCGTGCGATGACTCGTTCGACATTAATTTTTGTCCCTACGCAGCACGTTCCCCGACGGACTTGCCGAGGCGACGAATAAAACACGTTCGGGTTTCCCGAGTCCATGGGAGAAATCACCCCCCACCCCCCTACCCCGGCCGACATGTCGGCTTCCACTTCCAGCTCACCAATAGAATGCGCTTTTTTACATCTAAGCCCCCTTAGTAACATGTTTATTGCCATTCCTTACCCCTACACTTCTCTAATTCGCGTTCGCGACCATACATTTCCGTGCGACTTTGCATTTTTACCTATTATATTATATATCGACGCCGAGCGTGCACTCAGTGCATAACATAGACTCGACTCTCTTTTTCTCTCTCACGCACTCTTGCACATGGCAAGTGGGGTATTTGAATAAGGAATCTAACTAGCATGCTTGGGAATTAAACATAGGATTTTTTGACATTATCATAAACAAACTTGGGGCATTGTTTATATATTACTTATGTCATTATTACCTTAGTTGAAATGTTTAAGGAATCCAACGTCAAATGAGAAGTGTGGTTTCAAGCTCTAAAACTAGAGGTATGCAACGGGAAACGCTCGAACCGAGATTAGACTAGTCGGTTCTAAGTAATCCTAGGGGGTGTCAATCCGGTCCTCGGTTGCCATTTTTGGAACCGATGGCCGATTGGTCGGATTCCTACTTTCAAGGTGGGAATCGGACCGACCGGATTGATAAGATTGGCCGATCATTTTTATTTATTTTTTAAAAATTTTGAACAATTTTATAAATTTATTAGACCAAAAAAAAAAAAAATAGAACAACCCTCTAAATTTTGTCATTATTTTACTTTTCCAATTCTCTTTCTCTTTCTCTTGCTATCCCTAACCTAAGCGAAACCAAAGGAGAAGTGTGAATTGAAATTTTGTTGATTTGGGGTTCTTTCTTTTTGCTTCTCTAATAATACAAGTTTGAATTAAGAGATGTATATTTTTGGAAGTCCACATGGACTTATATATATTTTTTCAATGTAATGATAATAAATAATTTGGTTCATTGGAACCGGACCGGACTAAACATCTGATCAATCCCTAGTTCAGGACTAGTCGGTCCGATTTGTGGTCCCAAAAATTGGGAACTAATCGTCCTAGTCCAATTTCCAGTTATTGTACAAGAACGGATCGGACCGGAAACCGATTACTCTATTTGAAAACTGTGGAAAGAAAAAATTCATAAACTAAAAGTAAAATTGACGCCTAATATCCACTTAGTCCTATTTACAAACATAACCATATAGTAAAATGACGGGAATGCATTGGGATGATGAGTAATTAAATTGACCTATCATGGTTCATATAAAGGAATGCATGAATTCTAAATCTTCTACATCAAAAATTCAAAGTGGCATAAATTTATAAAAAAAAGAAAGAAAATAAGAGAGTCATAGACCGGTTAAACAGGAGATAGATAGCGAATTAAACTAAAAGTTCAAGCATTGAATAATTCGCGTACGTTGCAAGATGCATTAGCCGCATCCCTCCAAAAAGAAAAATTTCCAGTTGCAATCACCATTCTAAATGGATAAGAAAGCCTGACCTTTTAGCTCAGCTATGAGCTCGATCATCATCATGTATAAAAGTCAAGGGATTATATCCCCATAAGGATATAATATGAACCTAAGGCCAAGCGTGCCCTATTATCTCAAGCCATTCGGTCATCTATGAAAGATTTTGAGTGGCTGGCGATTGCAAAATGTATTTTCTTAAAGATCGATTAGCATCCTATATCGCACGCAATGGGCCAGCCGCCAGGGGTGAAATTGAAAATGACGGGGACAATCGGCGGGCGCGAAGTGCAAATACGAAAAACAAAAGAGGGTGCAAAAGGATGACTACTTTTCTTTTTTTTTGAAAAAAATGAAACCGTGGGGCCCACTGCAACAATGAGCTTGGTGCCACCCGCCTTACCAACCCAGCCATTTCCAAACTTCACGCTCGCTTCGAGCGCGTGTTCCCACAGTCCAATCAGGAGTAGTAACTCCACCGCCTACTAGGTTGTGTGAATTCTCTCTTCTCTTATGGGGACCAATCACGCTTATAGCCTCTTTTATTGTAAAATACTGAAAATTGAAAATCCCGCATTTAATGAGATGAAATTTTATTTAATAACCTTCATGAACATTGAATGCGTAGACTCAATTAAGTTAAGAAAAGGCACATGACGTGATAAACGAGGAGTAAATTCTCAGTTCATTCAATAACCAAAAATAACCGATCACAATTAAAGTGTTACTACGAATAATGCTAAAACATGGTCGCATTTCTATCTTTGGTAATTCTTATGATGAATGATGCTAAAACATGGTCGCATTTCTATCTTTGGTAATTCTTACGATGAATGATGCTAAAACACGGTCACCTTTCTATCTTTGGTAAGAAATAGATAAAAGTTAGTTATCAATTTTCGATCACCATCAAATAACTCTTCGTTCCAATTTTTGGCAATTAAAATTCACTAGCACTTACTTTCTTTTTTATTAATTCTATTTTATTCATACTTTAACTCTTATATTCTGCCCTATTTCTTTACAGAGCGTGAGAATCGAAGTTCACACCTGAAATTAAATCGTTTTATCTCAACCTCCTAAAAAAGTGGAGATTGAACCCTCACTTCTCATTTTCCATAGAAATAGTGGCCACTAAGGCAAATTTAATGATTCAATAGCACTTATTTTGAATGTCATGAAATAAGTCTATTACACGCAAACAAACTATTTAGTCTCCAAAGTAGAATCTCAACTAAGAAAAGTTTAAAATATATGCCATTGGCTTTTTGCCTCGTACCACGTACCACGTTTAAGATTATACATGTCAATATTTGTTTATGTCAAAAAGTTTCAAATTTCAATAAAGATTTCTATTTTTCTTTTGGGTTGGTAAGTAAAGTCATGAACTTCAGGACAGATCAAATTTCGAAGGAAAAAGTTGTCCAACAAACTATAAATTTCCCATTTATTCCGCGGCGGTAATAAAAGATTTTCCCCGATTTTCCTGACTTTAGGGGGGCGTGGGGTGCACGCGTCCCGAGCTGAGACTGGGATTTTTCAGAAATCGCTACGATATTCACGCCCGAAAAAACTACATAGTATGTCGGACACCCCTAGACTAGAGCTGAGAAATAGAATCGCAATACACTGACCTCGAAAGCCCGCGCATTTCTTCCTCCCAACAACATTTCCGACTATGGCGATCGCCACCTTCTTCAACACCGCCGCCTCTCTTCACCACGCCGCCGCCGCCCCCGCCAACAACCACGGCCCTCTCCTCCAGGCCCCCGCCTCCTCACAGCCGCCGCCCTCCCTGCTCCGCCTCCGCCTCTCCCCCGCCTCCGCCTCCCCCGCCTCTCTCGCCACCCACCAAGGCCGCCCTCCCCTCCACATAGCCTTCTGCTCCGGCGGCGACGGCGGCCACTCCGGGGGCTGGGGCGGGGACGGCGGGTCCTCCTCCGGCGGCGGCGGAGGGGGCGGCGACAATGCCGGCGACCAGAACAAGAAGGAGGCGCTCATGGTGCTGGCGGAGGCCGGTCGGGGCGTGGAGAGCTTGCCGGGGGATTTGGCGGCGGCTCTTGGCGACGGGAGGATCCCGGGGTCGGTGGTCATGAGGTACTTCGAGCTGGAGAAGTCGGCGCTGTTCCGTTGGTTGCTTCAGTTCGGCGGGTTCAAGGAAAGGTTGTTGGCCGATGATCTGTTCTTGGCCAAGGTCGGGATCGAATGCGGCGTCGGGCTCTTCACTAAGGTGTGTAGTTGGCTTTGGACATTTGTGCTGTTCATTCTGCGTGATTAGAGCTCCGAGTTTTGACTCTTTGTGAAATTTATGCTCTCTGCCTAAAGTATTCATTACTTGCTGTCTGATGAGGGATTAGTCTTTTAAGTTCCGTTCTTTTGGTTTAGGGAGGAGGAAGAAAGATCGCATTTTGCTTGAGCTGACTGTCTGGTAAATTGCTCTTTACCGAGGGAAAGACTCTGTAACTGTAATTAAATCTGTTCCATACGGATTTTAAGAGCGCCAGATAAAAGATTGAACCATGATGAAAAAGTTTGAATTTTCTATGGCCTCTTTAAGTATATGACTTCCCATCGCCTTAGTAGCCAGATGATACTTTAAGATTCGAAGTGAATGTCAGAGCCTCAGGCATCCCTTTCGGGGCAGCTATTAAGGAAATCTTGCAGTTTCCATTTCACTGATTGTCATCACAAGATGCATAGTCAATGCATCGAAAATTGTTTTTTTTTTTCTTATTAAGCATGTTTAACAAGTGCTTCTAGAGGGAGCCTTCACATAATATCTGCTATTAAGGATAATGCACATTATTAGGTTAATTTTTTGTCTACTGCCATGGGCTTGTTCCTGCCTGATTGAGGGTGAGTTCCTTAAACTGATGTGATTGATAGATGAATGATGATGATCTTCTGATAATTCCAGCATACACATTCCCCTTCTTTATGTACCATTTATCTTCTTCTTCTTTTTTCTTTTTTAGCAAAACAAATTAACTACAAGGATTTATGTCTCTTTGTAGACCGCAGCGGAGTATGCACGCCGAGGAGAGAAATTTTACGACGAGCTGGAAATTGTTTTTGCCGATGTGGTATGGATTGGCTGCCTTTTATTTATAAGTCTCCGTTAAAAATGTTGGTATTGATGCAAGTTTGTCACTTATTGGTAGGATTCCTTGTAAAACCAACTTGAGCATCCTCTCAGCAGCAATTCAAAGATTTCCCAAGTTTTTGTTATAATGATACTATCTATCCCAAATAAACAAATAGATTAATCTGGAGGTATTGTACTTCAAGGAACACCCCTTATTTTACTGGATGAAATGGTTTCTAAGCATGTGAAGATACACCAACATATGCACTCATATGTCTTTTTCTGCGTTTTTCTGAGTGAATGAAAAAATGTTCCCAGCTATGAATGTTTAGTAAAATTCTTTTACTGTTCCTGTTGATTTTCAGAAGATGTTGGCTTTGTTTTGTCCCACTCCCATCTGCCTTAGTAGTGACATACCTGTTACAGATGAAGACTTAATGATATGATTTGGTTATGCTTCCGACTCTTACTCTCTTAGGTAATGGCAATACTGGCGGATTTCATGCTTGTTTATCTCCCTGCTCCAACGGTTTCTCTGCGCCCTGCTCTTGCAACGAATGCCGGGTCACTGGCAAAGTTCTTCTATAACTGTCCTGACAATGCATTTCAGGTTACTGGTTCCTCTATTACAGTCAGCTGCTCTTCTATGAAGATCTCTGGGCTTTGCTTCTGTACTATGAACTAATTTATCCTCGATCATCTGCAGATTGCGCTTCATGGATCATCATATTCATTATTACAGAGGATAGGTTCCATTCTGGTAAGTATTTCCCTCCCTTTTGGGTTTTTGCTTTAAATGCCTATTTTCAGCAGTCGTGCATGTTAATCCTCATATTTTAATTTCATGCAGCGTAATGGCACAAAGCTTTTTGCAGTCGGCACAGCATCATCATTGGTGAGTTTTCATATCTCTTCCAGGACATCTTCACTGTTATCCAGCAATCAAAGATGTCATCACTTTAGCCTAGTCCTAGCTTCTACTTCAAATGCGAGTTGTACTTGTCCAACTCATTGTTGGACAATTGACACAGTAGCTTAAAAAGGAATTACATCATGGCATGTCGTTTCTTATCCTTTGGATGCTGAAAAGAGGTCTTCTCTCCATATTCCTTAACTTCATGTCAATTAAGTGAAGGTGAAAGTGCAATTATCTTTCTTATCTCATCATTGCGGATTGTAAGGACTAGATTAGCTAAACGAAAATTAAGGGACTCTAATTCTGCAAATAAAGGTTTCCAAATCTTGATTATCAAAGTTTTCTTGTTACTCAGGTTGGTACATTTGTGACAAATGCCTTGATTAACGCAAGGAAGGCTGTTGATAACTCTTCTGGTGAAGTGGAAAATGTACCGATTTTGTCAACGAGTGCTGCCTATGGTGTTTACATGGCTGTTTCAAGTAATCTCAGGTCTGCCGCCTTTACCCAATACCTGCATCCGCAGTTGCCTTAATATAATTTTTCTCTCCTAAAGGATTGTTTTCTTGTGACTCCTCCTAGGAAAACATCAATGTTTTGTCTGTTTTGAGCAGCTCACACTTACAGAGGGACAATTTCTTAAGGGGATTAAAAGTTTGACAGGGATTTTTTGGCATCTCTGATTTCAGAGTATACTTGGTCTTTTTGAGAAAATTACTGTGCTTTTACATTCTGGTTCATTCTGCTTGGATCTTTCAGCGAGACCTGATTCAAACTATGCACCTTTGTCTAGACTAGTCAGAAGAGCTTGGCAGGACTGCCATCAAATATACCATACTTGAAGACCTATCTTTTCTTTTACTTGAATTTAATAACGTGTTCATGAAATCCAAGGTTTAACATGTTTTGCTTGTTGCTGCTACTTAAGAGAACTAGTCATCTATATCTGTCCAGCTACATGTCAAGATAATGTTTTTGGCATGCATTTAACTTTCTGATTGTTCAACAGGTACCAAGTGCTGGCTGGTGTAATTGAGCAGAGGATGTTGGAACCCTTGCTACACCAACACAAATTCATGCTCAGTGCTATTTGCTTTGCTGTTCGAACCGGCAACACATTCTTGGGCTCACTATTGTAAGACTTGTTTTATCTGGATCTTTTTGAATAATCGAGTTTGTTCTTCCTTGGTTAAAGGTAATGAACTACATGATCATATGACAGGTGGGTAGATTATGCACGTTGGATAGGTATTCAGTAGACCCAAGATCAAACAATTTGTTTGATTTTCTTTGTGAAGGCATTTGAAACATTAATCCACATGTCCTCAGCATGCGGCAATCCTTGAAGCTGCCACCAGTTTTGATTCATACAAACCAAGGCTTCTCTCAGTATGACTGGTTTATTTTTATTGTACACATGATTTATCCTACAAATAAATGACCTTCAATTTAACTATCTGATTTCTTCTTTCTCACGGGTCTCATGAGTGCTCTAAGAAATATATGTAGTTTGGACATCAGCAGTACCATACGGTTGTAATTCTGGAAGAGTTGAAGAATTTTTTATGAAGTTTGCATTCTCATCATGAACACATACATTTTGGATATTCTTCCACTATAGTTTTGTTCTTTGGCAACATTTGTCTCTTTGAGTTGGACCATCGCATCTTTATTAACTCCACAGCCTACCAATTCTTTTTGGCTTTGAAGTTTACATTCTCATCATGAACACATACATTTTGGATATTCTTCCACTATAGTTTTGTTCTTTGGCAACAATTTGTCTCTCGAGTTGGACCATCGCATCTTTATTAACTCCACTGTCTACCAGTTCTTTTTGGCTTTGAAGTGGAAGAATAAATTTAGTATTGATCCTAAAATCCGAGATATGATTAATCTGAAAAACATGTTGAAACCGACATGACACATTCATGTCGTTCTGCTCTTAAGCAATGACTTCACCAAACATGCAGGGCCTTAGTCTGACCTTTGTGGTGTTCTGGTTGTCAGCTAGAACATCGCAGCACTCTATTCTTCCTGCCTGAAACAGCAAACGGACAAAGATGAATATGTTGGCATATATGGTCGGTGTCAAATTCGACAGCTTTGCATGCTCGTTTGCAGATTAAATGAAAACACTGACCTCGATGTGTCTTTTTCTTGGCGAAAATACCTGAACTCTGGAGATGAGATTTGCAGAATGATTTCCACCAAGTGCACAAGATGGTAATCCGCTCTTTGATGCTCGGGTGTAGGTAGTAACAATTTCGTCACAAGTAGCATTCTCCATGGATTTCAAGAAAAATACATGAGGAACTACGCAAGGATTTTTCTCGAGGATTCGCGTGTTGAACATGTAGAAAGGTGGCTTAACTCTCGTCATCCATGGCCTGAACGTCTCAATGGGTCGATGTAAGAAGCTTCGAGGAAGTACGTTCTCATATATATGAGTAGAGTAACCCCATGATACAGAGATCGACCAGTTCTTTTCCCTGTGGTAGCAGATGGTTTGTTGCAGGAGACGGGATTGGTCAACTCGTGCAGGTTTCATGAGCTGATTGATAGCTTCAGAGCGGTTCATGGAGGGGAAAATTGGGTCGATGGCATCAATGTGGTGGAGCGATAGGATAGGAGATTGCGGATGAGCCGATAGAAAACCTGATATGTCGCCATGGAAATCAATCTGTGGCAAGGAAACTCATTGTCCTTAGGTTACAAGAAAAATCTTAGGAATCCAGATTATATAGGTCAAGTAGAGTCTCAAATTCGTGATTCTTACCTGATGAAATCCTCTCTCTTCGGTCAGGGAAACTCCATGATCACTTAAACATATATGCAACATGAAATCGCTAGAATACAACCGTGGATTTCTTTTTATACAAGCATCTAACTCCGTCGCCAGCATCTCAACCACAGGGTAGCTCAAAGCATAGCCAGCTCCTCCGAACGCCATCTCGAAGGACAATAAAAAGTTGGACATGAAAAATTCTGAGCTCGAGCCGATATAATGATACTTGGTATGATCATACTTCGACAGAACCTCCACGAGGTTGTCCAGGAAGAGTATAGTGTCGTCGTCTGCCATTATGTACCATCTCACATCTCTGTCTCCCAGTCTAAACATCTCCAAGATCGTTCGGAAAATTCTTATTGGGACTGGACTCTTGACTCTCCGGAGTACTTCCCACCTAATTATATCTTCATTCACTCGGAAAGGAGGTGAAGAGGGGGGCCAATCTCGAAGCTTATTCGAAGGAGCTCGATCCAGGAAGAGATACCCGCGAGTAACATTCGGTCTCCACCAAGATTCAACATAGGGCCTCCTTCGATTCCATGTTTTCACAGTGCCAACTATGCCGAATACGAGGTGGCTGATGTTAGTAGGAGTGTCGGTGCCGGAGTCGGGGTTGGGGCCGGATGACAGACAGCTGAGCCTGAAGGGAAGGTAGGACGCAACCAGAGATTGGCTAGAGTGGTAGTTAAAGGAGAATGTGTAGAACAGGAGCAAAAGCAGTCCTGAAATAGCCACTGATCTGCATGAACTTCCCAGATAGAAATGGCTGAGTTTCTGCTTGGTCACCCTATAACAGAGTGACATCTCCGTCGACATCTCGCCTCGCAGAAGGGAAATCAAATATAGATCGGGAACAACAATTGTAAACAAGCGAAGCGCAAAATCATGCGTAGAGTACGTGCTTCATCACTTAAATAAGCTAAATAAAAAAAACTGCATCTTTTGCAAGTGAGAGCCATTGCATCTCGCATGGTTTGAGGTGCAAATGCATGTGAAGCTTTGTAACCTTTCGATAATTTTTGACATGGGTCTTGTGAGAGCGTTTGAAGGAAGATGAGACCAGATGGCTTATGCTTTTCATCGTGACTGGTTGGTGATGATATGCATGTTGAGATTGAACAGGCTTTGCATGATCCCGCAACTTAGACAGGATGGAGAACGCACGAGAAGATTAGGGTTTACTCTTTTAGCTTGCTTGATACTTTCTCTTGATGTACTTTGATTCCGGGTATAACCTTAGATCGAAACAAATTGGGATTGTTAATTCTCTATGCCGATACGTTAAATTTAATTTAAGTTCATGTGATGTAGTGAAGTATGCCATCTAGATACAGATTTCATTAATCCTTCCTTATTGAAGCCGCCTTTGCATTAATGTCTTCAGTGACAAAAGATTCCACTAACTATTAACATTTCCAATTAGCCGTCATCTCTTTTCATTTGTTTTGGGTATTCCCCAATTTCTTTACACGTCCCATCGATGAACTCAGATATTTACCCTTTAGTCGACGTGACAAATTTCTTTGGTTTAATTCAAATGACATTATTTTTCTTTGTCCTGTTAATTTGAGACAATCCATGATTATCAAAGATAAATTTCCGTCGAAAACAGCTATTCTTAAAGCCTCGAAAACACCACAGTCTATGCAGAAAGTTTTAATATGGACGTGTTATGCCATCTTCATTTCCAAATTGTATTCTAAATTATTTCCCTTGCGAACCATGCTCAAAATTTTCACCTTCATTTATTTCACGACCTAACTTTAACACCAAGTGGGCAAGGCAGCCCCCTAAATAAAATCCACCGTCGCAACCCGAAAAATCAAAACGGCGTCTTTCCATCCCGCTTAACGGCGCCCGCCGGATTACCTTCCCTCCTCCTCCGCCCATCTCTTCGTCCCCCTTCTTCTTCCACTGCAATTCTCAGCCATCTCTCTCGCTCCCTCGCTGGCCGGAACCCACGAGCTCCTCCGCCGCCGTTCCACGCTCCCCGTAGCTGTTTTAGCAGTCCCACCCACCTGCGATGGACTCCCTCCAAGCCACGTACAGGGACGAAGACGACGACGACGAAACAGGGGAACTGCCCGCCCACCCTGCTCCTCCCTCCCCCGCCGACAAACCCTCTCCGCCACCGCCGCCGACGACGACCGTGACGGGGCGCTGGAAAACCCCACCGCTCTGAAAACCCAGCCCTCTTCCGACGGTTCGTCATCCACTGATGACGAAGAAACTCCTGCTTCTTATGAGCTCCGGAAATCCCCCAAGCGACCCAGAACTTCCCAAAATGACGAGGACGACGACCAAGAAGAGGACGAGGAGGAAGAGGAAGAGGAGGAGGATGAAGAGGAAGAAGACCCGTCTCCCAAGAAGCAGAAACCTCTGTCCACACTCGCTCTCCACCCACCCGAAGGCCAAGAACTCGAAGACCCGGCGGAAATCAAAGGAGAAGGAGAAGAAGCCGAAGCGGGCTCTGCGGAACGTAATGCCAGCGTGGTCCCCGAGAACGGAGCGGCTCCAAGCACGACCAATGGGAAGAAATCGAGCAAGAAGAAGAGCAACAACGTGTGGGTCCCCAAGTCCACTCGGAAGGGCAAAAAGAGCAAGAGCAAGAACAGCACCAACAACACCAACAATGGCCACAGTTCGGCTTCCAACGACAAGGTCTTGGTAGCCCCCTTGCCGCGGTTCCCCGACAAGACCGACGACAACCCGGAGATGAAAATCTGCCTATCCAAGTTCTACAAGGCGGAGAAAGTCGAATTGAGCGAGGACCGGATGACTGCCGGCAGCACGAAGGGGTACAGGATGGTTAGGGCTACAAGAGGGGTTGTGGAAGGCGCTTGGTACTTTGAAATAAAGGTGGAGAGATTGGGTGAGACAGGGCACACCAGGTTAGGGTGGTCTACAGAGAAAGGTGACTTGCAGGCACCTGTTGGGTATGATGGGAATAGCTATGGGTATAGGGACATTGATGGGTGTAGGGTGCACAAGGCTCTCAGGGAGAAATATGGAGATGAAGGGTACAAGGAAGGTGATGTCATTGGTTTCTACATTAATTTGCCCCACGGAGAGCAGTATGCCCCAAAGCTGCCGCGCTTGGTGCTGTTTAAGGGGCAGAGATATGTTTCCGCGGCCAATGCGAAGGAGGATCCACCGAAGGTGGTGCCTGGTGAGTTGAGTTGGTTATTTAGTGTTTATGTAAGTTGTTGATTGTGCGTCACTATTGCCATATATGGTAACCATTTCACAATGAAATAGTTGGAAATTTTAGGAATCTAGTAGTGACTCTGTCTAAATATTTAAGGCAGCTTGTATGTGGGATTCTCTTCAAAATGATACTTTTGCCAGAGAGATCATTTTTATAGCAGCAAGGTAAGGCATGGCTGAATGACACTATCTTTTTCTATGTGAATGCAGCAAGAACGTAGTATTACAAGGTCTTGCGTAAATATGACACAATTTCTCTTGAGCTCAGTTAATGTGTGTCTGGAGTCAAGTGAGCTATTGCTGGATTGTAGATTGCTGTAGCCCATGGAAGGTTTTCGGCATGGTCAAGTCTAAAGCTTCATTTTCAGTTAATTCATTTAGTTCTGCCAATCAATCATGTTGTAAATGTTAGAGCCAAGTTTAGAGTATACAGAGACTCTTTACTTCATACAAGAACATCATCTCATTACAGTAACTGGCTAGCAGCCTGTCCTACAGTCCTACTAGTGTACATGAATTATGACAGTTTGAAATTTAAGTACTCTCAATTCAAATGGACTGATAAGAAACATTAGCTGACATACTACAAGAGTAAAATAAAGTAAATGTCATTGACTTCATTCTCTTTATTTAGGTTGAGGCCATTACTTAATTGGCACTTGAAAGGTGGGTTGATGTGGCTTGTGTTATGTTGCTGGGACAGTAAATTCTGTCTTGAGGTAGGTGGCATATTGATGAGCTGGATTTTATGGTTGGCAGCCCTTAGAACTTGCCACAATGGCACCACCCAATTTTCCAGTTTATATCTTAACAGTCCAGACATAAAACTTATTCAGGATCTTTTAATTTTTTTTTGGTCTACCAATGTGCGGTTATCCTCTGAGGTCAGGTTGCCTGCATTCATAGCCAATGGCCAAAGAACCTGACATTCTCCATGTTTACTAGGATTTTAGTGTTTGTTTAATCCTTCCTCTGCAGGGTCTTTTAGCCAAAACCTTGTCATCCTCTCTATACTTTACTCATCAGTAATTGCAATCTTCTAATGCAGGGAGCGAGATTTCTTTCTTCAAAAATGGTGTTTGCCAAGGGGTTGCTTTCAAGGATCTGTATGGAGGCAGGTACTACCCAGCTGCTTCAATGTATACTCTTCCTAATCAACCTAATTGTTTGGTCAGGTTCAATTTTGGGCCTGAACTTGAATGCTTTCCCGATAACTTTGAGGGACGTCCACTCCCTAGGCTGATGGTTGAAGTGCCTTACCATGGGGTTGCAAACCCAGATGAGAATGATGTGCCCCCCGAGAAGAAGCATTAGCCAATTTGGACAGGTTGCTTTGGTTTATGAGCTCTTTTTTGTGGAATAGAGAAATGGGAGTTGCATTCAACCTTTTGTTCAGGCCTTACTAGGATTTGGGGCTTGAAAAGTCCAACTTTATGTAAAGTGTAAAGCTTTTCGTTTGGGTTATGGTAAGTGAATATGTGACTGTGTTAGACCAGCGAACTTGATTAGATCTAGTCGTGTTTATCATTCTATTTCAGGTTTGGCGTATGATCTCTATGGGACTCTATGTTCTTGTTCCATCCAGGTACTACATTCTGGTTTTTTCCAGGTACGTTTTCAAAACTTCTGTTCAACACTACATACAGAAGAAGTTTTGTGGCTTGGTCAATGGATTATGTCCATCTATAATAATTCTCTTCCCAAGTTGATAATTTCTCCTGACCATAACGTTGATTTCAACTGGCCACAAGTGATCTGCGAGATGATTCTTCCTACCTTGTCCAGAATAAATCAAACAACTGACACCTCACAAGATGGTGAGACTCTGATGAGCTGCACATAAAAAGAAAAAACTGAAACTCATCGTGGTTGCAAACTATGTTTGACTTTGCATGTATTCATGATAGAATATTGCATATGATTTTCTTTCCATGAGAATATATATATTGCTTAAACATGTTTGAATAAATCAGGTTCGGCATCTATTGATATATATATAGCTACCAGAAAGATGGGTTTGGGTCCCCATTTCCTCTGGTATGGACCACGTTATTTTGTTCTGTGGCTAATTATGTTATATGGTTCTCTTTCAAACTGACTTTTGGATGATCTTGACATTCGTTTTGGAAGGAACGGCGTTCCCTTGGATATAAAGCTTAGAACTCATCAATCTTTGCCTGACAACCGCATCATTATCAGTGACTCTCTTATTCACGTCTACCTCTATGTGCAGGGGATTGTTTTCTAGATGAGATTGGGCTTTATGTTTATCAGTGCGTTTTCATGCTGAACCCAAATTCTCATGATCTTTGCACTTTAAAGTCGAGATATGCGTGTGATATGAGTCGGTCAAATTGGCGAAAGTCGAGATTTTGGTATGCCACCAATTCATGGTGAAAGTTATTAGGACCGTCTAGGATTTCTGCTTTATTACAGAGCGGGTCAAACGATAAAGGTCATTTATCTGAACTTTGGCATGAAAGTAGAGTAGACGTAAGAATTAAGTTCACGCGTTTGTCTCAATTTGTCAAGCAGAAAGTGTCTGCTCCGTGGTTCAATCGTTAAGCCCAGCCCTCACGTCTTGTTGAATCTTCTCTCTTTTTTCTAGCCATTGGTTAACTTAAGAGAATCACACAGCTCCATCAGGCACTAAATTTGATCTCTACAGGCCCGATGGAGTACGATTCGCGATGCCAAGTCGATAACACGATTCTCCTGTTCATATGACTCGGCTTGTAAGCCTGATGCATGGATTACGTATAAGACCCGTGAGGATTACTCCTCTAAAACGTTTATAATACGGCAATTATAACATCACGACTCCTCAACTTGCCTGGAAAAGTCCGAAGTCACGGCGAGATATCAAATTGAAGGACCCGCTCTCAGGTGCGGACGTAACATGTCCATGTTCCAATGAGTCCCCACCAAGAATCTATTTAAATATCTGGAGGAGTAAAATATCAATACGAGATGCCGGAAGTGAAATTATAGTTGAATACCAAGTACCCAATAAAAATAATGGAGCACGGAATCTTGAGAGAGCCACATGACCCGGGTGGGGGAAAGGCAAGATTCCACGAGCCCAGTCGATCCTTAAGATTCAGATCATGAACAAGAGACCTGAGATCCACGCATCTCGCCCCACATGCCTTGGCTGCGAAACCGAGGCTCGCCCATTCGATCGCATCGATTCCACAAGATTCTTGTAGTGATTAAGTACTCATATCATCATTGGCGATCGATGATCCTCACCTAAGTGGGGTCTAGCGTGAAAGCGCCGGAGTACCGAAATCTCAATCTTTATATGTTTGCTATGAGATTGACTTTTTCATAGGTTGCGTTACGTTCAGTATGAGATTTCAAGAGCATTCGATATAGTGGAGAGCGAAGGCCCCACGATGATCACTAGTGGACCATAGAAGGCGATGGGTCTGCCAACCATGATCCCCTCGCGACGTGTCTGCATTTGGAAACCATGGCTTTGCACTCCATCGAAAGAAAATATTAGTGACATCTTACCTCAGCCGACAATCACCCCTTCTCTTCCCAAACAATGCTCAAGATTTTTCAAACGTTTCGACAGGAACAAACGTGTGGTACCTGATCAAGAAAGAAAAGGGGAAAAAATGAAGAAAGGATATGATATGCTGATCGGACGGTCGAGACGGCCGCCGCCGACGGGACTGTGCGGGAACGTCGAACGGAAAGCCCGTGAATCTTATTCCTTTTCTGTAATGGAGTCAGCGTAGGAATTTCAAAAGGGTAGATATCGATATCTTGGGATTCATCGTAATCACGCACGCTTTACTGAAAAGCTAAAGAACCTCTCTACTCGACTACTTACTCCACTGAACCGTGCATTCTCGCTTTCGTACGATTGGAAATCGGTGAAAAGATGGGAAGGAAAGAAAATCCGACCAGGTGACTGTCGTAAAGTCATGGGTATTAGGTAGAGAGAGAGAGAGAGAGAGAGAGAGAGGGCGAGGAAGAAAGAGATGAGCATGCTTCGAGGAGAAAAGCCAGTTCAGCTAACCCCCCATTGAAGGTGGCCTCGCCTGCTCTGCTCCGCTCCGGTATAATAATTTTTTTAACCGTCCAGAGTTGACAAAAGCAGAGGAGCTCGCTACAGAGGTAGGTGTCGCCTATAAAAACCTGAACTTTTCGTCACCGCCACCTCTCTGTTCCCCCCACCCAGCATGGACCCCCATGGGAGGAGAGGAGCTCTCCGTTTGCCAAACTGGGTACCTGGTCCTGTCGAGTAGTTCGGTACTTTCTGGCCCTTTTCCCTGCTTCCGTGCCCATGGGTCACCACATCGTGTACTGTCGTTGCCCGACCTCACCGGTTCCCGACACCTCCTCCGTGTCCCTGTTCTAAAGGGTCCCCCCCACCCCCTGTGCATATCTGACATGGGTGCTGTACGGATGGTACTGTTCCTCATCTGGGTCGTCTGGTCGGGGAATCGTTCGGTCGTGCGCGGTCACGCCTCGTGGTACTCCTATCAGTACGTCCAGCACGGCGCGCGGCAATTCGAGCAGAAAACGGATCGGTTCTGGGAGTTCGATGAGGAGACCAACCACTGGGTCGAAGTCCAGCTGCCTTATGATCTGGTGGCCTGCGCCAATAACAACTGCACCAAGGTCGGTTTGATTGATCGGAGGACGCACGACGAAGAGCGATGCGAGAGGCAGCGACCCCATGTTCCGGAACGGAGCGAGGTGTCGACTAAAGACGACAGGGGAGAAGCGGCGAATGGCTCCAACGTGGTCCTGCCTCTCAGGAAGAGACTCTCCGTTACTAAGATGTCCGAGACGTCGATTTGGATCACCGGCGAGAGCGGGTCCATCTACGAGAGGTTCTGGAACGGAGTGCAGTGGGTGCTGGCGCCCCATGATTTGACGATATCGGCAGCTCGTGCGGTATCGGTTTTCATCGTCAACCAGACGATATTTGCTCTGTCTGAAGCGGGTCAACTTTGCCAGGTAGAGTCCCTCTTGCTTTGAACTTGTTTCGGATGATGAGAAACAGATATCTACGTCACGAGGAAGAAAAAGGCTCTCGAGGCCCATTAGAGGCGTGCCTCGCTTATCCGCTGATGGTTTAGCTATTGAATTTTTTGTTAGACCATGACAATCCAGTAATCTCCTCTCGTTTAATCTCATCTACTGATTACTCTTAGTTTTTCCTGAGATTGACTGCGACTTGCTTATAATGAATTAACTTTTTACAAGTTAGTCTCTTCTTTCCTGCAAAAGTGATGGAGTATCCCAAAATTTTGAATTGGAATCAGCTAACTTGCGCGCCTGTTTTAATTTTTTCAGATGCGACTCAGCGAAAGTTCACAGCCGATTTGGGTAGAGGTCCCTGTTATATTCGATTCGAGCTCAAGTCAAGAGAAGGAGAAGGCTTCAATCAGCCAAATAAAGTCAGGTGTTGTTTCATTTGATGGAATGTGAGTAAATCAATTCCGGGATGCAACCGAAGGAACTGAAAGAACATAGTAATTTAATTGTAATGGGGACTGACGAAGTCGGACATCACGCGATAACAACTGAACTTAACTCCACCTTTTTCCAGGAGAATTTATTTCTGTGCGAAGAATGGAGCGTTGTTGGAGCTGAGTGACATAGAGCCTCCAAGGTAAGAACCAAATATGTGATATTATACACAAGACAAATATCGAGGCGAAGGTAATTGCATGAATTTTAAACTCCAATTCTCATAGATCATTTGTCAAGAAACTCATATGCCGTTAGCTTGTATGTCCTCTAAGCACAGATGGGTAAATCACGGCCGACCCCCTGGAGCTACTGTTGCCATTATAACTGATGCGGGCACTTTGCGACCAGAAGCAGTATTTATCATAAGGTAAAATTTCTTGCTGTCTGTGTTCCTGGATATCACCGCCAGTAAACTTAATCAACGCAGTTGGCATACTGACACACAATCTGATAAAACATTAACTATACGACCAGTTAAACTTGGTAAAAGACTTCGCTTACAAAATGTCTACTAGTAAGCATGTGCAGTTGAATTATTTGGTGAACTGAACAAGAGATATTGAATGCAGCTCAAAAGGTGATCTTTACGAGTATGATAAAAGCTCAAGGCCGCCATGGAAGAAGCACATCATGAAACAGGGAAGAGAAGAAGATGCTTCTCTGACAGTCGCAGGTGGTTGTACTTTACTGGGGATGAACGGAGAACATTCTGTTTCCATATTTCTTCTTACAAAGGTACATACTACTTACATGTACTAATTTTCATTTGTAGATATATCTCAGGAGTAATCTAGGTTGCTGAGGTGATATGATAGAAGTGACCATACTGGAAATAAGGCATGCTTCATGTCACATTAATGTGTATGAACAGTGACAAATCATTGAAGATGTCAGCTCGAGATATCCATGAACTTTACCAATTGCTACACTGAACTTTTCAGAATCATTTTGATGTTATGTATGGAAATTGTGAGGATCTTAAAAAGTGCTAGAGGACCAAATGAAGGGCTATTATCTGTGAAACTAAGATGTTCGTATCTTAATGAATTTCTGCTTGCTTTATATCTACAAACTCCTCATGTAGGCTGGTGATCTAATTGAAAGGCGGATACACCAACAGAAGTGGAAATGGATATCTCATGGCAGTCCGGAGGATCATAATCTGACATCCATGAACCTAGTTCTACAACATGAATCCAGTGAAAACATGTACTCTCTGTTCTTCACAACATCCTCAGGACATGTTTTGGAATATAGAATACCAAAACATTCAGGTATTGGCATAAGGAAACCTCATCATGCATTTACATGAAAAGAAAATATGACTTCTCGTCAATAAAGAATTTATTTGGCATTGGAGCTAAAAAGTGTATATCTCAAACTCACCAGCAATGTTTTTCTCTGTGGTTGGTTATTGTTATTATGTTATTCCTCGCCTTGGAATTGCATAGAACTGGTCCAGACACCACTTATGGATGCTTGGGCTAATCACATGCATCCGATGCATGGTAAAGCTGCAAGAGGTATTTCTGGAGTACAGTTACAGATTGGAAGAGTAATTTTCCCACTTGATGATGGCAGACTTGCAGAGCTACACCTACCAGGACTTGGGGGTGAAAACTCCGGCCCTGGTCAATCCAACATCAGGAAGAAACCATCAACAAAGTATGTCTGGTCAATATTAGATGCCCCAGAAAGCGAAGGATGGAATGCAGAGTATTGCACTGAAGAACGTGGACCTGCAAATTGCGTAACAGGCACTAAGGACGAGCCAAATGATTTGGGAATTACAAGCACGGTAACAAGGAGGAGAAAGGCAAGCGCAACGCAACAAAGTTACTTACTTCCAGGCACATCAGATAGAACAAATGTTCAGCAACGTTCTTTCCCAGATGATAGAATTGACACTAATTTTCGGCTGCGTGTGATGCACGGAAGCAGATCATTTTTCCTCATAACAGATGGTGGTTTGACCTTTGAGTATCTCTATGCTGAGAATATCTGGTTTTGGCTGCGGCATGACCACCCAACAGCAATGAAAGGTGTGCTAGGGAATTACAATGGGAGTCTATTTCTTGTTGACATTTACAAGAGTTTGCTGATGAGAGAGAGAAGCAGCAACGAGCTCACGTGGGTGAATTGCACAGCTATGAAGAAAGGAAGGCAAGTTATAGCAGGTCCTCCATGGGATGGTATACCAGGCAGAGAAATTAAACTTGCGGTAGATGATGCGCTCTTCTTCGTGAGCAAAAGTGGAAGATTGATGCAATTCACAGTGAGTAGTCCACATCCAACTAGAATGCCTTTACCTATAGGTCAGTTATTATTATGTCTTAATTTGCTGAAATGACTTCGATGGTTAAGATTCAAATCTTTCAGAATAATCAACGATTTTCTTGTGCATCCTTGTCAGTTCACATATTCCATCAAGTAGCAGAGGATTCTTAAAACATGGTTGGCCAGACTGCACAAAAGAATTACTCATTGACAAGAATTTCCGTCAATAATGAAAACAATCCACAATATGGCTTCAATTTTCAAATTGCTAGACATTCCCTGACAGAACAAAGATGGATATAGATATTGTCCCCCATTGATTTAGCATTGCTCTAACTTGTTTAAGAAAAATTATTGCAATGAACTTCTCAAATATTTTTGCAGGTTTTCATGAGGAAGTTCAAATGGAAAGATTGCCGAAACCCTCCAAATACAAAGGTCTCATGCATCATAGATCAGGAACTATTCAGAAGAAATATAGTATTTGTTGTCGGCATAGATGGAAGACTATATCAGTACAACAAAGTAACAGAGTTGTGGCATGAGCATTACCAATCCCAGCACTTGCTCTTATCTAGGTCTCCAGGAACCGTGATGCGTCCACCCTCAGTATCTTTAGAAGGTTCCATTTTTATTCTTTCTCAAGACGGTGGACTAGTGGAATATCATTGGAGCCCAGTCGACGGGTGGAATTGGGTGGAACATGGAACACCACATAAAGCTGTCACATTGGTAAGTCCACCGGGTCCTTGCTTTGAGAGTAATCAATTATTCGTGATTGGGTCAGATGGAGAAGTATATCTGAGGTACACGGAAGAGAGAACATGGAAATGGAAAAGCTTCGGTTACCCATACGTAGGAAACACGGCCTCCGAGGATCAGAGAGAGACAAAAGTAAGTGGTGTGAATGATGCAGTTTGCGTCCCTGAAGATACTAATGCTGGAGTCGGGAAGGAACCGATGCAATTTGATGACCACAACAGGAACTGTGACACAAAGGTTAGTTCATGCATTGCTGTTGTGTCTTGCTTGGACACCAAGTTTTGTCGAAACTCACCCATTGTGATTCATTATACAGGTTGCCCTGACAAGGCCAATTCCATTTTCTGATGACTCGGTGATTTTTGAGCTGAAAGACGGAAGGGTGAGCCACTATTGCCTTACCACTACAAAACATGACAGTGTCGCCCCTAATTTACGTACATGAACGTCTAGAGTACAACTCAAAAACTGAACATCAGATCAATTACTGTAACGCCTAAGCCATTATGACCTTAGAGCATGATTCCTGTGAATTGAAAAACCATAACCAGAATCACAGTTACCCAATATTGCTCCTCACATGATGTTTCTGTGGCAGTTGGCAGAGATGCGACGACTAGGAGAAGCGGATTGGGCATGGTCACGTATTATAGGGACGCCGACGAGCTCATGTGTGGCGAACTGCTGGACTGCTATGGCATCATGACTGTAAATATCATCCTCAAATTTCGAAGCAATAATGCAGAAGCACAAGAACTTGCCATGATGTGCATTATCAGTTCCAAAATGGCATTACCACTTCCTATTTGTTGATGGCAAGTGTCCTAGCATAATTGGCCCGTTTTGCTTCCTCTCGTCTTCTTTTCTTTGGCCATCTTCTCTTCCTTTCTGTTGGGAAATGATACATCTCTTAGAATGTTTCCAGCACGAACGATGGTCTCACACTCACATCATTCGTATGTGGTTGTAAATTAAACAAACAGTGTAACTAGCCGTGGTATAAATCATATTTTGTTTCGTATAAAAGCTAGATATTACTGTATATCCTTCCCGTTGGTGATTTCTAAATAATAGGTATAAGAACGCCAAGGTAAATAAGATCGCAATTGCTTTTATTGTTTTGAGAGGGGTGAAAAAAACGCAGATGCAAAATTGCAAACAGTATAATGGTAGTGTTACCAAGTTCCTATGTTTGATGGCATGTACACGTGTCATGCTTAGTTTTTCCTTTCTTCTGCTCTCTTCTTCTTTTGGTTTCTTTAGCTAATCCTGATGTTCTCATACTATGACCGTCTGTATGTGGCATACTTTCACTAAGCCTTGATTATAAGCTGACATTCTTTAGCGTCAGTATCAATTAAATTAATACCGCGACAATTGTATTTCTGTTCGTAAACAAAATTATAAATGGGCATCCTTGCCTTTGGTTGACCAGTACCGAAGTAGGAAGGATATATAAGAAAGTGGAAGAATATGTAGTTATGAGGTGAATCGTATTGGCTAGTCACACCGAAGTGGCACTTGCTGGTTCCAATTCAATGGAATTTGGAGAAGGGAAGATTTATGCCATTGCCCATGGGTAAAGAAGCCAGGTTTATCTGGTGGAAGCAACGGAGGCTTTGCTGCTAGTTACACAAGCCCATACAGAACCCAGTTTCCGAGTTCTTGAAAACGATGGCGGGAGAGTGCGTGAATCTCTTGTAGTTTCGCCGTAAGCTTGACTGAATATCAAAATGCAAGTGTTTATATATCTGTCTTGTAATGGTACACAATCGGTTCGCATTTTTCATTTGCTTATTATTCGGAATCATGTCCAGCTACATTTGCCAGTGGATGAGCAGAAAAGCGCCCTTATTACAACTATAAGTATAGTCTCACGTGGTTTTTTTCTCTCAAGCAAAAGAGAGTTGGTATTTGGGTTGCTTGCTGGGAGTGAAGAGTCCAAAATGCTGCTCGACCCCAGCATCTTTTAGGTTCTCGTCGAACATTGCGAATAAGTATGCCTCGATGGCCTGGCTGGCCTTCTTGGGCGTGCCCTGCTTCACATGGCTGATCAATTTTGCATAGTAAGTGCCTGCATTGTCTATTGAAGCTGCAGTGCCACCTTCTGATGGCCATCCACTCTCTGATACAACAATTGTCAAACTTGACCCGCCAACTTTTTCCAAGGCGGAGTAAAGAGAGTCCACCAATGCATCAAACAGGTTTTGGTACTGATATGCACCATCTGTAACCACCACTCCTGGTGATGTAAATAGGGCATAGGCAAGATCGATGCTCTGCATATTCCCTGTGTAGCTGAAGTAGGGGTAAATGTTAGCTAGGAGCGGTGCGCCGTTATTAACCAAGAAGGTAACTATGGGGCTTATGAATTGACTTGCGGCGTCGCTGAATGCCCCTTGAGATGGGGGGTAGGATACAGCTAGCAGATCCGACTTAATGGCCGTGGAGACCTTGATCTGGCCCTGCAAATTGGCGGATGCAAGGGCGTTTTGGATGTTCTGCATTGCGGGGAGGACGTATGGGCGTTTGCATCACCCGGGGGGACTTCGTTCCCGACTGCGATGTACTTGATTTTGACATCGGACGAGAATGCCACGACATTGTTTTGGACCCAGGTGGATGCCGTGGAGGCGTCAGTTAGGGACTGGAGGTTGTCGTTAAGGACGCCGAGGATGAGTTCGATGTTGGATCCTTTCAGGGCCTGGAGCGTAGCTTGGTCTGGATCGTAAATCCTCATCCTTCCAATGTTGTTTGCCTTGTATAGCTCGATCACTTCCGCTTGAGTAGGCAGATTGTTGCCGTTCCGTCCATAGCAGACGCCCACGGATTGCGCACCTGAATTGGAAATGAAATGATGCGGTGATGAAAGGAGAACGTGACATTTTTTTGTAGTTTCATGAGCAATTGAACAGTTGAGCACAGTTAGGAAATGAATTTGTTTCTACAATAGTGTTCCACAGGAGCATCTACTCCAATCACTCTACCAATCACCATGCGCATTTTAGACATGTCCTGAATACGCTTGGTCGATGCCTCGGGTTGAAGAAAACATCTGTTTTCGTTACAGAATGATACATGCTAATGGAAAAGTAGAAGGAACCTGTCATTTGTGCTCCAGCTAGTAGCAGGCCAAGGGCGAGCATTAGCGAAGCCATAACATTCTTGTTACTCATTTTGTCGAAACTGTGAGAAAAACTAAACAAGGCTGAACCCCAGATGCTGATCTCCAAAGATATTCAGCTTGGCATCTGTATCCAGACCTAAACCAACCATTTATATGCAACCCGATGTCCTAAAATTCGAATATTAAGAGCATATTATTCCAGATTATCAGCAGACTGACTTCTGGCCGCGTCAATCACTCAATGTGATGTAACGTAGCTCAACCAGTTTCTTGGACGTTCACGATGTACGATAGACGCCTAATGAATCGTGGCAAGAAGCCAATGCTTCACGAATTGCGTGGCCATGTACACTTTCACTCATTTCGCCATAACTGGTGGGAGAAATTTCTTTGACAGAGACGTACCCTTGTTTGCTTCGTCTTCAATCGTCTACCTCAGGCTGCTAAGGATACCGGTCCAACATGCCTAACATTAAATATTAAATGAGTCCTAGGAAAATCAGTGACTAGGTTTTTACTAGATCGTTTGATTCAGTGACTTGCGTTTCAATTATCTTTTTCCTTGGTCAGTCGTTTAGATTGTCAAGATTGTTAATTGTCAGCACGGCAGACCTGACCTGCACCCCATTCAAAGCAAATATCCCCAGGAGCACGGCACGACTAATTCTGTTGAGAATAGAAAGCATGGCCAAGACCAAAATCATGGCAATTTAGACTTACGGGGGTCAAATGGGATCCTTAGGGACAATCACAATTCACAAGTATCTTCTCTTCTTTATGTAGGAAATTGAGTCGAGAAAAGTGCCAAGAACGAGCTGAAAAGATTGAACATTGAACTATTGGCAGTCCAACTCTATGAACTGTTTAGAGAATTGCGCTTTATTACTGTGCTTTATCTTTGTATGAAAATGAGATGGTGAAGATTTACCCAACAATGATAATTCGAAGGTAAAACTCAGCAATTACCTTGGAATCAATAGTGAAATTGATTGAAAATCGGAAGATAATCGCTAATCCCAAGAAAGTGTTTATGAGATGCTAATGAATAACCATTAGGGTTTGCCCTAATAATCACCATTCTTACATAAGAATGGGGAGATAGGGAATTCGAATCCTCATATTTTAGGGGATGGAGGTGGGGATATTTACTTTCCAATGTGGATTTCAATTCCAATATCTTGTAAAGAGGTAAAGCAAAAAATTTTAGAATAAGTTAATAATTAGAATATGACGGATAAAAGGAAATAGATGCTAATAAATAGGGGTGATTGGGTCCAGGGTGGGTAGGGTCCAGACCTAAACCCTGTACCCAACCCTGTTATAACCGATGCCCCTTTTTTGAACCATTTACCTGTTTTTATTGGACCATATTTTGGGCCCGACCCTATTTTTTTGGTTCGGAAACAGGATCAACCCTATTTTCATTGGAACCTATTTTGTAATCGTTCGATATTATATACGGTTTCGAATTTTACATTAATTCACGAAAAAACAACAACGTAATCCTCCTAATATTATAAGATAGCAAAAATCCTAACAATACATAAATATTAGCAACAAATATGGATATAATATTAGTCTCATTCCCACAAATATTTCTGATATAATCTAATGCGCATGCTCATGTACATGCGATGGAGCTAATATTAAGATGACATTTTTCTTAAGTTAGACTGAGAATACTTTAATTAGTACTATAATAGTTAATAGCACTTGTCCAGTGACTATAGTAATAGTTGAATGTGGGACCATTAAAAAATAAAAACAATGCATGAAAACAGTTTTTTTTTAATAATTATTTGAAAACAATTATCCCTTAACTTGATTCAGAGAGAGATTTTCTTTTTTTTTAACAATTCTTTGAAGACAAAGAGACTTAAAAGCATTATATAGAAAGACAATTTTATTTTTTTTAACAAGATAAAAACCGGTTCCAAAACCGGTTCGGTTCCGAATGGATCTTTGCTTGGATCCGATTCCCAAACTGGTTTCAACTGGTTCCCAAAAACTGGAACCGGCTCTCGAACCAGTTTAACTGGGAACTAGTTCCCAACCCTATTTTTGGGTGGGCCGGTCTGGATTCCGAGTAAACCCGATCCGGTTGCACACCCCTACTAATAAATAAGATGTTGCTGATTGGCAATTTATGAGGGCCGCATCACATGAGGTATTTGGCCATATTTCATGAGGACACGGGCTAAGATTAGTGTGATGGGGCTGTTAGTAATACCCAGATCAACCCGACCTGGCCCAAACCAAATTTTGCATGAGGATATGGGCTAAGAGTTGTGCCACTGCTATAGTGGCCCATGTTCAAGCCCGAAAAAGATTAGGGGGGTAGATTAAGTTTAATTTTTCTTCTAAAACCCACCAAGTTAAAACTTTATAATCCATGATTTTACCCCCAAATAGCAGTTAATCCTAGGTGCACAATCCATTGGCCAATGCCACTGCAGGAAATTCTAGATAAACATTTGGATCTAAACTCTTTTTAGTAAGCTCAATATATTATTTAGGTCATGTAATTTTAATTTTGTATAAACACAGGATATAGTGTTCAAGCCAAATTACTCATCCACGGGTGATGAGTAGCGGTAGTAGCATAAATTCACTAGTTTCGAGGAAATTATTGAATCAAAAAATAGCAGGAACAATTACTAATGAGCACTAAAAACACATTGGATGCTAAAAAAGTGCACTCTCCTTTTAGCACGTGACCAAAAAAAAAGGTAATTCACAATTCATAAGTAACACGTTCATGAAAGTGCCTTCTTAAAGGCACATTTTAGCAAAACCCTTATAGAAATCGCACGATTGTCACGCCCATGATTTAAACAAGAAAATAAGACAGGACCGATGAATATTTTGAGATAATTATGCAACCACGTCTTTCACTTAGTACATGGTCAATTCACACCATCCAATGCAACAAGCTCGTTCGTTGCGAACCCGACAGGTCCAGCTCCACGTGAGGGTACAAATAATGAGCTTCGATTTTCAACGGGCGGGAGACGTCGTTCTCATCCGATCTGTCAATCGTCGCATGTTTTCCCTTGGCAGGGAAAGCGACGTGGCAGCGGAGCGGTCCGTCGTCCGCTGTACGACGCCGAACGCAGGCCCTAGAATTCCCCTCGATCACGCTGCCTTTCTGGAATTTTCGCGGGCACTCGGCCTTTCGCGACTGGCTGCTGGCCCAGCTCACCGAAAGCCCATACCCTCCCGATCTGCTTCTCGGCCCGTGTGCCGATCCGTACCGTCAGCGTTCGAGACTGCGCTTGCCTCCGATCATGGCGCCCGACGCGCGCCCCGTCACGTGACCGCATGATGCCGAGGTACAATTTCCAGCTCGCCCGCACGCGGAAAAACGTGGCTGATTCGACTTTCCGCTGTGCCATTAAAACGTCCGAACCCGGTTCGGGGACAGTATAATAGCCAGCACGAAAGGGGGGGCCCGCGGGCCCCATCGAATCGCCAGATCCCCGGCTTTAAAATCGGAGATCCGACACGTGTCGGGTTCCGTTTGGCCGGACCTTGCCGAGCTGTACGCCTCTAACCGACAGAGCGCAAGCCCCCGGTGCACCGTGCTCGCGCGTGCGTTTACCCCTTTCCCCGTGGTCAATTTTGCTCGGTTTTCTTTCTTCATCGCCATGAATGAGTCGGTTAAAAATGGCAAGCATGCTTTGCCCGCGATAGCTCCTAGCCGTTCGCTCATGGCCTTATCGGATAAGATAAAATAAAATGTCAAAAACATTGTCATAACACAAACATCTAAAGATAAATAGTAATTACGCTAGGCTGTAATTTTTCATCTGAATGAAAAAAGTAAGTCGCAATTCGTACCGAACTTTGACTATTAATTTTTCTTTACATAATCTATACCATTCCATGCCAAGGGAATAAGGCCACGATAAGGGTCACTGGTAGAGGAGGGAGGCGGCGCCACCTCCCCCTAGCCCTCGTGTTTGATCCAATTTTTTTCTTATTATTTTATTTTCGATTCCATTGTAAATAAAATTATTAATATGATTGTCGTGATGGTCCCTTGTATTCTAAGGTCAAAATCATTGCATGATGCCTTATGATATCATATAATGTTTTGCTAATATATGTAACTCTTTGTCGTGCTAAAAGCCAAATGCTGTGTGCTTTTTTTTCAATATCATGCAATGTTTTGCTAAGGCATATGACATTTAGCTGAACGTAATGTCAAAATCTTCATATTATTATTTCTCAATGTTAGATGATATTATACTAAAACGTGCAACTTTGTGTCGTTTTTAAGAACAATCATTTGCTTTCTTTTTTAGATATTATGTGACAATTCACCAAGTTGCTCGACTCCTACTTAAAGCGAAACTCCCCTACTTTTTTATTATTATCATGTGATATCTTATCAAAAAGTATAATGCCCTATCGTACTCAAGACCCATCATGGTAGCACTACATTTTAACTAGGTGCATGCAATTTTAGTTTCACTAAAAGTCAAAAGCCTCCTAAGTTTTTTTAAATATTAGATTATATTTTGTAAAATGAATACTAGTTTATATCGTACCGTCATATATTAGGAACTTTCTTCGGCGTAAAAGTATGACGCTTAATCGTATTTAGGGCCAAAGTTGCATAATGCAATTTTTGTAATGACATTTTGTGAATGCGCACCACTTTATGTCCTATCGTTTGTAAATTAGGAATATTCTTCAATATGATTGTACCATCATCTTGTCGCGTTCAAGAACAAAGTCATAGCATTCCATTCTTAAATATTACATGACGTTATGACAAATTTATATATCGTTTTATTGTACGGTTGTTAATTGAATTTTTTTATAATACTCGTGGAGCAATTTGTCCTCCTTAAGGTGAGAGGGGTCTTAAGACAATTGTCGATCTAAAGGTTAAGGATGTCTCATGGTAAATTGGCCAATCGTGATTTTTCTAGTGTGCAGTCATGCGATAGGATATCGTACTTCAGTTTTGCTGTTATGGGACGATAAAACGCTTGGCTGTCTAAACATATAATTGCTGGACAACCAGCTATTACCGGTTGCCCTTTTGGGTGTACAATGCAATAATGTACCCTACACGATCTCCTATCTAAAAGCGATTTCCAATGGATATAATTACCAGCAACACCATCAAGCTCGCCACATGATGAAGATAGCGAAAAGAACTCATCCCCGATCGATCATGGGGTTCCCGCGATCGTATCGGGCTCACGATCCGGAACGGAGACAGACATTTCAAGATACTAATCCATGAAATCTCTCGATCCTCCCCCTCGTGGTCGTCCATCATGGGCGTAAAGGAAAATCGCGGGGCTGCTAAAAGTTAGTCGCGAGACGATCCGCCAGAGCTTCGGCTCTTTCGGTCGGCCAATCCCGTGCCTCTCTAATATGGGATTGGCCCGAAAAGCGACGCCCCACTTCCGGTCAATTCCGACCTCGCAAACTGTTCGTGTCGTTTTACGAGAGAAAGGTCGGAGGGGGGAGGCGGGGGAAAAAGAATGGCCCTTCTTCGTGCGTTGCCAAGATGATTTGAACCAATTGGGGAATTTTATATATTTATTTTTTATTTATCTACTTGTTTTTTTGGTGGGAAAAAGGTCTCTCGGGACACTGATATCTCGTGAGAGATATACCGGCCCATCAAGATCTGCGCTTTTTGGTCGGCAGGGCTTGTCCAATCGAATCGTCCCTAATCTTGACCCTAAGGACCCCCCCCTTTTCATGCTCTTCGAGTTTTTCCTCTCCTTTTTCAATGATGAATTCTCCTGATCGCCTTGCATGCATTAGCGTTCCATGCTGGAGGGAGGAGAAATTACCCTTTTGGCCCTTGATCAAATCCCTTGATTTATTTTTTAATGTTCTTCGGTCGAGTTACTCGAACTTCCTCGATCTCTAATTTTGACGGAATAAGATCGATGTGTTTGAATAATTTTTATGTACTTTTTCGATCGAGTGTGATTTTAGCAGAGTAAAATCAATGTGCTTGATATTGCTTGCTAAGAGTATGATAAAGAAAAATCGGCATTATCATGTGCGATCGGTTTGCATTAGTCAAAGTGCAATTACATTACTTTGAGACCCTATTGAACAAATCTTTGATGGGTTTTTATTACGTAGAATTCAACGAGAAACTTTCGACAAGACCAATCAATGCATTAGCTTCAATCTAACGGAATTTAACAAGATATCAATTGAAAAAGTTTTATATATCCAAAGAATATTTATAACTACAGTGGTCAAAAGAGAGAACAATGAAAATTTAGGGACCAAATTCGTAATCCAATATGTGAAGGTTTTTTGCTCAAGATATTGTTCCCCATCTCATTTCACGCAACATATCATTACATGTCTCGTTTGAGAACTCGACATAATTACACGAAACTTACGTAAAAGGTCCTTTTAGATTACCTACCTCCTTTTGTTCCATATTCAAAATTTTGAGGAGCAAAATCAAGCTCCGGAACTTTACCAAAGAAAGGAACTGCGTGGGATATGAAAGATACAGGACCATGAATTCGATGGAGAATCCTTATTTTATATCCTTTGGCTAGTTTTCGACCTTTTGATAAAGTGGAGACGTCAAGCACGAGTCGTCATCCGTAGTCGTCACTAGCTCCATGTAGCAGCAGCACTTCTCGGTGGCACAACAAATCGGCCATTGGTCACAGACCAAAGCTGGCGCACCCCCCATAAATTTAATCGGAATGGGTTCCTATGGGCGAACGGACATGGCACGTCACGTCGTTTTAAGTTGTTTTTGCACTATGCTCATCGTGGTTCATGACTTGGATTGACCGTATCATTGGACATCAGCCTTATTTTAACCAGTCAATTGTTGTCTTTACTTTCGAATTCTTTCATTGCTCGGATAAATATCAAATCGAATCTTCCTTTTTGGAAAAAGAAGAAGAAGTAGGTTCACCATTGCTTCTAGAACAACGCGCACCACTTAGAGGGTTTACCATGTTAGGTTTGAATAGCCATGAAATTGAATTATTCAAGAAATAGTACTCCAATTCGTAAATTTCCAGCATCAGAAAAAATATCAACATATATTATTATGATTTTTCCACCGTCGTGATTCCACTCGTCTATATGAAATCTTGAAAAAGAAGTCAAGTCTTAGCACTTCCTCGAGGACCGACCCGAGCACTCAGGCCTCACGGGTTGGCCGGGGAGCTCGGTGCCCTGGTGCTGGGACCCCGACACCCGGGCCCGGGACCAAGGGGTCACGACTCGGATGGGCAAATCGAGGCCTTAAGGACGTGTGAATCCAAATTCTCGCTTTTCTCCATACAAATTACACGCCCTCGGCAGGCGGCATGATGGCCTGTCCCGAAGAGGCTTAACAAAGAGATCTCACCGAAGATGATGAGAAAAGAAAACCACGTTTGACCGAGCGTTGCGCTCTGATGAAACCTCGTGGGCAAATGGAAAGAGAGAGAGAGAGACCCGTGGTGGCGAATGCGGTGGTACCACCGAGGCTCGCGAGTGGTGGGGGGGGGGGGGGCGCTTTCCCATGTGCTTTTTTTCCTGGTTTTGGGAGAAGCGAAGAAACACAGCTGGAATTAGCGGAGCACAGCTGGCGGATGTACGGCGGCGGATACGCAGGACCCGTCGCCGTTCGTCCGCTAATGCTCAGTCCCAGTCAGTCCTGCCCTTCCCCCTCCCTCTCTCCCCTCTCCTCCTCTTGTTTATACGGAAAATAGCATAAAGCCACCGAATCCCCAAAAGGCAAAGAACCGTCGCTGACTCCTCTCTCTCTCCCTCTTTTCCCCCGCTTTGCCTCTTTTGCCCCTCTCCCTCCCCTGAATTCGCGATTCGACCACGGGTCGCGGCTCGTGCTCGTTCCGCGTTGTGTTTTTCTACGGGCCCGTTCGTCGTGCGATTTCTCCTCCTCCCTTTCGGAAAAGGACGAAACAGCATATGCGTCTACAAAAGTTCGCGACCTGTCTTCTTTTCCTACCGTCCCGTTGGAAAATGTCACGGGTCGGCTCGGTCCCACGGGGAATCCAGAAGAAAATTTTTTTGTCCGACGGTCGAGATGGAGATTTGGTCCTCCATGCGCCTTCGCTTCCAATTTAGTACTTGCTTTAGAAGTTGGATTATATATTTGCAATTTTCCTCCATGGCACATGTATATGCATATGGTACGGACGGATACTTTGATTCTGTCTTTATATTAAGATCACTCAAGTACTACACCAGACATGAAGCAATTTTGAGGCACTGATGATCCCCTATTGGCCTCGATTGGGTATTAATACTTGACATCGTACCGTGCTAGAAACCCCTCTAGCTTCTCCTACCTCCAAACATGCATAAACAAGGAATACACCCTAATTATTGACTTTAGCTCTCTTTTTGAACAGGTGACTATTGATTTTTCTTTTAGGTCTAGTAGAAATATGAACTAATTAAACTTTATTGAAAAGTGACAGCACGCGCCGCTCATTTTTCCCTTTCATGTATTGCAATTCTTTTGTAGGGCAACGCATTGACAAAATGGATGTGAAGAAATAGAGAGACCAAAAAGAAAGTCATTGCAAGTTTTTCTCACGGAAGGCTTGAAAAAGTCCGTAAGAGTACAAGAGATGTCAACTGATGAATTTGTCGGACCATTTCATGTCCGCGGCATGAGTTGTAGCCACGGTATAAAAAAGGACCGACGCACGTCAAGCTTTGACCCGCATGCGGATTTAGCAAATATGTTAGGTACGGTACTTACGCCGGGCCGAAGAATAAAGAAAAGGCAAAGCCAAGGGTTCGGTAACCAAAGGACGAAAGCATTCGTCGGTCAAATCTCCTGCTTTCGTCCCGTTCTAGATTCGCCACCAAAGCTCTTCGGAATTGACCGATTTTTAATCGTTCTTTATCCCGTCGACACGATCTGTCGGAGCCCCTGTCTCCAACCATCAAAAAGCCAAGTTCAATTCAAGCACGCCTCCTTCCCTCCTTCCCCCCTGTAGCACGAAAGGGAGGTCGACGTTACGTCGAACGAACAGGAGGTCGACGTTACGTCGGTCAAGTTGTCTTGATTTTTTTTTTTTTCATCTTCTCGGGCTGTCAAACGAGTCGTCGCTAGGTGGTCCCCCGAAAGCGACGGAGGAAAATTCGTGCCCTTCCCCATCGTTTGATTTCGTCTTAATTTTTTTTTTTTTTGGGGTTTATTTACGATAAAGCTCCTTTGCTTTTCTTTTTAGGCCGGAGGGATGCTACGAACGCGAGATTCGACCCTATGGTCAAAGTCAAAAAATTCACGTCGATAATGATCGAGTGATTCTCTCTTTCATCAAGCTTTGCGGACGGTCTGTTCGGGGACGAATCCGGGACACTCTTCTTGTTCTTCGGGTCCCGCCAGGAAGAATTTAAGTCGTGATTGGACCAAAAGTTGAGAACGAAATGAATCTACCGTCCCAAAGATTTCGATTATATCGCACGAGCAGTCTAATCCTGAAAAAGAAAAAGGTGCATCAGTGCTTTAAATGGAAATCAAAGGTGTCTGAACGACGAAAATTCGAGTTCTCCGACATGAAGTTATCTTGAGTAGATTGATGTGCATGAAATCGGTGATTTGCGTGGAATCATCAAAACTAGACGACCTGTGATTTCAATAATACATGTAAAAAAGAATGAGAAATTAAGAAATCAAAAAAATTATTTGGATCTTTTTTTTCTTTTTTAAGGTAGATATGAAATTAGTGAAAGCATGAATTGGGCTTTTTTTTGGTCAAAAATAATTTTCATTCATTAAAAAAAGATACGTGAGAAGGAATTTCAAAAATTAGAATAACAAAACAAGCATATAGAGCTCCAAAACAAATATAAAAAAAATTAGAAATTAAGCCATTTCATTGGAGCCCAGAGATAATTACAATCTCATCCTTCAAAAATAAATCTGGGATTGCATCAAAGTGAAAAAATTGACAAGTGATGTCTTTATCACTTATGATGCCATGTGATTTGGTAATTGGGCATTCGTAAAGCATCAATTGGGCGACTCATCTGTTGACAGATACATGCGGTAGGTTAGAGAGGGCGTAAAAGGTCGCGGTGGGAAGAAAAAAATCACATCATGAGGCACATTAATGTCGAAATTGAATCGGCACGAGGCTTGGGCATTCTCTCCGCTAATTGGGCAAATCTTCTCTTCTTCCTTAATCAAATCAAAGTCAAACAATGCGGTAAACCGACCTTTCCCGAATCCAACCCAACCCCCCAACCCAACCCAACCCAAATCCGTAAATATCTCCAAGCTCCAGTGGCAATTCCCCACACCGGCCCCCCACCCGCTATAAGTCAAACCTCCTATCCGTTGCCCGCCCCCACTCCTGTTCTCGTTGACAAAATCATATCGCCTTTTTTTTTCTCATTTCACTGTATTCTGATTTCTCTATAGCTGAAGCCTTCCTTGTAAATTATGTTTGATAAGGAACACTCGTTGATGAGACGCCGACTAGCACGTTCCAAAGACGATAAGACAAACCCAATCACCTGTGATATCAAATCTAGAGGAATAATTTCGATAGTTATAAGATGAGTCGATGATTAGATTGAATTGTGAATTATTCGATAACTTCTCTTTTTATGTCTCATCTTGAGTGGAATTTAGATTCGACTGGTATAATACTTAGGTAACATTTGTCCACAAAATCAATCAAGTCTGATGCGCATGAGCCAACCCATGAAAAGTGTACCTAAGGACCAAACTTTTTAGGTATACCTTCATTTGTTTTTCTTAACAAGCTCATGAAGAAGTCACTTGACTTTATTTGAAGCCACTCCATGAGACTATGTACCTCAACGGAGCGAGTTGAATGGGGGAGTTAATACACTTCATTTATCAAAGATATGATTATTTAAGAGGTTTCTCATTTTCATTTTATTTATCAAAAATGAAAAAGTTAATATCTAGAGAGGAATTAAAAAAATCTAAACTATACTCATTTTGATAAACTTATTGTGAATTTTTTTTGTGTAATATCAAAAACCCTAAATCATCTCTATTGTGACATATTTATCTTAAATATTTTTATTGTGATATAAAAAATCATAAACTTATATTTATGTAATATATTTTCTCTCCATCAAAATTGGTTAAATGATTTTCAGTTAAAATAATGTTATGTTTATTTCATTTAAGCCACATGAGCACAATGTCAACATTGTTTGCTTTTTAACATTTATATAGATTAATTCTTAACGATTCTAATCGATAAAATTTTAATGGAAAGTAATTATGTAAAATAAATACAAGCTTGAGATTTTTACGTCACGGTCCTCGTAATTTAGGGCTTTATGGTTTTCGCCATTTATTTCATTAGTTTGGGTAATTTCTTATCATCCCTCCTGCGTGACGGGAAGACAGCAGGGAAATCCGCTATTTTCAAGAAATCAAAGGGCAAATCTGTCTTTCCGCGGCATGTATAAGTAGCTTTTTAGTTCGCTTTCCAACACCGCTTACTGCAAGAGGAAAATCCCTCTCCTTCTCTCTCTCTCTCTCTCTCTTTCTCGACTCTAGCTTTTTCGGCCTTCGTTCGAACAGGTCATTTCATTTCCCGGCGACTCTTCGCCGCGAAAAAGGAGAAATCGCCTTCGCCTCCTGCCCCTTCCTCCTCCGACGATCCGCCGACGCGCTCGACGTCGCACGAACTCTCTCTCGCCTTGCACCCCGCTGCTTCAGCTTGAAAGCCCCCACGATAGTAGCCACGCTCGACGATAACGCCTCGGCTTGCATGATCTCGAGGGCCTCCTCTCCTCGCATCGAGCTGTCGCCGGCGACATCGGGAACGGACGCGGCTCCTTGCCGCGACGGCGCCGAGCGGAAACCGATGAATCGCACGCCTGACGAGGCGCTGTAGGGGAGGGAGGGCGAGCCTCGGGTGGCCGATCGTAGTGATTCGTGACGGCGGCGTCGCGGCGGGGGCGGTGAAAGGAGACGCGGGCGATGGGGAGGATTGGGGCGGGGGCGATGGCGGTGGTGGGGTTGGTGGCGGTGGCGGCGGTGGCGGTGGCGGGGGTGGCGGTGGGCAGGAGGGTGAGCAGCAGGAGGAGGTGGAGGAGGGTTTTGGGAGTGTTGAGGGAGCTCGAGGAGGCGTGCGAGACGCCGGTTGGGAGGCTGAGGCAGGTGGTGGACGCTATGGCCGTTGAGATGCACGCGGGCTTGGCCTCCGAGGGTGGCTCGAAGCTCAAGATGTTGCTCACTTTCGTGGATACTCTCCCCAATGGGTACTTAACTCATGTCTCCACCAAGCTTTTTACGCGTCTTTTTTAAATGAATTTATTTTTATGAGTTGAAGTTGTTAGCTAGACTTTGGGTCTAGTGTTAGTGGTTAAAAGAGCTTTTGTTGCATCAAGTGTCGGTTTTCTTTTTTAGCAGTTTCACTGGATTACGGTGTTTAAATTGTTTAGTCAGAGAGATCGCGTGATTGGTCTCCAGCCTTATATTCTCTTTCTAGAGTGTGTACAATAGAATGCATGGATATAATGAGTCCGATGCAATCTAATGAGCGGTACTTGTATGGTGAGGTGCTCTCCACTTTCGGTGGCTATTCTGAATTTTCCCCAATTTTATTGTTTTCCTAAGATTCGTATTCTGTACTCAGAAGGGTGTTTTTCAGCATTGATCTCGATGATATTGCTGTTCTTATTTGGGTTCTTGCTGTGTTATGGCGTGAACTACTATTGTACTAATATGGGTCGGTCTATAGCATAGTTGCATTTGTCATCCCTTCTGTGAACAATCAACATGCTGAGGAGTTAGAACACTATATTCCATTGATATTCCAGGTTCTTTTATTTGCTTAACTTTGTTCTGTTTTATTCTAGGCTTTTTTCCCGTATCTTTTGTTGATGCTCAGTCTATATAAAGCCCGAAAATTGTCCATGTTCTTTCAACTAGAATGAGTTAAAAATTTTCTCTAGGTGAGGTCATTGTTTTTCATGAAATAATCTTTTGTTCCTTTTTTGCCAATACCCTTTTCAGGCAATTGCCTTTTTTCTTGTTGTTTCTATTCCATTATCCTTTTCCTACAAAAGTTGCTTTTCTCCCATCAGTGCTTTCTTCCAGATGATATCGGCACTACTTTCTTTTATCTTGGAGGTGTCATGGCAATATCCCTTTATTAAGATATCTGTCTAGCAATCTTCTGTTTTGACATTCGTCATGGAGGAATCAATCTCTTTGTCCCTTTTATTTTGGAATATCTTTGTTTTAAACTTTTTGTGTAATGGTTTAAAGCATCCAAGATAATATTTCTATTCCTCTTTATTCGTAGGTGTTTTGATTTATCTCGTTTAAACTGTATCGTTTTAAGGAGGGTTTACTTGGTCGCTAGTCGTATTCATTGTATGATTTTTGGGATTCAGAGAAACAAATAGTAGAGGGATTTCATTTGGATAGCTTACAATGTTGTTCACAGTTTCTTCTTCTTCTATTTATAAATGTCATAGATGTTGTTGAACTGAGATCTCTGTAAACTACTTGGTGTAGGCCTACTCAATGTGCTTTAGTTGCACGCTCGGCAACTGCCAACTTGAAAATATTAGAGGTCATTTTCTTGAGGATTAGTTTCCAGATGTTGAGACAATTCAATATTTCTTCACCCCTCTGAATTTCTCATCAGTTTTTTGTGCGCAAGTTAAGTCTGCATGCACTTCCTACATAGTTTTGGTGCTTTATGTGTATTTTTTAATTTTCTTTTTTCAGGAATGAAAAAGGAATTTATTATGCACTTGATCTTGGGGGCACCGATTTTAGGGTCCTCCAGGTTCAGCTGGGAGATAGCACGTCCTCAATCTTGCCTCATTATGTGGAACAGCTATCCATTCCTCAACATTTGATGACCAGTACGAGTGAGGTGACTCAATGAGGATCTTGAATGTTTTAACAGTATGCTAATTGAATTCTTCCAAATTTGCTGCATTTGAAGACTAATCTGTGCCTTTGTTGCAGGATCTTTTTGACTTCATAACCACTTCACTAAAAGAGTTTGTTGAGAAAAAAGAGAACAGTTCTGGATATTCACCAGAGAAAAGAAGGGAACTTGGATTTACAGTCTCATTTCCTGTGAAGCAAACTTCTGTTTCATCCGGGATTTTAATGAGATGGACAAAGGGATTTTCTATTCACAACATGGTTTGTCTCTTTAGTCTCATTTGTTTAATAGAACCATGAGAAATTTTGACCTAAGATGATTATAATTTATAGAATCAATTCATGGTCACATGGTTATGCTCGAGAAGATCTGTAAAATGTTTTGCATAAGCTGAGCGTCAGGCATTTTGCTGCCTGGTTTTTAGCCTGGGCATTGTATATGGTTGACTTTGGCAAGAGACATTCATCAGGCAACTCTATTGGATTTGGTTTTTGCTTTGCACATATCACGATTTCTAAAAACCTATGGAGATTTTCTAAGCTTTTATTTTTTCTATAGGACAAGTAACTTTGTTTTGTAACTAACGGATTCATTTTCAGGTTGGCAAAGATATTGCTGAAAGTTTACAATTAGCATTGACGAGGAATGGCCTAAATATGCGAGTTGTAGTGTTGGTAATCTCTATTCCTTTGCTCATGAATGTTTTGCTTATTGGTTTGTGGAATTAACACTCTAGAGTAAAATAAAATCTGCACCATTTTTGCTCACGTTGCTTAAACTTTTGGAGATGAGAAACTATGATATTGGTGGTTTAGTTTCTGCATACTAGTTTCATTTGTTGATTGATTAATGTGACCAGTATTCTATTTAGCTGAGCTTGCATATTTTTCTATCTGTTATTATTGCCTCACTTTAACGTACCACTCTTTTTGCTTGACTGAGAAATGTTTCCTCCCTGACATTCTTGGCATGCTTGAGAAGCAATATGATGGATGGGAATCGGGAATTTCATGAATTAAGACAACCTACGTTTTTTGTCTGTGTTTCCATGTTCCTAGAAGGAGAGATTAAATTGTTTCTTCCAGCAATCTAGCATACTATTTAGGATATCACATGATATGGGTTGATGTTAAAAAGTTGTTTGGCCTATTTTTGGCTTGAAATTTAATAGGATTTGCACTTTACAGGGTCCAAAAATATCCTCTTCAAACTATGTATATAACACCATGGAAATCTTTTTTTCTGTTGAGCAGGCGAATGACACAGTTGGAACATTAGCTCTAGGACATTATCAGGATCCAGACACGGTTGCTGCAGTAGTCATTGGAACGGGTACAAATGCCTGCTATGTTGAGCGAACGGATGCAATTATTAAATGCCAGGGTCTTGTCACACCTTCTGGGTTTATGGTACACTTCAAATTTACCGTTAGTCACATATTACTGTGACTGGGTTTTATATCTTGATTACTCATGGTGCTTGTTCCTCTCTTTAGGTTGTGAACATGGAATGGGGAAGTTTCTGGTCTTCTCATCTACCAAGAACTTATTATGATTTTGTTTTAGATGCTGAGAGTCCCAACCCCAATGAACAGGTATATCTTGTTTTTTCAGTTATGTCCGTGCATCTTTCCCGCTGAGTTAATGTAAGACCAAGACATTTGCTGCAGGGTTTTGAAAAAATGATATCTGGAATGTATCTGGGAGAAATTGCGAGGAGAGTGATCCTCAGGATGTCCCAAGTGTCTGATATTTTCGATGCCTCTTCGCCAAAATTGTCAATTCCATTCATTCTGAGGTAGACTCTCTCTCTCTCTCTCTCACACACACACACACACACACACACATAGTAAAGCTGTCCTTCCATGATTAAGCTCTAGATTCTTTAATTATGTTTATGCAAGGGCAAGTGTAAGTAGTGCAAAGAATAACAAATTTCATGTGCTTGTGTATGTGGGCGTGATAGGACCAGACATGTAATTATCCTTTAGGAAGTAAGTGCACAAGTGTCAAAATTAGTCGTATTCTTATTAACAAATACCAATTTATAATACTTTCAGAAATGTTTGAAATGATTTGTACTAAGTAAGGAAGCTTTTTAGGGAATGTAGCAGATGCTATTTGGTTTTCAAAGCAACTAGTTTAATTTTGTCAACATAGCATTGGATCATACAGTTGTGTGATTCTTGCGCTTTTAGTCTAGACTGGAAGTTTATGTTCATGTACTGATAAGTTGACGTCATGGTTCAAGTCTTCTGAATTTCTTGTGGTTTCTTTAGATATGAAATACTGGGGAGTTTTGAAATATCCTGAAGTTCTTTAATAGTGTTGAAAACATTGAAACTCTTGGGGCAAGAACATGTATATATCCAACAAATCACTTCTGATATGACTGATGAGCAATAAGTTAAGATCAATGTCTCGTTCCTCACCATGAGACTTGGGATGAAAAATGGCTTGGCAATATTTTGCCTCTGTTATTACCTCCATACTTTTTTTCACTGATGTGAGCTGCTCGATTTATTATTCCAGAACTCCATTAATGGCCGCTATGCACGAAGATAACTCCCCAGATTTGAGAGAAGTAGATGAAAAATGGAGAGAGATGCTGGAAGTAAGTGGTTTGACATGTGGCGGAGCCTTTTTTTGTGGCCTTCTCCTGTTGAGTCTTTTTGTGTCGGGTTCTCGGGATTCAAATTTTTCATTTCTCTTTTGTGCCTTACCATGTCAGGTTCCTGAAGTCCCTAAAAAAGTACGGAAGCTGATTGTGAAGGTATGCGACATAGTAACCCGCAGAGCTGCTCGCCTGGCTGCTGCCGGTATCGTGGGGATCTTGAAGAAAACAGGTCGAGACGGTGGAAGCATCACCAGCGGCAGAAGTAGAGGAGATGCCAGGATGAGAAGAACGGTCGTGGCAATAGAAGGCAATTTGTACACCAGCTACACCATGTACAGAGAATATCTGCACGAAGCCTTGAGAGACATTCTGGGGGAAGATGTCGCTCAACACGTTGTTCTTAAAGTCACCGAAGACGGTTCGGGCCTCGGAGCTGCCCTCCTTGCGGCTTCGCATTCGTCGACACCACCAGCATCCAACACTGTGGATAGCGTACAGATGCCTTAGAACATCACAGTTTGTTCATATCACAGGCCCCTTGTAAATTCAATGTCATTGCCATCCTTGCATTTCTTTAAATTTTAGGTATATTCTGTTCATATTACCATATGTTCATTGGATTGGCTTTGTACTGTTGTATATTAGTGCTCCAATTTTGAATGACCTTGTGACAAAGATATTATTCTCTCTGCCAAGTGCCAACTCCATTTTTCTTGAAACCGGCTATTCTCTCGATTTTTTTATTAATTTCTTTTCTTTGAGAAAATTCCGAAAGCGAGCGCTGTGAAAAAGAAGAAGAGAATTTAAATAATTGAGAGATGTGGAATATTTATGCCCGAGTTCGGAAATTCATCAGATTTTATATTTTATCAATATCTTTTGCCTTTCGACCGCAAAAAAATAAAACTTTTTACCTAAAATTTTTCAAAAATTTAATTAATTGCGACCGGGCGCAGTCCTCGCGAGCAATTAGAGGGCCTTAGATTCAGGCCCAAAGTTGCATACTCGCCCCGACCCACGCTGATATCTCCTCAGCCATCACCATCAACCTCCCGCTCCCAGCCACAACCCTCGAAGCGAAGCGCTCGTAACAGAAAACTGAGAGCAGAGCAGAGTCTGAGCTCGCGGTTATGGCCACAGACGGCAAATCGAAGCCCGCAACAGGCGGCGGCGACGGCGACGGCGCGAAGGGCAAGAAGAGGAAGCAGTATCTCCCCCACAATGTCCGTTCTCGTGCTCTCTCGACGGTGCACCGTGTCGATTGTTTTCTGCGCTTGATTTGTACGCTCGTTTGTTGCGTGACTCTCGGCTGAGATTCCTTCTCTCTTCTCTTACCGCTCCTCGTTGATTCGCTTGTTTCAGAGGCCCGTGAGGAAGAAGGGATCGTATCCGCTACGTCCCGGTGTGCAGGGCTTCTTCATCACCTGCGACGGCGGCAGGGAGCGCCAAGCCTCTCGCGAAGCCATCAACGTTATTGACTCTGTATGTCGACTCGACTAGTCGTAACTTCGATGATACTCTTTGCTGCGTATGGATTGTCATAGTTCCTCCAACGTATATATTTGTTCGTTGTTACTGTGCTCAAATTTTCCTTCTCTTGCATTAAGCATCTGTTCAGCTCAGATGTTGGAGTCTCTTTGAGATTCCACTGAGCTCATTAGAGAAATGAAGTGGCACCGATCGATTCAGTTCTTAATTTGGCATTTTCTTGATGAAGCGTACTGCGTGATTGTGTTCGAAAGGAAGATAAAAGCAAGTTACAGTTTTCTCTTGCTATGGAATCATTACGAGCATTGGAGTCTTGACGAACTCTTGGAAGCCAAAGCAAAGAGATTCCTTGTTTTGTAGTGTTTTAATTTGGAATTAAAGGAGTAAGATATCTAGAAGATGTCACCTTGTGTGCCTTGAAACATGTTCTGAAGCAGGTGATTTGCAACAGCCTTGAAATGTTGATCGAGATAAATCTAACAGAAAGATTATCTTCTTTCTGTATGAAATGATCGGGCATCTCCTATACTTTTGGTGTTTCCCTAAAGGGAACGCTGCGCTATATCTATTTGATACAGATTAGTTTTCATCTTTATATACTTTCTGTGATTCTCGTAAGGTACCTATAGACTCCTCTTGTTGCTGAAACTATAGTGCGATAGGTCTTTGCAAATGCCTTGGGCAGCAGTTTTTTAAGTTTTGACCTCCTTATTAGGAGAACTCTGTGTAACAATTCCTAGTCCTTTTACTTGATCCTTTGGTGTGGATGTAGAGTTTCTGGCACAGGGTATTGTTTTATGTCTGGTGATCCCGCAACATCAGTTCTTTTTAAGCTTCTCATATCAAAACAAGGAATAGGATTCTGTGAATTTGTTGTGTATGATTTGGTGGTCGTAATGCCTAAGGGTTTTTCCTCTGAATTTTGTAGTTCTTCGAAGAGCTACTCTATGGAAATGGCGCAGCCTCAAAACCTGCAGAAGCAGTCTCCAAACCAGCGAATAAGAAGATCAAATTTAGTTACTCCGAATCTGAATCATCTAGTGATGAGGATGATGATGGGGAAGATGAAAATGGTGAAAATGAATCTGAGTCTCATAAAGGTGAAGAGGTTGATCCGGGAAAATCTAAAGATGAGAACTCCGAACTTCAGAAGGAAGATAAGCAAAGTCATGTCGAAACTGCTGAAACACCGGAAGAACAATGCAATCAAGCTGTTGAGCCACCTTCAAAGAAACAGTGCCTAGAGAATTGCTCGTCCAAGTGTTATTTGAAAGACAGCAAAGAGGAGAAGTCCATTGATAAGCTGATTGAAGATGAAGTTAGAGAACTGGGAGATAAGAACAAGGTATATGAGAATGAATTATAGATTTGCCTCTCTTATGGAATAGAGCTATGGTTTTTAACTAGATATGAAGTCCTCATATTGTCAGAATGGATGAATCTTTGAATCAACTCCGTTCTGTTAATACAAGCTAGATTACCTACTTCCTATTCCACAACTCTTGTTTTTCTGCCAATCCCATGTGATCCATTTTTCATTCTCTTGCTAATATCTATATCAGTATATATGTTGTTGCTTCTTTTCATGTCTGTTCAGAAACAAGAGCCCAAAATTTAGGGGACAGAATTATGTTTTAATATGTCACGTATTAGTTTATTTAGCTGCAAGAGATCTCTTGACCTTATATGCTTGCCTAAAACGTTTGCAATTATCTTCATTGTGGGGGCAGATAAAACCAACTTTTGCATACATACCTTGTATTTATTTGTCATTGCTGTACCTGTCAACATTGTTCAATTCCTCATTCCGCTCTCAAATTGGTCAACTTCTTACCCATCCCCAAGTTGCTCAAATATTACATTAACTCTGGTTGACAAGCCTGTGAATTGCTTTTCCAACCTCAGGTCTTTGAAAGCTAGTTGCTGTTATTGAATAATGATTCTTGAGCTCTTTTACGTGTGAATATGCTTCAAACCACAAATCAGATATTCTTTGTGCAATTACCCAAAGTTGCTTGGCATGATGCTTACTCTAGGTGATGATGTTTGGGATTTCTTTCCAATGGCCACTTTTTTTGTCATTAGTAAATGCTGATTGGCATGTTGGTTTAATTCTGATATATACGTTGACATGCGGTAACTTAGCCAAGATTTGAGAATGAGAAGTATCTGATTTAGCATTTGGCTTTCTGCTTCCTAATTGAGATACACATGTGCATGTGCATCTACTTGCATCTATGCCCATCTGCATTTTCATTACTTCTTTATCGTTCCCATTTCTTATCCTTGGGGCTAATAACTTGTGATCGTTTTTCAATTTTTAAGGCCATTTTTCCTTTTCATTTTTTTTTTTGGTTTTACTGCTTTTGTAGAAGTTGGCATGTGCTGCAATTTTGTCCTGTTTCTTTTATTCCCATCCTTTACATCTATTGATTTTATGCCTTGGCAAGTCCAATGTAACTTCAAACTCAAATATAATTTAGTTGGTCATAGTGTACCTATCATTTAAATCATCTGTTCTGACGAGAAACTTCTATTGTGTTTAACAGAGGCGATTTGTGACCATTGATTCTGGTTGCAATGGGGTTATCTTTATCCAAATGCGGAAGCAGGATGGTGACCCTGGGCCCAGAGATATAGTGCAGCACATCATGCAATCTGCTGCATCAACAAGGAAACATATGTCAAGGTCCCTATGTTTATTAGCTTTTGGCTGGATTCTATCAACCTCATGCACTGTTGAAGTGCTGTTCTATCATAATCATACTGAAAGCACTGCTGATGTTTGCTCCAAATCTTTTATAGGTTCATTTTGAGAGTCTTACCAGTTGAAGTTGCTTGCTATGCTTCAGAAGAAGAAATCTCAAAAGCGATCAAGCCCCTTGTGACGCAATATTTTCCACTTGAAACTGATCACCCCCAAAAGGTATATTGTAGCTTTCAGTTGTTCTATATGCCTGACCTTTCCTACATAATTCAATATTGTGTGACTTAGCTACAATAAATTTACAGAATAATCAAGGCCATAATTTTACATTTCACTTTGTCATTTCTTTGATTCACCAATGTGGTTATTGCCTGAGAATGAACAAAAAGCAAATCATTCAAAGGAGATTATCAATTAAAATGACTTACAGAAAAAAGTCATCGGGTGGAACTATTTATTTTTTTGATGGTACACCTGAGGGTTGTCATCTTTACATATAACTAAGAAGTGATAAATGTAAAGGATTGTGACAGAATCTTTATGATGGGTATTCTAAAACATGGTATAAACTAGCTTCTTAATTCATGATGCTTCTTGTTTAATATTAATGTCAATCTTATTCAAGATTTTATGTTATGGCTACATGTAGCAGTGCAATTGTCAGGAGAATGAACTCCTTAGCACCGGCGTCAGTTTTATAAATGTGAGGGCTTAACTGGAGTTGATAAAGGCCTGTGTTTGAAAATAGTAGCATGTAGTAGCGTGATTATGAGAACAAGCATGTAGTAGCGTTATTATAATAGCAATATGAGTTTCTCTTGTGTCAAATTGTGTTGGATTATTGCTCTTTCCCTCGAATCCACCTTTTAAAGGGTTTGGATATGTATATTATATCACTTATCCTCCTTTCTCGCATTTGGTACTGTACTCATTGTACAGATGGGATAACAGTTAATGTATCAGTAGGTTTTCTAATCCCAAACTTATGGGCATGCCTTATTCAACTGATAAAAAGCTGCTCTGGCAAGGAGAAGGCAAATTTACCAAATACAAAATGATCCTAAAATACTCTTCTTGTTGATCTACTTCACAATCTAAAGTATCTTAACTAGGATTTGGTTATAAAAGTCTTACAACCCAAATGGGACTTGAGAGGAACCCACGAGGCAACTATTAAGGTACTAGTGTTGTTTGCCACGGTGGTCTCTATAAGAAGATACTTCTGTCTGTCTTTTGTTAAGCGTTATCTTTTCTTCTTATAGTATGCTTGATTTGTTTTTTCACATCACTCATCTTTTTCTGGTAAAAGAATGATTTGCAGCTCGAGCACCTCCATGAAAGGAGCTTTGGTTATAATTACACTGAATCTTTTGATTTATAATGCGGTTAATGACAGTGTAAATTCTCTGGGCAGTTTGCTGTATTGTATGATGCGCGGGCAAATAGTGGGATCGACCGGATGAAAATCATAAACTCAGTTGCAAAATCTGTTCCTGGGCCACATAAAGTCGATCTCAATAATCCCGATAAAAGCATTGTGGTTCAAATTGTTAAGGTCAGATAATCCTTTCCTCCTATCTTTAAATTTTTAGCTATTGATCCATCTTGTAAGTATATTTTTCAAAATTTTCTTTATTTTTCTGTTTGAGTGCATGTAAGGGTTCACTACTTCGATGGCCTAGACTTTGAAATTGTAAATATTTGCTGCCAATCTTGTGGCAGAGCTTATCTGTGGACAGATGGTATATTGGTTGATAGCTGCATGAGGTCAACGTAGGTCTTAATCACATCCATCTAAGTAAATATCAATGAAAATGTTGGTTAGGTGCTGTAAGATTGATTTTTTTCCCCTTTCAATGAACATAGTTGGCTACTTGACTCAATGATGTAAAAGGAGTTCGTATGACTGACCTCATGAAGTGGGACAGGATTTAGTTTATTGTTTGGCGTTGGGCATAATGACAGGATTTAGTTTATTGTTTGCCATTGAGCATAATTATCATAACTAATTTGATAAGTAGGTTGTATCAATGTCATGCCTCATGAAAACAAAAAGTTGGCGAAGGGAAAGGTTATCTCACCATGTTTGTGGCTATGATATGTTGCATCATTTGACGCTGGAGACTAAGAGTGCAGGCGAGTGCATACATAATTCGCTAGTTTTCAGATTTTGAATGATGATAGATTTACATTAATAAGATTCAGTGTTTCATGAAAGATCTTCAGTTTTGTGTGTATTTTCTGTCATACAATGTAATATCTCTAAATTTCCTTTTCCATACCCTCTTTTAATTTCAGACCATTTGCTTGATCGGGGTCGTTGAGAAGTACAAGGAGCTGGCTAAGTACAATCTGAGACAGCTCACCTCACCGAGGCCGTGATTGCACTTCTTGTTCTTCCCAATCTGCTAACTTATATTCTATGTAGAACTTCTTTTGCTTAGAGGAGTTTCTTGGATAAATTATCTGTTAATGTTGCAGAAATTTTTTAGCCTCTGCATTTGTAATGGTAGTGCTGTTTCAATATCGTCTATGTTTATAATTGTGTTATGAACAATTTATATGAAGAAGAGGGGAAAATAGAAAAGACTAACAAATGCAGCTTATGAACTCAGTTTAGGAGTTCGACCAAAAAAAAAAAAAAAAAAAAAAACCAGTTTAGGAGTCGTGCCAACTTTATTGAACGATCATTAAATTGGGTACTGATTTATCAAACTTTGTAAACCGACTGAAGAAGTGAAGTGAAAAGGTTGTTTTTCAGACTGAGCTGACCACCGGGGTCTCTGATGCCCGCCAAAAGGGCGGTATCGGAGACTGTTTCCTATTTCTCTGTTCTCATTTGTTTCAAAAAATTTCATCGGCCCGAAGTCGAGTGTTTTTGGGGCCAGGCCCAAGGTTGGGTTCCACATCGGCCTCCGTTGGGGTTGATTTGAGCATCGGACTTGGCTGTTGCGGCACAAACGAGGATGTTTAGGGGCCAAGTTGGGCCTCTTTGCAACCCATTAATTAAGCGCAAGGTTTGTTTTGTCGTGAGCTGGGCTTCGGGTGATCTGTTTAAGCCCAAGATCGAGGAATTCTAAGCCCAAATTGGACTGATATGGGCCCACTCGATCCTCTTGTGGGCCCATTAAATGAGCTCAATTTTGGAAAAGTTGGGTCTAAGCTTGGGCCGGTCCGGGCCCGTATCTGAGTTAGGGTTAGATTAGCTGGCCCAAGTTGGACCGTTTCGGGCCAAAGGTGGGCTGTTGTGGGCCGAAGGGAGGATGTTGGGGGGGGGGGGAAGTTGGGCCTCTTTGTACCTATTAATTGAGCTCAAGGTTGTCGTGAGGGCTTCAGTCGATCTGACCTAGGCCTAAGATCGGGAATTCTAAGCCCAACTTGGACTGATCTGGCCCACTTGGTCCTCTTCTGGGCCCATTAATAATGAGCTCGAGTTTGGGATCAGTGGGCCTAAGCTTGGGCCGATACGGGCCCAATATATGCCCATCTGGGCCCACATCTGGATGCAGGGGTTAGGATTAGCGGGGCCCAAGTTGGTCCATTTAAGCCCAAAAGGTGGGCTGTTGCGGCCCAAAGTGAGGATGTTCGGGGGCCAAGTTGGGCCTCTTTGTACCCATTAATTGTGCTCAAGGTTGTCGTGAGTTGGGCTTCAGCAGATCTGACCTAGGCCCATGGTAGGGGAATTATAAGCCCAACTTGCACTGACTTGGGCCCACTCCTACCTCTCCTGGCCCATTAAGGAGCTCGAGTTTAGGATCAGTGGGCCTAATATTTGGGTTGCCGGGCCCATGATGTCCCTGCCTGGGCCGATATCTGAGTCCAAGGGTTAGGATTTGCTGGGCCGAAAGGTGGGCCGTTAGGCACCAAATTGGACCTCAGCTTTCGGCTTATCTGGGCTAGCGTGGGGCCTATTATCTCCGTTCAGATTCATGAATCTTTGTAACGCCACTCTTTATGGATATGCGTCGGACATTACTCATCCCAGAAAAGCTTGCCGGAAGTCTCATGCTACTTGAAGTTTCAATTTCCTCAGTCCTCGTACTCTAGATTCCAGATAAATTATTTCACGCTATCTGTCTAATAAAAGAGGATCGGCCATGTTTGAGCGAAGAATCAGAACTCATATTAATGGCGGAACAGCTCAGTAACATGCAATTTGCAGGAGATGGCTACTCTCCATTTGTCACCCCCACAGTAAAAAAGATTAATCAGAGGCGCTAGAGCTTGGAAAGGGAGAGATAACAATGCCGGTTTTCCTTTTGCTCAATTCTCTATTTCACCAAATCATTTACATAAAAAACCGATGCGAGTGGGGGAGAAAATTTTTCCGATGCTTTTAGAGGCCTACGATAATACAACGTCTGTCAATCAGATGGATACCCATTGACTGGACGACGCAAACCTGAATAGATCGCTTTTCTGAAAAGTGGATGTACGTCTTCCGTCAATACTTCTGCTTCCAGCTTCTCCAAGAGTGGCCATATCTGTAAGTTACAAAATATTAGTATCAGGTTATCTGGATCCATAACCCCCGTTATTCCAAATCCATAGACAAAAAGCCCAACATGGTGATGACAATGATGACAATTCTGCATTCCTTCTTAGAAGAAACTGAAGCTGACAGAATTTCTATTCACGACACGAATCATTGGATGAGGAGGAAGACACGAACAAGGCAAAGCACTCATTTGGGTTAAAAGTGACTTCGCATGATAAGGAGGGGTTCTCGTTTCCAAGGATTTAGTCAAGATCCAAGTTGGATCAGGCGATTCGACTAACATCAGAGTTGTTGGACAAGATCACTCAAGGCACAATTCATCCTGTAGGCCAGGAAACGTCCTAGACAATGCAAAAGCCATAATGTGCTCGATTGAGCTCCAGGGCAGTTGCAAATACTGTATCTATTCAATGATTAACTTTATCAACACACGATAGAAGAGAGAATTCTAATGACATGGCAAGCCTGCTGATGAATGATGACGCATCCTGACAGATTGAAACTGGAAATGGAAAAACCCAAAATAAGTTTATACCTCGGAAGCATATTGCCTAGAGAAGGCCTTGACATAACCCAAAGTGGATATACACCACTGTTCCTCTTCACCAACTTTGTAGACATCGATCGCCTTCTCACCATTTGAATGACTGACAAGAAAGTAAAAGTAGAGAAAAAATTCTCACGTCAACCTTTGCTTTATTGAATGCTCCCCAAAAGGATTGGTATATATTATATACTTGAGAGAGAGAGAGACCTTTCTTTAGCTCTTCCATTCTCATCATCCATTTCCATGGCTGAAGGTTCCTCGAGCTCAACAGCTGTTTCATCCACATGAATAGACTTGAGTTCCCTCAAAGTTCTAGCTTTAGATGGTTCTGGAAGACGTTCCTTCAGCACACTCGAGAACTTTCTGTATAAAGCTAGGAACAATGCCTGCAAATTTTAATTCACTCAGTCTAAGAAAGAGTTGTCCAGAAGTACGAACAGGAATCAATTAGGAGCATCCTTAGTACACAAATCATAGAATGGTTAAACGTCTGTACACTAAATAGAAACTACATATTGGGCCAAAGAGGACTTATCCAATTAATGACCAGTGAATGAAGAAAGCCCAATAAATTTGGAACTCATAGAGAATATATTTTCTGGATTTACGAGGTAAGTTACCTCATTTTCATTATAGGCACGCCCGAGAAGAGCCTCTTTCACCTCTAAATTTTCACGAATAGATACTTCCTTCTCTTTTGCCTTTTCTGCATATGTTTTCAAGCGTTTCATCCTCACAGGATTTTCGCCAACAGTTGGCTCACCATCCACAAGCATGAGCTTTTGTTCCGCACCCTCAAGATCTGCTTTCGCTTTTGCACTTGCTTCCTCAGCAGATATGACATCCTTTTTAAGAGATGAAATCTCTTTCCTTAGATCCACTATACGATTATATGTCTTGCTAACTGCATTCCTGAGAATCTGTGAAGTAAAGAAGATCATAAAGCAAACAAAATCAGTTCTCAAGGAAAACACAACAAAAGGAGCTTTAGATAAAAGTTCCCATGCCTCAACTCATCGAAACAGTCTCATTTACATATGCTTATGCAGTCTCAAATTGGTTGTATGTCATTCTGTTGAAAATTTTAACCTATGCAGTGCACCACTCATAAGAGAATCTAATTCAGCCTAAATGATTCGGTGGCAACACAACCTGCATTTTCAAAATTAAATTTAAGAGAGTACAGTATCATGACGACCCTCTGACTTGGCCAACACAACCTGCATTTTCAAAATTAACATTGCACCCCCTAAAAGCCATTATCACCTTTTGATGTGGCTGAAGCAAGTTTTTCCTAAAACAAGTGGGAAGAGACTTAATGACATCAGTGTAAATGAGCCAATTTAACCACTTACAGCTTCTTTGGAATCTACATCGATTCCAACATTAACTGCGCAAAGAAAATCATGACATTCATGTCATGAATCTCGACCAAGTTAGGCCAGAAAGTCTGACATAAGCTATCAGAACTTTTAGTATTTTGGAGGGCTGTATACGACTGATAGGGGAGCAGAATCATTTTCAGACCCAGTGTCTCGAGTTTATGCACCACTTGAGTTATTGTCATTGTAATTTGGCCATCCTGATTTTTAAAACTTTGATAACCATCAAAGCATCCACCCTTAAAAATTAGTTAGAGACTTCGAAGCCTTCTGGAATGACAAATCCTAGTTGGTTTCAATTCGTGCTTTCTAATGTGATCTTTCAGACTATGCATTTGATAAGAACCAAATCAATTTCAGACCCAGTGTCTCTCGAGTTTATGCACACTTGAGTTATTGTCATTGTAATTTGGCCAATACTGATTTTCAGAACTTTGATTACCATTAAAGCATCCACCCTTACAAATTATAATAGACCTTGGAGCCTTCTGGAATGATAAATCCAAGTAGGTTTCAATCCTTGCTTTCTAATCTGGTCTTTCAGACTACGCATTTGATAAGAACCTTCAACATCACTGAATGGCAAAGGAGAAAGCTAAAACATGAAAAACAGCTTTGAAGCAGTCAACTGTACTTTCCACTTGAAAGATTACAAATTTCTTTTTTTGGTCGGATCATAATGGGACATGCATTTTCCGATTTTGATGATTTGACACTCAGGTTTGGAGAAAATTGATAGTAAATAAACCAGAAAAGATTACAAAACTCTTACAAAGAGAGACCCCATAAGAAATGTGCTAGCTTACCTCCCATGGATGATCTGATGTATGAAACTGGTCAATGTTGACAGGAGAGAAAACCCATCCCACAATTGCCACATTTGATATTAGTCGGTAACCCATCATCCGATCAATAGTGATAGCCCTCATTTGAGGATTGTTCTTCCAGTACGAGCTCAATTCCTCTATCAACATCACTTGTCTTTCGTCATCAGGGAAAATTTTTGAAATAACTTGGCCATATCTCTCGAGGATGGTAATCAAATGAGTGAAACTCTTAGAGCCAATGTCGAGAAGAGTTTGCACCACCACTTTGAGAGTAGACTCCAAACCATGAACTGGATAAAGGCTTTCTTCGATCCATGAGATCAATTCCTTTGCAGTTTGCCTACCTTTTACCATTTTGCTGAGGTCTGCAGAGAGCCTTTGCTCTTCAGTTTGTTCACTGCCCTCATCCATGCCATATTTAAAGTTTGTACCTCCCTTGGGAGGAAGCAACTCTTCTAATCCAGGCGCATTCTCTACACTCTGCATGTATAATCATTACAGGAACAATCATTCTCACATGTAATTGACATCCAAAAAGTAATGGTCATGGACTTCAATTCAGGCTTTTGCAATAAAATTTAGAGCTAGCTTAAGCAACAAGCTGTTCTAAATTAAACAGCAATGGCATCAATTCTTACCTGCTTGACTTTCTCCCAGTATGACAAACGGATCTCTCTCTCCAAAACATCCTGAACAAATACACGTTGAGGCGCCCATTTTGGAAGGTCCAAGACAAGAGCCCACTCCTCCCAAGGCCATATAAATTGAAAGTTGGATCTGGAAAATAATGGTTTCTCAGTACACAAATTTACACAACCAATGAAAGCTCATTCCAAGATTAACTAGAAACCTCTATTAGATGATTACTATTCCTCCCCAGGTACAACGTGCAACATTATTTTCTATTTGGAGAAGGATGTCACATTAGAAGCAGAAAGCATGCCAACAAGGAGTTTCAAAGTAACAGGTACAATCGGACCTACTAATGACGTCATGAATTTGCACTAAATATGAGATATGATAATACAAACTTATTTGCATGCGCAGAAAAATAAGAAAATGGAACTCATATATATTAACTTTTAGAGAAGAAAATTTCAAATCCCTCAGCAATCATTAAACTGAGAGAGCTATCATCCTATACCTTCATTTCCTGACCCAACTAATTTCAAAAAATAACGTTGGAAAAAGGGCTTAATAAGAAAAAGTATGGATGATCCTACAAGCTTAGATTGGCATTAGTCACAGCCTGTTGAACACAAAGATCTTCCACCAATCAATTATCAGCACTACGAATAACATCCTTATTGCCAAAGCAACAGCAACTAAAACCAAAAGCACATAATCGAAATGGCTATAATGCCATGAGATGGGTTAAAAGAAATAGCATTAAACCAATTTACTGTCACTAAAATTGGACCAACTTATAAAAAATGAGTCTACAAAACCTATACTTACAGGTGGTGTGAAAACCAAAGGATGAGCCTCATGCGGCACTCCATATCCAAATCGGCAATTTTTTCAAACAGAGCACGAACTGCACCTGCTACTACTGCAGGGAAGGCTCCAGGAAGAGCCTACAAACCAAAACATAGTGAAAAATACTAATGTGAAGAAGGGCATGACTCAAATATGACGAGCAAAGGATTTGCATCTTAATTGATAATGGTTCTTAGAACTACCTTACATAGGTCAATTATGACCAGCGTGTAGTATATTGGCTTGAAAGGGGGGTGTGGGAGCAAAAGTAACTGCAACAATAAATTTATTGAGAAACATGTAAAGCAATCTGACTTGTATAATTGACTGCAAAAAGCACAATAGTTGCAACATACACGATGAAGAAAAGAAATTTAATCATAACTATGCTGACTCTAGGTGAACCCTACACAAAAGAATCTAGCAGATTCTACCAGCTGAATGTCTTGGGTCCATATAGAGGACACTGAAAACTGAAAGGTCACAAGTTATCAAGCCCAGGAATATTTGGCACGTGACTTAGTCTGCATGATCATTGAATGAGGGCACGTACTTTCCAGGTCCTGTGGCTTGACAATGTGCAAGACAGTGCAATTAAAATTCTATATTTACACTCAAGCACCATGTAAGCACTTGAGCAATCCTGAGCATGGCTAACTACAAGTCTAAACTGAAAATAGAAGAGGCCAAAGTCAAAAAGAATTTAAATGATCAAGACCGAAAGAAAAAAAGTTGGCACATAGAACAGATTGTCTCAGCATGAATTCAATGAACATATTTTCATCTAGGGAAGCTTCATTCAGTGCAGTGTAGCGGAATTAAAGCAACAATCACTTTGTTAACCATGTGATCATACCTGCGAGAATATTGTCTCTGCCATAAGATACTCATATCTGAAGGGCACAGGCAGACCAACCATGTACAAAGCACATTCCTTCCGACTAGCTTTGCACAAATCAAGAAACAAAAACGAGAAAAGTTAAGTTAAAAGGTCTCATCATGCAAGATAACACATATCTAATAAAATTGGAGTACAAAAGTGCGAGAGACAATTGTAAACATAGATGAACTAAGCAGAAAAAAAATCTGATTTGCAAATAAATTAAATATCACATCCATAGTCTGCTATTAAATCATATTTAGTCATGATAATGAATGTGGTGATTCTACAGATGCATTGATCATGATTCACAATTTGGATTTCAGACAATCCCATAGAGCCACAACTTGCATGATTTTTTATGTTTAGCAATAATGAGAAGAGTGCTTGAAGCCCCATTTATTTCTTCAAGAGAAAAATTGGCAAATTTTAAATTACCAAGCTTACACAACACAGAAGCTATGTTGTCCTATCTATAGCTGGTCAGCTGTAATTTGCTCAAGAACTCTAGGCCTTTTAAGGAAAGTCCATGCAATCTTCAAATGAAGAATCCATCCTACCCCAACAAAACCCCCCCAAAAAAAAAAAAAAAACCCACCTAAAAGATAAATAGACAAATAAAGAGAATAAGGAAATAAGAAAGCAAGGAATTAGCAACCAAAAGATCAACAGCACAATGATAATGATATTAGCATAAGAATCCACTTGTTCAAACAAAATATCACCCTTCCAATTTGTGCACCACCATTATCTTTTTTTCATTTGTCAGAATGGTAAAAAGCACAAGTTGAAAATCACCATCCATTAAAGTAGAACAACACATCAAGCAGATACTCTTCCACAACAAAGCGATCTATTGGTTGAAGATCCTGTCAGCCAAAAAAAAGAAAAACTTATCAGTCCTAGAGAATCATGGAAGGACGTAATGCTCACAAGTACACGTCAAATCACTTTATATACCAATTTCATATTAGTGGATTATATTCAACAAGCAATAGGATGTCAAATTACTAAATATCCGATTTCGTATACCTAGCATTTTCCTTAGAGAAAAAACATATTAAGTAAGAGAGCTCACCATCAACCTTTTGTTGTTTTTACAAGAAGAGATTATTTACACAAATTAATACATGTGATCTCTACACTTTCACAAACCAAAATTCTCACACTACTAGTTATCAAGTGAATTAAACAAATTGTCCAAGCAATATCTAACCTTAAAGTGAGTCTCTTTAATTTACCAAAGTAAAAGAATATAACCCAAAGTTGATCTTTTACCTCAGTTTTGTCCTCGGGAAAATATTAAGCCTCCGGATTCTTTGAGGATACTTCAATTCTGCATCATGTTTCTGTTTTCCATAAGTGATCACAGAAAGTGTTGAAGGCAGATCAGGTTGTGGAGGGCAGCTCACAGAGCCAAATTCATGAGACTTTCCAGCAACAAGCTGAGCTTCAAATGAGAGGTGAGGTCTTGGAACTAGCAGCATAAAGTACAGAAAGAGCCATAAATTTGACACATTCTGAAATATATGAAAGCCTGCAATGGAGCAAAGACCATAACTGCACAGAAAGATGGAAGTTTAACCATACCACTATTCAGTTTCCATCCATTGCTGGAAAGAATTTGAATACGACCCCACAGATCCTCCAAGAAATCCTGACAATACATTGAAACAAACAAGTTGCATATTCAATCTCATGACAACTATTGTCAGGAAAAGATGTTTTTACTTAAGATCTGAACAGGGAAAAATGCATCATATAAGGCATATTACAACATATAAATCTACGAAGACCCATGTCCAAGAAAACAAGGACCCGGAAATATTTAAGCATAAGCAATTTCTCCGGCACACCAGACATCACAGTAACTGAACTCAGCAATGGGTCCATAAGGTCAATGAGTTCAATGTTCCAAACTCTAGTGACACACGCGAGACACTTAGCCAAGATCTTTCTATTTTTTGAACCCTGGTACTACATTGAAGTTGTAGTCATCCCTAGATTCTTTTAATGACTATGTTGAATGCATATTTGCTTTAATTCCCTGGGCCCAAGCAAGGCATTTGGCCCCAAATTAAGCTACTGTCGTAGTTTTTTAGTTTTCTTTTGTAAATAGCACAGCACTGCAGGATACTGCATTGCTATCGCAAGCACTTTCAATCAATATATTATGTTAAAACGGACAAGTGGAATAAGACAATTAGCGGCAATAAAAGGATTCGGTCTAAAGTGTAGAATAATATCAATGTTATCATCATCTGAGACCATGAAAATCATATCATCGCCTACATGTGCTAGCAATGTGTTCTTGCCATTGCAACTGCCATCCAAAGGATGCATGATGCTCAAACCATTAAAGATAGCACCGAGTGCCACCTGCTAATTGTTGTACTAATTCAGCTAAGGACTTACTAGCAATGAACTAGATCCGTGCCCGCAAATTTCAATAATTGGTATTGATTTTGAGCAGAAAAGTACAAACAAACATGAGTTTGGAGAACTTACACAAAATTAGAAAGATAGCATATCCATGACAAAAGGAAGAAGAAGACCCAAGTTGGAAAAAGAGAAACTACACCTTTTCCTTAAGCCCTTCCTCATTCTCATCTTCATCCTCAAAGAATAACAAGCCATCATCAGATACATGCTTTCTAATGCTCAAATAAGCTTCTATTCCAACCATGACTCTCTCAATCTCCTCAGGCACTTGCTGCATGCAGGAAATGGTCACTTGCACAAGTCAGAGGATATAACCTAATTCAGGACATGCAAGAGAAAATATGTAGACTACCTTCTCAGTGCTGAAGATGCAAAACTGCTAAAGGAGCTTCCCTATATTTAACACCATGTTCTCTTTTGACATAAAATCAATGAGTGAGCAGATAAAATCTATGCATGTGCAATCCCTTCCTCTCTTTTTTTCCTTGTTCTACCATGGGGAGTGGGGAGGGCAATTTTCTCTGCTCATTCATAGAGCTTCCAGTTACATAGCTACTCAAAGCAGGACCTCTGTAACTTCAGAAATTGGGATTCTGAAAAGGAACCGCTTGAAACATATGACTAGTTCTAACACTTGGCCACTTTTAGCTATTCATGCAAGTGATAAAACCAATAAATAAAGAGAGCAACACTTAGCCAAATTCCAGCAGAGATAAAAGTTTAATTTCTTGAGTGTGGTTATGAAATGCCTTCCTACTCTTTCTGTATGTCAGCCTAGATAGTCGTCGTATTACAAAAGATCAATAGAAAAGTACTGTGCAGTAAAATGTCCATAACATGAGCATCCAATAAGTTTAGAGTACCTCAAAGAGCTCCGCGCCTCCCCATGGTAGGCAGGATAAGATACAAGTTATATAGAAGTCAGCACGTGCCTGCCAAGAGGGGTTCCCTTTCTCCTCATCCACAGTAGTTGCAGCTGATGATAATAAAGTCTCAAAAACCACTACGATCGAACTTGGTTGTAGGACTTTACTACACATCTATACAAAATAAACCAGTAAAGAAATTGTATCACTGGACAAGAATGCAAAAGAACATGGGGCGACAGAATCAAAACAATAATCAAGAAAAGGTTCCCCATTAACATACGATAACAGTCAGAAACCGCATCAATATACGGATTCTATTGCAATCTTCAGAGTCCAAAGCATCCTGCATGTAGATAATAGCAAGTGAAGAGATCATTCAAGGAAAGTGACACCACAAAATCTTAAAATATGTCCATGTAAGAAAAGAAAAACAATGTTTGAGACTAAGCTAGAATTTCTTCCCACCCAAATAAAGCAATTTGAACTTACTTACCTGAAAATTTGTCTGAGTTGTATCAACTAAATTTTTTACGAAGTCCTCATTTGCCAAGTTCAGCAAACCAACCTAGGGAGAAGAAGGAAAAAGAAGAGGGCAGGGAGTTCATTAAATTCAGTCACTATCGTGGATAAGCTGAAGCATCATAGCAGCATCTGCAAAATAAATTGCAGAGACTGCTTCTCAGGTTACATTACAGAAAATTTGCTGCAAATTTGATAATTAGGCTCAACCAAGTCTGAAACTGAAGCATCATAGCAGCATCCGCAAAATAAATTGCAAATACCACTTTTCCGGTTACAAGCAGAAAATTTGCTGAAAACTTGATCTACAGCTTCTATTGGCAGCAGAATGGATCAGGTATGCACAAAGGGGGCACGAACAGTTTAGATTATCCAAAATGAACTTACGCTCAGATGAATTAACAAGTCATATTGGTTTACAATTGCTCTCAACTGTTTTCACACAAAAAGAAAACACTTCTTGGCTATAACTGTGCAGGATATCTTTCAGTTTCTTGTCAAAAGTTTGCAGACTGTACTAAGATTCTTTGACAAAAGACTTGCTCTCAAGTGCATAGAAGACTGTCTAATAAGCAATCAGAAATTTATCAGCATCATGTTGAGTCTGCGTGCTCCGACCACTGCCACTCAACCAGAGCCAGACACACATGTTTCTTCTGACAGACATTAAGTACGTGGATGCTTCTACCGGCAGACGCTTTAACTAATAGAGAAGTAACATGAAATCACTACTCTAGCCACCAGAAAAGGAAAGGCGCTAGATGTGTTTCAACTCAATCAGCAATGCTAACTTCAAATCTCCGAGACTCATTCCATCACAGATCCTCACATGCATATCTATGAACTATCATTCAATCGAAGCCAAAGAGACATACCACGGTGCCATAGAAAGGAATTTTGTGCGGCAACTGCTCGGCGCATTGGAGAAGAAACTGTCGAGACAAGAAGAAAAAAAAAAAAAAAAAAAACACATGAGAACATCCGAAACGACTAGACTCGACGCAACTGCAAAAGCACAAAGGCGGGCGAGCTAAACTTACGAGAAGAATGTCGCTCCCGGAATGATCCAGCTCCCTCCGAAGAGCGCTGTAGCACGTCTCCTGCGAATTTGAAGGCCGTCAATCGAGTGAAGCGAAACGCGACCCTGCCTAGGGCTTAGGGTTTCTACTTCTTCCGACATAGCAATGCGCAGATGGACCGGCACCGAGGGCGAGCGAAATGAAGGGGGAAGAGATGAGCTTACGATGTGTTCTTTGGGATCGGAGCTGTTGTACTCCGGGCACTTGTCGCCGATCCGGAGGAGGAGGCTCTTCCAGCTGCTCATTTTCGATTCCCCCTGAAACGGTCGGAGTCAGGAATTGATTGAATCGACTGAGCAGAAAGAAAGCGAGCGAGCGAGAGAGAGAAGGGGATTTGAAGGGTTTATGGACTGGCCAAGAGCGAGCACGAAGAAAGTGAACGTTGCATGGGGTGGTTTTGAGCCCTAACCGGGCGACCCGGCCCAGTTAAAAAAAGCCCATCAAAGTCGCGGGTTTCTTTTTTGAAATAATGGCACAAATAGTCCTTAAACTTTTACCCAATATATAATTTGATCCATGAATTTTTAATTTGTTTAATTTGATCCTTGAACTTTAGCCTAATGTACATTGTAATCCTCAAACTTTTAATTTGTTAAATGCAGTCCCTGAAATTTTAGTGAATGCTCTATATAGTCCATAAACTATATGAAAATATTCAATATAATTCATAATCTTAAATAATTATGGAAGGACCATATTGAACATTTTCATATAGTTTAGAAACTGCATTGAATATATACCAAAATTTTAAGAATTACATTAAACAAATTAAAACTTCAAGGACTACATTGCATATTAGGCGAAAATTCAGCGACCATATTAAATAAATTAAAAGTTCAATGACCAAATTGCAAATTGGGCCAAAGTTCAAGGACTGTTTATGTCAATTTCCTTTCTTTTTTTCATGTGATTCAGCTGATTTTAATCTTCATCATTCTTCTTTGTTTTCGGATAAAGGTTTAATTATGTTAATACCACGGAAAACCAAAATTAGTTATGACAAATTTATCCTAAACTAATTTTTTGATCACTAAAACTCTAAACTAGTATACTTGTGACAAATTTCATTATCAAGTTGCCGAGTTGAGATCGCATTGAATAAATTAAAAGTTGAAGGATCAAATTGCACAATGGGCCAAAGTTCAAGGACTGTTTGTATTAATTTCCCTTCTTTTTTTTCATGTGATTGTGTTGATTTTAATCATCATCCTTCTTTTTTTCGGATAAAAAATTTAATTGGGTTAAAACCAAAATTAATTATGATAAATTTACCATAAATTAATTTTTTGCCCACTAAAAACTCTATATCGGTATATTAGTGACAAATTTTACTATCAAATTACTGAGTTGGATGATATGTGACAATTAACAAGTGTATCAATATGGGTTTTTTTCCCTCTGTTTATCACAATGTACAAGACTTGTAATTTTTTCTAGTATTAATCCAATTTAGCAAAGAGTATATTTGTTACAAATGTCTAGTTTGAGTGTTTTTGGTGATCAAAAAATTATTTTTGAGTAAATTTATTAGGTGTATCAGTTTGGGGTTTTTTTTAGTTAGAAAATTAGTTTATAGTGAATTCGTCACATGTGTATCAATTTGGGATTTTTCGCGGTTAAAAAATTAATTTGGCATTAATTTGTCACAAGTGTATCAATTTAAGTTTTTCATAATTGAAAAAATTAACTTAGGGTAAATTTGTTATATGTGTACCGGTTTGAGATTTTTAGATATATTAACCATTTTAATTTATGATAGGAAAATCAATCGGCAACAATCGGTAACTAGTAATTACTCCATTAGTAGTTAGTAACATATTTATATAATTGTTGAGTTTTCATGTCGATAAATATTGAGATAACGATCAATTATCATTTCAAAAGTTTACATATGATGCCATTTTGATTGTCTTTGAAAGTATGCATCAACCATATCATGAATAATTGATGATGTGAAGTGGCCTCTTTCCCCTCCTCACGCCAAGTGCGAGTAGCTACTATATCATCCTTGTCCGACAGTAGCTAGTTTTGGGTATCGATGTGGTATCTACTTTCATCATGGAAGGGCTTCCTAATTCCTAATTAATCTTTTTCTTTTCAATTGATAGGGGATACAAAGGGCAAGTGAGGTCTCCAATCTCAGGACGAATCTCCTGCCTGTTGCTTTCTTAAACCTTTTAAGGACTTGCTCAAGTCCAGTTGCCTAACTATATGTTGATGCACTTTTTAGTTTAACTGAATTGGGGGTATATTCCATGTTCACATTATGGACAAAAGACAATGCGGCATTCATAATGGTTGGGCCTGAGTAAGCATGGGCTGGGTGGTTCGACCTAAGGACTATCATCGATTGCCTTGTCCAGGCTCGAGATTATGAGCCTATATATTCGATTAGGCTCGTCCATTGGGCAATAAGAAAGGTCCGAGCCCGACCAAGCTAGCTCGACTAATTAGGCTAATTTTTTTCCCCAGCCCAACTTAAAATAATTATACCACTAATATTTATAAATTAGATTCATTTTCAAAAGTTGAATGTCACCAAGTATTTTTTGGGTTGAAAAAAGATGCCATTCACATGTCAAAATGATACTTGAGAGGTAAATATTAGGGTTTCGAGCCTAGCAAATCCCAAATAATTGAATAACAAAGCAAAACCCAGGGAGTAAATGACAAAGTATAATATGCAGTTAGAAGCACACTCTCATCCCCAATGAATAATCTGACATCGTAAAGGATCAGTGGCCAATTATTAGATCCAATGATAAGCACATGTCCAAGATCTCCCACTCCATTCGCAATGGCTTGCAATGTGTATCTAGATTCAAAGCTCTCATCACCATCGTCATGTAGTGACACAAACATTGAAATGTTGAAAGAACACATACAAATACATGTGAGGAGCTTGTAGATCCACATCTAGATCTAGTTCAAGAGAGTAAAGCCCTCAAAACTTAACATAAATCTAATTGAGAGAAAAGAGCGGTCTAATCTCAAAGAGGTTATGGAGTCGTATTAAGAACATCCTCTTTAGTGATTGTTGATTGGACGAATGACCAAACCAATCTCCATGTTCACTCAAAATCAATTGCAGAAATTTATTCACACACAAACTTTTAGGATAGATCAAGAGAGAAAAGGAAGATAGAGAGCTTCAAAAAAGAGAAGAGGAAGAGAGAGAGAGTGAGTGAGAAGGGGACAGAGCACAGCAGAGATGCGGCAACTTCAAGGGAAAAGAGAGGAAACCCCCACCCAAAATTTAGTGAGAAAGCTTTTGCACATAGTACAAACTCCCATAACATATTGAGAGAGAAGAAAAACAGAGAACTTCAGAAGAGGAAGAGGGAGACATAGAGTGAGAGGGGGTAAGGTCCTCTAGGAGACTATTGTAGAGAGGCAACGGCTTCAAGGGAAAAGAGAGGAAACCCCCACCTAAAATTTAGTGAGAAAGCTTTTGCACATAGCACAAACTCCCATAACATATCAACAGAGAAAAGAAAGACAGCGAACTTTAAAAGAGGGAAGAGGGAGAGGGGGTAGGGTCCTCAGAGAGACCATTGTAGAGAGGCAGCGGCTTCAAGGGAAAAGAGAGGAAACCCTAATGTGGAGTTTTTTTTTTTTTTTGGTCAGAACCCTAATGTGGAGTTTAGAGAGAGTGCTTTTGTGCATAAACCAACTTCACAAGTTTGCATAATCAACCAACTTCATGAGTTTACAATCATGCACAACATAAAATCTATGGAGGCAAATATGAATTTAAAAAGATTCAAGTTAAAAACCTTCTACTTTAATATCATGTTAAATTTGATGGGATTATATTTAAAAACTCAATCCATCATATAAAAGTAAAATTTAATATTTAAATATTATAACATTCATTGCTACATTCCCAAGCCATCAAATAACTAAAAAAAATTGAGATAACGTGATTTAATATACTTGAGAATATGGTACCAAGAAAATTAATCCAAATCACTTCAACTAGGATTGTCACTTTCTATTTTTATATATAATTACCAATTATATATATCATTCGCGGGATGGCTTGAGCCTGCGGATGAAGTCGCTGCCAAGGCCTGACTGGTCAATTGCCGGCCTATTATCTTGTCCAAGCCTTGTAATTCATAGGATGGCCCCTGGACCACCAAGTTCACAGTTAGGTCTATCACACAAAAGTTATGTTTTTATGTGAACCAACAACCCCGAACAGAAATGCCTCGGTCCACACGATAACCCCCTCTTCAAGAACGAGCACAATGGGCTTATCTACTGCGTTCCAATTCGTCATTCGAACTCGGACAACCCGTGAGACTCATCCTCAACCACCAAGCCTTCCCCTGCCTCGTGCCTCGGTTGCAACTCCGTGCCCAAAATAGATCAGCAAGCCGAGATCTAACTCGAATTGCAGGACAAGAAGTCTCGTGCTTCCCAAGGTACAGGGGAAAGTTTGGCAGCAAAAGACCCCCCGCGGAAATTTCAGAATTTCCTTACCTTGCGAAACGAGAAGATGGGAAGGGGGAACACAACAAGTTGGGGGCACGAGCGAACGCGAGCGACTTATGCACAAACGAGGGGGCAACAGCATTAACATCTCTGGAAGAAAAACGGGTAACGTTGCCGAAAGCAAGTGGGTGGGGCTCCCCTGAATTCCGTGCCCACATCTTCAGATAGCAGTTACTCTTTTTGTCTGCCGAGGCATGTGAAAGTGTAGGGCCTCGGAAGAAGACGGGCATGTGAGCGGAACATGTGGGGATGGGCCCGTAGTTATCCCCGTTGTCGGTAGATGCACATGGACGAGCTCAAGGACGGTTCGGTGAATGGCCTCTTTCCTCCTCGACGGTTTTCACTAAGGCCTATGATGTATAATGTCGCTTTCTGTGGTATAGCAAGGTACCTATCGAAGTGTAACATGAGGTTTTTGGACTGAACATCGCGTGAAGATGTCGAGTTAAGGCGCAGGTGGTGCAAATGAGATCTTGAATTTGTTCTTCGAGGCAGGACTGGTCTAAGTATCATGGCCTTTTCCGTACAAAAAAGTGTGGGGATGTCGTAAATTTGAAAGCTCGAGAGGGAGACTGTGCTTTGGCGAATTACACGGCCATGCGTTTTGCAAGATGGGCCACTGAGATTGGAATGAATAGCTAAATGATGTTACCCCCAGTTTAAGAATAAATAGAATGCGCTCGAGGTTTTCAACAAATTTTTTATCAGGTGGATTGTCATAGCTAGTGATTTAAATAACAGACAACTAGTTAGATATGTTTCTTGTCTAAGTTACGGCAAATTCATTAAATCTCCTGGCTAAAAGCGAGGAACATTACAAGTATAAGCATCTCAAACTGATGTTTTTTTGCTGCTGCTCTTCTTCCTTTTTTCTATGCATTCTTGTGATCATCTTTCTTGGAGTAAACTAAGCCTCAAGGAGCTTCCAAGGGGAGGGATGTGATCAAGGAACAATTCAGTTGACTCATGCACTTTAGGCGAATAATTTAAGGTCATGTGCCAAGAGGGAAAGTTGTTGTTAGCAGTTGCAGACGAATGACTGTCACCAATACTGTCGGTAGCTAGCAATTGTAAATGCCCAACAAGTTGAGACGACAACATCAACGGTACTAGCCAAACATGCCTATAAATACCCTCATTCCCTTTCTCTAATGTATCATCATCCTTCTCTGTCTTCACTGCTTCTACTTTTCTCTCTGTACAATCTCCAACCTGAAACGATGGCTAAAGAACAAGGCATCCTCCTTCTGTGCATTGCACTCCTGCTTGTTCTAGCACAAGAAAATGAGGTGACTGAAACTGCGCAAATTTACAATTCTGTTCACTTTGGATATGTGAACCAACATTGAACACTCCCATGAACTGAATCGAATAAGAAACTTTCTCACTGGTCTTAGCAATTGTATCTTACTACCATTGTGCAGGTCTTTGGCTCCACGGAGTCAGTTCCGGTGGAGTTTGACGTACAAGCAAGCCGAGGCAGCCATCGGATGGTGAGTGACTATCATGTGATCACCATCTTGTGTTTCTGCTTGGTTCATGAAAGATCAAAAAGGATCTAACCAATTTTGAATGTCTTGGTATATATTTGCAGTATGGCACCACTCAAGGCAGTCTTAAGCCACAAGGTTGGTCAATTTTTTCTTTTTCTTTCACAATTTCCAGTTCCATTTCTCGTTGTTCTGCGCCGGTGCCAGGGCTTTCTCGTGAAAGTCTTGCACAGATCCTGCTTCCATAAATGTGGTCAATTTTTGTTACGGAACCATCACCGGGACTCAAGCACGTGTTTTTTCTTTTTCATAATTTTTGTGCAGATTGTGGTCCAAGATGCACGTCTAGATGCTCGGCAACATCATACAAGAAGCCGTGCATGTTCTTCTGCCAAAAATGCTGCGCCAAGTGCTTGTGTGTTCCTGCTGGAACCTATGGGAATAAGCAAACTTGCCCTTGCTATAATAACTGGAAGACCAAGAGAGGAGGCCCGAAATGTCCCTGAACAATACATGTTCCTTCGTTTATATTCCTAACCAATCATTCTGGTAATTCCAAGTTACCGGCCACTGTCACAATTAGGAAGAAGAAGAAGAAGAAAAAGAAGAAGAAAGGCAAAGCTACATTGCCTTTGTGCTCTTTAATTCATTCCAAGTTGTATGTGCCCAAGTCTCTCAGAAGTACTACTGGTCTGTTTCTGCAGTTGACATCTCCTACTTTTGAGTCCTTAGTATTTATATTTAACATGAATCTTGCCTGAGTGTGATATGTTTGTTGTTTGTTTTTTGCGCTGTCAATATCAAAACCAGCTTTCATCACAATACTCTTCTGCAATTACATAAAGAAATGACATTTGCTCGACGAGATATAGGGCTTCAATGCACAATGATCGTGCGAAACTAAACTTTACATGATAGCAGTCGCGATTCTTGAAATAGGGTTTGGAATATGGAGAGATCTCTGGATAATGAAACACTTCAAAAGTATATGATACCTAAATAAAATGAAAAGGGGGCACAAGGTTTTTGGGCTTTTGGTCTTCAATCGTTAGATTCCCTACAGCAATGGTAGATTTAGTTCTAAGTTCCTGTAATATAACCATAGATTTGTGCACCACCAACAAAAGCACTCACAATCATCTGCATCACTTGGCTCCACCCTGGCTTTAGATGAAAGGAGAAACACAATCAGATCTGTCCTGGTTCCTGAATCTGTCTTTCACTTATGTTCAAATCTTTCTGCAATCTCATGCATTGCCTTTCAAGTGACTGCTGTGAGTTCAAATCCTTCCCTTTTCGTTGTGTGACATGGGAGTATTAGCTTACTGTTAAGATAAAATGGGCTGAGAGACATATAATCATGTGCCGATGACCAGTGAAAAGTCTATGAGACAAAACCAATGTGGCATAAGCTTCAAAAGATCCACGCAAAGCCCATTGCTTTGGGGATCAAAAGCATCTCAGAACTTCATTTCTATTTTCTGGAAAGAAAGAAACATCATTGGGTTCACCGTGAATGAAAGCCCTGTTAATCACAAGTATCACTCATCTCAAATCTCATAGCTCATACAGAGACCCGGTTGTCACAGACTCGACTAATACCTTAATGTCAAATGTTATACTTCACAGTCTGAGAAAGACGACCAAAGTTCGGATCTCAGTACAAGCATTGCATGAACCGTGCGTAATGACTTTGAAACTCTGTAAGCACACTTGAAACCCTTTGGGCCATTCTCTGGCATGTGTAAGCCGTCAATAATTGCAACTCGAGAGATAAAACAATTACCACAATCAGATCGATCTGGATTCTGGATGCACGTTCACAAACTTGCCAAGACATTTCCATTTCGCATGAGTATAAAGACCGACTATTTATTTGCCTAAGAGTGCACTATTCCGTCATCCAGATTGAAAATAACTAGCTCCTTCTTCAGGAGATACAAATTCTATAAACGATTAGTCACACTTGTGAGCCAAAGATGCAATGCCAAATTATTATGGCTATTACGAAAGACCATACACCCAAGAAATGGAAATGAAAGCAATTTCAAGTTGTACACCCTATCATAAACCGAATGAACACTACATTTCTGAGGGTAGAAAACAAGGAAACAGGATGTTTGGTATATAAGTACTTGACTTTTCAGCTATTCACTTTATACAGAGCAAAATTGATCGATCGGATTCTGGCTGTATGAAAAGGGAACAAAAGTTTGACAGAGGAAGAGTCAGAAGACGGAGTCTGCAAATCATTCTCAGAAGCAGGCAGCATATATGGAAAAAATCCTTTAATCCCAAATAAAAAGAAGGGAGTTCTGTTTACAGTGTGGCTAAGTTAATATCTTACTTTCTACACACCCAAGCCGACACGGAGAAAAGAGGCCGATCTTGCCAGCACATCACTACGCATCCGTTTTCTTCTTTGATCTTATATGCGTCACAATTGTATCCCTGCATCAACCTCTTCGCCTGCAACCTCCCGTAATAGCTCAATGGCACATTCCCAAATCCAGCCAAGTCAAGCCTCTGGATCCACTTGTCCAGCTTCTCGTGTCGTTCCTTTCTTTCAGCTCCCTCGCACGATATAATATTCTTGATTTCTTCTCCAAACAGCATCTTCTCCAACTTCAATCTCTCTAAGGATGTCCTCGACACCGTAGATTCCAAACAATCGAATAATGCTGCATAAGAGTGCAAAGCTTCCACAAGCCGCTCCAGCAGAGTCGACCCATTATGGTTTGAGTCTTGCTCTGTCACTACCATAACCTTTGGGGATAATCCCCACAAAGCATTGAGAAAATTATCCATCTTGACCGAAGCATTTAGAGAAAGTGGGGATGATGCAGCTGAATCAGTACTCGGGCTACTCCCATTGGCCAAGTCTTTCTCAAGCAGTTCACCCAGCGTGTTTTGGCTCATCAGTAAGACTCTGTGTGAGTTAGTTCCATTCATATTCTTGAATGGAAGAGGCGATCTTTTCCGGTGATTCTCATCGTCAAAGGCCAATAGGGAATGCAACTGAAGAACTGAGCTGATTGCAAGAGCCTCGCCAGTCTTCACACGCAATTTTTCAATCTCAAGATTCTCCAATTTGCTAACGATTGGATTAAACTGAAATGGAATATCCAATCTTTCTGCTTCTTCAGTCAAACTGCGGGCCATAAGATCTAAGACCTCTTTCTGCTGATGAATCCCAGTGATCCTGAGATGGGGTGGTCCTTCTGGCCGTGCATTCAGAGATTGAAGAAGCGCAATCCACTGCGTGGGTTCAGCTGCATTGAGATCAATAATATGAACCATCTTCTCTGACTCCATAGCTTCCATTATAGCTTGATTGGTGAGCACAAATGCTGACTTCAAGAAAGGAAAAAGCTCGAAGTACAGCTTCCTGACAAGAAGCTCGTCAGGCAGCAAAGATATTTTAGTAGAATTAAGGGCCTTATGAAGGCCAGGCCACGACTTGAGTATCCGGTCAGCGAGGGCCTCCGTGAAGTATGCCGCGATCCGTTGCATAGTATCCCCATCAGGAGACGCAAGCTGAGAGATTTGCTCGAGGGCTATATTCGCATTCTCGAGGTTACCACTGGCGACGTGATTCGCACAAGCCAGCAACAAATGTATCAAGTACAGGCCCCGTTCCTCGGACTTTAGCTCCTTCAGCAACGAGTGCGGCGACCCAAAACCCGGCGACAGCGACATCAGGGAACAGAACTGGAGGGGAGAGGATGTCACAGAGGAAGACCCGTCGTCTTGAAACATCGGCGTTACCGTTCAAAGACTCGAAAAACCTCCGGTAATCGACGCGGGAGATGATTGTCACGGTCCACTGAAAAAATTCCAAGCAGTAAAACTACTTCAGAGCAGGGCAGACATCCGTCGCTCATTCCAGAAGATGACAGACAGAGGAAGGAAGAAGGAAATTCAAGAAACTCCATCCACACCCATCAAGCCAATGTATCGCGTGACGGGCAACGAGAATGGCGAATAACGGGTCAACCGACCGGAGAAGCTACGGCTAGATTAGGCGATTCCTTTCCTACCATCCAACGAGAGGGAGAGAGAATTTTTGGACCGACAGAACCCAGCGAACCAAACAACAACCGACGCGAAGTAGCGAAACGCAGAGAGCGAGGGACGACAGCAAATCCGTGCAAATTAAGCAAGAAAGAGCGGACCCCCGAGAAAGAAAGCGAACAAAACAAAATCCTCACCAGGGAGTTTGTGGTCCGTGAAGAGGAGCTGACTAAGTTCGAAACCCACAAGCGAAGCGACTCGCGAGAGAGAGATTCCACGGCTATCGAAGTCCAAGCTCTGTTCCCAGGAAAAGTACGGCTGGAACCGAACGAGCTCGCGGAGAGAGAAAGAGAGAGACAGGGAGAGATCTGGTGGGGGTTCGATGGAAAGCTCAGGCGAGATGCGGTGGTCTCGTGTTCAAAAAGGAGGGACTATTTTTTTTTTTTTTTAAGCTTTTATGCTGGGTTAACGCAACACAGCTTCGGGGTCACGTTGTTGTCGGACGAGTGCGGGTTGGGCTTGTTCGCTTGTCGCCTACTGGTTTCGGCTTTGTCCTCCTCCCCCCCGTGGAATTTGGAATTTTCCCCGAGCGCTGGGCCTGTTCGCTTGTCGCCTACCGGTTTCGGCTTTGTCCTCCTCCTCTCCTGTGGAATATGGAATTTTCCTCAGAAGCCCCCCCTCTCTCTCTCTCTCTCACAGACGGTGCGAGAATATCAGACTGAAATTTATGAATTTTCATTGAATTCTCGTGACATCGTGGGACTTGCAAAAACTTTAAAAAAAAAAAAAATCACTCCAAAAAGCATTGTGTTAATCTCCTCATGTCAAAAGATAATGATGTGATTTTCCACTACGACTAATGTCCTATTCCAACTTCCCCACCTATAAGCAGAACTTTTCGGTTCGATTAAGGAATGACCCATCTAGCCATCATAATCATACCTTAACTGCCTAATGTCAATTGTTGTGACGAATTACTAATTTTCTTCCTGCTGTCCGTGGGCAGGTATAGAAAAACTCAATTGCACTAAGGAAAGTTTTCAGCGACGTTAGTTTCGAAGCATGGGTTTGGTTTGTGTGTGTGTGTCTCTCTCTACCGACCTTTCCCCTTCATTACTTGTCTCTGCATAAGGCTGGCCTGATGGGGAAGAAGACTTTTGATAATATTCCCAAAGTCCGGATGAATCCAAATGCGTCCATACAAGGACAAAAAGACGAACGCAGTCATCGTTTTGTTTCCTAGTGCGGGCGAGTGCGGGGGTGAAATGGCAAGAAAGCTCTGGACGAAAGGGGGAGCGGAGCGGGGCCCACCGCCGTCTGTCCCTTTCTGGAAGGGGGTCACCGGAGTCGCAGCCTTTACAATTGGCATTACCTTCGCACTTTAAGACAAAGAGACAAGGAGGTCGGGCTACGGTCCAAAAAGCGGGCTGTCGGTACATTTATTAACCGGCCTCTTGCAGCGACTTAGGTGGCGATTCCCGAGAAATGCCCCCGGCTCTCCTCCAGCGGAATTCTCAGTTTCGGGGGAGAAGTATGTCGTGATTCCTACGCTGGGTGGCTAAGGTTTGGTGCCAGGGAAGTGGGTTTAGGTGGGTACACCAATCGGAGACCGCCACGTGTTTCTCTCTGTCTCTGTCTTTGTGTGCCGTTTGTGGCCTCCAACTAATGGTCATGCAGTCGCAGGCGTGAATCCTTTTCCGTCACCCGACTTTTTTCACGACACCAGTCACCACGTATTCTAAATATGAAAAGAAAAAAGGGTTGAGTGTAACAAGTTCTCGTCCTTCGAATCCTGAGTCATGGGACCGAAAATCTTCAATTGGCAACCGGAAGGATCAATTTGAAAATCAGATTGCACTGCTGCCGGTGATGACAAAGCAGATTCTCTGGGAGTATGTGCAACAAAGATAATTGGTGCTACCATTTAGAACATTAGCAGTACTTGTGCTTACGGAACACGAGAGCGGAGATTCCTCGTTCTTGTTCAAGTTGTGCACGGGCGACGGCGGTCTTAGTGCCAATAAAAGCATTATTCATCAACAGTGCAATGTCTAATATGGTCAAGAAAGGCACAAGAAGCAAGCATAGTATACAAGAATCACAGGTTAAAGCACCTACTTTGAACACCCCCCCCCCTTCACACCAAAAAAGTATCTATCAAGTTGGAATAGAAGCCGACGTATGCCTCAACGATTTCTTGTCTTACGGTCAAAATAAGCCGGAAATGAGAATCAATTAGTTGACAGGCACATGCATGAGAGAAGAAGGCAATGCTAGGTATATTAAAAACTCAATTTACAAACTTAGTATATTAAGTGACATAATAAATCGCAAGTGATTATTTAAGTAAGTGGGTTATATTTAACACTGAACTATGATATGAAATATTATTCGTTATACAATTGGATAGCATTTCTCTGACTGAAAAATGCCAAGATGGTAAGAGAAGGAGGAGGAGGAAAAGGATTAGTAAATAATAATTTTCCGAACTGACAATTAAGAAAAGGATACTCAAAGTAAGCAATGCTCCTCCTGTTTCCTCATTCCCTCTAGTGACTACATAAGGAGTTTCTGCACTTCCCGTAAAAAAATTATCCCTGAGAGAAATAAAAAAACGAGAATATGAGTTGCAACTCGATGGCAATTAATTGGTCCTGCAGCTAGCAGAAGTGTTAGTATTTCAGAGAACTTTAGGGGAAAGGGAAACTGATACAAGTTAGAACTTACCTACCTTCTTTAATTGCCTTCTGGATTGCATCCTCAAATTAAACTCCCCGAAGCCACGTCTTCAAGCGGTGTTGGCACCGCTATTAGAGTTCCACTTCCAAGTTTAAGTTTCCTATTTGCATCTGAGATCAACATAATCGTTCAGAAAGATACAAAATTGATCCCAATCCTGAAAGTGCTTATGAAAATTTCAAACTGAGCTACTTGTCTATTAACCGAGCACAATCTTCGGGTGAATATACATGACAGGGGACCTGCATATTTAATAAAGGATCAGAAGAAGCAGCAGCTAGCCATCAAGTGCCAACTCGGCTTGTCTTCACAAGGATTATTTGACGCCATCTCAAACAGTCTTCTTCACTGTTATGCTTTACTGTCATAAACTTATGACCAATCATGTTCCAAGCATCATAACAAATTTAAGGGAAAAATCGCCGCTCCTTGCAATCTTATAGGTTTGCAAGTATTGTTGAAATATAGTTTATCTGGGTATCAACAAACAACAGTCACCATATCTGACATTTAACTTTGAAGTAACAAGTGAGTTGAGAAAGATTTAGAGTGACCACATTAAAATGCTAATATGTTACCAGAAGAGGGAACAAACAATTCAACACCCAAGTAGATGAGGTGCATTATTTTATCTGTTGACAAATACTGCATTTCTATGAAAAACATGACTGATGAAATGCTTGAGTTTGTGCATGCTAGCAGATATTGTGTAACTTCACGTAGATTAATGATCAACACCTTGTAACCATTGGTTTCAGTAAAAAAGGTCGGAAATTCATCAGTACCACATGCAGCAACACAAACTCCAAGGGTCTCCTGTTCTTCCAGAAAATAAGGAACTATAACTAGACAACTAACCTACCTGACTTTGGTAAAAATAATAGAAGTTCAAGGATAACAAAAACTGTTACCAAATAATCAAGTGTTCTGAGGATATCTAAATTGATTTTGCACCAGCAGAAATAACTGCTACAGGAGTCCTCTTAAGCTCTGCAAGATTGGAGGATATGTCCATTGCTGCAACGAAGAGGTCGACGAAGCGTAGTTGGTATTAGCATACACAAGAAAGTCCAAGTTTCATCACTCCACTAAATTCCCACACATCTTCTTCTCAAGAAAAAACAGGATAAGTACCCTAACTAGTTATGTAGCACAGCCAATGGTGTCGTTTCTCATGGAAACTCTTACAAGAGGCAAATAGCTAGCATGTTGTCCATCCACATCTAGACCATAGGCAGGACAAATTTCCATTTCAAACCATAGGCAAGAAGGGTTAGAACTAATCGAGCATGTCATGGCACAGTCAAGCAGGAACAAAATAAAAACTGCAGCCTGGGGCACTTTAGGAAGGGATCTAGAGATTGTAATAGAGCTATCGTGATATTGTACTACATTGATTTCTGGACAACGTAACTTAACATGCTCGCCATGGCGATGCACTCTGCCTCTTCCTCCAGTAGCAAAGACAGAAATCCCAACCTTAAATATAGATGCTAATTGATTGAGGACACTTCTTAAAGCTTTCATGATATATCTAGCAAAAGTAGCAAGCAAAATGTATGGGAATCAGGCTGAGAACTAGTGGCTGTCACCTTAAAAGCCAAACACATGGTTGCCAAAACAGTAGTTGCACATTTCCCCCAGAGGCCACCTAGCACGACTTAATATGTAAAACTAGAGATAAATAATGAATGACTGAAAGAAATATGCATTGCCAATCAAAAAGTTCATTGTTCACTGTATGGCTGGACAACTTAAGCAATGAAGCCAAGGAGTCACTCTGATAGAATGCCAACAGAAATATAAGCAAACGCTCAAAAGTACCTTCACATGAGCAAAAGAGACCTTGGAAGCAATATTTGACTGGTGATATACATGACTTTGAACTATAGACAAATAGAAGCATTTCTCAAAGAAAAGGCAAGTCATGCAGCTTTTAACCATAAATGATTGGAACTTTCACGTGTAAAATTTTTCAGCGACTAGACGCTGTGAAATTTGGATGGTATGGTGTGTTATCACATTGGCAATGTTGAGCTGTCTTCTTAGGTCCTGTTCCAAGCTTAGCAAACTTCTGCAGTTCTTCCATGCTTAGACCTGATCAAACAAGCATCTAGCAGACCTAGTCTAGCTCTTGCATCATCATAGAATTATAGGGAGCCCCGCCTGTGATTGGATTTGATTTACTAAAAGTTGAAAATTACACGACATTTCTGCAGTAACATTTAAAAAACATAGTGATAGAGGGGAAAAATTGCTAGGGCTAGTTCCTTCTCTGGAAAGTCAAGATACAAGTTGCAATGAATATCATGCTACAGCCTAAAATTGCTTGCTCCTTTGCCCCAGCCTACAATTGCTTGTTCCTTGGAAAAGAAGGAACAGGCAGATCCTTTTTCCAAGGATATTAGAAAATATGTTAATGTAGTGATTTACTTGGACAAATAAAATCTAGAGTCCCTCCCCAGCTCGGCTTCATACTTTGGAGCCAAAGATACATATACCCAGAAGTTAGATAAAAATTACCCCTTTTGCTCTCGAAAGTGAAGACTCAGGTGCTTTACTTTCCCCCAAAACTGTGTTCGCCAGTCTCAAACTTGCTGGTTGAAAGCCCAAATTGGGCAGCGTGGCTAAAGAATACCAGAAATAACAGGGTGCATTGATGTCTCTTATTCCACTTTGTAAGGGAGACGCTCACGTCCATTAGCATCAGTCCAACAATGTGAAAGTAACTAAAGCAAACAGAAGCACATATTAAGACCTCTTTTGCACCAGTTGAAATTTTAATAAGAGGTCATCCTCACAGCTCAAGCAACGTGAGAATGATTCTGCATTTCATCGTCTGATCTTTCTAGGCAGATAAAACTTTCTCTGGCCAAGGGAAGTAGACATTTGCAGTTAGATGGTACGGTCTGCACATTTGAGCAAGCATTTCAGATTGCAGCATTCGCGGGCAGCAGGAACTCCGCGTTCCTGATTCTTACAGCAGGAACACCTCGTTCTCCCTGACGATCGCTTGCATTTGCGCGGCCACTTCATAGTGTTTAGAATAAGGCATCCCTGGACACAAGAAAACACACGCCGCGGATCAATCAAACGAAAAGCAACTGGACAATTCAACTGGATGACAGGATGCATCAGCGAGACGTTCCGTGAGAAATCACGGTGGCCACGGTGAGCTGATCACACTACATCAGAACCGGAGTTAGGAGACCCAAAAAAAAAGCGTCTACTCCTACTTCAGATTCTGTGGAGAAAGCTATAGAAATTGTGGAGTGATGCAGGATGCTGCAAGTGTCTCAGGAGGATGGGAGAGCCTGGAGAGGGACGAAGAATCCATGGGAGTCGTAGCGATGAGCGGTCGGGTGGATCGAGCTGGAGGATCGTCTAGTCTTGAACATGGAGGCCGAAAACTTGGAGAACATGCAAATGGCTTCGACGGCTACTGCGCTGTTGGGGCTTCTTACATTGATATTTGACACTGATGCTATAAAAAAAACCATCATATTAATCATAGAATATGTGTGCAATTCATCGATCGACTCGAAAGACAAAAACAAAACAATGTTCTGGATTATCGTTTATTATGTGGATTACAAAAATCATGCTGTGAATTTTATAAGTTTGAAACACTTGATATTTAAAAACTTTTGATATATTCAATATCTTTTCTATAATATCAACAGTCTAATTTTCTTTAAAACACCAAATTTGAGGATATGTTTGTACGAGTGAAAGAATATTTTTACTTTCAAATTAAGGAATTCATTTTCTTAACTTTGAATTTGCACATTTTCCAAATTTGCCTGTGTAAAAAAAAAAATATATTGTTGATTTCTTCAAAATTATCAATATCAGGAGGCTACTATTGTTCCAAAGGCAAGGGTGTTGGTGAAAATACAGATTCTGATAACGTTCCCTAATCTATCCTCATGTCAATAATTTTGAAGAAATTCATGGGGTAAATTTGAAATTCTAGCAAAAGTTTGTGACTTTACTTAACGAAAAAAAAGAAGTCTAGGCATAATTAAAATTTCACTTGTGGTTGCATTTTTTTAGGGAATTAAGCCTAATATAAATATTTTTTTTATTTTCGGATTTTTTTGGGTCAGAATTGTTTAGAAGGGAATGCAAATATGCTCCAACTCCAACATGCATTTTCTCTACCAGAATAAATCCAAGAAGAAAGAGGAAAAAAAGAAATTCAAGCCTGGTGGTTATGTAACCACCACGAAGACCATGCTTTCTCTCTCCTCTCTCTTCTTCTTCTCTCTCTCACATGCCATTGGTCCGAGCTCCGAACGTTCCATGGCGACCCAGTTCACCTTCACTACTCCCCTCTCCAGCTCTCCCGTCGCCCTCGACAGATTCTCGGTAGCGCCTCGGCAATCTGCCGTCGCCGTCCGCCCTTCGCCGAGCTTCTCTCGTCGAAGTAGCTCCTCCGAGACTCCTGTTTTTAGCCCGAGCAGAAGAGCCGCCGCGGCGCCCGCCGTTAACGCCGTCAAGGAGGAAGTGGTCGAGCCTCCCGCCGCCGAGCTCGCCGCCAATTCCGCCGGAGCCCCTTCCCCGGCGTCTTCCAAGCTGGTCCTCGTGTTCGGAGGCTCAGGTGGCGTCGGTACGTTCGTTTTTTGCTTCCTCTTCGGGTGATCTCTGTCCTCTTTTGAAGTTTTGTAGATGGAAAAAGCTTGCCTAGGTTTGGTATTTGAACTGGACGAGCTCTAGGTCCTAAAATGACGATGCTCTGACGGGGCGATTTTGCTTGTACATCTTTCTTTAGCTGCTTTTGTTTACTGGCTGCTGGATTGACGGTTATGTGAGTCTGGGTTGCTTCTGCTGTTGCTGCTCAGTTTGCGTTATGTGCATATGTTTGATTGAAGGCTACTCATTATTGGGGTTGAGCATGTTTTTCCTGAATTGGACAACAAACTAAGACTGTTTCTTTCTCCCTAGTAGCTAAGATTGAATTTGACATTGAAATTTGCTATGATCATGGGTAGGACATCTAATGTTTCCAGTGAGGCAATGGCTCTTCTAATTGCTGTTAATCCTTGCGTATGCTTTTACTAGTGGCGATGGGATTTGGGAACTTGATCATTTCTTGCTATCTGGCTCATCTAATCCCCATGGTGGCAAAAAACTGATATTTTCACAGCATCAACATCCATTGGTTGGTGGTGCTGTGCTTCTTTTTAACCTTATTATACAATGTCAACTTCACTAAGGAGGGGGTTGTGGGGTAAGAATTTGCCAGAGATTCCAAATTCTGCATGAGCTGTGTTAGGGGTGGTGGTGACTTTTTAGGTATCACCATAGAGTGTCAAGATGTTATGTTTCAGTCGCCTACACAGCTACACCTACCATGGAGTGTGGATGCTGCTTTTTTTTCGTCAAAGTATTGTGGTGCTTTGATTTCTCTTACATGTGGATCTGATGAAAGAAGTCAGCCCCATTGAAATAGGAGAGCATTTCCAGCCTCTTAATATCACAGTAGAAAACAATGCACTCCTACCTAAGAAACCTTCTTCATAGTTTATTTCATCTCTCTTTTTCAGGACAGTTAGTTGTGGCTTCATTGCTTGAAAGGAATATTAAAGCACGCCTCTTCCTACGAGATCTTGATAAGGCTAAGTCTTTGTTTGGCCAACTAGATGAAGAAAGACTACAGGTGCTGCCTATATCTGTTTGGTTCTTGCAGTTTCCATTGTTCCTTTTCTCACTTGCATCCACATTCACTTTATCCGTGCTTAATCATCATGTGAGGCTTATAACTACAAACTTTTGTCCCTTGGTAGGTATGGCAAGGAGACACAAGGAACCCAGAGCATCTGGATCCATCCATGTTTGAGGTAATTATTTTGGAATGTACAACTTCGGTTTCAAATATGCAATATTTTGAAGAGATCTCATTACATATATGCTTATTGTAATTGCCATTATTGTGTCTTTATTAACACTGATGTTTATCTTTTTAAAATTTCAAATTTTACAGGGAGTCACTCATGTCATTTGCTGCACAGGAACTACAGCCTTTCCTTCAAAGCGATGGGAGGGGGATAATTCTCCAGAAAGAGTAGGTTAGAATAAGAAATTTCTGTTGTTTATCTAAGAGAAAAAAAATGACAGCATTACCAATTTTATGTTCTTTTGTTAGCGCTACTCTCCATAGAGTCCCTAGTGTCTGTTTGCTGTAATGCTGCATCTTTCTTTTAGAACGCTCTAATTGCATATCCTAGTATGCACATGTTCAAGCACAGTTATTCACCATGAGTGTCTCTGACTGTATGTTTCATTGAAGATTGGGAGGGTGTAAGAAATCTTATCTCTGCTATGCCTTCATCCGTGAAGAGAGTAGTTCTTGTTTCTTCAGTGGGAGTTACTAAGTTCAACGAACTCCCTTGGAGGTGAGTTGGTGATTTAAGCTGCTCATTCATTATTATGTTTGACTGTCTCATTTATTTGGTGCCAAAAATACATGTCCATTTTTTTGCACTCATTGATTTCTGTGTTGCCTTTCAGTGAAAAGTAAGTTACAGATCAGAGAACATTTGAGAAGTTTTCTTGTGTGTTGTCTTAATTGTACAATAATTCCTTGCATCTGTCAGTCTCTGCAATTGATTTTTTTTTCTTTAAAATGATAAAAAAAGCTGAAATAAGAGGAGAAGGTCGTGATCATCACAGTGTATGTAGCTCTAACTGCTTGGAGAAGCCTATTGGGTACAATAGGCCGCATAGTTTGTCCACTGAGAAGAAATCTAAGTTCTGGATGTTTTCAGCCTTTATGTCTACTGAGTTATTTCAGTTGGTCTTGGGGTTTGAACCCCCAATCTCATCCCATCACCCACACCACTTTGACCAGTGGACCGCCTGCGAATGTTCGCATTTTCTTATTTCTAGATTCTTATCACGTTGGATTTGTCCATGAGTTACTTCTTGAGTGTTTTGTCTACAATAACTGTTTTTTTTTCCTTTTGACAGCATCATGAACCTTTTTGGAGTCCTTAAGTATAAGAAGATGGGGGAAGACTTTCTTCGTCAATCTGGTCTTCCGTTTACTATACTGAGGTTTCTATCGATTTTTTACGCCTTTTTTGCTTTTTGCTTTTTGTTTATTTATTTATGATTGTGAGCATGTGAATCCTGACACTCACTGTTTTAATTGCTAGACCTGGTAGATTGACTGATGGGCCTTACACATCATATGACTTGAATACTTTGCTTAAAGCTACAGCTGGCCAACGGCGTGCAGTTGTTGTTGGTCAAGGTATGATGTTTAGTTCCTTAGTTGGTGCCTGTAATGTTAAGCATGGAAATTACAAGTGGTTCAGTGATGCTATACTAAACATTTTTCTCTAAATAAACAGGAAATAGCAGGACATTAGAAAAATTCATGTCAGTCTTTTACATCTCACTGTTTATATCAGTAACGTAAGTCGTATTTGCTCTTAAACTAATCTCTTAAAGTGACCTTGATCCATTCGTAATCAATTATGAGGGTGTCAAATGGTTTTGGAACCATTTGCTACATTTACAGTTTTTCTTTATATTTAGGAATGCTGCTATATAGACTTAAAACGAGACATCTGACTACAGTTACTACTGAAGGACATGGTCCAAGAAACCCTCCATCTCACATTAATGCGTCATACTTCCTTGTTCTGTGTTTTGTACAAAGGTACTTAGATCAACTTTTTTTTTTTTTTTGGGTCAATTACTTTGATCAACTTACCCGTATCTATCTTGGCACAAAAGAACAACTGACACAGGTCTATCTCATTATCTGGGATTGGTAACTCTTTGATTAGTACCTCCCCTATGAGTTAATTAATTTAAATTGCTTGGGAGGTTGAAAAGATGAAAGCTCTTCTGTCAAAGAGCAGTTGGTGCAGCATTAGCTTTACCACCTCTCCTCTAAGAAAAAGGTCTCTTGCTTGCTCTAATACATGCAACTTCTCAGGCGATAAACTTGTTGGAGAGGTTAGCAGGCTTGTCGTTGCTGAAGCTTGCATACAGTTACTGGACATGGAATTTGCTGAGGGTGAAATATACGAAATCAACTCTGTTGAGGTAATTGTGCATCCTTCCCCATTGTAAAATTAACTATCAAGATTCATGATATTAACTACTTTTAATGTGAGGATGATGAATAACGCCAAACCTATTGGTGATTAGTAACTTTTCAATGTGATTTAACTAATCTTTCACATGGAAACTTAACTGTAACATATGAATAATTTTCATTCCTGGGTCGAATATATCAGTACTTAGGATAAGCCAAAGTGACTAGGGTAGTAATTTTCCGCCTTGCAAAAGTAAGTTTCAAAGTGTGGGTTTGTTTGTCCCATGTAATTAGTGACATTGCAAGAGAAGAAAGTAACTTTCACTAACTTACAAGGTTTCCATTTAGTTGGTAATCTTTGTAAAAAAAATATTTATTTCTCAATTTTTCAGAGAAAGTAGCTTTCCTGTAATGTTATTGCAGACTCGCCTCTGAATCTGCAAACACCCTCTTATTGCTCAAACTAGGACTTTTAGTGAAATGTACTTGCTTTGCTCTCTACTATGAGCTATGCTCCTATACAGGGTGATAGTGATAAAATCTTCTCTATCTTGTTTATTGGAAATTGCAGGGACAAGGTCCAGGAAGTGATCCTCAGAAATGGAGAGAACTGTTCAAATCTCCCAAAGTATAGTGAGTCAGATGTGACAATCAACTTTAACTTATCCAGTTGTATCCTAGAGAATACAAGAATCCCAAATCACGACATGCCCGCTGCCCTCACCGGTCATGCACTGTACATATTACAAAGTCAGAATGTGAAATGCCGATGTGTGATCTTTGTTCTTGTCTCACTTCCTAAAGAATGCGTTGGTCTTTATTGTATTAGGATTATCAACACTGATAGTAAAGAAGAAAGCAAAGAGTTTCATAATTAGGATGAGTTGGAAGTGCCTAGTTTGTGGTTAGAATCCTCTTCCAACTCCTTACCTGCGCAAGGCAGCATCTGGCGTGTATATCATCGGTTGCTTAGAGTCTCGAACTGACCAAGTTACAATTTATAGTTATTATTTAAGGCGTACGGGGCAATTTTACTTCTAAAGGTAATGGTGATAAGGTCATAATTCCAGCAGAAGTTTTGCAATCATCAGGCCTATATTTTGCACAGTTCGACAACTCATTCATCTTTCTTGAAAGCTATTGGCCAGTGGATGCATTCGTTCGCTTAGGCTAAAATGAAGGAAAAACAGTTGAATAGTTCAGATTTGCTTTGTGTCACCGTTGCCCCAACAATACGTGCAGAGATTTGCCGTTAGGAAAGAAACACAGAAACTTGAGGTTTCAACATCGGTGGGTAAAATTATACGTGGATTTATGTCTAAACACAAAGGTGTTGGATGTGACATGATTAGATCATCAGAGATATGAACTTTAGAACAAAACATTGAATTTTCTATGTTCGGTAAACAAAATTGTCTTTCATTCAAGTAACTCTATATTTCCGTCCTAATAGAGAAGTAAAATTAGGTTTAATCGATTTTTTTTTTTTAAATACTCAATTTCGGGAAACGTCTGCAAAAGATGATAAGTTTCAAATTCCACGTCCGGTAGCCGTTGAAACTCGACCTCCACCACAATACAAATTCTCGCAGTCCCAGGAAAGAAAGAAAAAAAGAGCAGTTTTTTTAGCTACCCTTCACATGTACAAAGCGCAAGCTCTCCATGCTTCCCTCATCAAGCAAGGCCTTCAAAGCCATGCCTATCGATGCAACCTCCTCCTTCAATCCTACGTCAAGTCCAATTCCTTGTCCGATGCCCAGAAGCTACTTTCCGCCATGCCCGCCACCAACGCCGTCTCCTACAACACCGTTTTGTCCGGCTACTTCAACTCTGGTTTAGTCACCGAGGCTCTGAACCTCTTCGAATCCACCCCTGGGAAAGACTGCCAGTCGTGGAATATCGTCATTTCTGGGCTTGCTAAATACAATTGGCATGAGCGGGCATTGACCCATTTCCTAAAATTGCGAGTCTCTGTTGTTAGGCCAGATGCGGTTACTTATTCGATTGTGGTTCCTTGTTGTGATCTGGGGTTTGGAAAACAAGTGCATGGAGAGATTGTAAAGATGGGCGTAGGCTCGGATGCCTTTCTGGGGACTAATTTGATGAGAATGTATGGGGGAGCCGGGCATGTGCGTAGCGCGAGGAAGGTGTTCGGGAAAATGCCTGAGAGGGACTTAGTTGCGTGGAATGCTATGATCTATTGTTCCTCTAAGCATGGAGGTGGTGACACTTGTGTAGAATTATTTCGTGAGCTTTGCAGAGAAGGAATCCAGCCCGATGAATATACCTATGCCATTATTTTAAATGATTTCGTGTTGCATGCCCGGCTGTTTGAAGCGATGATGGTGCAGTCAGCAGTTACTCGCCGTGGATACTGCTCTGATTGCTTTATAAACAATGCCTTGATCGACTTGTACTTTAAGTGTGGATTTGTTGCTTCTGCTTTCAAGTTGTTTGAGGAGATGACCGACCCGGATCTTGCTTCTTGGACAACAATGATAGTTGGGTCTTCACAGAGTGGGCACTTGGAACTTGCAGAGTCATTGTTCCATGAAATGCGTATCCAAGATATCAAGCCTAATTCTTTCACCTTTAGTGGTATGCTTGGTGGTTGTGCTACCTCCAATGCATTGCAGTGGGGAAAACAACTTCATGCACTTGTTTTGAAGTGTGGACTAGAAAATGAGGTGGTTGTTGGAAGTTCACTTTTAGATGTGTATTCCAAGTGCAGCGAGATGGACAATGCTTTAAAAGCATTTAGGGGCCTCTATGAAAAAGATATTGTTTCGTGGAATGGAATTATATGTGGGTATGCTGCGAATGGCCAAGCTGAAGAGGCACTGAAGCTTTACAATGAGATGTTGAGAGAAGGATCGCCAGGTGTTTCCCCGAATGCTGTCACTTTCGTGGGAGTTCTCAGTGCTTGTTGTCATGCTGGCTTAGTGGAGGAAGGTTGCCATCATTTCATTGATATGGTTCATAAGCATTGCATCAAGCCCACTGTGGAGCATTATACTTGCATAGTTGATTTGCTCGGGAGAGCAGGACAACTGGAGGAAGCCGAGGCTCTTCTTCTAAGCTTGCCTTCCAAGCCTGATGTGGTAATATGGGGAGCATTGCTTGGAGCCTGCAAATTGCATGGGAATTTAAGTATGGCAAGACATGTTTCTGAACATCTTCATGCTAATGGACTGTTTAGCTCGTCAAACTATGTCCTTCTTGCCAATTCTTATACAGACAGTGGCAGGTGGGATGAAGCAGTAGAAGTTAGAGAATTGATGGAAGCAAGAGGAGTCCAAAAGAACGTGGGATGTACTTGGATTGATATAAGGGGTTGCATGCATTTGTTCCTCTCTGGTGATAAATTACATCCTTTAATTGATACCGTGCGTGAAGTCCTCAAGAGATTACATTTGCACATTGATGAAGTGCTTGCAGTAAGGTAGACATATTCTTTGCATTCTTTTTTCCCCGCCAATGTACAGTAAACCCATAGGGGAATCCTTTATCTTTTTGTAGTGGTACATCAAATTTCATCCCTTTCCTAATTTTGAAGGAATGGTGTTATGCAACTGTACATTGTATCCTGTAATTTAAATTTCAGTGGAAGTTGCAGAAACCGTGCAGGGTGATAAGTCTGTCATCTTATTAATTTCCGCCTAGTTTCTCTATTTTGAGCCAAAGCTTTGAAAAGTGACGCAATGATACTCAATGTTTGGTTATACTAAGGATCAGGATTAGTACAGCAAGCTGCAGAACATGCTTTTTCTGTAAGAGTGCTGAATGCTTTTATCCATGTTCCTGTAAGTGATGCATCTCCATAAGGTAGGATTACGTGGATGCCGTGACCCTCCAATTCGCTGTGCCCTTCTACAGACGGGATTTCAGTTTCTCCTACTAATGTCAATCGCATGAAAGTTACAAATCGAAGGGTCCATCAGCTATTATTGCTATACTATGCTTTTTGTTCTCCACCTTGATGCAATGGTGTCAAGATTTCTGATGAAAAACTCAAATTGAACTCTCCCCAAGACTTGGACATAAGTCTGTAACAAACAAAGCCGAAAGGAGGAAAGAGTAAAAGGAAATACAAAGAGGGACAATCCAAGATTCGAATCGATCCCAGCGACAAAGAAAGAGGGGAAGGCACCAAAAATCAGTGTGACCCACAAAAGAGTTAGATGACGGCCAGATTACCCCAAAGCAGCCATGACATTAGGAAGACAAAACTGCAATAAAAACAAAGATGAAAAAATTGCTGTGGCCCTGGTTAATGGGAACAGGCTGTGGCTCTCAGCACATTATCACTTTATCACTTTATCTTTCGCATTGTCTCTCAACCACATACTTGCTTACTCTGTGCGGGATTTTGTCCATTAGAAGAGACATTGCATGTTACAGTGCCAATATGTGATGCCCCATTTACTTTGTGTACGTCCATTTCTGCCGGTTCGTTTCGTTTTCATTGCAAAACTCCCGGCAAGCAAGACTCGAATGATGAGCGATTACCTCAGGCTTATTCATATCCGGTTACTGATGTTCCTCTTTTCTGCATCACTCGATGAATGAGCAAAATAAACTAAAATGGAGTGAGGGAAAGTCAAGAAAGATTTTACATTGGTGGGTTAGACAGTCCTCCAATTTCCATGGAATTCCACCGATGAGGACATTACAAAGCATCGCCTTTTCACTCTCCGACGAGCTCTTAAAAGCACAAACGATGTTATAGTTTAGTGAACTGGTAGATTAGGTAATGCAGCGGACTTTCATCAGACGTACGTTGCTTAGCACCCAGATTTTGATCAACCCTCGTTTAGTATCATCCAAACCTCGTACGGAAAAAAATTAAGGTTAAACTGATGATCTCTCGCCGTCATCATCGATCTTATTTGAGTATAGGAACCGAAAGAGAGGATGACTGAGTGAGAACCACCCAAACGAGCGGAGCCATATCGAAAAGTCCTTCCCATGCAGACCAAAAATATGGGCGTTTTCCCGTGTCACCACCCATTCTCAGCCGCAAGACCGCGAACAAGTGCTCCGCTCTTATCCGCCACGTGGACCAGCGGATTGGGCCCTGCATGAAAGGTTGATTGGCTCTCTCGCGCTCTTATAAAAATCAAAGCGACGAAGCGAGCCATCCGGGCTCCGTATCGGCCGGCTTGGCTTCAACAAGAATCATCGGGCACGTCTCTTCCCTCTCTTGCCGCTGACGATTCGGAGGAAGTGAGGAGGTAAACTTCTGCTATTTTGTAAAAGATTCTTGCCTGTGATTCCATTCGATGATTCGTTGCAGGGTTTTTCGTTTTGCTACGTGCGCATGCATGGGCTTGTTTCGGCCCTTCGATATCGACTCACTACTCTCTTCTTTACATCGCTGACCGGCTCCGAGTCTGGAGAGTGTTCTGTTTGCTTCTCGCTGCTTCAGTTCGATTACTAAACAATGAATTCTCTTGCCTTTTCATGACCCGACAAAGGGTCTGTTTTAGTAGAGTTGTCGGAAGGTGATCAGTGATTGTATGGTAGTATTTGCTGAACTTGGCTCTTGGCTCTGTTTCTCATTCTTTGGAGTGGCTGCTGGGAGCATTCTGATAAAATTTGAGCTAAAGTGAAAAGGGTTTGAGGAAAGTAATGGAGAGAATTTGTAAAGTTTTGCTAAAAGAAATGTTTTCGGCAGATTACGAAATTGAAGATCATTTTTCTCATACCAGAATGATGTTGTCGATGGTTTTAAGGTTGATATGGCAACGATACAGTCTTCTTCTTCAAGTGATGATGTCCACCGAAATAACTTCTGAAGTTCATCCTGTCCTGCTTTTGACTCCTTCCCTAGTTGACGATTGAAGTTTGATACTTTACTTCTTTGAGCATTCTCTCTTTTGCTAAACAAATTTTCAAGTACTTATTCGCACATGAAGTCGTCCCCTGGTGTTGCTTATGCAAAGGCTGAGTCATGTTTCTTCTGTGCCGGCGGCATACCTTCTTAGAGTGTGCCTAATCAAGTACTGAAATGTTGATTAGGCTGTAGTGAGGGGCTTTTCCCGAGTTATCGAAAGCAGATTCAGTGGAAACAGCTGAAAAACACAGTTTTGAGGTTTTGAGAACAAGAAACACTCAAACATGTTGTAACAGACTGGTATGCTTGAGGAATTATGTATACAAAGCTGATGGTTTTAGGATAAAATTAATGGTACCGACACACGTTATTTTATTATGTGTAGAAAGGAACTGTAATTCAGTTCTGACATATCACTTCTTTCGAACAATTAACTGATAATCAACCTCTTGAAGCCAAAACCAATTGCTTTTGTTTACAAGGCGTTGCTTTGCTTTCTGTGGAGTTTCTAATGAAGTGGTCTCAAGCAATCTATTGTCAAGGAGAAAGAGCTGTAGAACAATATTTTGTTCTCTGAAATTCAGTTATTCTTTGTCCCAATCCAAAGCCTTACATCATATCAAACTAGCATGTCAAGTTTCACCAAGAAGACGAATTTTATGGCCTCATTCCCATCAATCAATGAAGGAACAGATGGTTCATCGTTATGCTAATTATTAGGATTGATCTGTCTCTTTAGCTTTTATTCTTGCTTTGTTCCACTCCCTGTTATACCACGTAGATTGGCTTGATTAAAGGAAGCAGGTTTGCATGATCATGGCAAATATCTCTGCCACTATGCTTGTCTTTCTAGAGTGAGGTGCACACTCTTTCCAGGTACAGACAGAAATATTGTGAATGGGGATTTATTTTGGTTCTTGATAGTCTGCTCAGACCAAGGAATTCAAGATCAAGCAAGACAATAAACGTAGTATAGAAATTTAAGTAGTACATAGTTCTTTCCTTCAATCAGATGCAGAGTTTAATTGCTCCTGCCAAAAAAAAAAAAATTGCAGCATAGGCCTCGCATAATCTCAAGACTCCAATCTGTGAATTTCTGAAGAAGGGAAGATGGACTACGTATATGGACCAGGAAGGAACCACCTCTTTGTTCCGGGTCCCGTCAACATCCCGGATCAGGTCATTCGTGCGATGAACAGGAACAATGAGGATTATCGTTCGCCTGCTATTCCGGCACTTACCAAGATTCTCCTTGAGGACGTGAAAAAAATTTTCAAGACTACTTCCGGAACCCCATTCCTCATTCCCACCACTGGTACATCCTTCATTGAAAATGCTGTGTGACAAAGCATTTAGCCTTTCATTTATGCAATCTAAAGTTGTGGTCTTGGTTCTAGGTACTGGTGCATGGGAGAGCGCTCTGACCAACACATTATCTCCTGGAGATCGGACCATCTCATTCATGATTGGCCAATTCTCTCTGCTCTGGATTGATCAGCAGCAACGCCTCGGCTTCAATGTGGATGTTGTTGAAAGTGACTGGGGCCAGGGTGCCAATCTTGACATCCTGGCATCAAAGCTCGCTGCCGACACTGCACACACCATCAAGGCAGTGTGCATCGTCCACAATGAGACAGCAACTGGAGTCACCAACAATCTGGCTAAAGTAAGAAAAATACTTGGTAAGGACATAACATTTGTACTTGTCCAAGCTTTGAATTCATGTCTTCGGCATTAATCTTTCTGATCTATGAATAGAAGCGTTCTTATCGCTGCGTTGGTTGCATTATATTGTACTGAACATCGACGAGCTATCACATGTCTTGTTGCTGAGATTTTATCTTTTTAACTAATTGTTTTTGTAGGCCCTTCTGTAATATCGTGCGATGTATTTAATTGCAGATGACTATAGGCACCCAGCCCTGTTTTTGGTCGATGGAGTCTCCTCAATCTGTGCTCTCGATTTCCGCATGGACGAATGGGGAATCGATGTGGCCTTGACTGGCTCTCAGAAAGCGCTCTCTCTTCCCACTGGAATGGGCATTGTTTGTGCAAGCCCCAAGGCTCTGGAGGCATCCAAATCTGCAAAGTCTTATAAAGTCTTCTTCGACTGGAAGGACTATCTCAAGTTCTACCAGATGGGAACCTATTGGCCATACACCCCTTCCATTCATCTACTGTACGGGCTGCGAGCTGCTCTTGATCTCATTTTCGAGGAAGGACTCGATAATGTGATCGCGAGGCATAACCGTCTCGCCACAGGAACTAGGTAAGGTCATTATTTCCTCAATCTTTGTCCAAACATCTCTCGTAGGTCTTGATCTAATGACTTCTTGCATTTGACTTCAGGATTGCTGTAGAGGCATGGGGGCTCAAGAACTGCACGCAGAAGGAGGAGTGGTTCAGCGACACCGTGACAGCGGTTGTTGTTCCCCCATATATTGAAAGCTCTGAAATTGTGAGGAGGGCATGGAAGAGATACAATTTGAGTCTAGGTCTGGGACTAAACAAGGTGGCTGGAAAAGTCTTCAGGATAGGGCATCTTGGCAATCTGAATGAGGTATGTTTCTTTCCACTGTCCATAACATGAATTTTGTACTTGCAGGACAAACAAAGGAAGCTTTGCGCTTCTTAAACCTTTGCTCGCCAAAAGATTCGTTTCTTAATCATTAAGTGAAACATGGGTTGTGAAAATCTGATAGTTGCTTCATGTCTTTAGAACCTGGAAACGGCATTACATATGCAAAAGTTCTGTCACTGTTGTTAAATAACACAAATTTAGGAACTATCCAGTTCGGATTTACAGATCATAGTCGCTTGATCAGTGAAAACTCATACTTCTCATGTCATCATTGAGCACAAGCACGGTTGCGATGGTGAGCATGCATCGCGCAGAAGAGTCTTTCTTATTAGAGGCACACATTTCTCATTTCCTTACATCCTGAAATTCCATTATCATCTGGACACAAACGTTCCTCTTTGTTCTATTTTCAGCTGCAACTGCTGGGTTGTCTTGCCGGCGTGGAGATGGTGCTCAAGGATGTGGGCTACCCCATCAAGCTCGGAAGCGGGGTCGGGGCCGCTTCTGCATACTTCCAAAATACCACCCCCTTGATCGCGTCCAGGATCTAAAGAGAAACGAGATTCGCCTGCTACGATCATGTAATTAGTTGTCCCTTTCAACCGTGTCATTCCTTTTGAATTCCATGTAGAAACATACACTATTTTCCTATCTTTGCAAGTACTCTCGACGTTTCCCGAGCTCGTGGTTTGGTGTAACATTTGCTTTAGCACACCCCGCTCCCCTGCGCCCCCAATGCACTGTGCTTGAATCGGATGTCCACCGTCCCGTCATTCTCGATTATGGACGACGTTTGTGTCCGAAGGTGCTCTGGAGTTGGAAAGATCGACAAGCGATCGAGCATGTTGGTTGCAAAACTCGTTAGCTCGGGTTATAGTCGTAGGACCTTTCGGATATCCTAGTCCACTGGTGTCCTGGCACGGTGAATCTCGTGGGTTTTTGTTAGTCATGAAACAGCATCGCATACGACTGCATTGACTGCCGTTAGGACCGTGATGCACGTCCACCCATCCAATAGCCCGCTCTTGAATCTCGCGGACCTCATGCGAAATCCACTTTGTTTTCGGTTCGAACCCATCGCAGGTTCGAAAGTGGCGGCCCTCGCGGAATAATAAAATTATTTTTTTATTAGTTAATTATTGAAGGCGGTATAAACCATCATCTCTAAAAATGTATTATTGAAAATTATTTTTTGTACGAAATAGAATATTTAAATTTTTTTAGTAAAAGGGAAGAAAATCTTTAGAATCGGTAGTCGCAAAAGAGAAAGAGAGCTGCTTTAATTAGGTAAACACGTCATTTGTGATGTGATGGCAGCAGCAACAACGTCTCGACCCATGCGAGTCACGTCATCGGTCGAATGGCTCGGTGCAGTCCACGTGGAAAGTCAGGATAAGGATGCGCTCATTAAGTAAAAACCGGGTCCACGGTCAAATCAGGAAAGTGAGGGGCGTGCTGTCGAGAAGGACGTACTTACTTTTGAGACAATTATCATCGAATATATTCAACCAGAAATGGACACGAATCCACTTTTTTTTTTTTCTTCTTTCAATTTTGGGCTTTAAAGATTCCACCTACCTCTTAAAATTAAACTTCCACAACACTTTCATTTTCAAAATATCTATCACACGTTACACGGGAAAAATTGTGTAATTGAAAAAATTGCAATTATTCTGCTAATTAAGGAATGTGCCCCGACTTTTTCCTTGACAAAAGTTGATAGAGCATCATTAACAATTGACCATGTAGTTGACTTGACGTGCATGGGTGCGTTCGAAGAGAGCCGACTAACTGATTTTATTTCGTGAATTAAAGATGAATATGATTTTAGAGTACAATTTGAAATCGAAGAATTGGATTAATGAAAATTTATCTAGTTTTAGATTGGTTAGAAAACTTATTTCGATGTATAGATTTTAGGTAGGTGAAACCCGAAAAATGTTTTTGTGCCTCTTTAGGTCTATGTGTGAACTTTCATTTTATGATTAAAATCGAAGAATTGGATTAATGAAAATTCACATCATCTTGCAATATTTCATAACGTCGAATGAAGAATGAATAATTTGGAACCACACGTGTGAACTTTCATTTTATGATTAAAACTTTTATTTTATTAATATTTTATCTTTTTCGTGTTTAAATATAAATTATTATCAACAAATTATAGTAACAAGTAGTGATCGTTAAATGTGATAATTCATTGTTATTGTTCAATTAATAATATAGGTAAAACTTAAGTAGTATAAACTAAAACTCGTGATATGGTAGATTTCAAATTTAAAGATAATATATTATAGATTCCAAAAATTAAGAAACCATTTCAAATCGATAAATTATAGGTTTTAAATGAAAAATCTAGAATCACTTATTCCTAATTGGAAATAAAGAATCGGAAAAGTGATTTGAGTTCATCTTACAGGGAGGAGGAGTTTGCATGTCTTGAGGCAGCGTGACGAGTTTGTCCTCGACACGAGAGGCGACAGCGACTCGGTGGGCCATTGACACGATAATTATAGGGATATGGTTAGGAATCATTATTTTCTTTTTCTTTTTTGGGAACAAAATTTTGCTTTGCAAGATATCCCTTTGAGGATATATGAAGGAGGCAAGTTTCCATGTCTTGGCGTCGTCAGCATTGACGATGTTGCCGCGCAGCGACATAAAACCGATGAAGGCTGCCGGTCAGAATCTTCGCCTCCTCCGTAGAAGTCCTTGCTCCATGATTGCGTGTGCAAAAAATATCTGCGTTCCATTCAAAACCGCGTTCGGCTGCGTGTCTCTAGTCGCCATCTTTCTCTCTCCCTCTCTACCAAACCGCCTTTCTCTCTCTCTCTCTCTCTATATATGTGCACTGCAGGACCGATCATTTCTTCCTTATCTCCTCATCCAATTTTTCTCAAAAACCCCACCAAAACCCAGATTCCATACTGGCCGTCACAACCCAGAACTTCGATATTCGATCCATGGATCTTCGAAGACAAGACGTTGTAGAAGAAGAAGGAGGAGGAGTTGAAGAAGAAGACCAGTTCGGTCGCATACCGGACGACCTGCTCCTCCACATCCTCGACCGAGTCCACGACGCCAGGTCCCTCGCCCGCTGCCTCGCCGTCTCCAAGCGCTTCTCCTCCCTCGTCCCTCTCACCCCCACCGTCTCTCTCTCTTTCCCCCACCCCCGCCTCCTCCGCTCCTCCTCCGAGTCCTCCGAGTCCGGCCGCTGGCGCCACCGGGGCGGCTTCTTCTCTCGCCTCCTCGACAAATTCGTCCGCAGCCCCCTCCGCTTCCTCCACCGCGTCGCCTCGCATAAATCGGCCTCCTGCTCCGGCGGAGAAGGCGACGACTATTGCGATTTCGATTACGATTCTCGCCACACCCCGGGCGAGGTCCTTAAACCCTTCAGAGGGATCGAGTCGCTGCGCGTGGAGATCCCCTCCTGCGTCGACGCGGTCGGGCTCAACGGCAAGCGCACGGTCCTCAGGTGGACGGCTCGATTCGGTGGGGAGATGAAGAGCTGCGTCGTCCTCGGAGCGAATTCGCTGCAAAGAAGAGACGGCAACGGCGCCGCCGCCGCCGCCTCGGGAGAGGAAGGCGCGCTGGAATCGAGACCGAGAGCCGTCGGCGAGGTGGAGCTCGAGCCCGGGCCGGTCATCGCGGAGGAAGAGCTGAAGTTACGGGTGGTCTGGATCATTTCCTGTTTGATCGCTGCTTCGGCGAGGCACTATCTGCTGAAACAGATCGTGGCGGATCATCCGAGGCTGAAGAGCGTGGCGATTGTCGACTCAGACAAGCAGGGGAAGGTCAGGATGCGAGAGGAAGAGATCACCGAGATGAGGAGATCATCCGACGCGGAGGCGGCCGACCCGGCGGCGGCGGAGAGGATCCGGGTTCCGGACCTGAGCATGAAGCTGTGGTACGTGCCGGAGCTGGAGCTGCCGGAGTCCGGTTACGTGATGAGAGGGGCGACGATGGTGCTGATCGCGCCGGCGAGCAACGCCGGGGGTGAGCAGCAGGGGAAGGCGAAGGAGGGAGGAGGCGACTTGGGGGACGTGATGAAGGGCGTGAGCTTCGAGGGAGGCGACGGAGAGGAAGAGGCGTTCCGTGAGGCGGCGGCGGTGATGAGGAAGATGAAGAAGACGTACATGTTGGAGATGAACTCCTTCTGAGATGAGGTCGGACTCGGCGGCTTCGTTTCCTTTTCTTTTTTTTTCACTTTATGTTTTTCGACTTTGTTTTTGTCTTTTCTTTATTTTTATTTTTTCCTACACATACGTTTGTTGTACATAACACGTTGCGAAACTTTGGTAGTTGCAGTATGCGGTCGATTCTTTCATTCGTTAGCGGAACCAATAAATGTTAAATCAAGAGCTCCGGCGTGATGGTGTTGTTTGTATCAATGAAAGAGCTCTTTGCCAATTAATTTTCCAAAACTACGCGTGTTCGATTAGTTAAAAATGATTTAACTAGTTGAAATTTTTTTTACAGTAAAATAAAATCATTGACACTTAAAGTTAAAAAAAAAAAATTTCTTTTTCCTAATTTACACGTATGTTATTTTGGCGCTAGTAATTTGCACAGGAACAACCAAGCCATTGAGATAATGCCGAGGCCTAGACCCCAGTGCCTATGCTAACGGTTCATAGAGGTCAAAGTTTGAGAACCCAAATGCCTTTGCTCGAGTTCCCAACATCCTAGTCTAAATCCAATAGAGGTTGGGCCTTAGTTTATTGAGGCTAGGCCCGAGACCCTTATGCTTATGCATAGATCTTCCGCATTGCGCCAACACCTAGGTTTATTTAGGCCGATGCTCGGGACCCAGTGCCAATGCCTTGGTCTATCAAAGCCAAGCTTGGAAACTCGATGCTTAGGCTTGTGACCAAATCCACTAAAGCCAAGCCCAAGACCCTATGCCCATGCTTAGATCCCTAGTGCCTAGGCCTATGTCCATCGATGTCGGCTCAATGGACATAAGCTCAGGTACACTCGAGCATTGGCATAGGGGTCTCAAGCTTCAACTTCACTAAACCTAGGTTTGGGTATGATTCGAGCATAAGCACTAAGGTCTTGAGCATGGGCAGTAGGGTCTTGGATGTGGCCTAAATGGATTTCAACACGAGCATTAGGTTCTAAGCCTTAGCCTCAATGGACTCGGGCTTGGGGGATTTTAGCATGGGCATGGGGTCCTCAGCATGACTTTGATGGGTTCGGGCCTTGCCTTTGTAAATTTGAGCCTAGGCATTGGCATCCCAACCTCAACTTCAATATACCTAGACACAGGGATCGAAGTCTTGGGCGTTGATGTTAATGGATCCAAGCTTGAGCTCTAGGGACCTAAGCACAACCTTTGCGGAACAGGCACGGGTTTAGGAGATCGGAACATAGGCATCGGAAAATCTTATGCTTGACCTTGGTGGACTAGGGCACTAGGGCCTCCTTGATGGACTTGGGCAAGAGTAGAGGCGTGTTAATTCGAGCAATCAAATTTTACATCGTTTGCTTATCTGCTCTTTATATTATGTATTAATGTCCAATCTTGTATTATCTTTTTTTCCAAAAGAAAATCATATTTATTGCTTAGGAGGGTACATGATAAATATATAAATTTAATGACAAAGCAATTGAAGTAGAGCAAAATCTAAAATGCTGAAAAACAAAGGTAAATTCAAAAAATAAAAAAGCATCAATAAAACACACACTCGTACCACGAAAGTGAATCCATGAAACAAAAATAATTTGAAGCCAATCATCGAATTTCATATTTTTATTAGAGACGAACACGTGCTCTGACGGTGCCAAAGGCATCTCAATCATTAATCATGTCACTCTCGCCCCCGCGGGCGACAAGTCGTTCTCGCCCACGCCAACGCGCACACGCAAGCTCAACTCCCAAACCATCCGGGGCCCACGTCGTCTCCGTCGGGCGCAGGGACCGAATCCCACGACGACACGCTTCGGTTTCCGCAAGTCTGCTCCGATCCACGCACGACGACGTCGAACGAATCCGCGCGCAATTGGTATCGTCCCTCTAGAGGCCCGTCCGTTGTAACGTACACATTATCAATTCTCAAGGAATCGCTAACCAACGGAAGGAAATCACGTTTGCTTGCCGACTTAATCCATATTAAACAGAGGCTTTTTAGAATCTCTCTCTTCTTCTTCTTCTTCTTCTTTTTTTCCAAGTCTTAATCAAATAAACCCCGTCGCAATTAGCGATCCATTTAATGAGAAGAACGATGGGAATAACAAGCTAACTGCCGAGGACCGGAACAGTGGCCGACGCATTAGCTGTAGCCACATACACCGCAGGCTCTCCTCGCCTTCCTATCGAAGACGGGAATATTCCGGGATCGTAGAGAACAGGAGGGTCCGCAGAAGCCCGTGATTGGACGACGTTCATGAAGAGAAATCGCAAGAGAAAGGAGGGAGAGAGTTAGGGAGGCGGAGATTAGGAGGGATGGATTTCTCGACGGACAATCTGACCGGCGTCGTCTTGGCGCTCCTGTCGAGTGGGTTCATCGGGGGCAGCTTCATCATCAAGAAGAAGGGCCTCCGACGGGCCGCCGCCGTTTCCGGGGTGAGAGCTGGTAAATGTCTTCGATTTCCCCGTTCCTTCGAAAGAACATCAGCTTTGACGAATTGGGTGTCTGGAATTTCTTGGAAAAACGGGGACTGATTGGATGTCTTGATCTCTTTGGTGAAAGGTGTTGGTGGGTATGCGTATCTGCTGGAGCCCCTGTGGTGGGTGGGCATGATCACGAGTAAGCTCCTGGATTTAATTCCCGTCATTTGTTTTTCTGGCTCAATAATTGGTGACGTTAGCTCGCTAAATCGATTCTAACCACTGAAATTAAGGTTATCTGATGAACTCGGACCTTGTGCATTGCTCTTTTGGCGTGGATAGTCAGTTTAAAAATAGCTTATGTTGCTTCATGTTGCATTTTTTTTTTTTTTAATATATATGGGAAACAGAGTGATAATCATAATATAGGAGAAACCAAGAAATTGAGCCATTAGCTTCATGCTTTATTTTCTTTGTATCCCATAACCGTGTTGTTAGTAGTACTGACCTGTTTCATCAGCTGAAATTCTGCAGAATTTGTTTCTGTTTTCTGTTTTCCGATGTAGTGATTGTTGGAGAGGTTGCGAATTTCATAGCTTATGCGTTCGCCCCGGCGGTGCTCGTGACTCCTCTCGGTGCTTTAAGTATAATAGTCAGGTAGTGTGGTTCTCCTCGAGTGTTTGGCATGTTCTCGTGGGTGTTCGTTGTAGTATCAGAATATGAGCCCTTTTTAATTGTCCTTAATGTCTGTACTTTGGATCGATTGGTCAGTGCCGTGCTGGCGCACTTCATCTTGAAGGAGAAACTACACAAGCTGGGGATGTTGGGCTGTGTGATGTGCATTGTTGGGTCTGTCATTATTGTCATCCACGCACCACAAGAGAGTCCCATCGCTTCTGTTCAAGAAATTTGGATTATGGCGACTCAACCAGGTCAATCTTCAGGCTTAGTTTATGTGTTCTTTATGTGATCACCAATTTGCTGATAACTGACTGCATTTATATGTCTTTTTCAGCTTTTCTGCTCTATGTTGGCTCAGTAATCGTGCTGGTATTCATCCTGGTTTTCCATTTTTCACCTAGATGTGGGCACACAAATGTGCTGGTTTACACTGGCATCTGCTCATTAATGGGCTCTCTCTCGGTAAATCAACTGCTTCGGCATCTTTTGGATATTTTTGCTTCCTTCCAACCTACTTTAGCGTATACACGCCAACCAGATTGTTGGAAGCCCCACTTAAACACGAGTTGATCTTGCATTATTAGCTTTAGGTAAATCATTGATTCGGGGTACAGGGAGGCTTATCACCAGGGACAAATCGTATTCTTTTCTAATTCTTGTTGTCCTGTCAAAACAAAGTTAATAAGTTACAATAATTGTCGTGGACGCATGTTTAAATTTCTTGTGTCTGGGTATATTTTCTTTCTCAGTTCTTGTCAGTTTCATGATCTATCTGCAGGTGATGAGTGTGAAAGCCCTTGGGACTTCGTTGAAGTTGACTTTTGAGGGAAAGAATCAGTTGATCTATCCGGAGACTTGGTTCTTTATGTTGGTGGTGGCTACATGTGTAGTTACCCAAATGAATTATCTCAATAAGGTCTGTCCCATGATGTTATCCAATTTTAATTAGCTAACTGTCCCCAATGATGAGTGTGTAAATTTCATTTGTCATTGCCACACAGCAATCAATAACATTGAATGACACACCAAATTTCCTCTTTTATTGCAACTTTTACTTTTCCCTTATGTTGAGATTACATGGCATTGGGAGACAGGAAGTCATGGAATATCTGCATCTTTCTTAACTAGATATGGTGCTTGTTATCCTTTTTTGTGGTGCCTCCATGTTTCATGTTTCTTGGGGTTGTAGGACAGGAAGAACTTTGTTTTTCCTTCATCAGAAGCATTTTGTTGGTGATCTGGTAAATTAACCAACTTGATTTAAGTTAGCTCTGTAGCTCTGTAAATTAACCAAAATTTTCTTTTTTGACATTCTCTCTTTTCTTTGTAAGGCTGTTTTGAGATTCCAGCCTCTCTACCTCTAGTCTGCATTTTGTGCATACTTGTCCATTCCTGAACCTCATGAGTTGTGCTTAGAACAATCAGGAACTGTGGAGGAATTTCGGCCCTTTTTTACCCTTGAGTACTATGATAATTGAGGACTCTGAGTGTCTGAGTTGTGCAATTCCTAACTAAATTTCCCCCCTGTAAACTTGAAAATCTATGTTCCTGTAACCTTTCGGCAAGGTAACTGCCCTCCATTCTTCCTCGCTGGATAGAGTGGTGTAGCCTTTTCATCATCTATGGGGTAATTCTTTATGTTGGGGTTGGGAGTCAAAATCATTTGCTTCAGAAACAATTTACAGTCAGTTTTTTTTTTTTTACTGCAAAAGGTTTCTTCGTGTTCTGTTTACCTATGGATGAAATACTTGCTTGATGAGAGCTTACTTTAAGAGCTTTTCTTGCTCAGCTTGCTTTCTTTCTCATAAATTTACTTTAAACATGTAGTAGTATCTGATGGATCCCAGTCAAATGCTTCCTTTCTTGCTTTCGCTCCATGCTTTTAATTTTGTGCTGTTTGTTCTTTGATTTTGATATTTCAGGCACTGGACACATTCAACACTGCAATTGTGTCACCCATTTACTATGTTATGTTCACGACCCTTACAATCCTTGCCAGTGTTATAATGTTCAAGGTATGAGAAGGCACAATGCGCATTTTCATTTCAACCTTCTAGTCTCTAGATGAGTGTGTCGTTGAAAGAGGAGTAGCCTAACTGAAAACAGGAGCTACAGCCACACCCGGACAATCAGGATTTGCACTAGTTAACTAATTACAAAGTTAAATTTTGGGTTTTATTTGTTATATGAGTTTACTTAAACAAGTCGTCTTACAGTCTGTAGTTGCTGACATTGGCTGTTTCCGTTCTAGGATTGGGAAGGTCAGAGCGGTGGAGACATCATTTCAGAAATATGTGGTTTCATCGTCGTGCTCTCCGGGACCATATTGTTGCACACAACCAAGGACTTCGAAAGGAGTTCGTCCTTCAGAAGTGTGAAACTTGCTCTTATTCTTTGTTTGAACCTCCATTTACTATTCTGTTTTAGTCTGACCTGATCTGATCCTCTCGTGTAATATTTATAAGCCAATGCAGGTAATTTTGTGCCGGTGTCATCTACACTATCGACCCGGCTCTGCAGCGGAAATGGCGATTCCAAATTTGAAGAGGAAGTGCCGCTGCCGCCTGAGGAAGTTTGCATGAGAAGACAATAGCGGTCTTTTTAGATGGTTTTCGAGAAGAAATAATCCTCACTTCCCGTCAAATTTACAAACTAAGTGGGAAGTAAGATGTAGAGAATGCCCGTGATGATTCTTGCTCCGATTGCATCCGAATTCCAAAAAAAAAAAAAAAAGAATTGCTGAAGCACCATGCAGGCGCCTCTCAGCTCTCGGGTGTCGGTTAGCTTCATTAACCTTTGGATACGCCAGTCGGCGGTTACTAGTACCCCTTGCAATGTGGCCTCATCAGTCAGGAGGCTTGTACAGCCGGTGAGTGAAGTGAAGTGAAGGACGCAAAATGTCGACTAGAGTTCGGATCTGATCCAAAGTACATGGTCATTCATCAGGCGAGCCGAGTCTACTCCTCGAGCAGAGCACGGAGCTGTCTTGAGCTCCCGAGCGAATGGCGGTTGCTCTCGGGCGAAAGCAATCGCACCATGTGAATGCCTGCAGACATTCTTTTTCCTTCTTCAGCAGACAGCAGGTGTTTTTTGGTAGATGGATTGAGATTGATTCGTGTGAATATGGAAGTATTCTTTTCGAGATTGACAATGGAGTTTGAGTTTGCGAACGCCTCTTTCATGTTTTGCTTAGGTGGAAAATGACTGCTGCTCATCGTTCTTAGATTTGGCCAACAATGAAGGCCCCGGCGGAAGCGCAATGGCCGGATTTTATGTCCTTTTTTCGAATTTTAGTCAGAAAAAGAGAAAAAGAGAAAAGGCTAATGATCAAATTCATTTTAAAAACCTAGATGTATAAAAAAACAACATAATTAAGAATTTTGGATTATACCAAGGAAAAGGCAAAAGAAAGTGAGAAAAGAAGAAGAAGAAAGCATGAATACAAACAGTGAAAGCTTGAGATAGGATTTTATTTGTTCAAGTAATAAGAGAATCCCTATTAGTAACCCAATCTTTTCTTAGAAAATATATTCTACTCCCTTTATTGATAATGGCAAAAATTATAGTCTGTTTGTTTTTATTTCAATTTCTCGAGAGGTCTGAGAATTTAAAAAGTGCATGAAAAGCAAAGCATTCGTCAAGCTTTTTTGTAGGGGGAATATTTGCAGTTTTCGATATGAAATTGCCTGCAAGTTGAGATATACGAAAATTAGCTTGGAGCTGAAGTAATTAAAATTAGAAACTATATACGAAAAAAAAAATATTTAAGAAATATAAAATCGGAGCAAAAAGGGAGGAAATGCGTGATCGTGAAGCGAAAGCCAAAATTCAGCACAGAGAGGGAGCGAGGAAAAGGGAAAAATTCGAAATTAAGTTGATGTGCTTATACGAACTTCGCCTGCCCAACCGCTCTTTCTGAAAACGAGGTTCCATCTCTTCTCAAGTTCCGAACTGGTTCTCTCTCTCTCTCTCTCTCTCTCCCTCTATAGCAGCGGAAGAAGCAGAGAAACGATGGAGGCGAAGATGAGCAAGCTCTTCGGATCGGTCTCCGACTTCTTCACCGGCGCCGATCACATCCCCTGGTGCGATCGCGACGTCATCGCGGTCATCTCTCTCTCTCGACTTCTCGGTTTAAATAGCTATCGGAAGCTGTAATCGCAGCGTTCTTAGTTCGGTTGGGGGGAATTTCGCCTCCGTGCGTCCAGGTTAGTCGTACATGTAGGAACGGCTTGGACGTCGTGCTTTGTCCACGAAATAGTTGATCGTCAGCATGTTTTCGTTCGCCGCGCCCGGTCGGTAGTATTTTGAGTGAGGGCCTGTCTCGCTTTGTGGAATTGTAGTGCCTAAAACTTAACGGATGCGACTGTAATTGAGGAAAGGATACCGTCGAGAGAGAGAGAGCATAGTCAAGGACTACGAACTATAGTGTGTGTAGGTGGAGAATGCTTGTCTTTTGCCTTTTATGGGCTCTGCTTCTTGAGCATATGATGGGAAAGCACGGAAAATTCGAAAGTAATAGCTCCAGCTATTTTGGCGGTTAGTGGCTTACGGTGAGTGATCGAGTGATAGAATGATTGTTTTGTGAGATCACCGGAATGATGTAATAATAGTTGTGTAGAGATGGAAAGTGTTAAAGGACCGTGATGATGGTAGATGCCACGCATTTGGACTTGCTTGAATTGGGTCGCTGGCATTTGCATATGGATTCTATCATAAGCTGATTCGTTGAAGTATGAGCGTTGATTCGTTGGTTTCGTTTGTATCAGTATAAAACATGCTTCGATTATTGATGATATCAAGTCATGTCATGTTACTAGTTACTGGATGGCCGTCATTGTCATTCAGGATATGAGGTGGGATGATTTGATTTTGACCAGTGATGTTGCATACTCCCTGTCGGTGCTCTGCATCGCCGATGTTGTGCTTATTTGCTGTTTTGTGTTGGTTTCGCGGTCCTCTTTTGCTTGGTATCATTCTGCCTGAATAGTCTTAGACTTCCTCTGTAGCATCAACAGATATCTACCGAAAGTGGTTAGACTTAATTCAAACTAAACATTGTTTTGACTCTTATTCTAGCCTTTAATTACTAGGCAATTTGCTAACTTTCCACCTCTTGATATGAACATCTCTTGCTGAATATAGCTGGCGTATATGATCTTCATTTCTTCTTGTTGTTCCCATTAAAACTTTCGATTGATTAGGGTTGTGAGCGAGAAATTGCTGAGGCTGAAAAAGGTTCATCTGATGAGCTTATCAGTGAATGTATTATGCGTTTATCGTGGGCACTTGTTCACTCAAGGCAACCAGAAGATGTCCAGCGTGGAATAGCAATGCTTGAAGGTAAAGCGTAGGCTGTCTTATTGTTATGGCTAGGTTCCCATAGTGGTGGCTTTGTTAGTAGTTAGCATTGGTTACGCGTAGGTGTACTTTATGCAATTTCTAGTTGGATAATTTCGTGACTGACATCTATCTGCAGCTTCCGTTTCTGGCACTAAGAGTCCTTTGCAATTGAGAGAGCAGCTTTATCTTCTAGCTGTTGGTTATTACAGAAGTGGAGACTACACAAAGAGCAGGGACCTTGTGGAGCGGTGTCTTGGGGTCAGGCTTAAGCTTTTCATGTCTGATAACATGATTAGAGTCCTTATGTATTTTACTGCTTGCTTCAGATTGCGTCTTAACCCTTAACAGTATATTGCATTCTCACTCCACGATCCCTTTGTTTATCAATGCTGTCTGGATATCAAAATTTTTTTTAACAAGTGTTGAAACACGAGTCATTTGCTTCAAGTGCTTAAATTATCTGATTTTCGAGTACTTTAGAGGACAATGAATGAACAATTCAACTTCTTGATGTATGATTCTTGTCTTGGTATGATATTGCTGTTATTTACTTTATATTCTTCATCAGATCTTTCACCAATAGGTGTTCATATATGGTTGACATAGGATGTTTACATTACGCATCAATCGCTTGATTGTTGGATGAGTCGTTAGAATTCATATGACATATTTAACCAAATTCATCTGGCAGATTGCCCCTGATTGGAGACAGGCCCTCACACTTAAGAAAACAATTGAAGACCGTATCACAAAGGGTAAGGACCAGATGACCAATTATTATGCTCCTAGTTTGTTCTAAGTGTAGAAATTGCTGACTATCTTACCTTGTCTGATTGTAGATGGGATAATTGGCATCGGCATCGCTGCTACTGCTGTAGGATTGCTGGCAGGCGGACTTGCTGCAGCTCTCTCGAGGAAGAAATGACACGCATGCTTGCCGTTGAGTACTCTGTTTATATGAACAGCCCATGCTAAAGTTTGTTAAATTTGTTTTCTTCTCGTGTTCTTCACTAACCTTAATAGTGATGTGGTAAGTAAAATCGTCTACTTTGATGAAGTTTTGTCACTTGTAGTTCGTTTAATGGACGGTGTGAGGTAAAGGTAGTTCTTTGAATTGTCTCTCTTTGCTTATCTGAACAAAAGTATGCGACAAGGTTGTGCTGCCCCTTGTTCTTTGTTCTCTTGTTCTCTTTTCTCTATCCAAGCAATTGCTCATGTAGCAGAGAAATCAGCGACTGAGGACCTTCCATCATTGCTCATCTCCTGCCCTGCCAGTATTGTGCCATGCTGTATTGAGCCTTAACAACTGAAATGTTGTATCAGGGACTTGTTACGGGTATCTTGACCAACTCTGGTTGAGCTATCTCTCATGAAAGCTATAGACTACCGTAGTTCCTCGCTGCTATCTTCTCTCCAATCTTCTGTGTGCCCCCTTTCTGTTCCACAATTTTATTGACTGGCTGGCGTTGGCTGGAGCAAATGCGCTCTTTAGTGATTTAGAAGGCACCTCCCATCAGAAATACTTGGAGTTTTACCTTATCAGCTCGTCCACTCAGATGCAATGAATGTCCAATGACGGGAAAACCTACTTAAACCGCGGCTAGGGCTATTGGGAGGCACTGTCCATGGTTCATGCTTCCATTTTCTTCGGACGCTCAACTAGTCAATTTTCGTTGGGAGCCAAATATGACAAAAACGATCTGATCATCATCGAGACATGATCAAAGACAAGGAGCTACTTCGTCCGAGCCACCATGACAGGATGCACGGGCTCTGGCCTTGTCCTTGGTTGAGTGCAGTTCACATCGACTTTGAAACTCATATTCCCACCAGTTTAGCAGAGACCCCTGTAGCGACACCATTTTCTTCCTATTTGCTGAAATTATCAAAGCACGGAAGGGTAAAATCCTAGAATGTCAAGGACCAACCAACAAAATCAGGGGCAAATCGGTAGTCTATGGGAGTTCAATAATTCAAAAATAAAATGAGACTTCTACAATCCCGACATGTCTGGAAACTACAGCAACTAAACATTAAATACTGTGTTAGAACAGCAGAAATTCTTTCTTCAGCTCTTCCCAATCCTTCTCCACCCGCTCAATGTCCCTCTCAGCCTTCCTCTTTTTAAGACTCCACTTCGCTTCTTCTTCAAAGTACTGCCTGAAAAGCAGCCCCTTCTCTTCGGTCTCCTTATACAGTCTCTTCATCTCAAAAGAGTTTTCCACTTTCGCTTCCTTCTCATTCTTCAGCTGGGCTTGCAGCTTGCTGATCTTGGCTTCCAGGCTCTCGATCTTCTTCTCGCATTCTGCATCAATCTTCTGCAGCCTTTCGAAATGAATGGTCTTCTCATCAAGCTCAGTCTGCAGAGTATCTTTCAAAATGAACATCTCCGTGACTTCCTTTATATCAGTTTGTGCACGTTTGAAGTCCGTGCAAAGGAAAGAAATTTGCTTCCCGATTCTGTAGAGAGCCGAGCATCCATGAGGTGGGTGGCTCTTGTCGGACAGAAGAGCAGAGATAGCTTGCTCTAATCTTTCTGAGAAATCGGGGTCAGACACTGATTTGAAATCCATGGACTTCAAGCTCTCGAACACAGTTCTAGCCTTCTGAACCTCCTCGTCGTTAGATTTGATAAGACTGGCAAGTTCTGCCTCTGCAGAGACTTCAACAGGCTTTCCGTTGATGAGTTGTCTCATTTCTGATAGCCATGTTTTCAAGTCCTTGCTCTCAGAGAGCGTAACAGTGCTGCTGGTAGCAATCTGGAAATACCGCAATACATATTTAATAGGGAAAATAACGTAAGTGAAAAGATGTAAATGCACTGGCTTTAATTCCATAACATTTGCATATTGTTAGAATATTTAAATAATAAGCTATGCATTAGTTGGTAGTAATCCCAAAAAATCTCACATGGTATTAGAGCTAGAAAGTCCTAAGTTCGAATCTTCCAAGCTCCTATTTGCCTCCCCAAATTAAATATGTCAACGCTTGGTAGTAAGCGTGAAGGCAAGTGTTAGAATATTTAATTAATAAATCAAATGTTTATCTAACAGTTTAAACTTTTAGAAAAATTGTCAATTGTTTTTCAAATATCACATATATCGAAATAAAGAAAGTACCATGTCGACAGATTTAGATGAATCAAAGGTAGTATCTGAGGTGGTTGAACTTTCAGCTGATCCATCGGCCTTTTCAACAGTAGTCTTGTCAGAAACCTCCTCGACACAAATGGCAGATTTGGAGAGATCAAGAAGTATATTTTCAGCTGGCTCCTGCTTGAGATCTTCTTCCATACTATGTCGAGGACTGGAGATTCCATTCCCACTCCGCAGTGACAGCTGAAATGGAAAATTCAGAAAATATGCTCATAATAAAAAATAAACAGCCATGTTGAAGTACCTCAAACTCCAAAGACTCGCTTTCTTGAAGAGGCGATGACCTTGCACCTGGTGACAAGGAAGTACTGGTCTTCGAATGCTTTTTTGGACGCTCATCTACTAAAACCATCGAAAATCTGCCGAGATGGAGATCAGCGGATGGTGGCTCATTTAAGGTCGAAGCATCTGCAGAGGAATATTGGTATGAAATACATGATGACTTACCATGAATACTTTTGTTTCGTGGACATATGATATCTAGTTCACAAGCCTCGATTGTAATAGCATGAAGGTCACTCAAAGACTAGCCATTCTGCAAATTAAGATGCCATTCAAGATGTTTCCAACCGTTTTCTTGACCAGTACAAGAACAAGCATTCTAGCCTCCATTAGGATTATGTAATCCCAATGGAGTATTTCATACTCATCAGCATTCAGCAGGTATACTCAGCTTTCAGCTGCATAGCCAAATTCTACTAGATCTGATCCCTAGGAGAGGCTTCTTCTACCAAAACACCAAAGAGACATTTCTCTTCTACCTCCAAGTTTGAAAACTAATTAATTTGGAGACTGTAATGCCAGAGTAAGGAGATTGTACAGGGTCAGGATAAGCTCAAGGAAAGCTGTTCATGTTTTTGCATGGAGGTCAGCTTTTGTTGGCAACAGTAAGTCTTCTGAGAGAAGTTCCCTAAGAGTCCAGTTGGCAGAGTAAATTCAAGGAACAGATTAAGTTCAGAGACCAAAAGGATAAACTTATTATTACAAACAGCCAATTATGCTTCCTGAAAAAAAAAAAAAACCAGAGGCAAGTGGAAGATGAGATCTCAAACAAATTAGTTTATGCTCAAGAATCAAATGGGGCAATATTGATCTTTACTCTTCTTTAGCAGATGCAAATGGGAGCTCTAAGATAGAGCCAACAAAAGAATACTGGTGATATCCTCACGGAAAGATCATAGATCAATAAGCCTAAACTATAACCAGAGCTCATCGTACTCGTCCTAATGGCAAAAGGGGGGGCTCCCGGATAATTGAATTTTAAAGTTATCTCGATGCAGCTACCACCATGCCCTACAGGTCCGAAAATTTCCTGCTTTCCACCCTCAAGTCTTTTCCTTTTTTCCTTAGCTTAAATATTAAAATGCATAACTGAAAATATTTTCCTGATAACTTCTACCAAATTCCCTCGAAACTTTCCTGGTTTCCCACAAGATCACTTCATTTTCAAACATGCTCGTCGCCCATCAAAAACCACCTTCCGCTTGAGCTACCGCTCAAACGCTATGTGCAATTAATTTACCATCTAATCTCCAAGAAACCACGGCAAAACAGGACCCCACTGAACAAAACAAAAATCAAACACAAAACGCAAATTGGGTACACCCCAAAAAACCACAAAGATGGATAATTTACAGAGAAAAGTTAGACCTTTCTCACGAGCAGCAACAGTGGTCGAAGAAGAAGAGTCCTTGGAGGAGTCCTTGGAACTCAAACCGAGAGGGAAATTCAACCTCGCAAAAGAGCCATACATTGCACTCGCGGCCTTGTCATAAGCAAGAGCGGCCTCAAGGGCCGTCGGGAACGTCCCAAGCCAGAGCCTGCTTCCTCGGCTCGGCTCTCGAATCTCGGCCACCCACTTCCCCCACGTCCTCTGCCTCACCCCTCTGTAATTGCACCTCAGATTCTCCGGCCCCCCTTTGCCCTTCATGCAACCTTTCTTCGACCCTTTTGCATGCACCCTCCGAGTCGGCACCTGGACCGGCACCGCGACCGCCGCCGCCGCCGTGGCGGCCGGCGGGGGAGGAGGCGGCGGCTGCGGCGGCGTCGCGGATTTCGGGCTGGACCCAGATGGGGAATCGCTGCTCTGGATGCAAGAGTTGATCTTGTCGTTGTACTGCTTCCATTTCGCGAGGATCTCGGCGGCGGATTTGGAGATTTGGTCGATCGAAGACGCGCCCGAATCCATTTCTTCGGGGCGGCGGAAATTGGGCTCGAAGGAGGAGAGAGAAGACGGAGGGTCAGCGATCTGAGCACGAGGGGGAAGGGAGGCGGAGGAATTGCGGCGGATTGCAGGGGAGGGAGGACATTGGATCGTCGCCGGCAGGCGGCGGCGCACCGCCTCACTGTCGGTGCGAGGGTGGAAAAAGACGGTAAAAGGAGAAGAGCCGCCTCTGCTGGGGACTTGCGAGGGAGTGAGTCACATGAGGGGGACGGGGCGTTGGTGGTGGTGGTGGTGGTGGAGGTGAATTTGGCGTTTTTAAGACAAAAATTTTCGAGGGCATTGACTTGGGAAAGTCTTTTTTGCTTTTCTGGTTTTTTCTTCCTGGTGACACGTCATATTTTTGCAGGGATTGATAATTCCTTATTTGATTTTCTTTTTGTTTTCTTAAATTTGTTCTGCTCTTTTTTTTGTTTTCTTTTTTTAACTTTTAAAAAATTCTTTGTTGGGTAGAGTTGGCGATAAGTACTAGGAACCAATCTGTCTTGTATCTCTTCCTTTTCTTCTCAATCTTGTGCCGGATTGGTATTTGCAAAGGACCGTGATTAAAGAAACTAAATTAAGACTAAAGAACTAAAAAAAGATTATCTTCTTTTCGTAATCTGGAATCTTGGACTAAGAAGAGAGAGAGAGAGAGAGGACAATGACATTAACATTGTCTATTCTAATGGTGGGGAAAAATGCAAATTTTAATCAATGAAGAAGAGGGTGAACTGTCTGACTGAATGAATGAAAGGTTTATTGCATTCGCAACTTCGCATAAAAAAATGAAAAAAAAAAAGTTGGGTAATTTTCATGTTATTCAGAGAAATGCCTATTCGGTGGCGCAAAAAAATTCCTTTTTTTTTTTTTTGGTATTCTACCTGGCATTGATTGTATAGAGTGACATCTATTCCGTATGATTTATGATATGACAGCTTCATTGATTGTCTGAAAAAGGCTGGTTCGAGGTCTGAGATTTCTAGATAAGGCAAAAGTGCAAATAGAAACTGGTCCGTTAGATCCACAAGAATAACCGCAATTCATGGTGAGATTCGGTAAAAAAGAGTCGGTAAAAGGCAAATGTCATCAGCATGTAGGTGCTGCTGAGGTTTCAGTTTCACACTGACAGCGTCATGATGCACTTTGTCCTCAATTTAAGTAAAGATTTCATCGACATCAGGCATCTTCAAGATTCTCATGAGTTTGTACCGGCCGGCCAATACATCAGCAAAGGCTATTCCAACTAATGATTTAAATGAATCCCATTTCTGGAACATGGCGTTTTCACACTTTGCGTATGGAAGGAAAAGTCAAATTGAAGCCATATAATGGAGAAAAGGGAAAAGAAAAAATCAATCCTTTGGCAGCATTGACTATGTTGTACTTGGACGCAATGCAACTCCCCCTTTATTCTGTCCCAAATACTGCTGAGGAAGAATCCTCTACATGTCTTCGCTCCCAAGTAGAGTCAGGAGGAAGTCCTTCAAGTCTCCTGAGGTGTTGTTAGCCACGGCTTCCTCAAGAGACGAGCTGTTTCTCTTAAGGAAGAGCTCTTTGATCTCCGCCAAGTCCTTCTCCGCGCTGGTGAGGATGACTCTGCTGAGAGTGTCTTCGTCGGTCATGACTGCATTCACGGCGGCACGAATCACCTGCATACATGCAGGTTCTGATGTTGGAATTTTGGAGACCGGTATGGAGTTCCATCAGAAATGGCAGAGCTTTTGAATTGAAACGTTTTGGTCTTTTGTTATTCGCATGCCAGCATTCTCGTACCTTTGCAAGGTATTTCTTGGGTTCTTTGATGCATCTGACAGCGGTCCGTAGTCCTGCTAGATACTCGTTCTCCAGGTCTCCTGACAATCCCTATGAAAGATCGAATTCCATGACTGGCATATCATGCTTTTACGACATGGAATGATATTTGATGCAGTTTTCTTCTTATTGGTGTGATTGGGAAATGTCCAATGAATTTCTCAGACCAAGCCTAGAGCCAATTCAATATTCTAGTGCTGAATTTCAAAGAGCAAGTGTCATTCTGTTATCTGACGCACTTTTGTCTCCTTTGGCTGAGAGTTGTGTACCTTGGTGATAGAAGTGCCATGGATGTCCCTGTAGTGATTGAAAGTTGCATTGAGCTGCACCTTGCTTCTTGTACTCAAAATTCTGATCAGCTCTTCATGGTTAAAAGCATTCAAATGGATTTCGTCATGAAGAATACTTGCTTCCAATTTAGCCATTTCCCTGTCAATGTCGTCACCATCGTACCTATAAGAACTTGCCAACGCGACGAGAACCTACACAACAACCCCCAAAAGCCAAAAGAGGAAAAGAAGTCATTCTTTAACTTTGTTTCTCATATTTAACCATTCTACTAGTCTTACTGCTTTGATAGAAAAGCACAAATCATGGGCTCTGAGAGGTTACTTTTCGAATATCTCCACTGGTGTGAGCGGCCACGTCCTCTTCCAAGGAACGCCTGTACCGGAATTTGTACGCTCTCTTAATTCCCAACAACTCCTCCGGGGACCTGAGACACGCGAGCTCTACAATGACCCGATGATCGGGTGTCGCCTTCTTCAGTGCCGAGTTAGCAAACACCGCGTCCCGATCAGCCGGGTCCAAGATCCAGTGGCACACAGCTCTCTGCCCCGACATTCTTTTGTCACTCAGTTCAAAGAGAAACAAGGAAATCATGGGGCCAAAACGACATCAATCCAAATGGAATGAAAATTCAAGCCGGGTCAGCTGCGATGCAAAATGGGATGGGCATGCATGCATGCACAGAGGTGTGCAGGGGATCGCATTACCGACCTCGAAATGACCGGAGAGCTCAGACTGGAGTTGCGTTATGAGGTCTTCATGGTAGACTTCTTCATAGGCCAACCTGATGAGCCTTCTCTGGAACATGTTCCTGTGTCCTAGGACCGAGATTATGGCCCTCTCGTCCGTTCCCCATCCTGTCAAACATAACCTCTGATGATTTCGAGGCACTTCAATGCTTTCTTACAAAGGTAAGTGGTTTCGAAACAAACAGCAGAAGCATTAAAGTAGGGCCTGAGAAACGCGACATGTCTGCCTCAGGGCATAATCAAACCAAGCTGATGCAAAGCAACCACGAACAGTCGGACGGACAATGCGAAAACGCCAAGTACAAGCAGAGGAAGGGGATGCGAAACGAGACCTTGGCAAGCCTTCTTGATGGCCTCCGCATCCTCCACAGGAGAGAAGTCCTTGGGAGCGACCAGCGTGCTCATCTTCTCATTTCATATGAAACCGAAGCTAAAACTACACAGTTCATTGACCCTTCTTTTTATAGTCGTTTCGGTAGAGTTAATTAATGACCACAACAATTAATAACCAGGCGTTTTGTCAAGTAATCGGTTTCTCGAGAATAAATTCATGATGCAAAGATCGTAACGTGATCACCCGCCAGAAATACCGGGAAGGAAGAAAACAAGTGGCCGCAGTAGGCTGTCAAAAATGATTAAATATTTTACAGAAGATTAAAGGGCAAACAAGGACTCCATGGCCCAATGGATAAGGCGCTGGTCTACGGAACCAGAGATTCTGGGTTCGATCCCCAGTGGAGTCGCGTTTTTGGCATTTTGGTTCTGTCCCCCCTTCCTCTTTTTTATTTTAAACCTTTTGATGACAAGGAATTGGCTAATTGCATAGCATCATCAGCTCCTAAGGGAGCTCCCCTCCTGTTCTTTAATCTCGGGCCCAAACGCTACTTCGGTTTTCATTTCTTGAGAAGTTCCGCGAAAGGTGATTATGATTGAATTCCTCCGGTCCGCTGTTTGCATAAGGAAGGGCAAGGACTTCAATGCTGACTGAAGTAGATACGAAACACCAGAATCCGACACGATCGTTTTTGGACAACCGGGCTTCGCTATGGTCCAGACACTAGCATCGACATTATGAAACCATTTCCTGAGAGAATTCGGCGACCTAGTTTTGATACAGCTTTAGTGACTCTTCAGCAGATGTCAAGGAGCTTTGCAGGGGTGGAACTTTTACCATGACTGCCTGTTTGGTTCAACTTTGGGAAAATATCTTTGAAAAATTGCAAAACCTTGTACACTAAAAAGGCTTTTCCAAAATGCAAACGGCGTTTGGTAAATTGTAATTTTAAATTATATTACGAAATAACTTTAGTTTAAATATTGATCGTTAAAAATTACATTTTGCAAATGATTTTTGCTAAATTTTTTATAAATTTTTTTTCAATCACCAGCAGCAGATTTGGTCGCTCAACAGCCTTGCCTGAGGTCGGGCGACCTCAGACGGCGGTTGTTGGGGTCGAGCAACCCCTCAGGTGATAGTCACCAGTGCTGGCAACCCTCAAGTGATAGTTGCTAGTGCCGACGACCCCTGGCCGATGGTCATCGGCTTCCGTTCACTTTTCTAGAGAAGATGAACAGTACCCCGCATGAACAGTACAACTTGCATTATGAATGGACAACTTCCCAAAGTAGCTTTGGACTTGCCTTGGGCTAAAGGCCCTTAAAGCCCTTTGGAAATGCAATAATTGAGCCGCACGTGTTTACATTTGGCCAAGCGCCTTTAGAGACCCACAACCCCTTTGCAAAACTAAACCAAACGGGCCTACATGAGGATGGGAAAGTGCAATGGCACTAGCCACACTCGTTATTGCCTTGTTCGCTTGCTCTTGCCCATCTTTTGCATACCGCCCAAGTTGTTTCTCAACAACATGGTCCTCATCATGTTCACTCTGTGAGCTACTCAAAGTTATAAGCTTATCCATACTTCTCAATCTCAATTCAAATCACTCAATTGACAATTTTGCTTTGAAGAATCCAGCGAGAAACGCCTGTAATTTGCAACCCCAATATGTATAGATAGAAGGTTCAATGCGAAATTGGAGTCGAAAAATGGATAGAAAAAGGAAAACAAGAGAAACGGAGCTCAAGATCTCTTGCGCACTTTGCGTCCCAAAAATTGTGGTAGCATGAGAAACTCTTCATTCAAAATCAAGCAACAATACACACCACAAGACAGGCAAGGTGACAGAACCATCTGCCTAATGAAAGAGTATGATTTTCTATAACCCAGATTTTGCTTTCTAGCTTCCGCTTTTCTCCCCTCATTTCGTGCCAGATCACTTGAGGAGAGAAACAAAATATTTTGGATAAACGTAAATTAAATCCTGAATTGTAGTTGTAAATACAGTAGAATGTCCCTGTAGGCAAAATGACCACACTTTCGTCAGTCTATACCAACAGGCTTCAAGCAAACCCGGAGTCAAGAGGTAACAAGAGCATATGCAAAGATCAATGCAAACAAACAAAATTTACTCTTCCCTTCTTAAATAAAACGTATGCACAAAGTCGAATCTTCCCCAATTTTTGTGATGAACCAATAAATGTGGTGTGCAATTCTGTCCCCTGACCAATTTCATTAACTTAGCAACGATCTGCATACTGAATGGAATCCCAGCAAAACCCGTAGCTATACCCGTTGGTCAAACAAAGCATTGATTTACTTGATAAGTGGGACACTGGACAACTAAATAATTTCCTGGAAAGGTGAAATAGTATATCCAGTATCACAATCTCTAGGAAAAAGATATAAACCAAAGGCAAGTGCACAAGCACATAGACATTCCTCTATAACACATAACAGAACACACCGATGCTGGCTGCTATGGAATTCTCAGAACTTACTCTGCAGATATTTCTTGAAAACTCAGTAAAGAAGACACACTTTTAGAGGCATCTCTTTTTAGTGATGGACAACAGTGACGGACTCAAAGACAATTGCTGGAAAACCAGCAACATGAAACCTGTTTCCGTGTTTCAATGACACAACAACTTTCAACAGATCATTCACCAGCCAAAAAACTTTCGCAACTCAAATAAAGTTTCAACAGAAAACTAGAAACCAAATATAGTAACAGTTCAGTAATTTTTCAAACAAAGCATTATGCCAGTCGCATTTTAAGTAAAAGTGTAAAACAAGCAATGCACCAGATGAAATCCAGTGTACTTAAACAGGACTAAGAAAAAAATAAGAATGCCAAAGATAATGATTTAACAAGAAAACACGAAACATAAACACCTATCATCCAACATGGAAGATACCTGCACTGCATGCATACCGCTCGACTTGGCAGTGCCTTTGAAGTACCCAATCAACATAACCATTGGTGTTCCCATCTGGTTCTCAACTAGATTTGCAAGCTGCTCACCTTGTCTTACAAGATGACACAATCAATGGTAGGAAGGATCAGTCTCCCTCAGTTTCCTGAGCAGGAAGCCTTTTAGACATTTCATGGATGAATTCTGTGAAGTTATCCTGATTCTAGTGATAAAAACAGAAATAAATAAAAATTAGGAAGAAGAAGGCAATACACCAATTTAAGATTACAAAGCAAAGGAAAACAAGGCAGAACAGCAGAACTGAACAATTTGTTTAATGCGAAGTTTAGTAAAGAACAACAAATTTACGAAGAACCTATTTATTTAGATGGTTGACCAAATTCACCTACACAATGTTCTACTTTGCTTCAAAGCGAAAATAAAAAGAAATAACTATAGGCCCCATACAGTGAGGCAGAATCCACACATACCGAAAAAGGTTTAAAGTCAATCTCCAGCAACAAGTATCACAATAAATCCTAGTCACAACTTCACTCATCCAAAAGAGAAAAATCCTAGTTGCTACTCATCCAGTTGAAACTCTCCCAGTGTCAACCTTTTCCTTCACAATAAAATTCAAGACAGCCACACTGACTCCAGTATATATGACAGATTACTCATGGTTCTACTCTATGGTTTACTTCTGTGGAGAACATGTGTTCTGCACCAATTTTGAGGACTCATACTCTTTCCCCAAGATCAATATAACAATACCTATCTGTGGTTTTGCATATTCCAGACCATTCAAGCAGGATACATCGCTGTCATTTTAGTGCCTCACCAATTTAAAGCTTCACCATCGCACACCGTCTATTCTATTTTTGTCAATATAAGAAATCTATTCAAAATATCAAACTATCGCATCAAAAGAAAAAATCTCATGAAAAAAAAAATATCTCAACAAACATTCATAAACAATTTCACACTCATATGAGTCTACATATTTTTCCATCATCAGTTTCTAAAAGGCACCAAACAGTCTTCCAAATTGCACCCAACATTCTTTCTCTATTCATTAAGCTCTAAGCATACAATCAAACAAACATTAAATGATTAGCCCATAAATTAATACGCAGAGGCAGCTTATCTCCCATCATTGCTCCAACAAAAAGCTTCTAAAAAAAATACAAAAAAATTAGGGAACTAAAAGAGTCCCTTTACGGAATATAAATTGACAATAGATAGACAAAAGAGATCAATTTTTGCACTCTTCAACTTCTGAATCTGATGAGCTTTTATTTCCAACCAAAAAATTCTTACATCCAAATTTACATTTAAAATACAATTTCTGTCTATACACCAAAATCCAATTAAAAAGCATTCCGTTTCCACCATTCCCTTTTCCTCCTCGTTTCTCTATACCAATTAAAAAAGATCAAATTGACATAAACAAGAAATAATACCATAAATCGAACCAAAAAGAAAAGGCAACAAAATTTCAAACACTATTGAGTATCATTATATCAGAATATCATCAAAACAGGATGACCACCTCACTGCAAGTGAAATCATCAGAGTTCCCAATAAAATCCTCTGACCGCGAGTCTTGGAGCAGCTTCAGCAGGAGCTGGGCCTTCCTCTTCAAACTCTCCATGCAGTCGCTCTGCACCAGCAGCAGTAGCTGGTAAGCACGCCCCAGCAGAAAACGCCTTCCTCTGGCACTGCTCCAACACTGAGTACAGCACCAGCAGCGCTCCAGTGCGTACTTTGTCACCCAGTCGAACACCTTCAGGATCATCCGCACCAGCAGCAGCGCACTCAAAGCATGCAGACTAGAATAAATAATAGATCTTTTCTTCAGTATAACAATATAAAATGAAAAGCTAAAAGGTAGTCAAGCTTAACTTATCTTAAAAATAAAATAAATCAGTTTATCAGAGGTGCACTTAGATGTGAAATTGTGTATGGGAATTTGAGAAATTTCTCCCTGATGAAAGTAGCCAGAGAAAAAGGAAAATGATGGGAAAATAAGTGGATTGGAAGATGTGCAAAACTGTGATGCAGAAAGAGGGGACAGAACACAAGCCTGTGTTGGTTCCAAGGGAGTGCTATTGAAGTTTTCAAGAAATGGACAGGGCAAGCTTGGAAAATGCTCTTCCAATTACTACAGGGACAGGGATAGGGTAGGAATCTATATAATATCTATTTTCACAATAGCTGACTCAAAATTTATCACAGCATGCAGAAACTACAGTCCTAATGTATACAAGGTCCTCTATGTGGCATCATACCTCCAGTGAAACCAATTAGCTTTGTGTCATGAGACCATATGATTTTCTTCATTAAGTTTCTGAGGAAAGCTGCCAAAAATATTGGACCCGTTCAAGCCTTGGGCATCACAATAATTGGACAACCATAAAACTGCAGAATCATTGATTGTAAGCTCTGCAGATTTGGAGAATATAGATTTTCTGTCGATGCTTTCGACTTTCTCAGAGAACTCAGCTAAGCTAGTAAACAGCATTGAAGCATGAGATGCAGCCCACATTTGGAGGACGGCAGCAGAAAAGTTATGAAACACATTATTGGGTAACAGCAAGATTGCCCCAACAAGCTCAGATGTAGGTAAACGAGAACAGCACAGATCTAAAAGACCTCCCACTGCAATAGCACTCTTGCCTGCATCTATTTCACCTGAGCAAAAGAATTTTAAGATCAACTTCTCCAATTGAAACTGAGAACCCACAAGTTCCAGCCTAATCAGACTCCAGAACTTATGTTGCTCATCAATTCCCCAGTGAAGGGAGCTTTGGATTAAACCAAGAACAGTTTCCACGTTCTCACCCAGTATGGATAGCTTCTTTAGCCCAATCTCAAACTTTAAATTGACAATATCGCCATCGTTCAAGTGACTCACAAGTAATCTAATGGCATGCTCCTCACCAATGGATAAATCAGAAAGCTGAGAAAAGACACTGCACAACAAAAGCTGCCATTTTAACCCCTTCCACTCTGAGCAAGATGCTAAATCAAAAACAAGAAGCTCTGAGAGAGTTCTGTCAGTTTCTTCAGGTAAGAAGGTCATTAGATGTTTAAGGTAATGTCTATAAGCCAAAAAAGCATCCTGTACCACTGTAACAGCTAACTCTCTGTCTAATACAGCTGCAGCAAGAAGTGGTTCAGGAAAGTTCTCACGCCTTTTATCTGAAAAGGCAAGATAACAATCAATGTGACCAATCAGGAATGGCAGCCGGGTTTTGATCAACTTGTGAAGACTATCTCCCATGAGTTCATGAATCATATGCTTTGCCATGTCTGCCTCATAAGCTAGTCTTGATGCATAATATAACAGGTGTGCTCCCACAGGAAAACCATTCCTCGACCAAAACAAAAGCAGTTGAACTAACCTTTCATTCTTAGAAGAGAGATATTTCCTAATTATTAAGGTTGTGGGACACTCGCATTTGTCAACATCAAGATCATCTTGTGGATGCTCAAGAGGTGCAAATAGTTTGTATCCATTCAACTCTACTTCCCTTGTTATAGTTGAAGATAAAACCTCGGGAGAAATTGAACAATGTGTGGGCATGTCACTGCCAACATTCATATACAAATCAAGGATATGCTCCAAAGCCTGGAGACTTGATGAATTTGAGTTCTTAATTGCTTTGCTGAGACCTTCGACCAATTTTTGGATATCATTATCTTGAATTTCTGAAGTAATGGTCAATAATCTAGAAGGTGAGGAAGCAGAAGTATCAACCGACTTGGCCCTGACTTCATCTTTCTGGATGTAGGTAACGTGTTCCTCAGGTAAAGCTGTTCCGACATCCATGGGAATTAATTGACCAAGAGTTTTAGCTGGTTGTATTTCTTGAGCAATCCCAACTCTTTTATCTGATAAGAAACACCTAAGCTTCTCCTTCAGAGGTGGAGAAAGTATTTCAGCTGATGTCAAATTTTCAACATTGCGACTCAATCCTTGGTTAATGAGCAGAGTAAAAGATAATGAAACTCTGCTAGATATCATATCCTTGTGTTCCACGTCATAGTTCTCCACGAGAAGAAGCAAAAATTCAAGAAGAGTGTGCGTTAGTTCAGCATAGTGAGGTATAGAATGAACCATTAACAACAACGCTGGTTCAAGGTTCATAACTTTATCCACTCTTTCATCAAAGAAAAGCCAATCATAAAATAAGGCCAACTTTGCATTGGCTTCCACATAATTCTTCCTGCAAGTCTTCAGAAGCCAACCAATAACAGCCCATCTTGGGATAATATTAGAATGAATGATTTCTCTAGGCGGGTGGTGAGCACAACATATGAAGCGAACAATGTCAACTATGAGAGTCTCTCTCTCCGGAGTGCCAAAAAACTTGCTTGCAAACCAGGTTTGGTGCCGCTTTTGGCTCCCGAGCTTCACGTGCGTGAGTAGAAACCTTAATTGCGTTTCTGCCTCTGGGGTAATCCGAAGCAAGAAATATCGACTCGAAGTCCTCACGGAATATATCTGCGCAGTATCCGTAAATCCAGCGACCCCAAATTCTCTTGGGTTCGAAACCAAATCCGTCCATATTGCGCGAAACTCGGGCACATGGACCAAGTCTTGCAACAGCCGCATTAAATCCCTCCCAATCTTCAAACACAAACCAAACTGCTCTCTCAACATCCTAACACAAAACTCAATTTCCAACCTCTTCAGCGCTTCCAATTTCGAATCGACAGTCACCCTACAATGGTCAGCCAACAACCTCAGAAAGCTATACAGCGCACTAGTCAAGACCAACGGATCCTCTTCCAGCAAGCAGTTCCATTTCCCCAAGAACAGGCTCACCACCTCGAAACACAACCACAGATTCCCACCGCGGAGATCGCCCCCGACCATCTGCCTCAACAGCGAGACCAGCAATCCGCTAAACCCTACGGCGGAGACGTCGACCAGCTCGCCGGCGGCCCACAGGACCTGAGTTTTCGCCGTCTCGGCGAGCTTGTCGTAGAGCTCGTCGACGATTCGAGCCAGCAGGTTCGCGAAGAGGGCGTAGCCGTCGGTGACGACGGCGTGCAGGTGCTTGAGGTGGGTTGTGGCGAGATGGGGCTCCGTCAGGGCTCCGTAGAGGATGGCGCGGGTGAGGTCGGAGTACTCGTCGGAGGTGAGGATCTTGAGAGGGAAGGGCGGCCGGAGCTGGGGCTCGAGGAGGCGGAAGGCTTGACGGAGAGAGAGCTCGAGATGGCTCTCGGCTTCGTGAGGCGCGAGCTGGAGGAGCTTCGAGGCCATGGCATGACTGGAGGAGGAGGAGGAGAAGAAGGAATTACTTAACGGTCGGAAGTGTTCGTAGCAATTATGAGGGGTTTGTAAGCAAAAGTTGGGAAGGTGAAGGGTTGACGAAAGGGAAAACGAACGTCGTAGCGACGGCGCCCGCGACAGTCGTCAAAAAGGTGTTGGCTCGATTGAACTCCTCTTTTATTTTTCAAATTTTTTTAAAAGTAATTTTGAGCATCTCTTTGTTATTTGCTCATCAACTCGTTTGCAAAATTTAACTTTTCAATTTCAACTTATATGTTCGATATAATTTCTTTTAAAAGTTGTGGGAATTAAAATAGCCATGGAATTTAAATAACTGAAAATAAAAAGTATAATGTAGCCATATATGTACCATTTATTGGATGACCTGATATTATATAGGTTCCTATTGTCTTTTGAATGAATTCACTTTTCACTGATCCAACATCATCTAATCCAACATCATCATATATCTTGTTTTATTAAAAAACAAAATTTATCATGAATTATTTTTCTTTTTAGTTTCACACAGTTATTTTCTTTTTTTTAGCAATTATCAATCTTTAACCGAGTAAAAATTAACTCTAATTTCATGTTTAACTAAATTTTTCATTAGATTGAATCAAGGTGATATTACGTTCTATGCCATAGTAATGAACCGTGATAATAATTATATATAGCTTCTCTATTAATACAACATACAAATTCTATTGCTAGCCATGAATTTTTCTCCTCTATAACAATATAGATTACTCTCGACAGGATTCGTTTAAGTTTATTGTTGCTAGTTTTACATTGCATACCATTCAGAGGTTGTTAAATAAGTTAAGACTTCTTTTTTCTTTATTCCTTTTCTTGTACTTTATTCTTACACATAGTTGTCGCAACCCTCTTGAGCGGGTGTTAGGAAAATGACAATTTTAAAGGTAATGCCAAAAGTGAATCAAGATGCGGGTTCTTCCAAACCCTTAATCCACACGATAAAATTTATCTTATAAAAATTTTACATGAAGAGAAGTTGAGTAAGTCTTTAAATCAGTTCATCTAAACTCTGGGATGAAACACCGTGAAGGTATTCTCACTTTATTGGCGAAGAAAAATATACAACTTGGAACAGAAAATGTGGACACCGGTAGGTAAAAATAAAGAATGCAGTCCAAATTGGGTATTCTTGTTGAAAGAACCATCGCTAGTGGGCCTTGTAGATGGAAACACCCTTGGAAGAAGGCAAACCAGTAAAGACGACATCAACTTCACTTCATTATAAGCCCATAACCTTTAATATAAATCACTAACTCATTGGGTTCAGCTATAAACCAAAAGAGACACAAGAGGGTACCTCACTTCTTAAGCAACTAAAGATCTAAATCAGAGATTTGATTACACTAGTTAGATAACTAGTGCCCTACTTAATGATTTGCAAACTAAATGTCACGAGTAGTTTTCTTATTCAATCATAAGCCCCAAAGTTCTTGTCTGTTAAGTGTTCATACATTGTTTTTATATTTATCATGATCCTAGTAATGCATCCATTCAATTAAGAAAATGAATCACATTACAAAAACGATATAAAAGCAATTACAACAAACAAACGAATCAAAAATGGTAATACAAAGTGACTAAAATGGTAAAGTGTAGTAAAGTGACTTGATACAAGTCGGGCAAAAAATATAACATAGCTTCATCATTAAGCCCCTGGACCGCATCTGATTTTAGTTCAATTCAAATCTCTCAAAAAACTAATTTCCCTATAGCAAAACTAGAGAAGATCATGAACTTTTCTAAATCATGTATGTACCATATAAATGAAACTTTGTTCTTCGTGATTTTCTCCATCCTCCTCCTCCTCCTCCTCCTTTTTTTTATACCGAGTTTTCTATTCCTAGAACCATTTCTTGTCAAATTCGAAAGGCTAAAACACTAGAATTATCAACAAATATTCACCTACATCAGTATGATTCTGAAACTAAATTGCGCTTCAACATCAGCCACTCTTTAGCCATCACCCAGACTGCCGCTCCCACCCATTCATCGCCATCAGCTCAATCTTCCACGACAGCAACATCAAGCAAAAGGACCGAACTAGATTAGGAAAAACAAACCAGCGGAAACGCTTCAATGAATCTACAATCAGGCCATTGATTTGAACCCATTTACTCGCCATTGACCAAGGCGAACGTACGCAGGAATAGAACAAGAATCGGTGCGGTCACTCTCAGCTAATGAGAAATTCTACACAAATCACGCTCAATGACCAGCTAATCATTCAACGGCCAGCTAATCATTCAACGACATGGTCAACTACGCTAGTACGTCTTTGGTTCTAACAAAAACGGATGTCGTTCTCACAGAAACATTTTATCAAACACGGCACATGCATTCGGCGGAGGAACGGATTAGAGCTATTTCAAACTCAGATTCACAACAAGGCTCAACCCAAATGAATACATGAGGTTCTAAATCGAAGAAGCAGTCTCATATACGGTCAATTTCCATCCTAGCCCGAGAATCGAACTTTCGGTCTCATTCTTGTGAAAATAGACCAAGAGACATTACCTTGTCCGCAAAGCTGAACGGTTAAATCGATAGAAAAACTGCTTCGCTCCCCTGTCCGTTACGAAGCGGCTCGCGGACACTCCTCAGCAGTGAGCGAGCAGGGGAAGGAGATGGAGCGACCGAATCTTTCACGGGCTTAAATTTTTGGGCCCCTTTATATGGGTTAATGTAAAAGAGAAAATGGGCTTCTGAATTGGATTTGATAGGCTTGGGTAATGATGAGGGAATTGTATTAATCTCCTCTTGTGGGCTATGCAAATTAGAACAAAAACCGAATTGATCTCTCCCCTTTTTATTTGGCGATTTGCTTATTTATTTATTTTAGCAGTTGCCTTACTAGCTTCTTCTTCTTCTTCTTCTTTCTGTAAGAATGATATTTGAATTGTCAAATAAAATTTCAGCTGTCAACGGTAGCTCGCTGGGGTATTGTCATAGTGAGTTATAATGAGGTCTTGTTATTAACTTTGCCCCGACTCAAGTTGTTTATGTTTTTTTAAATGATTTAATTTTTATGCGCTTATTATCATTATTGATTGTGGACATGTGCATGAGCATATATAACTACATCTACCGAAATAAAACTTGAAAAAGATTGCATGAAATAATTTTGTTTAAAAGAAAAAAAAATGTAAGTAAGACATCCTTCCACGCCTTACTAAGTTCTTAAGTAGTTTAGAATAAATTGGTGGCAACTCTAGTCTCACGTAACGAATAATGTATGAGATATTAACTTGCAACCAATAAGGTTTAGGAGAGTCCATGCAAGTGTAAGCACAACATGGGGAGAAAGTGCACCCGTTTTGCCATCCGTTAAACCAGCTCAAGCATTCGCCTTGAGGTCACGACATTAAGACTGGTAGAAAAGTTAACATTGAGAGTGATACAAAAGGTAGTATTGCAGAGGCTGAAATGATATTTGCTGAAATTCCATGGAGAGGATTTAGTTAGCTATAGTTCGCTCATTGGGGTGCTTTGAAGAGGTGACAATCTGGACCAGGCGTTGATGTACTACAGGCGCATGAAAAGTGCTGGGTTGGTGCCGGATACCATAATATATACCATTCTCATTGAACAGTTTGTGCAAGGACAAAGATGCTTGTAGAGGCGGTATGATCCTAGACGAGACGATTGAACAAAGCAATGAGCTTGCTCAAGACCGTGCCTCAAAGAAATAAAAAACCTGACATCATGACAGACAATTCGGTGACTGATGGTTTCTGCAGGGTGGGTGAAATGGACAAAGCTTATCAAATATGGGATGATATGATCTAACAGCTGCATAAGGCCGGGCCACATTTCATACGGCATTCTAATGAACGGTTTATGCAGCCCAGGAACAGTTGCCGAGGTTTTGACGTTGGGGGATGAAATGGTGGCTGAGAGGGTTTCCGACCGGTCTCATTGCTTGCAATTCTATAATCAAAGGATGTATTCAAGGCAGACAAGTTCTTTATTCAAGCGGTTGCTAAAGGTGTTCTTCCGAATAGCATCACTTACGACACTCTGATCTATGGATTGGTAAGAATGGAGAACATGAATAAAAGCTACTGATCTGATTATTGCAAGGAGAAAACGGGACTGTTCCCTGATGTTTTTACATACAATGTCATATTGGGTGGTTTCTGCGGGCAAGGTAGGATGCAAGAGGCTGAGCTGGTGTTGAGAATGAGGATTAGTAGAGGTATAAATCCTGATAGAGCTACACATTCAGCGTCGATGAATGGCCAAATCAGCCAGGATGACTTGAAGGAAGCATTTCGGTTCCATGATGAAATGCTGCAGAAGTTATTGTATTATGTGGTGAATTCTCAGGTGATTTGGCAACATGTCGGCGTTCATATGCAGAAGGTGCAGCTTTTCGTCTGCTTGGTTGTCTACGACTTTGTGATGCAGCAATGGAGCTCCCTCAGCAAACTTCGTGTTTATCTGTTGCCTAAGATTTTTCAGGTGTTCAGCATGCCTCGTGACAAAGATATTTGAATAATCTGGACATCTCTTCAGCTCCATTTTCATGTTCATCGTGTCTCTATCTTAGATAAGCTTCTTGTCCCTTAATAAGATAAGTAAGGATGAGCTTCGTATGTTCGACGCAAGTGGAATTTCTGGAAACGAAACAGCTAAACAGAGGCTATCATCTCTGATAATTCATTATTCTCGCCTTCATTACAAAAGACGCGCGCCAAATCACATTTGCGGTTGTGTCCCGCTCCCCGGTTCTTCTTCTTCTTCTTCTAGTTAGATGTTATGTCCGCCGTATGATGAATGGGTATACTTGAACTGGCGAGCATTTACGAAGGTAATCTTGAAACCTGTCGCTGTGCTGGATTTGTAGAAGGGTTGGCAATCCCTCTTCATCGCCATTCCTAATAAGATCCGTCAAGTTTTGGCGAGTATGGTATGTCTGTAAATGGTCAGGATGGATGATTATCTAGATTCAAAATATTAGTTTAGAAAGTTGACTGTGATATTTAAATATATCATTTTTCTTCTTTTTGTTTTTGCCAACTTAGGTTTTAAATACTATAATCTAAAATTTGCTATATGACTCCTACCTTCTTTGAAAAGACACCGGTAAATATTCCACATTAGACATGTCTTTGTTACAACCGGCAAACATCTTTAAGAAAGTTAAAGAGGGAAAATCGTCCAATCAGTTCTAAATCTATTGTACATATATTTATTTTATTCTAAATTTTGTAATTTTGCTTATTTAGGATTGCAATTCTTCTTATCAATTTTTGTCGAAAATCATTAATATGACAATCCAATCATCACCAATCGTCCTATGTGACATATCGTATAATAAATTTACAACTGATTAGACGATTTCACAAGTTAACAATCAGACAACAAAAAGTTTGTTCATGGGACACATGTGAACTGATTGGATGATTTCACAAGTTAGCAACCATAGAAAAAAAAAATTTGTTCGTGGGACACATGTGAGAACTGTTGAGACATTTATTTTTCTTATCCAGATGGAAGATACGCCATCGGGTGTCAAGATTTAAAGCAAGAAGGATAGAAAAAAGCAGGATTTGGCGAATGTGGAATGTCAATCTGGAATTTTTCCTTTGCCTTGACATAGAAATGATAATGTGGATAAGATGCATATGCCTAAGATAAGTTGCCTTATTCTGGTACTAGAAGAAAGAAAGAAACGCTAGTATTTAGTGCAATGTGCCAAAGGTTCATGGATGGCCAGATTGGAGACAAGTGTCACGGAGCAGAGGTTTCCGTGGTCAATGGGGCATTCGTGATTGAGGAAGAACAACCAAAACGCCCCTAGAAGGATCCATGCACTTCCGGAATATTCCTAGGGGCGGGATTTTCTTGAGTCTTCTAGAATATTCCCAGAATATTCTTAGAATATTCCTAGGGGCAGAAGATACAGTAATTAAGGCAGTTGGGAAGATACGATCTCCACCGTTAGATCGAGAAGAGATTTACGGATACGGTTTAATAGGGGTCTCCTCCCCTCATTGTAATCATCGCATTCTACACAAGTAATAGAATCCAGAGCTTCTCTCTAGTTTCTCTCTCTACGATCTGGGTGAGTGAGTTGCGATCCAAATTAGCCTAAGTCGCCCCAAGTCTTTCGGCCACCTTGATCCTTGGGCCTAAGTCGCCCCAAGTTTTTCGGGCCACCTTGATCCTTGGGGCCTAAGTCGCCCCAAGCCTTTCTGCCACCTTGATCCTTAGGGCCACGGGAGTTGTCTCCACGTTCATCCTCGGAGGACCAATCCGACCTCTAATCCCTCGATCGATGTTTCGTTGGATCGAATTTGTTGAGGTTGATGAGTGATTCGGCAACGGTCGATCGATGTTTCATTGGATCGAATTTGTTGAGGTCGATGAGTGATTCGGCAACGGTTAAGGCCCTCGAGAGACTTCTCACATCCCGACGCATCAGCTCTTGCCTTGCCCACGGCTTGAGTCCATCCAAGAACGCTCCAGAAACCTCCTCTTCTCCAAGATTGTTGATTTGGAGCTTGAGTTCGGTGAATTCCTTCACATACTCTCGGACCGTACCTCGTTGTTCGAAGCCATGAAGGTGGAGATCCAAGAGCTCAAGGTGGAGCTCGCCCTATGCAAACTAAGCATCGCGAACGGAGCGATGCCTACCCAAGCAGTGCCCAAGATAGAGGTGCCGAAACCCAAGGAGTTCAAGGGTGATCGATTTGCCAAAGAGGTGGATAACTTTGTATGGAGCATGGAGCAGTACTTCGGAGCCGCCAACATCCAACACGAGAATGTTAAGGTACGAACTGCTGCGATGTTCCTTACCGATGTGGCACAATAGGTGTGATGAGACCAAGCGCGGTGCCCATCCCGTGGAGACGTGGGATGACTTCATTTCTTCCCCAGCTTCGCTCAACAAGAAGCCCATCCCGTGGAGACGTGGGATGACTTCATTTCTTCCCCGGCTTCGCTCAACAAGAAGCCCGTAGCAGGCTCCATCGCCTCAAACAACGAGGTACGATCCAAGAGTATGTGAAGGAATTCACCGAACTCAAGCTCCAAATCAACAATCTTGGAGAAGAGGAGGCTTTCGGAGTGTTCTTGGATGGACTCAAGCCGTGAGCAAGGCAAGAGCTAACACGTCGAGATGTGAGAAGTCTCTCGAAGGCCTTAACCGTTGCCGAATCATCGACCTCAACAAATTCGATCCAACGAAACATCGATCGAGGGATTGGAGGTCGGATCGGTCCTCGAGGATGAAAGTGGAGACAACTCCCGTGGCCCCAAGGATTAAGGTGGCCGAAAGACTTGGGGAGAAGGCTCGTCCAAACAACCCGTCCATGGAGTTGCAAAGGAAACCATTGGACAAAAAGTGCACCCAAAAGCACCGAGTCAACGCCATCCTCTTCGTCGAAGATGAAGAACGGCCAAAGGAGGAGAAGCGCCAAATCCGACTTGGTGGGATGACTCTCAACTCTATGCAAGCTCAACCACTGCCCAAGAAGAAGGAGCAAACAGACATATACTTCGTCGAACTTGAGGTATGTGGAATCACTCTCTATGCCTTAGTCGATACGGGTGCGTCCAACGTGTTCATGGCGACCGAGGTAGCGAAAAAAGTTGGGCTTGGAAGTACTGCCGAACGGAAGCGGAAGGCGATTCAATGGCGACCGAGGTAGTGAAGAAGTTGGGCTTGGAAGTACTGCCGAACGGAAGGCGATTCAAGACCGTCAACTCGGAAGACCTTGCAAGTGGAGGCACAACCTCAGAGGTCAAAGTCCAAATTGGCGGATGGAAAGGTAAGCTCCCGTTCGAAGTAGTCCCGCTTGACGACTACGACCTCATCCTGGGAATGCTCTTCTTCGACCGAGTAAGAGCCATGATCGACATGGGGTCCAAGTGCATCATAGTGCTCGACCCGAAGTGTCCGTCCATGGTGCCGATGCTCAAAGGGGCGATGAACACCAAGACGATTGCTGCAGTCCATCTTCTCGACAAGAACTTGAAGGCGGCTAAGCGCATGGCCAATCAACAATCAAAGACACCACCAACTGAGAAGCCGAAGGTAGAGTTGGGACCTCCTGTGCCAACTCACAACATGCCAATTGAAGCCCTCTTCCCCGAAGTGGGGTACGTGCCGCGTACCATGTCCGAGCCGAAGAAAGGATCGTACGCCCAACCGATCGTGAAGCCACTCAACCAATCATTCGAGAAGCCATTCGAGGTACCGTTCAAGTCGCGGAATAGGAAGAAGCGGGAAAAAGCTCGTTCCAAAAAGAACTCTCCCCATGCACGTGGAGGGTCGAGGACGTCGCAGAATATTCGAATGAGTGGGGGAGAATGTCACCATTAGATCGAGGAGAGATCTATAGATACGGTTTTGCCCGCATTTGTATAAATAGGGGTCTCATTCCCTCATTGTAATCATCGCATTCTATACAAGTGGTAGAATCCGAATCTCTAGTTTCTGGGTCGTGATCGAGGTGAGTGAGTGATCAGACAATCCGAAGAAACAAAGTGATTAGACAATCCGAAGAAGGCTTGGCTTAGGTCCCAACGATCCCAAGCGATCCGAATTAGCCTAAGTCGCCGCACGGTCGCGATCCCAAACGATCGGCCCGTGACACAAGAGCCAAGGAACCTAAATTTCAAAGCACTAGATACTTAGAGAAAGACCAGATCAATTATTGAGCATATGCAGCGGATCAATCGTGGTTGAAAATGTTCATCCATGAGACACAAAGCATTCGAATACGAATTTAAATGGTCTTCCGTTGTTGTCAACTCTTTCATGTTGCATATAAATTTTTCGGTGCACGTCTTTCCGTAAGATGGATATGAGGGTGCTAAAGAGAAAATCACAAGATGAAATCGAAAAGAAATCAAATCGGTTATTTTGATTTTATTTTGACATTCCTATAGAACAAACCTTATAAATAGGTGAAATTAATCGATATCGTTATGTCATTATTTAGTGCATTTCACATGTCCTGGAATCTTATTTAAACGTGAGAAATCCCACTGCTATGTATGCGCAGGCACTGTTTTAGTAGTTTAGACAAAATCAAATCTTTAACAAAGTTTGATTTGCATTGAGATATTTCCGAGTTAAGAAATATGCATACAATAAATAAACTCTCTATACATAGTTAGCTTTAGATGGGGGTGTTGTGACACTTGACTCATTCTTCTTTCTACTATCTCCTCTTTTCTTCCTTTTTTCTATTCTTCAACTTTTGTATATATGTCTTGATTAATAATTTTCAAATCAATTATATTAAGTGTTAAAAATATTAGCTCTGCCAATGCTTTTGGTAACATGCCCCATTTCTTTTCTTTAATCGTTTCTTCTTTTTCTTCCTCCATCTTATGCCTTCTTTTTTATCATTTCTCACATCTTACTTTCTTTTCTTTTTTTTTAAATTTCTCACTTCAGATTAACAATATAGAAAAGGGGAATTATATTTTCAAAAGCCAACGAGGCGGTTTCTTAAAATGAAATCACATTGCCGAAGATGTACAGTTTGCACATGACTGATTGAGACCCTCGTCGATGAAAGACCCAAGTCCTCGCCTACGGCTATTGCTGGCCATCACCGAGGTCTCAACAACCCCGCCAACCATTTCCGAAAAGAGGGGGAAAAGACAAAGAAAAGAAAAGTAAGACAAAAAGGAAAAGGGAAAAAAAAGATAAAAAAATTGATAAGAATTATAAAATTTCTTTAAACGACATGTTTAGAATAAAGTCACATGTTAGCTGCCAGTCATGCCACATTGGAAGACCATGTTAGCAATTTCTAATTTAAATTGGCTAGATTGATTACGTTAGAAAATCGCTAAAAGATTTAGGAATACATTGACCAAATTAAAATTTTACTATTGAATTTTCATTCACACAATTTTTATATATATATTTTTATAATATTCCCATTACGCATATTCGTGTCAAAATCACGTCAGCTTCCTTGAGACGATTTAACTTAGGATTTGATTTCAAAGTCATGTTGAGCTTCTTCTTTTTTCGGTATGGCTTCAAATGTCTATTTCTGAACCCAAGTGTCAAGCACATTTTGAGAACATTTTTATCTCCAATCTTTATCCAGGCACGATGACCTACTTTTATACATATATCTATTACAAAATCCTATCTTGAAGCAAAGAGGATCTGGTTTGCCAATAAAGTCAAGAGCCAAGATATGAGGTCCCCGCTATGTCGTTGGCAACACCTGTTTTTCTCCACATCTTCTTATGCCCTATTTTCTTCACTATAAAATGGTCTTCTCAGCCAATCCTTGTTCCTCAGAACCAAAAGCTTAGAGCAAAATCAAGAAACTCAAAGTGAAGGTTTTCTCCAAGGCAAATTGGGTTGCTCACTCTCCCTCAAGGGCTTCTGATCCTATGCCAGTTTTGTAATCCTCTTTTTGGCTTTGATGTGAAATTCAAAGGCTTAGAAATAGAAGCCATTAAGGGAGAGTAAACAAGCTTTGTCTTGCTCTTGCAAATGTCATCGTCTGAGATTGTTGTTTCGAGAGAGTTGTTGAAACCCAAGGCATTTCTCCACTTTGCACTCTCCCTCAAAGACTTCCAGCCATGGGCGGTCTGATTAGTGAAACAAAGATCGCACGGTTGGAAGTCTCTGGGGCGAGTGCGAAGAATGTGTCTTGAATCGTGCAATCAACCTCGAACAATTAAAGCATATATGCAATGGTTCGGCATTGCTCACTCTCCCTCAAGGGCTTCTGTATTTCGCCCGCTTTGGCGACGAAGCTTTCATCTGGATGCAATCGATGGCGTGTTCTGAAATCCATCACGATCGCTACTATGGCATTTGAGATTTATCAAAACCTTCCATACCGGTCTTTGATTTCTCGCTTTCCTGCAGCGGAAACTGAAGTTCTTGGGGAGAGTGGATAATGTTCTAACCATGTTCAGGCTGAAGAGAAGCCATACCACTCACCATGCATTGTTTAGTCGTATTGCAGGTAATTACCAACTTTTTATTTTTCCCTTGCCTTTTGGTTCTAACAACATTTAGTTGTCAATTTCAGACAAATGCTGGCGTGAGTTTCAAGCTGATAAGAGGATGCAGAAGGAGCTGTGAAATTCCTTAAATTAATCTAAGTAGGATATAGATTATCAAGGATAGATAAAAGCTATAAATGTATGTGTGTAGTGCGCGTGCGCGGATTTGCACGTGCGGGTTCTCGTGGGATTTATCCATTGTTGTAATTAACCTTAGCAGCAAAATGCTTCAATGGGATTGTCTATCAGCTTACCAAATATATATGTAATGGTACAGCGCTACATAAAATTTGCTTTAGGGTTGATTAATGCTTTTTCAGTGTGTTCACTTTGTCAACAACGCCAAAAGAGAAAAGAGGAAGATGACAATAAAAACCAGGTGGATCAGATGGTAATTGCCCTTGGAGACCACAATAAGTATAGAAAAGAAAGAATAATAATATAATAAAAAAATACTTGATTTTATAAAATTAATTTTGATATCTTGACAATGAAGAGATCCCTTCTTCTAATTGTTATTGTATTTCTATTTTCAAACAAATCATTTTATTTATGATTTGAAACAAAATAGTGCCACCGTCTGCTACCTTTAATGGGGAACGTTGGGGAGAATTGCCAAAAAAATCCTAAGCCTATTGTAATTGTGCCAATTCAATTCTAAACATTTTTTTTTTACCGATTCAGTCTTAAACCTTTTGCAATTGTGCCAATTTTGTCCATCCGGCCAAATTTAGCCGGTTTGGAGCGACGTGGGGCGTCGGCGGCGCCGGCGACAATATTTTGATAATTTTTTTATTGTTTTTTTAATTTTTTTTTCCTTCTTTTTTGTGTCTTCCTCCCTTGCCCCTCCCCCGGTCGGTGGCGGTGGCCGGCCAACTCCGACAAGGCTACCGCCCACTGCGCGAGGGCCGCGAAGCCCTCGCCCAGACCTGGGGGAGGCCTAGGGGCCGCGGCGAGAGTCGCAGCCCCAACAACCCTCGCCCAAACCTAGGGAGGCTTGGGGGCCGCAGCGAGGTTGGCCTCGCCCAGACCTAGGCAAGGCTTGGGGGTCGCGACAATGCGACTTCGCCCAGATCTGGGCGAGGCTAGCCTCGCCATGGGCCGCCACGGCGGCGGCCTCACTGCAGCCGGGCAAGGCAATGGCGACCATCGCCAAGGCCGCGGCCGAGCCGCGGCGAGGCCGCCGCCCGCGGCCCAGCCATGGCAAGGCCGGCCTCACCCGGATCCGGGCGAAGCCACCTTGCCCTGGTCTAGCGAGGCCACCGGCAAGGGTAGCCGATCTAATGAGGGCCGCGACCCTCGTTGGCCGCCGACGAGGGCTTCGCGGCCCTTGCGCAGTGGCCGGCGAGCCTCGTCAGAGCTGGCCAGCAGGCGGGGGGGAGGGGCAAGGAGGAAGAAACAAAAAAGAAAAGAAGAAAAATTAGAAAAATTAAAAAGTACTAAAAAATTCGAAAAATAATAAAAATATTGTCGCCGGCGCCGACCGGTGTCCATGTCAGTTCCGGCCAGCCAAATTTGGCCGAATCGACTAAATTGGCACAATTGCAAAAGGTTTATGACTGAATCGGTAAAAAAAAAAAAAAAAAAATGTTTATAATTGAATTGGCACAATTGCAATAGGTTTAGGACTTTTTTAGCAATTCTTCCGGTAACGTTGTCCATTGAAGTTGTGCAATCTTGTCTTTGATAAAGGGTCAACTCTTGGTTGGAGTTGGTTTAAAGGACCGAAGAGTGCCACTACAAGTTGTTTTATTATGTATATACTGAAAATAATTTGTCTTGGAGCAGCCAAAAAAGAAGAAATAAACAACAAAGAAAGAAATATCTTAAGTAATTTCAATTAGGTCGTACCTTATTATATTCCTCTTTTCTTTAGTAGGGAATCGTAGTCCGGTAAGATGAGCATCCACGATGCTGTATTCCTAATTTGTTTTCTCTGTTAATAGGAGGGAGGGTTCCTTGGTTGCTGAACGATGATAAATTCTCCTATCCATTTTTATTTCCAAAATTTTCTCAAAGTTTGAGTGATTCGGGAAAAAAAAAAGTGTAGATGTGACTTTAAATTCGTATAACGGTATGCTCAAAATAGTACCAAAGCTTTTTCTTTGATGATAAATTGTAGGGCATTATGATCCAAATGTATTTGCATGCATGATATTCAGTCTCTCTTTCCATGAGTAGCGAGCTTCGCCTCGTGATAAAATGGCGACGGCCCGTTATGTCGATTGGATTTACTCCTTTTCGACTCTCTAACTTGGATTTATACTTGCATTTACTTAGGAAAAAACTTCTCGCAGCTTTGTTGTTGTTGTTTTTTTTTTTTTTTTTGTCTGAGTGCTTGTGCACGTATGAAATTTTATGGTCGTCCATAAGTACCAAATCAAGAGTGGTCCTATGGTGACTTAATCGACATAGGGGGGTTGTTCTTCAAACCCAATCGTGAATCGGTCAGACATAATACGGAGATTATTCAAAGGAGATTTTTTATCGAGAACAATGTCCATGTTCATTGCCGAAGGCAAGCGGTAGGGTCATCGCCATCGCCGTCTTGATCATTGTCGCCGTGAGCACATGGGTTGATCCGTATTTTCACGAAGTCTGAAAATGTGTTCGAATCGTTTTTGAGGAGACGATAACAATTCATGGAAGGTCAAAGTCCGATTCACCAAGTCATGCATGGCATGGCATCGCGAACGACGACAAGAGAAGGTAAAATCCCTTTGCAAGACGACACTCTTTTTATCCTACGGGCGGTGGGAAGAATCGCTCGATCTGACTTGGTCGTTCGACTCTTGCATGTGTCACGTGCCCGAAATGGAAGAAACGTGACAGACCCCATGTTTGAGGCAAGACCCGTTCGGCGATGTCGACCTTTTGACGTATACTGTAGATTCATAATCCGCGAACTGCACAACCATTGGCTTTTAGCTCGTTCTTGGTGCCATGCAGTTTGGACTTTGAAACGGGTGTTTAATGCACATAGGGATTTGTCGTGCGTGTGTCTAATTTGTCCTCGATGTCGACATGTCCATGTCCATGTTCTACGAAGGGTCAACGTTGTTGACGTGGGACGTAATCGACCAAGCGCATTGGTCAACGAGAGATTTCCCAAAGGCCGATCAATTGGGCAGCGAAATGCAAACTGATTTTCGCCTGTTAACGTGATGGAAAGTTAGGAAGAAAAGTAAAAGAAATTGACTGGACTTGAACATTGGTTGAGCTGAGATTTTACAGCCTCATGACAAACTTCACAGTAGCTGCGAGGAATATCAGCCACGGCTCGCCAGGAGAAGAAATTATGCCTCAACCCAATTTCATCGAGGGCAAATCCAATTAATTAGCCCTGAAATGATGTCTTCTTTGCAAGACTTGGAAGTTTACTTGCATAATCTGGTGAAAGTTCTTGGTTTACTAGACCATTTGCCTATCAATCCTACTTTTTATGTTTCCTTAGAAAATCAAATCCTTCAAGGAAACTTCCACATGACCTTTCGGTTTCAAAAAACAATGCGAACCATATATTTAAGAAGGCGCACCAACCGAGAGAAATGGCATTCGGGTTCAAACCGCCACAAATATCAGCACATATTAGAGGGCCCGGCACGACCAAACCCATCAATTGATTAGCAGCTTTCAAATCATATATTTACCATAGGTGAAGAAAACATTCTCATATTTGCTTTGTAAAGATCTGAAGATACATCAACCGAAACGTTTCCATTCCCCATTGGATTTCAATTGGGAGAATTGCCAAAAAAATCATAAACTTATTGTGATTGTGCCAATTTAATCATAAACCTTTTTTTTGACCGATTCAATCTTAAACATTTTGCGATGCCAATTTAGTCCATTCGGCCAAATTTGGCCGGCCGGAACTGACGTGAACGTCGGCTGGCGTCAATGATAATATTTTAATAATTTTTTTATTATTTTCGATTTTTTTATTATTTTTAATTTTTTATTATTTTTTTTAAAATTTCTTTTTTTTTTTTTTTTTCTCTTCCTCCCTTGCCCCTCCCCCCCCCCGGCGGTAGTAGTGGCAAGCCAACTCCAACGAGGCTTGCCGCCCACCGCACGGGGGCCGAAGCCCTCGCGGTGGCTAGCGAGGGTCGCGGCCCCGGCGGCCTCGACCACGCCGGCGGCCTCGCCCGGTTTGTGCGAGGCCGGTGAGGGTGGCTTCACCCCTCGCCCGGGTCGAGGCAGGGTCGCGGCCTCGCCGCGGCACCGAGACCTCCCCTAGGTCCGGGCGAGGTGTCAACGAGGGTTTCGCGACCCTCGCACAATGGCCGGCAGCCTCGTCGAAGCGGCTAGCCACTACCGCGGGAGGGCAAGGGAGGAAGGGAAAAAAAAGAAAAGGAAAAAAAACAAAAAAATAATAAAAATAATAAAAAATTCAAAAAATAATTAAAATATTGTCGCGCAAGCGTCCATATTAGCTCCGACCAGTCAAATTTGGTCGGATGGACTAAATTGGCACAATCGCAAAATGTTTAGGATTGAATTGGCACAATCGCAATAGATTTAGGATTTTTTTGGCAATTCTCCCGATTTCAATTTTACACCTGGCCAAATTCAATGTCATGCATGTGAATTTTTTTTTTTTTTTTACCATCCACGGTAGATATGGTCAAAATTCTTTTTCTTCCGGTTTGCAAAAAGGAAGAGAAGGGGAAAAAAAGAGAGAAGAAAACAAAGATACTATCTATTAAATCCATCACGAGGGGAATGGAATCCAGAAACGAGGACTACAACGTAAGATCCACCCTCCTCATTAATGGCAGATTGGATCCGCTCGGAATCTTTCAATTTCTTAAAGCAAGCAAAAAGCTACTGCTGGAAGTTGTATATTCAAAGCAGCGTTTTTCCTTTCTTTCTTAAAGAACGGTCAAAGCCAGCTCGATGGACCGACTGCTTTGTTTTATTTTTATGGGTGATGAGACAGGGTTTGGTCTCCCCGACCGACGTAAGGTTGGACCGTATCCATGCCATGCACGTTAACCTTGATCGGACATCGATTCGTCAGAGCAGAGAACCTAAGTGAAGCCATTCTAGATTGCCATCTCCGATCATGAAACTCACTCTGGCTTTTTAACCATAGATCGAACGGTGCCCTAGGCTACATTCTTTTGCACCGGACTGAATTCGGTCCAGTTGATGGCGCTCCGATGCACCGAGGCTAGGGACTGGCAATGAAGTTGTTGCCGAAGAGTCGTGACGAGTATGTATAAAGCAGAACCCGAGACCTCGTGCCTCTTGCTTGGTGATTTGCCCATCTTGGGTTATGTTCGTATTATCTGGAAGCTTTTTATAGCAATGCTTGCGGTAGAAACTTGAGGGAGGATTCCCATTATCAATTTGCCCAAAAATTCCTTAAATTCCTTATTACCGATCTCTCTTGACATTGGTTCTCCAAATTGAAAATCAAATTGTGAGGTTCACAAGCTGTGTAATTAGGAGGTATGGAAGATGTGCAATCCTTCTTATAAAGGTTGTTTAATTTCAAGAAAATGATGACTATTTGCTCATTTCAATGGAGAGAATTATGGAATGTGTGAAACAAAGTTCCAATAATTGCATATACTATCACTTCGCATCCTAATAATGAACAAATAAGAATACTAAAAGCATGTATGTTCGGGTGACAACTGATACAGCAATAGTCAGAGGTTGAGGATTCACATTTCGTCATCTCATGCTCTAGGACAGCAGATGGGACTAGGACAGGAAATGACATATTCGCATTCGTTTAATCAACACCTTATTTATAATTTAAGAGTTGTTCAACTGAAGAGATGATTAAGACGTAGTATACGGTCGATAATAAAAGGTTCGATGTACCTGTGACTTCGACCGATCAAATGTGACGCATGACCAGTCCAAGGGAGCATCCCGGATATACCAAATTAAAGGGAAAGCTACAGAAATATGTCTTTGGTCCAAGGCCGGCTTCGCTGACCAGACCACACCGACTTCCTCCTATTCATCAACCTACCTTGAAAGATATCCAACCTGTGACTTTTATTTTTTCTTTTTCTGTTTTTATCTCCAAAAAGCACCGAACCAGAAAATAAATAAATCCAAAACCTAAAAGAAAATAAACTGGAGAGACTTTCTCATTGGAGAAAAAAAGTCAAAATCTCTTCCTATCTTCTCTATATATGGTGTCCCACAAACACCCTTTGCCTTGTTCTAAAGCAAGACCTTCCTCTCTAAATCAAACATCTCTCCTTCTCTCTGTTCTCTCACCGATCGGTCATTCATGGGCAATGCAATGTCGCCTTGCCTGCAGCACAACTCGAGCTCGAAATCACAGACTGTGAAGCTAATCTTCTGGGAAGGAACCACCACGATGTTAGCCGGAAACCGCCCCCACATGGCTGGCGATGTCATGTTCGAGTGTCCCGACAAGATGGTCCTGCATGCAGACTCGTTCTACCTTGGCCGCCCAATCCCGTTGCTCGCCATCGACGACGAGCTCCTCCCCGGGCAAACCTACTTCGTCCTTCCCATCGACTTCTTCTCCAGCGACACCCTATCTTCCTCCACCATCGCATCCCTTTGCTCGAACACTAGGAAACAGTCCCTCGTGAGCTTCGGCGACAGAAACGGCCCTTTTGAGTACGTCAAAAGCGAAGATGGGAAGGTCCTGATTAAGGTTGTCCCGGAGTTCATCACAAGTTTGATCGCCGCCAAGAGTAATAACGACGATGTTGCATGTGATGATGTCAATGCAGCTGGGAGCCGCAGTCTTCTTTGTAGCACACCGGAGTTGCAAAAGCATTACGATCAGTTAGTAGGGTCTAAAGTGCAAGTTTGGTCGCCGAAATTGGAGACAATATCGGAGTGCAAAACTAGGTTTTACCTTGCAAACTTATGAGGTTGGAGTGGAAGAAGAAAGAAAGGCAATAGTTTTACAAGTTCCTTTTCTTTTTTCCTTTTTTACACTAAGATTATAGTTTCCTGATGTGGTTGAAGAGAATGAAAGAGTATAGCTAGTTCATAGTTACAAGTAAATACAGCCATGTCGAACAATTTTTTTCACTTCTGATTTGCCTCTCAATTGTACAAAAAAGGATGAAAACAGCGGTCGATCTAGAGAAATTTGACAAAAAATTTAATGTTCAGGATTCGATGATCGTCATCTCTATTTTGGAATCATTAGCATTGTCAGTTTCGTTCCTTTCAGCGGCAGTTTTCGTTTTCATTTGATGTCGAACATATGTTTCCTGCCAATCACGTGTTTTCCATTTCAGCATCGACCGATTCATCATGCAAGACGTCATGTTGCATAGAAAGATATGGTGGTTAGTCACCAACCTAATGCTAACCAATCGATTAGGTGTTTGAATTATACCTTTAACCGCAATTTTTCTTGGTTAGTTATGATGACTGATCCAAACAATTGAAATTCGCCCGCAAAAGTTCACCAACCGTTAGAAATCAAAGGCATGATGGCTGCAATAATTGAAGAAGCGGAAAGGAGAAGATTAGTGAGAATGTCATACTGAAAACTTTTGAAGAAACATGTACTTTGACATGATAATAGGTTCTTGCGGTTGTCACCAACCATACAATGGCGTAATCCGAGGATTTTGACTAATTAAAAGAGGAATTACAAAGTATACGCAACACCATAGAGTTCAAACAACGTAAAGCTTAAGCAGAGTAATTATCTTTGCCAGAGCTCAGAAACAATGCACACGCTGAACAGAATGGTTTATGGTACCAGTTTCGGCTAAGTAAACTATTATCAATCGAAGGCTCGCAGATTGTTCCATCATCAACATTATTATTGATTATCGTGTTCAGCAATTTGTGTTTGTCAAATGAAAGCAGGTCCCATTTTAGATCGATTTTCATGATTCCTGGATATTAGAGAGTCGATGGATGACTAAAGTATAACAGAGTCGAAAGAATATATGTCTAGGATTAGTGTCTGTCACATGATAAAAGAAGGCTGTGCAGCAACGCAAATCAATATATTTCTGGCTGTATGGTTAGGCTAAAAATTTGCTCATCAGTCACTGATGCAGATGCTGCGCCTTAACATCCGTTGCTGTGATCTCTACTGGGGATAAAATCTCCAAACAAGAGACTGCGTATCAATTTCCTTTTTCCAAATCAGGTTATGTTATTGCATTGTAGCCACACAAAATGCCGATGACATCAAGATCTTCGAACAGATTGCTTTGGGTGATTGAATGTCAAATACTGGAGATGCATAAAGTGTTGTCCGTGTATGAAATCATCACAAACATTCGCAAAGCCCAGTCTATAATACGAGCTTTATCTAAGAAATGGAGGTTCTTCAGGTGACAGGATAGAATGAACGTTTAAACAAAATGTTGGTTCTCAAGGAATACTAAAGATCTAGTCTACTCAGTCGCTGGAAATTTGAAGGACTAAAGACTCTCCTCTCTATTAATTCCTTCGATTTCTCAGTGTTTTGAGAATGTCTGCAGCATTGGGCCGCTTTCCATGTTTGATGAATACCGTATAGCTCATGACATCACGAAGTTGAGGTTCTGGCAGTCGACTATCAGAACTACAACGTAATATAACTAGAATCGCTCATCGCATAACTCTAGCGTTTCTCCCATAAAGAGGCGCATAAAATCGAGATAGCTACAAGCATGTCATCCCAATTGTCTCTCCATCAGGACATGCTCACGCCAGTTACTTCAACTTATGCTGTGGCGGCATTGATCACATCGACTGCATCCAAATTCCCCTGTTCATTGCCTCATGCATCGGCATCTGCTCGTGGCTACCTAGTTGGATTCATGAACGCAGAGATATGTCAAACATGCCACACGCATTGCTTCAAGCAGCGTCCTGTGCTATAGGCTTCAGTCTAAAATATTAACTAGCCTGTTTAATGAGCGCGCATTTGCTCCAGCTAGAATCAAATTATGGACCACCTGCAATGTCCATGTGCTAAGGAATTTGATAAAGATGCACCGCAATAATTGCAAATGTTGAAGTTCAGATAAGAATTTGTCATGCGCGTGTCTATTATGACTCGAAGTCAATAAACCCGTGTTCTACAAAAGTCGACGTAATTGACATGGAACGTATTCGACCAAGCATATTGGTCAACGAGAAATTACCAAGGCAGTTCATTCATTGGGCAGTGAAATGCAAACGAATTTTCCCCTATCAATATGATGAAAAGTAAACCAGAAGAAGAAACGGGACATCAAAATTAGTAGTTTGAGATTTACAGCGCAATGACAAACTGCTCTGCTGCTGCGAGGGATATCATATTGAGCAGCCACGTCCCCCAAGAGAAGAGATTATGCATCAACCCCTTCATCAATGGCGGCTCCAAGAATTAGTCCTAAAACAATGGTTATTTGCAAGATTTGGGAGTTAACTTGCATTGCTCAGTTTTAGTGAACCATTTGCAAGTCGATCCTACTTTTTAACGTCTCCAGAGAATGAAATTTCTGTGAAGAAACTTCCATTTGACCGGTCTAAATTTCAAGAAAACGATGCGAGCCATAACTAAGAAGGCATGCCCTACCAATGGTTATGGCGTCAAACCGAGCCGAGCCGCTGCAATGTCAGTGCTTATTAGAGGGTCCAGCCGGGTTTGGATCAGCCCCACCCATTAATTGATGTAGTAGCTTTCATATCATATACATACTATCAGTGAAAAAAACAATCTCCTGCCTACCATATGTAAACCTAGAAACAAGGACCACAACATAATACCCTATTTAATGGCAGATGGGATTCGTTCGAAATCTTTCAATTATATAAAGTAAGCAAAGCTACTACCAGAAGTTCTATTCAAAGCAGCATTTTCTTACTTAAAGAATGGTCAAAGCCAACTCGAAGGATCGACTGCTTTCCTTTATTTTTATGGTGGTGAGGCACGAGGGGCCTCCACGAAAGACGTAAGGTTGGACCATATCCTTGCCATGCACGTTAGCATTGATCGGACATTGATTAATCAGAGTGGAGGGGTCGATACCTAAGCAAAGCAATTCTTGAGTCATGATGAGTCTTCACGAAGATCCCTAAACTCATTTTTAGTAGATCTGACATATGTTCGCATCCTTGTTCCAAAAATTTATTCTTTTCTTTTTAAAGGCTAAATTTTTGCACGCCAAACTAAGTTTGGTCCAATTGAAAGCACTCCATCTGCAGCGAGACTCGGGGCTGGGATTGAATTGATTATTTATTGTCGCCAAGCAGTCGTGACAATTAGTTATGAATCAGAACTCGAGACCTCACGCCCCTTGTTTTAGTGATTTTCTCATTTTAGGTGATTTTCGAATTATTTGGAAGCATATGATAGCAATGCATGTAATAGAAACTTGACGACGGAGTCCCATTGTTGATGCGCCCAATATTTCGTTATCACTGGTCTCTCTTGACATTGGTTCTCCAAATTGAAAATCAATTTGTGAGGTTCACAAGCTTTGTAATTATGAGGTATGGACGGTGTGTAATCCTTCATCCTCATTTCAATAGAGGGAGCTATGGAATGCGTGAAATAAAATTACAATGATTTTATATACCATCAATGCCACATGCTAATAATAAACAGATGAGAATGCTACAACCATGAGCATGTGTTTGGCTACCCTCCCTAGCATCAACAAGGCCGACAACAGCGAGGGTGGCCGAGGCTGTGGCTGCATGACGGCCGACATGACCACGAGTTAGAATTTGAGAAGGGGTGGGGGGGGGGGTTTGAGAGAGAAGGGGAAAAGCTTTAGGGTTGATTGAGCAGATTTAACTCAGAGTGAATGAACACAAATTGAGGATTTATGTGTAGTCAATACGTGCTCGGAGACAGCAAATGGGACTAGCATGGAAAACGGCAGATCTGCGCTCGTCTAAGTTGACATCTTGTTAGTAATCTGAGAGCCGATTGAGATGCGGCACATGGATTGATGATAGAAAGGGTTAACGTTCTTGTGATTTCGACCGATCAAATGTAGCGAATGGCCAGTCCAAAGGGGATCGTCCGGATTACACCAATCAAAAGAAAGCAAGAGAAATCGTTTGTGGTCCAAAGCCGGCTTCGCTGACCAGGACCCCAACACGGACTTCCTCTCATTCATAATTTACTGCGGCTTTACTTCTTTTCTTCCTATTTGCAAAATCAGCAGACCGAACTGGAGAGGCTCTATCATTCGAGAAAAGGTCGAAATCCCTTCCCATCTTCATCTTCTCTATATATTGGATCCCACAAACACCCTCTTTCCTGCTCTAAAGCAAGACCCTCCTCTCTATATCAAACATCTCTCCTTCTTTCTGTTCTCTCACTGATCAGCCATTCATGGGCAATGCCATATCGCCTTGCTTGCATCACAGCTCGAGCTCGAAGTCACAGTCCGTGAAGCTAATCTTCTGGGAAGGAACCACCAGGACGTTAGCCGGAAACCACCCCCACATAGCTGGCGAGATCATGCTTGAGTGTCCTGACAAGATGGTCTTGCACGCGGACTCGTTCTTCCTTGGCCACCCAATCCCATTGCTCGCCGTTGACGATGAGCTCATCCCCGGTCAAACCTACTTCGTCCTTCCCATCGACTTCTTCTCCTCTGGCGACACCCTATCTTCCTCCGCCATTGCATCCCTCTGCGCAAACCCTAGCAAACAGTCCGTCCTGAGCTTCGTCGATAGCAACGGTCCTTTCCAGCACATGAAAGGCGGAGATGGGAAGGTCTTGATTAAGGTTGTCCCAGAGTTCATCACGAGGCTGATCATCGCCAATAATAACGAGGACAATGTCGCGTGTGGTAATGTTAACGCGGCTGGGAGTCGAGGTTTTCTTTGTAACACACCAGAGCTGCAAAAGCATTACAATCGGTTGGTAGGGTCTAAGGTGCAAGTTTGGTCGCCAAACCTGGAGACGATACCGGAGTACAAAACTAGGGTTTCGCCTTGCAGACTCATAGGGTTGCAGTGGAAGAAGAAAGAAAGGGAATAATTTACAAGTTCTTTTATTTTTATTTTTTTCCTTTTTGACAATATGTTTATATTTGCTGATGTGGTTGAAGAAAATTGGCAGAGTACAGTTTAGCTAGTAGATGCAGCTAAAGACAGTCATCTAAACCAAGTTTTTCTCACTTCTAATTTGGCTCTCGATTGTATAAATGAGGAGGGAAACAGGTGTTGATGTAAGAAATATTGGACAACTTGTTTAATTTTCTGAATTCAGTGAACCTCGTCGCTTTTTTGAATTCATTATTTTCACCAGTTGCATTCCTTTCGATGATAGTCTTCATTTTGACTTGAAGTCAAATGTTTGTTTCCTGTTAATCACATGTTTCGTCTCAACACCTGTTGGTTGACCTCGTCATATCCCTCCGAAGACTTGGTCATCAATCAAATGCTAACCAATTATCTAGCGTTTGAATTTTAATCAGAAAAATTATCTAAAAAGTCATTAACTTATTACATAATGGACAATTTAGTTTTAAATATTTCAATTGTGCCAATTCACTTGTAAACATATTTTATGGTGGCCAATTTAGTTCTAAACATTACAATTATACCAATTTAGTGCTAAATCATTTATCGATTTGTCGATTTAGTCCTGAACTTTTAATGATTTGCCAATGTAACCCTTCAACAATTTCCAACTAAAATTATCCAAAAATGACTACATTGGCAAATCGTTAAAAAGTTTATAACTAAATTGACAAATTGTTACAATATTTAGAATTAAATTGGCATAGTTGAAAGGATTAGGATGAAATTGACTATTGTCCAATGGGTTTATGACTAAATTGACATAATTGAAAGATTTAGGATCAAATTGGCCAACATTTAATAGGTTTAGAACTTTTTGAACAATATCCCTAATTTTAACTTGACCACAATTTTTCTCAGTTAGTTAGGACACTGATCCAAATGATTGAAATTCCGGTGACTCACCCGCAAAAGTTCACCAACCATAGAAAAAACAAAAGCATGATGGCTGCAATGTTTAAAGAATCGGAAAAGAGAAGACAAATGAAAATGTCATCTTGAAAGCTTATGAAGAATCGTAGAATTGACATGATGATATGTTCTTGCGGTTGTCACCAACAAGAAAATCGCATGATCCGAGGATTTCAGCTAATTGAAAGAGGAATCACAAAATGTACGCAACATCACAGAGTTCAAATTAAACAACACGAAGCTTAAGCAGAGCTTAAAAACAATGCACACGCCATAGAGAATGGTTTGTGCAACTGGTTTTGGATAAGTAAACCGTCAACTATGTGAAGTTTGCATTGTTCCATCACGGAAATTACTAATGATTATCGCAATGAACAATTTGGGTTTGTCGAACGAGAGCATGTTCTCCTTCAGATGGATATTCTTGTAGTCGGGTTCGGTTTTTTTATGCTCTTAATCATCCTTAGATATTGGAGAATTAATACCTGACTAAAGTAAGATTATGTACCTAGGATCAAGATTGGTCGCATGGTAAAAAAAGGCCATGCAGCAACAAGAATCAAAACATATCTGGCTAGTCGATGATGCAGATGCTGCACCTTAACATTCGTTGCCATGAACACAGTCAGGGATATAATATACACGAGCACTACTAAACAAGACACTGCGCATCCATTTCCTGTTTCCGCATTAGGTTATGTTATTGCATTAGCTTAAAACGCACGATCACATCAAGACCTTCAAGAACATTGCTTTAGATGACTGGAAACTGATTACTGGATCAAGATCTCCTCCGTCAGAGATCATCAGAATAATCATATCATCACCAACACGCCCAAGTTGAAAGCAAAAGAAAAGGGAGCTCGACTGGCTTCTCAGTGATAGGAAAGACGAGCAAATTTTCCAATGAACAACGCGTGCTTTATCAAAGAAATCGATATTCTTCCATGTGACAGACCAAGTGACAACTTTTTAAGCAAGCACCAAATGACTCTCGGCACAGATGATATTGGTAGCGAAATGTTGTGAATATTGCGATAAAACTAAGTGCTCCTGGTTGTAGCACACAAGTATGTCATCTATGTCATGATTTTCATTAGTCATTACATATGTCGCTAAATGAGCGCCAAAGTCTAGTCAGTCACTCGAAATTTAAAGGACTAAAGACTCTATCTTCTCAGTGATTCCTTCAATTTATCTAGTCTTTTGAGAATGTCTTGCAGTCAGCAACATCAGGCCACTCTCCATATTTGATGAATACCTTATAGCGCCTGACATTGCGAAATTGAGGCATTGGCAACAGACTACGGGAACCACCAGATAATATGAGTAGGATCTCTCACCACATAAGCCTGGCATTTCTCCCAGGAGGAAACGTGAAATTGAGATAGCTACAAGCATATCATCCCAATTTTTTCTCCATCAGGACATGCTTGTGCCAGTTAGTTCAAGTTGTGCTGCAGCAGCATTGATCGCGTCGACTACATCCAATTTTCCCCTGCTCACTGCCTCATCAATCGGCGTCCGCTCGTGGCTGCACATTACCCAGTTGGATTAGTGAGTGCAGAAATATGTCAAACACGTAGTAAGCATTACTTTGAGCAGCATCCAATGGTATCAACATCAGTCTAAAAAATAACTGACCTGTTCAACAAGCTTGCATTTGCTCCAACTAGAATCAAGTTATGGACCACCTGCAATGTCGATCTGCTGATGAATTTGATAAAGATGCACCGAAATCTTGGCTATATGATGAAAAAATCACCTGAACATGACCGTTGAGACAAGCCCAATGAAGAGGAGTATTCTTCTCCGCATTAGCAGCATTAACATCCTGAAATTGGAAGATTCCAGATTCTAAGGAATGCCTCTTTGTACATGTGACAATGCAATGAAAACTGCACTCAGAGCCTCATATCAACACTCATTCCAATAAGACACTGACATCAAGCACAAATCAAGACAATCACGACGCAATCATCAAAGACGTGCTGACCAACATTTGAGAAAGCTTATCTGGGTTTCCCGAATCAACAGAGCACAACTGAATATTGCCAGAGCTGAGAGTGGTAAGTACTACAGCAAGCAATAAACATAGACGTCTCCAACATAGAGAGAGAGTTTTCCTGATAAGAATCTAGATGAGCATAGGATGGTTGATTGAATCTAGTCAGATTATTGCAAAACAGTGTGGTCGGAAGAATGAAAGCCTGAGTCCACAGGAGATATGAATGGAAAGCAGGAGGCAAACAAGACTGAATCTTTACAAGTTCAACATTACCAGATACACTCAAGATCAGCAATAAGACATGAACATGATAAAGCAAGCATTACTAAATCCCCCGACATATAAAGAAGGAACGAAGAAGGTTCTTCAAAATGACTTCCTCACCGCTCCTTTACTGACGAGATAATCCACAATGTTGAGGTGCCCATTAGCTGCGGCCATGTGAAGAGCTGCAAACGACATCCATGGAAGCAGATCAAACATGGTAATGACTTCCGTATCAAGACAACTTCGGCGACGAGTCCCACACAAAGTCGTACGGCAATTCCATTCGTCACCGGAATCCACGCCGTGACACAAACAAGAAAATTTAATGATGGCGAAACGAAAAAATGCATATAGGGAAGCTCAACGGCCGAAGCCGCGAGAACAACCTGTACGGCCTTGCTCGTCCCTCGAATCGAGAGGAACGCCGGCGGTGGCTAAGTTCGCGACGTCCTCCATGTCACCATATCTGGCAGCCTGCCAATCACCGCACACACGCACACAAACAGCATCTCAGTACCTCAGCCGCCAAATAACCTCAGAAGCACGAAACTGAATGCCTAATTCCGAAGTAAATCCAACATACGAAGCACCGACGTCGCTGCACGAGTCGACCCAATAACGGGAGGTCATCGCGCGACGGAGTCGAACTCAGTGCGACTGTAGTGAGCGTCCGAGCTCATCATCATCATCGGAATCATCGAGAGGGAAAAGGGCCGAAAAGAAAAAGGGAAAGGGAACGAGAGAGTACATCGATCAAGGCGTCAACGTCGTCCGGCGAGGCCGCTACCGGAGCTTGTTCGGCTGAGTTTGAGCCCGCCCCCATCGTTACGCAGCAGCTTCTTCAGAGAACTTCCGTTTCGAAAAAAGAGAGGCAGGGGAGAAAGGTAGAGGAACGGAGGCGAGAGAGAAGGAAGGGGGAGTTTGGGTCGGGTTCGTAATCGGGCCGGGTCATATAAATGGGCCTAGGCCTGCCTGCCTTTTTTAATTGGGCCTCGAATGAGAGCCCGCCGCCCGTCGACTAGAAAGATGGTTGTGGTTTGGTTGGGCGGGGATTCCTCGCTCCTGTAAGTTCGATGGTGACTATGGAAATTTTTTATACATAAGATTTTATTCTCTATATCATGCCACCAAATCCAACGATTCGATACTCAAAGAAATTTCAACCCTAAGATAGAAATTTCAATAGAGAAATTGCACTTGGGCCGCCTACAAACGACATTTCTGTTGCACCCCGACTGCCCTTAGCTTTCATCCACACTTTCGACACATTTTGACCTTCATCTTCAACAAATGCACCAAATTAAGAAATGTACTTTTATGTATATTTGAATACCCTGTGATTTTAGAAGTTAGGTTTTATTCTAACAAAAAAAGAATGTTATGACCAAAAAATATGAATTCATATGAAATTCCAGGTGTTGAAATTATAAGTCTATTGTGTTGAATTTGTTTCAATAACAAACATTTCAAACAAGAATAAAACAATAATATGATGATATTCAAATTATGAGGATTTATACGCGTAAAACTTATATAATTGAAAGGGTGCAAACAAAATATAAGATTAGAAAATTTGAAAAACCAAAAAGAAAAGAAAGAAGAAGACGAAGAAGTCGTTAAGACGTGGGCACCAAGTACCTACTAGTGATTGGACCCGTCACCTCTTCATCTTCAGTAGCATATTGACTGTTGGACCAAGCTTAATAATGAAAACGTGTTTGATGCAAGATGTAGACTAGATACACCGGACCTTTCGAAAAGCTAACGTATATAACTCATGAGCGCACTTACGATAAATTCCACAGCGGAGACTTTCCGGTTTTTTCGGTATAATTATTCTTGAAATCCATCCTAAAAAATAATATAATCCTAAAAAAATTTGAAATATACTTTAAACTAATTACAATTTGTGTCGCATGATGTGCTGTCATACAAATGCATATACATCGTATGAACCCACTTTCAATTTTTAGACGGATTGAATTCATCTCTCTAGTTCGATTTCCCCTCGCTTGATTATAAGTACTGTACATTTGTTCAATTTGCTTTGTTGAATGAAAGCAAAAATGCGAAGTAATTTGCAACTTCAAAAAGTAAGACGGAACTCACTTCTCCCTTAAATAGGAATACAGATAAACTAATCACTAATCAAGGTTATTATCTCTTTTTACACAAAAAATATGACAAATTTTTTATTATCATCAACGTGTAACAGACTCAACCAATAATGGTAGAATTTGATCATTTATAAACAAAATTATGGATAACTTGATGAATGCTAGCTTGAAGGAATCGGCAAAATAGGAGTCGACAATGTTAGATGCAATCATTGAGATAATAGACTCAAGGATACTATCAAGGTAGTCAAGTTAATGTAAATCTCAATGTAATTGTTTATAACCACTTTGCTTGTAACCTCTAATTTTAACATATGTTTAGTAACTATTGATTATAGCCTTTAGACAACTACACCGTACTATTCGGAAGCCTCCATGCACAAATTATCATTCAATTTCTACATTGTAGTTATAGTTTTCAAGTTCACATTGTCAATTAAATTCCAGTGTATTCCTTAGTTGTAATTTCCATATTCGCGTCGTCAATTAAATTCCAAAGTGTCATATTTACATTCTCAAGCCTTATCATCGATTAAATTATAGCATAATTAACGTATGTTCCGTTCCATTTAAAGTGAAATTATTGATTCATTTATTTCCCGTAATGTTTTCTATTTGAAATCACCAAAGAACCCGTTTCTTCTATTGAAAACCGAAAAACAACCTTTGATAAAAAAGGATATTTCATCACGAAAGTAAATTCCAGCGAAACACTATTCCTTAGAGACTACAAAAATCGGGGAAAGAATTTAAATAAATAGCAATATAGATGATTTAGCTGTTTATCGATATTCAAGGGTTAATTTGGGAACTAGCTTCATCATCGGTAGATAAAATAGACAGAGACGTGCCCCCTCGCAGCTCTACAGCGGTCAGCATGCTCCGAAGGATCCCGAATGCCACGGACGAGAATATTCGCCAGACCTTTCCTTGTTCCCCAATCGCACGATGCACCGATGCATTTCACGTGTACGGATTGTACTCGACGCCCCCGGTCTCTGTAAAATCCCTCCCTTACCCGAGGTCAAAGATGAAAGTCCGCAAGCAAAAGCGAGCGCGTGGGATCTACGTGTCCTTCGTAATTAAAAAAAAGGGAGAAAAAGAAGAAGAAAGAAAATCTAGAACGAGGAAAGAGACGGGGGCGAATTGAATTGAATTGAATATGAATAAAAAATGAGATAAGTGAATTGAAAATATTAAAATTTTCAAAATATATAATTAAATATTAAGATTTATTACGAAAGCACAATCAAATTTTAAAACATGTTAAATTAATTTCATTAAATTATTATATTGATTACATCTTTTTGAAATTTTAAAATTTTAAATATTTTTTCGTAATAAATTTTAAAATTCGTTAAAAATTTTATTATCGAATCACATTTTCATAACAAGAAAATTTCATGACTTAATAATACTTTTTCGATAAATTTTAAAAATTTTAACACATCATCTCAAAACAAAAAAGGAAAAGGAAAAACGGAAATAAGGTGCGGCCACCACTTGCCCCCAGAGCGATCCCCCGCCGTCCTATCCATAAATCCCGAAACGGCGACCCGTCAACCGAGAGATCCGAACCGTTCGATAAATTTCCATCTCGATCCGACGGCGTGAAGAGCGAAGGAAGAAGCAAAAACGAAGCCGCGTTTTGAAAAACCTATGAACCATCTCAAATTTACGGGAGCCCGGAAAATCAGGATAAGAAAAAAAATCAAGGTCGGCGACTTCTCTCATTATTATTATTAATATAAATTAAATTTTCCCCATTTGCCGCTGTTTATATCGTCCACATCTCGTCTTCCCTACCGGGGCGACCCACTCTCCTCCATCAAAGGGGACCTTTCTCTCTCTTCTTCGTTTTCTCTCTGGTTTGGAATCAGAATCGGAATCATTCTCTCAGCATAATCTCTCTCTCCTGCGCTCTGGGCAGGGGCCTCTATTCGTTTATTCTTTTCTTCTTCTCTTTCTGTTGGATAGATTTGTAAATTAGTAGGCCGAAATCCGAGCTTCTTCTTCTTCCTCCCCGTTCTTTCTTCCTGTAGTTTGAATTGTTCCGTTTCGTCCGTCCACCGAATCGACATGGCCGCAGTCATCCACGTAGACGGCGAGCAAGATTCGTCGGTTCTCGATCAGGTACGTCCTTCGCTCCCTCGGGTTCTCCGTCGTCGTCTCCCGGTTTCTGTCGGAGTAGATCTGGTCGTAGTTTTTTGAGAAACGGGTCCTGCGCCTGTTCCTATCTGATTTGTTTGGTTGTTGAGTGGAATGGGTTTTGGTTGGCTGTGTATCCGTTAGGGTTGTGCTTCGGTTTGGTGTGATTGGCTTGTGCTGGGCTTAGTGATTCTAGTGTTGCGTGTTGGGTCTGGCAATCCGTTTCTTGCTTCGTTTTATGGGAATTGGAGAATGCGTTTTTGAGTTTGGAGATGTTTGGCGATCTTTCAAAATGGTGGTCGGATCAGGATCTTGCCCTAGGGTTTGCTTTGATAATAGGTGTTTTGTCCTGGAGCTTTAAGCAGTTGGTTCAATCTTTGAGCTTTTGTTGTTCCTGATATTCAGGAGAAAATGCCGATTGCGACGATGAGCCATGATTATGCTAATCATGGGGGGGTTTGTGCGATATGCTTGGAGAAGATTGTGCTCCAAGAAACTGCCCTCGTAAAAGGTTGCGAGCACGCCTACTGGTTTGTTTGCAACCCATCTGCCATTTTTATTTGTGATCATGGACAGAAACGCATCGTTTCTCTGGCTGTTATCTTTTGTCCGAGCCTTTGTAATGAATGTTGCCTCTGTATTTGTCTATTTTAGCCGTAGTCATGCTTTAGGGCGAGGGTGTATCGGCTCGGTATTGACAGCATAAGATATGTGACATTCACATCCCACGAGATCAGTTTGTGTTTCATTTCGTGACAAGAAGGAGATGATTCACTCCATCCTCAGGGGTTTTTAGAATGGTTTTGAGGAACCAATTACTTTCTATTTCGGGATTGCTCCCTGTCCATTTTACTTCCCAAAATGTAGGAAGTTGCAATATCAAAAAAGTGATATAGGATTAGGTTTTTGAGATTTTAGAAAATTAGAAAATGGAGGAGATATTACTTTGCAAAGTCATGGGAGGTTCTGAAATACGGTAGTACTCTCGAGTTCAAATATAGACTGCAATGGACTGCTATACTCATGCTTCATGCTTATGAAAAGCATGGCATCTTTCCTGATCTTCTTTGTTATCTTATGCAGCGTGACATGCATTCTCCGCTGGGCCTCATGTAAGGAGAGACCAACCTGCCCTCAGTGCAAGCATCCTTTCGACTTCCTCAATGTTCATCGCTCGCTCGATGGCAGGTAAGGATCTGTACATGCTGTTAGAGGTTTTACTTGTAAGGTAACTATGAAAAATAAGGGAATCTGAAAGGTTTTTTAGCGAGACTAGTAATGGTTAAGTTCGGTGTCATGGAAGACATTGTTTGAGAAAGTTTTGTTACCAAGAGGTGTGGTGGCTTATTTTGCTGGAGATTCTGTACATTGTAAGGAAATGTGAGTAGTAAGAGAAGTGAGGGATGATTGATCTAATGCTGTTATGTATATTGCAGCATCCGTGATTACATGTTCGAGGAGAGTGTATGCCTGCTTCTTAGGGCTACATGGTTCACACCACTAGAGGTCCATTATGAGGACACGTATGATCCCCTTGAAGACTACTGTCCCTATGAGGATGAAGTAGACGATGAGGATGACGATCTTGAAGAAGCTTACTTCGACAGTCCTAGCATCCGGATCGGCAATCGGAGGTGGGGAGATAACGGTTACGTCAGGGCAGGCCGCCAGGAAGCACGGCCAGTCTATCGGGCAAACCCTCAAGATGAGGGTGCTTCTAGTTCATCACGCCAGCCCAAGAAAAAGGAGGTTGCAGCAAACGAGACAGTCGGGACTGGGAGGCGGGCAAAGAGGGCTCTGAAGCGAGAGGCAGCTGATAAGGCAGCTGCGGCCAAGCATCAGCAGCATCTGGTGAGGCTGGGAAGGAACTGATTGGAGTGATCCTCTCGCAGGAGATGTGAAGAAGGCTCTGATTTCTACTTACTCTTGTACAGAAGCTTAGACTGCTGTGAAATAATTGACTTCCGTAGGTGGTATAAAGAAGATGCTGTAAATTAGTTCTCTAAGCATCTGCTTTCGCAAATTAGACATGATCATCTGGACTTTTATGCCCTTGTGTCCCTTTCATTGGTTGGTGGTATGCTTCCCTCTGAATTTGGGATGCTTCACCACTTCATCTTAATATCTCTACGAGACATTTGACTGATGAATCAACGTTTTAGGGAATTGTTTGGTAACGATTCTACTTTCGAGAATAATTTTTAATAAAAAATAATTTTATTTATTTATTTTGCTCTCAAAAATAATTTTCAAGTATTTAAGGTGTTTAATAAATTATTCAAAATTTTTATTCTTAGAGTAGAAATACGATTGGTAGGAGTCTTATATTTTTTTATTCTTTTAATTTTTTAATACTTTTTATTATAATTTTTTTATCTCTCTCTTTTTCTTCTTTTCCTTTTCTCTCCTTCCTCTTTTAGTGGGCGGGGGCCGACGAGCGGCCAAGTGAGGTCTAGTGAGCTCGCTGGAGGCTCATCTAGCCATCAGTGAGGCTTGGCCTCACTCAAATCTACGAGGCCGAGCCTTGCTGATGGCCAGGTGAGCCTTCAGCAAGCTTATTGGACCTCACCCAACAACGGCGGCGATGGTGGGGGGCGGCAATGGGGCGATGATGGGGTGACAGTGGGTTGGGAGGAGAAAGAAGAAGAAAGGGAAGGGAAAAAAAGAGGAAAAATGGATTCTCAAAATTGTTCCCAAAAGAAAGAAGAATTTTTTTTTTATTCTTGATTCTACTCCAAATTTATTTTCGAGAACAAAAAATTTACCAAACAGATTTCTGTTCTAAATCTGTTCTCGGGAACAAAAGAACATAATTAGTTATTTTTTAGAATGTTACCAAACAGTCCCTTAGATGCTGGACAAACCATTGTTTTTGTATCTACGAAAATATAGTGGGTAACTTGAAACATCGTAAAAATATGAATATAGGCGACAAGCGAATGGTTTTGGTTGGAGTTGGCAAATCTTTTAATGCAAGTTCATATGTCTGCTGATTTCAAATCGGAGTTTGACGAATCATGATGTTTATGCATGAAGATGATGATAGATGCGGCCAGGCCTTGTATGGAAGCCGGAAGCCGATGCATGAGAACTTCAGGTGCTAGAGAATGCTTCAGCGTTTTCTGTTCCTGGTGTAATGCAAAAAATTACGCGAAAGTTACGTTCTTTTCGACTCTTCAGAGGCCAAATTGCAGCCTGGTACAGCATCCAATGGATCATCGCGGTGCTACTCTAAGCTGGAGCGACCCACTCCAGCGATCCGAGTCTAGCCCAGTTTTCTACTAAGCCGGGAACGTGAAGCCCTGCCCGATCTCCCCCAGACCTGGGCCGTACTTAGACCATGTAGCTTTTCATTTTCTTTTGGGCCGTAGGGAAGGGGCGTGGCTAAAGCTGCGTGCTCTCTTTCTCGATTTCGTGATTTTCCGAGGAACTCTGCAGCTTCTTTGAATTGAAAAAGCTGTCAATTTCGATACACGCAGGATGAGGATATCTGTGGCCCATGTTTTACATGGGTTTTAACTTTTACTCTAATGGTCGTCGGGTACCTATCAAAGTCTGTCTTTTCGCAATTTGAGGATTCTCGATCTGTCTTTTTGTTCAGCCGCGCCTTGCTCGCTAGCTGTTTGCGAAAATGACGACCGAGGGAATGACACGGAGAAATTTCTCGCTGGGAGTCTAACCTGAGGAGTCGTCATCAGGACTCGCGAGCTTCGTTACCTAACGCAATTTTGGTTCGCTTGCTGAGCGTGCGTAGGGTCGTCGTACGGATAATTCGTTTTTTTTTCTTTTTAATAATCAAGGGTAATGTTCGGAATTAACTAGACACATCCGTAAGCCTCGTGAATGGATTAAGTTCAGGCTCTAGGTCCGCGTGGGAGATAATAATTTGCATGCTGATGAAATTCGAATCGACAACCATCGATTTCTAAATTGAAAGTCTCTTAATGTCTCGACCAATTGCTGTTTGAGTGCCGAATTTGCGGTCGATGGGAGAGCCACTGGACGTGGGACCCCGTCCAGGCGGAGCAAGCCATGTGGTTGATAGATTCTCACCACCAACTCGCCCAACCGCAGTTGAATTTTGGGACAGTTGAATATGGGAGGCGATTCCGTCGGCTCAAAATAAACACGAACACGCGCGACGACTTTCTTGGAAGTCTTGGGCAATCATGCCCGTGTCCAACGATGATTCTGTCCTGGTCAAGACAGAACGAGAGAAGAGTACCGTCTGGTCCGAAACCCAGTAGCGACTCGGAGCAGCTCCATGCTCCAGATGGCTCGCCCAGAAGCAGAAAGTGCTGTACTTAGTGGCATAACAGAGAGTACTTTGCTTAAAGAAACCGGATGAGGACCATTCTGTCAAAATGAAATGAAGGGCTATTTCCTAGCATTAAAATTAGCAAACATACTAGTGTCGTGGCGATGAAAAAACGATTTGCACTCGTCTGTACAACAATTGACCCGACTCGGGATTGTAATCAATGTGAAAAGGAGCATTGAACGATTCAATGTATGTAGAATTACAGGGCGAATATACCTTCTTCTGTTTTAATTAGTTGACAATTGTATTAGCGAGTTTCTTTCAAAGGACATCATCCGTGTTCACACGACGATTTTCGCTAAATTCTGATGCATGTTTATAAAAATTCAAGAGCTGCAATAATACCCCATTTTTTTTTCAATTTCTTGAAACCAGGTCAACATCATGTTAACGAGGGACGCAGTGACGAAGCCCTAACCATGTTTTTGGCACGTATATCGCCAACGTAGAGCATCCAACCGGAGTGGGTCCTCCAACAGGGACTGGATATCAATCAAAGGGGGAAAAAGCTTTTGCATCAGTCACTTGAAGTGGAAGCAAGCCAAGCCAAAAACCCCTCTCCACCTCCAACTCCACCCACCCCCGCCCCCATGTAGCATCGAAAGAAAAGGAAGGAAGGGGGAAATTGAGAAATCGAGATTTCGACATCATGCAAGAAAAGGTGACAGCCCTTTGGGAGAATATCATATGAATGCGTACGCATAATCACGCGAGAAAGCAATAGTGTTTTGTTAAAAAGATCATCACTTGTATTCGCATCATCATCACCTCCTCCCTCCTTCCTCCTCTACGCCTTAGCTTTCTTACTGTATTCGTCCTCTCCTCACCTACTACCATACCTTACCCTACCCACCATCGCTCTCTCTCTCTCTCTCTCTCTCTCTCAAAGTCTAAAGTTCAACAGTGAACCACAGCTTGAATTCTTGATTCTTCTGCTGTTCATTCCAGCGCAAGTCCTTTACTCTCTCTCTCTCTCTTTCACGCACGCAGCAGACCAATCATGGCGCTCGAGCACTCCTGACGCAGCACCCACTCATCGAGAGCCAGCTCCACGAAGACCCTTTTAGTTCGTCGACAACTTGTGAGAGCTGAGCAGAGTTGAGCTGAGCTGAGCTGATCGGAGCACGTCCATGGCGTCCTCGAGTCAGCTCCATCCCTAAGAGAAACTTTTTGCTCTCGAGAAGACGATCCATGGACTCGTTCAACCACCCCTCGGCCTTCGGCGTGGTCGGCGGCGGCCACTGCGACGGCGACGGCGACGGGGAAGCGACCTTCGCGGGCGTCCTGGAGGTCCACGTCCACTACGCGAGGAACATCCACAACATCTGCATCTACGACAACCAGGACGTATACGCCAAGTTCTCCCTGACGTACAGCCCCGACGACGCCCTCTCCACCCGCGTCGCCTGCGGCGGCGGGAAGAACCCGGATTTCAACGAGACCCTCGTCCTCGAGGTGACGCAGCCCGACTCGGTCCTCAAATGCGAGGTCTGGATGCTGAGCCGTGCCCGACACTTCATGGAGGACCAGCTCCTCGGGTTCGCCCTCGTCCCGCTGTCGCAGATCGCCGGCAAGGGCAAGGTCACTCGCGACTACAGCCTCTCGTCCACCGACCTCTTCCACTCCCCCGCCGGGACCGTCAGACTCGGCCTCCAGCTCACTGCGTCGGCTCCTGTCGACTCGGCGGCGGCCAACTCGTCGATCAGCTCCGAGGTGGTGCTGCTCGACCGGAAAGTCTCGGAGGTGATCCTCGACCCAGTCGAGTATTCCAAGATCGAGTTCCCCGAAATTAGCGTCGTGAGGGAGAACCAGAAGATGGTGTCCGCGTACTTTGACCTGGCGAATCAGGGCTCGACGAGCTCCAGCTCGAAGCCCAACGGCAATGGCGGGTTCTTCGGGTCCTTTCTCCATTTGGGCTCGTCCCCGACCGCGATCGACGACTGCGAGATGGTTCAAAATCACGGCTTGGAGCGATCGGACTTCTCCATCTCGCCGGACGGGAGTGGCCGGAACTCCGGGTTCCTGAGCTCGACCACCACCAGCTTGAGCGACGATCGGAACTCGGCCGAGTCGATGGTCGAGAAGAAGGCACGGTCCGGCTCAGGTTCGGGCATCGACGCGTTGAATTTAGCGAATCCCGAAGCCAGCCAGGGCTGTGGAGCCTGCCCTGACACTCCGACTTCGAAGAAAGCGTGCGAGATCATCAAGATCATGAAAGATGAGAACGAAGAGTGCGATTCTAAGGAAGGAGCGATCAAGAAAAGTAATAATGAAGAAGGGGATGCAGATGCGAATGTGAATACGGATCGTGCGAAGTTTGGTCGTCATCATCGGGTGTTTTCGGCGCCAATCGCGAACATGAATCTTGAGGCAGAGCAATCCGCCTATGCAACAGCAGATTGTGGACATGTACATGAGAAGCATGCAACAGTTCACGGAGTCCCTGGCCAACATGAAGCTCCCGATGGACATCGACAAGCCCGAGATCAAAGAAGAGCTTGCCGCTGCCGGGGAGATCCGGACTCAAAAAGGCAAATTGGATTTGGAGAATAATAGCAGCAATAACAGCAACAGGAAGGATCAGTCGCGGGTTTTCTATGGTAGCCGCGCATTCTTCTGATCAGTAGCTACAAATAGGACGCCGATTTTCGCACAGGTCGATCCCATACCAGGGCTGCGAGGATTTTAACTTGTTAGTGCTGTTTCAGTAGTTCTTGAATTAATTTATGACCCCTCCCAGAGCATATGTCCCCTGAGTTTGAATTCAAGTCTAATGCTCCACCAGCTACCAAGACAGACAGGGTGATTGTCTAAAGTGTGTCTGTGCTATAAGTTTCATGATTCCAGGTTCAAGAAAGTGTTGGGTGATTATTGCTTCTTGTTCTTGTATAGCTTCTAACCGATCTGGGTGCTGTTCTAATGGCCAAAGGGACCAGCTTGCATCGTGGGTGTCCTCCGGAATCGCAAGTTACAGTTCCCATGTCTAATCTGGAGCGGGATTCTGTCTCCAGGACTGATAACTTGCGATGTACGCTTGTTTGTGCCATCTTTTCTCAACTCTTAGCGTTGCCACTCTTGCCTTTGAAGCAAAAACAATGAGTTCACAGAGAACTTTCATTAAGAAAACTTTCAGTGGAGTTTCCTTGAAGTTTCTGATTCTGCTGATGACATAGTTCGAGATTTACAGCAAAGCGGCGCATACGTAAAGCATGGTTCATATAGAGATTGTGAAACTTCTATGATAATGTTCGAGATGTCGGAACACCAACCACCACTTCCCACCTTCTTCAGCTGTTAAAAAGTAAGAGAAAAAGACAAAGAAAGAAGGTAAAATTGACACATTTCTGGTTAAGGAAGCAGCTATGAAGTTTTCTTCTTCGTTCCTTTTTGACACATTTCTGTAGGGGGGAGCCTTTTTTTTTATTTTTATTGAGAGTGCTTTGTGCCATGTAAGCACCTATTTGCTTTTCTCAATTTTTCAATTTTTAATATCTGAATTGATTAAAGAAAATCTAAAAGCTTGCCTTTTCTCATTGCACAGAGAACTTGTTCTAGCAAAATTTGGATAATGTGTATGATGAAATAAACTTTCCTCAGTTGACATATTGTTTTAATTTGTGTAAATTAAGAATTTAAATTTCTGAACAAAAGGGATATGAGACGAGGCAATTGTTGGGAACGGCATACTTTCATTATTTGAATATTTAGCAAGTGTCTCGAGATACTTATTAACAAAATCTCACGTATATTGTGTAGTGTGCATTCGTGTGCCAAATAGTGAAAAGACTACGATGGAAGAAAGCAAAATGTTATACGAGTTATTATTTCATAAGATAGAATCTAAATGATTGTGAGATGTGTGAGATAAAGGAACTTATTTAAACTTAAAATGCATATGCCAAAGATTTGCTAAATAGTATGATAAATACGTCGACATTTTAAATTATTATTTTTGTTAGTTTCTTAGTACTAATAATGGCTGATACTTCTTTTTTTCCATGTATTGGTAGTCAAAATTAGAAAGAACAACTCGTGCCACATGATTACTAAGAACACTAATTACCATCGTAGTTACTTTTAAAGCTAATTACCCCTTTTCAACCAACGATTTTATCTTTCGAGAATTCTTTATAGTTATGCATCGTTTTTAACTAAATAACCAGTAACAATTTTAGGGACTGCGTCAGTATTGATTCGTTTGAGAATTTTATAGTATAATACACTTTTAAATTACATAACTAATAGTTATGTTAACTAGGAAGCTTCATGTTTGCAAAAAAATCAATTTTTTTAAAATAGTTTTGGAATTCTTTTTCTTAATTGATTGTGATATAAAAAATTGAAAAGTTAAGGAAAGCCACTTGATATTAAAAATTTTAAAAATATTTAAAAAAATATATTAACGAGCCGCGCTCCTTTTAAAAAAAAAAAAAAAATATTTCAGTGGTTGGTGTGGATCAAAATTATGATGAATCGTTTGACTTCAGTCTCCTTTTCCCCTTACTCTCTCTTCATCCAAAATGCTGTGAAGACCGCAATAATTTGGCAGCGGTATGTGAAATTATACCAATTTTAGGCTCCGTTTATTTTACGAAAAATAAATAATTTTAAAAAATAATTAATTATATTATTTAAAATAATTAATCAACAAAAAATATTTTCATTATCAATAATAATATATGTATAATCATCTCTATAAACGTTAATAATATATTTCGTTCGTTCATTTTCATGTGATACAAATAATTATTTTTAAAAAAATGTTTTACTAAATCTTTCATTTTTTGAAAACAAACACACCAGTTTCAACGCCGAATTCATGTTTGTAAAAATAAAAAGATCCCTAACTTTCCCTCTCATCTCAAATCTACCCATACATCAAAAAATCGTCACTAATTTCTTCAAAATTATCAGCATCAGTGCTAGTTATATAACCCACGTCTTTCTTAACACTCTCACGGTAGTTTTGAAGCCGATGATAGTTTTTAAATGTGTAGACAAATTTGGGACTATAACGAAAGTTGAGGATTCTTCCCAAAAAAAAAAAGAAGAAGAAGAAAAGCTGGGGGTATAATTGATTCAAAGCTGAGGTTTTTTTCAAGGAATTAGTCTCCGTGAAAATAGCCAAAGTTAGGTCCTTTTTTCCTCTGAATGAGTGGCCTGTTGTCAAAGGAAACGGCAGTGGATCCAAAGTCATGATCGAATGTTTGAAACTTAAAGCCAAGTACGTACAAACTATCGGGGTAAGGAGGAGGAGGAGGAGGAGGAGGAGGAGGGGAAGGGAGTCGTGGTGGGTGGTGGGGTAGATTCCGGACATTTTCTTTCTAAAGGAAAAAAGAGACAGATGATATTCTCCGGAGACTATAATGCCACGCATTGCATTCGAAGAAACAAGAAAGAGAAGAGGACACGAAACTCTCCCAAACATGATGTAATGTCTGCATTGAGCAAAATGGAATCCGAGGAACGCACCCAATTTTGCAATTGGACATGGCTTCCATCAGAGAATATTTCTTGTTGTCGACGAAACAAAAAAAGAAAAGAAAAGGGAAAACGTTAGAAGATTTGGATCATTCTCCCCATTGTTTTCATCGACGAAAGAAAGGAGTTTCATTGAGTCTCATAACCGTTCCCTAATGAAGTGGACATCGATCACCTCAGGTGATGAAATAACCGATGTGTAAAAAAAGTCCAATGGCGTCAAATATTTCGACACGGCAAAAACAAGAAAAAGAACGGAAGTGCAAGGTGGGTAATTGAGGGGCAATGTGCCTATGCAAACGAAGTTTGTGCTCTTTTCTCATGAAAATATGTTTTGGTGAGAATTGTCAAAAAATCTTGAATCATTGTGATTATGTCAATTCAATCATAAGCTCTCTTTTTTTTGCCAATTTAATCTTAAACTTTTTACATTTGTGCTAGTTCAGTCCATCTAACTAATTTTGATCGGCTGGCCCTAACGTGGCCCTAACGGTAGTGGGCAAGGGTTGCAACACCCTCAACAGCAATAAGGGTAGGGGAACGGGAAGGGGGAGGCAAAAATAAAGAAAATAAAAGAAAAAAGATTTTTAAAATGCCACATCAGCACCGATACCATCACGTCAACATTGGCCGGCTAGAATTAATCGGATAGATTGAATTGACACGAATATAGAAGGTTTAAGACTAAATTGACACAATTACAAAAAATTTATAACTTTTTTGATAATTTCCCCTATTCTCAATTGCCTTTTCTTTCTAAGACGTGACATCATTTGCTCAAGAAAGATCTTCAGTGGATTCTCATTAACTAATACGGAGATTATCATATGTATTTAAATACCATGCTAACTCATGCTCAAGCTAAAAATTAAGTCCAACTCTAATCAACAGGAAAAGCATTAAAAAAGTCCTAAACTTATTGCATTTATATCAATTTAGTTCTAAATATTTTGACTTGGTGCAAATTCAGTTCTAAACATTTTTATGGTGCTAATTTAGTCATAAACCTTTTAAATTACTGTCAATCTAGTCCTAAACCTTTTTGACTCTGTGTCAATTCAATCAATTTAGTTAATCTTGGCTAAGTACTAAATTAGCACAAAGTCAAAGGGTTTATCACTAAATTGACACTAATTCCAAAGGTTTAGAACTAAATCGACACATTTAAAAAGTTTAGAACTAAATTGGCACCAAATTAAAATATTTATAACTAAATTAACACCACTAAAGAGTTTAGGACTAATTTGATACAAATGCAATACATTTACGACTTTTCTGACACTTTTCCCCTAATCAGTCATATATATATTTACAAAGAGAGGTTTAACGTGGATACAAAAAATTACTCATTCTAAATTCATCTTCTTAGAAAGATGGCCTAGAAAAAGATGTGCTGGGAACATTTAACACTCGCAGACACAACCACTGATTGCGATGGCTTTTCGATGCCGTCCCGAATGAATTTATGATGACATTTAGCTTTTCAAGGCAATGTAGGTCACTCTGCACATAAATATGGACAACACAACATATGACCCTGCATCACGTGTTCCTCATGTAAAGTCGAATATGATGGACCGCATCCTCGGGAACATCACGCCACTCACTTCGTCGCATCTAAATCCTGATGACATGCTCTCCTTGATCCATGCAGTTCAAATGACAGCATGATAATAAATGGGTTCCTCTCAGTGTGGTGATAAAACTTGAGGACTCTTCTCCCAGCAGTTCATCAAATCTTGAACGTGACAACATCCGTGTTCCGCATCGCAAGATACACGTAGTATATACAAATAGCATTATTATGCTTCTCAAGCTGGGCTAATGTACACTTCTTAGGTCTGTACTAATCAGCAGGGTCATCAGGATGGTAAAGTCTCAAAATTTGAACCGTCTGTCGACAAAAATACAAAATTGGTTGTGTCGACACTGCCTTTATGAGAGGGAAGACACGTCAAACAAAATCCGTCATCAACTCAAACGGCATAGACATTGCGCTACACTGTCAGCACTCAATTCGAACAGCTCCACTCTCTGATGAAATGAACTTTGGCTTTCTTACAACTTGTTCCAAGCACTGGATGATGTCCCCAACCTGGAAATCAACCCAATCTCGGATTACAAGCCCACACTCATTACCTCTTCCCACTGTCTCAACGTCCTGCTTCTCTCTCTTGAGGGATGCACATGACCCTTCGAACATGACTTCTCCACTCCTCAAAAGCCTCATCGTTGATGATCTCGTGAATTGCCCATCAATAACGCGGCAACCGGCAATCTTCACATCATCTCCCTTGGATTTGCTCCTCCCTTTGAGCTCGAATATGCTCAGGACCTGAGCTTCCCCAGCTACCTGAGTCTCTGCAGTCCCTGGAGCTTTGTGAACTATCAAGCTGCCGATGTCCTCCAAAAGATGATAAATCACACGGTGTATTTTTATCTGAAACCATATACGAAAACCAATAAATAAAATAAACAGAGAGCATGGCCATCTCAAGCTCCAAAATGGGGTTTTTCTGGTTCTCTACAGGAGAAGTGTAGATATCTATCTTTACATTGCGTGAAAGTGGGATTTTAAGTGAGCATAAAGTGATAATTGTCATGTCATTAGAATGCTTTTGCTCTTATAATATTAATCCTGTGCACCAAGCAGTTATTTCACCAACACCACATTAAAAGCCACTATTAACAAAAAGTCATAAGATTGACAGGGAAGAAATAAGTTTGATACCTGAATACTGGCTCTAGTTGCCGCCTGAGTTACAGAACTAGGAGGATTCTTCACATTGAACCCAACTATACATGCACCACAGGCCTGTGCTAAATCGATATCAGACTGGGAAACCGGTCCAACACCAACGTGCACTATGTTGACAAAAACCTGAGCACATGAATGGAAGAGAATATATGTCAACAGGAATGACTTTAATAAAACTCTGATAGAAACAGGATGATGCAATGGCACACAAGGAGAAAAAACTTAAATCTACTGCAAACAACAGAATTTTCTTCATGCAAAGTAGCAGCAAGAGGTGTCCCACCAGAGCAAGGCATTTTTCATGGAGACTAATGTTCAAACAGAAACAACATCGATAAGAAAAGAGGTATGCGACAATCGATGAACATTATCACTTATGCATTACCTGAGGGCTATTCAAACTTTTTAAAGCATCTGTAACAGCTTGGACTGTTCCTTGCACATCTGCTTTCACAATCATTGGCATTTCAACTCTCTCCACCACTTCTTGTTCTTCTAATGACTCCTGAGCTTCTGTCCTTCCCTCGCTTATTTTCTGAAGTCTGTCTTTCTCAGACTTTCTTTTTCTGCCTGTACTAAGCATTCTAGCACGTTCCTCAGAATCCACAACAACAATATCATCACCAGCCATTGGGAGACCCTTCAACCCTTCAATCTCAACAGGCATGGCAGGGGTTGCTTGACCAGTCATCTTACCCACCATGTCCCTGAGAGCCCTTATTCTCCCCCACTCAGAACCCACAACCACAAACTGCCCACAAACCAAAGTCCCCGCCTTCACAATCGCAGTGGCCAATGCACCACGTCCCCTGTCAAGCCTTGCCTCCACTACATAAGCTTGTGCAGGCCCATCAATCCGTGCTTTCAGGTCCATAAGCTCAGCCTGGAGAAGCAACGCCTCCTCCAACCTATCCAGTCCTGTTTTCTTTACAGCTGAAACTTCAACTACCTGAACGTCCCCGCCCATTTCTTCCAAAAGTAACCCCTCTGATGCAAGCTGCAGTTTTACCCGTTCAGGGTCAGCTGCTGGTTTATCGCATTTATTAATAGCAACAACAACTGGCACATTGGCTGATGTTGCATGGGACATGGCTTCTCGAGTTTGAGGCATGACTCCATCATCCGCAGCTACCACGAGCACAACAATATCAGTGACAGCTGCACCTCTGGCCCGCATTGCACTGAAAGCAGCATGACCAGGAGTGTCAAGGAATGTTATTGATGAACCCGAGGGCATGCTCACAACAAATGCTCCAACATGCTGAGTTATTCCTCCAGCTTCCTTTTCCACCAAAGATGTTTGACGCAGAGCATCCAAAAGAGAAGTTTTCCCATGGTCAACATGACCCATGACCGTGACAACAGGTGGCCGAGTGAAAAGCTTTGCACCTTCATTGGAATGTCGCCTTCTAACATTGACACCAAGTTCCTGCAAGATGTATAGCTCCAAAGTAAGTCCCTGCAACTATATAAGGATTTTCATACTGAAGGCATTTTCATGTACTTTGCTGGCCAACACAAACATTGTCCAGGTAAAGGAAATACACTGACTAAGCAAGTTTCCCACAAGACAGAAGATGGTAATGTTCCCTTTGAACAAGGTTCTTTTAGATAATTAAATCAGCACTCTCAGCACAAGTGTTCAGCTAACATCTTTATTCTCAGTCTTTTATGAATAATGAAAATGACACTCACAACCTTTTTTTTTCTCTTTTGCATTTCAAGCATGAAAAAAAATTCCCACAACAACCAAGCAAACATACCATTGCAACAAGCTCCGCAATGTCGATGCTGAGAGGATCAAACTCTGATTCGACCTTCTCCCCAACATTCAGAAGAATATCTTGCAGGGAAGATAACGACTCACCAGTACGCTTGGCGAGTTCAACTATTGTCATGCCTTCGAAGATGTTGATTGTTTTATCCACTGAGGACTTTGCCACTGTTTTCACTTTAGGTGGCACATATGGAGCCTCAACGGGTGGTTGGGTCCTATTCTCTCTTCTGACATACTTTTCTCTCTTGGGAGTCCTCAAACCAAATTGCCCATCACCTCTAGCCAAAAGTGCTGGACTTGAATGAAAGCACCTAAAAAAGAAATACATTCTCAACCACGTAACAAACTGTGCTGAATAAATAGCCATAAGGTAAGTAAATGCAGAAGAGACCAAACAACTCTGTGAGTCTCCTCAATCCTAGCAATTATAACAAAGTCAAATGACCTACACCTAAGATCTGACAAGAACCTCAAATTCCTGACAAACCCTCCTGAAGGCCAGAACAGTGAAAATCAAAGCCCTAATAACTGTTTTGCATGAATGATCGACTATAAGCAACGTCCTGGCACATCATAGGAAGTTATTTATTTTCTTTGATAGGTAATAATATATTTTTTTTTGGAAATGAATGGTACATTATCCAAAGATACAGCAACTCTCTGGATTTATACTTCAGTTTTGAAACCTTTGCGATAGCTAAGAACTAAGCATCTAGAGTGCGGCATCATGATCACCACAGCCAAACTGGCTTATGAAAAAAAGACCAGGCTTTGGACACCACTTCACAGTGAAACAAAAGATAATTTACAGATTTGGACCTCTCCCTGGCACGCACCCTAAAACTGCCCAACAGTGAGACCAAAACTTCAAAAGTTTTTCATTTGTAAGATATTCCCTTGATGCTGACCAGGCCTAAAAAGAAGCTCTTCATGAAGCTTTTACTTTCCATATCTCTTTCCACTGAAAGCAAGTGGTCTGTCTGGGACAAGTGGCCTTTCAGTAAGATCTGACCCCAAATTTCTTTCTTCTCAATTTTTTTCATTGGAACTTGTCTTTCTATAGTAAGAGCATAACTTATCCCATCCAGCCCCCCACCAGCACAGCTAAGAGCAAACTAGGATTCCAGCATGCAGAAATTCCATCTCTCTGCAAATTATTAGCGACTATAGCATGATTGCATGTCTATCCTGAGGAATGGAGTAAAATATCAAGAACTCCATATTGAGGGGGTTGTCTCCATGCAAAATCTCTGTCAATAACTTGATTTATGTCCATCACCAGCCTCAGTAGAGCCAGAAAACTTATTTACCCTTCCCTCCGTAGTTAATGCTTCCATAATCTATCGTCCCAAATAAATCCAACACCAAACTTGCTGGCAAGTGCCATAATTGGCAGCAATCACCTTTTTCCAGAGACTATTGTCTTCAGTAGCAAGCCTTTTCAAAATAACTTTAAGGTCAGAATCTAGCAAATCTAATAGGGTAAACACTAAACAGTGATGTTTCCTGGTTTAACAGTCACAAAATGGAGACAAGATCTATGCCCAAGCTAGTTTGAGGTCACATCATAGCAATGAGCTTTGGACATTTCTAGCAGACTTTTAAATTTTAAGTTACATAGTGAAAATTGCCAAACCCAACATGAGATTGCAGACAAAGCTGAGTTGCTAGGGCCTCTCGACATTGAATAGCTAAAAGGGAAGCAGAGGAATTTGATATGGACAAAGAAAAATTTTGATTGGCTATGTGGTGTTTCTAAAGACCTTACAAAATACATAAATATAATAAACATCAGCTTAAGGAACATAAGGGTTTGAATGATAAAATTTTTGGCCAGAAATTGATTTCTGGAACATAAATAGATTTTTCTATTTCTATTTATATTTTGATGAGTTTCTAAGTAAAAATACATTTTTGATAATGACACAAAATTTCTATTCCCAAAATAGAAATTCGTTTGATAACGACACAAAATTTCTCCCTACCAAGCGGCGACAGCAGCGACCGGCGACCGGAAGGGAGGCAAATGGCTAGGGGTTAGGGAGAGTCGGCCGCAGCTAGTGGCGGCGACTGGCTGCAGCGACTGGCAGAGGTGGTGGGCGGCGGCGATCGGAGGGGGGTGGACAAGTAGGGGTTAGGGAGAGACTCCTTCGGATGAGAAATAGAAAAGAAAAACAATTTCTGATTTCTATTCTAGAAATAGAAAAGTAAAAAATTTTAGCTTCTGATTTCTATTTCAAACCTATTTCTGGAATAAAAATCCGTTCTAGAAATAGAAAAATGAAATTGTTTTACCAAACAGAAGTTTGGAATAGAAAAATAGTTCTAGAACAAAAATAAAATGGTTAATGCACACTCTAATTCAGTTGATTACAATTGCACCAGCACAATTCACTATCACCCATAACAAATTTAATCTAGTTGACATTCTGGAACAATTCAGCTACAAAACCAATGAAGGGAATAGAGAAAAGAGTAGGGCTAACTCTCTGAGAAATATCATTCCGAATTAGTTCATGCCCTTATTGGAACTGCCAGAAAGATATATTATCGCACAGTATCACCTTATTAAGAAGGAAGTTCCCAAATCAAGAATCAATTATGTATGCATTATCCTCATCTATAGGCCGGATGTGATGTTAAATCTCCAAGAAAAATCGTTCCAAAATCATTTTATGCAAAAGTGCAATGATAGATGTAATGGCACCTCCTTCCCCATTAAGAGGATGTGTCCCAAGTCAAGAACTCATCACTTATCTATTACCCACAAAATGAAGAAGACAAGGCCTGTGAGAGCAAGACTTAACTACGCAGTAAGCACTGTTTCCCTAATATCTAAAATATGATAAGACCAACATACATAGGATGGCTGACAAACTTAGCACTAATCTCAGAATTACTCAAAAACTGAGAAGAAACAAACAGATTATGAACTTCATTTACCTTAACGAAATCTGGTCAGACAGATGCTTCCTATTGCAAGCCTTCTGCCATAGTGACATGCTAGAGAAATCTGCAATATCACACAATGAAGAACTGAATGATCAGGATTTACACTTACCATTCATCATAACATTCACAAGAGAAAAGTGAACAAGGAGGTGCAAGTGAAAAGATAGGAAATATTGAGCTATGTTCAAATGTTTCCTAAATCAAATTTCATATATGTCAACGTTTCATGGAGACATGAGAAAATGCATCTTTCATTTTCTCCTATAATTCCACTTGCTATCACATAGATGGGCTTAGACACGGTAAAATTGATGGTTTCTGAGCACACTTCACTCAAACGTCTCTTGAATGGGCAATTCAAATTACTGGAAGTGTTGGACAATAGTTAAAGGAGGAGGCATTATTCAGTCTGGAGATTACACCAAAACAATTAGATCAGAAATGAGTTGTGACATGAAATAGCTTGCTCAAAGGATAAATCCATTATGATTATAAAACTATGACTTGTTCGCTGCACCTGAAAAGCATCTGAACTGAGCAGAAACCGAAATCACAATGTCTTCAAGGCGAGGTACAGAAGCCAAACCCAATGCATGTCCTTGTAATATTTTATGACTAACTCGAAGACCCTGCAGAAAGAAGATCGAAGTTAACAAATTTTTTTGTGATTGCAATTTAAATTGTTAGTTCAAAAAGAATAGCAAACATGGCCATGGGATCAATTTGTTTCCCAGATTCTTTGCTTCCCCCAACGCAAACCCACACAAACCCTTTTGCGATTCTCCCCCGCCCCCTTCCCCCAGGAGGAGCTATCGACCACTAGATCTTGATTCTCAACATGAGTGAAATACGACAACATCAAAGCCCACCAAATCTAACTATATAGTTCCAAAAATGTGAACCCTCGGACTTCTTCAAACTCCTACCAACATTATCTATACTCAAGAGGTCATGAACATTCCAACACACACACCAAAAAAAAAAAAAAAACTAACCACCACCACCGACATAGGTACACGGCCATCTCGTGGATTAAGTCAACATGTACTTGAGATCTTTGACCACATTAACTAACCAAGATATCATCATACAAAAGCTGCTGCCTGTCCAGCAGCAATGTGAGCCCACAACACAGTTATCTCGACATAAACACTAAAGTATAAGTACAGTTATACAACACAACGACAAAAATGTGAAAGATAACACCTAATAGAAGCATGAAAGAATTCAATTTAGGACGCTTTACCTTGTTTTTTAAGGCTCTCCAAGCCATTCATAAGAATGTCAAAGCCCTGAAATATAAAGGCACAAGCTTAAAAAAATAGTGGGACACTAATGAGCTAAATCTTAAGGTCTTGATCGACAAACAACACACAATTACCAAAACAGAGCCAATAGGATAATTTCAAGAATCAGAGGCTTATCCCTGAAGATCCTCGCTTTGTGTGAAATCTTCCATGTAGTAAATCAACCAATAAAGTCAAAATGTTCTATTTAACAATGATTCCACCTCCCAGTTCAAATCCCATATGGTTAGCCATGATCAAACAGAAGTACTTATATTAATTAGAGTCTCCAGAAAAAACCATCGTTTCAAAACCCAAAAAGTCCATATATTTTGGATTACACTCGTGTGAGATCTGGAAACATAGTTAAAGGAACAAGATTTACAGAAGAAAAAAGGACATATTCCAATGACAAGTCCACAAGATAAGAATGGGGAAGTAGCTCAGTTAGCTCCAGCAAAGTACTCTAGCATGAACACCAATCCAAAAGAAAAAGAAACTTATTCAAGTGAACAACACTTGAACTCAAGTGACTGAACTTGCAAAATGAAAAGATAAAAAAAAAAGGCTCACTTTTCAGCCCGAAAATGAGAACTTTGGGGGACGGACCAGTCAGCAATGACTCAAGGTTCGCCGATAGACCCAGAACTTGCTGGTGGATGCTGGACCAATAAGTGCATGCACTGCCAGATGTTAGTTGAGACCCTCCCGAAGCGGTATAAAGAAAAATAGTTTGGATGTAATGTCAAGTTGGGGATCAACGGTCCTCAATCGGCACAGGTTCTTTCAAACCCTTACCTCTCCCAACATTGGAAAATTCATTTAAATTGATTAATCTACAAAACTCCATCATGTAAGGGAGTTGCCACTAGCCTATTGGGGCTAACTAGGAGCCAAGTAAAATATGGGAGGATATTTTACTTCTTACGAAACCAATGATCTAAGTTCGGAGACTTGATTACACTAATTGTCTTACTAGTGCCCTTTTGGCACCTAAAGTTGATTAATTGCCAACTAAGTGTCACATGCAATCTTTCTATCCAATTATGAGTCATGAAGTTCTTGTCCACTAAGTGTCCATGAGATGTTTTTGTGCTTATTATGATCCTAAAATGTTACCTAAACATCCAACTAAATCGAGCAAATTGCAACACAGGAAAGCAATATAAGAGAAATCATACCAAACACATCAAGAGTGGTAATAAAAGAATGAGTAAAAGCTAAAGTAACCCGATACAAGTCAGGCAAAGATATAATATGGCCTTGTTATTAAGCCTAGGACAGCAGCCCCATGATCTAAGTTCATATTGAGTCTAATTTCTTATTTAAGAGATCAATAATCAAGTTAACATACCAGCTGTACAAATGCTGATGAAAGAAAACCGTCTGAATGAATGAAATGCATAATTGGTCCTTACAAGTGATAAAATTTGTGGCACCACTCCACACTTATCTAAAAGCCCATTAAGAGAAATGGGAAACGTAATTTTCCTAATCTCCCTCAACATTGAACTCATGTTGTGCCATTAAGAACCCATCTGATAGATTTAAGCAAATAGGAAGAAGAGTAACTTTAATTCAATAACTTCAATACCATGCTCACAGTTACAAACTTACAAACATGCAGCTAAACATCAAAGGTTGGTCATGGGCCAAGCAACAATTATGTACTTAAGGAACAATTAATTCTATAGGTAATGTTTACTGTCCCCTGGGAGTACGAGCAACTGCACAGTACCATCATCTTCCCATTATTAGTTTCCATATTGGCTCAAACCAGAGGCAATGGTATGCAAAGAGATTCACCCTTTCTCTGGCATTTTTAATGAGGAAAAGTTAAAAATGAGAATACATCCAAACATATTGCATCTTTCATCACAGGCCCTGCACCTCTTAAGATTGGTGGAGGTCAAAAAGCTGTTAGGAAGAGATTTAAAATGCACATTGCAGTTCCCTCTTCTCAAACCCATGGTTAGCCATCCCATAACGCTTTTTTGTTAGCAAACAACTAGCAACAGCAACCACCAGTCCTCAAAAGTAACACAGTTAATGTGGCTTCCGAATGCCGTAAAACCCATCTGAACTGAAGCAAACATCAATCACAGATCGATCATGACAATGATATAATCTCCCTCCCACGTAACAATTCCCAACTTTTGCAAGGTCAAGCAACATCAGCCAAGAATTCATAAGTCTGGCAGTTATGTCTTCAATCAAACACAACACCGAAACAACCGAACACGAAACCACCATTCGCTCAAGAAGCACAACGAGAAAGAGCGCACGAGAAGGGACCGGAACCTGGATTTGGGGCGAGAGTTCTGCAATCTGTTGGACTGGTGTCCGCGAGCACAACGAGAAGGAAATGACGCGAGAGAACCAGAGGCGCAGCGACTGGATTGCGAGCAAGAGAGAGGCGAGCGCAAGAGAGGAGAACCGGAGGCGAGTCGGTCGTGAGCGAGCAATAGAGAAGGAGAACAGAGGTAAGCGATCGTCAGCGAAGAAATCTAGGGTTTGGTTCGAAAGAGGGTTAGACTGGGAATTCTATTAAAGTTCTTGAGGGCAAAAAAGGCAACTAACAAAATTTCATTAATCTTGTTGCTTAAGACATGTTTGGCCACGATTCTACTCTCTGATCAGAAATGATTTTTTTTATTCTGTTTTCGAGAATAATTTCTGAATATTTAAAGTGTTTAATAAACTATTTAAAATTTTTATTCCGATAATAAAAATGCGTTTGGTAAAAAATTTCAATTTTTTTATTCTTTTAATCTTTTAGTATTTTTTGTTATGATTTTCTTATATTTTTCTTTTCTCTCTTTCTTCCTCTTTAGTGGCCGAGCGAGGTCTAGCATCCTCGTTGGAAGCTCGCCTGACCACCTGGCGAGGCTCAGCTTCGCACAGATCGGTGAGGCCAACCTCGCGCCGCCTGGGCGAGGTCGAGCCGAGCCTCGCTAGGTTGGGTGTGGCCTCGCCAGGCCGGGCGTCGGCGAGACTCGCCGGCCCCGACGAGGCTTGGCCGAGCTTAGATCAATGAGGCCTCGAACAACCTAGGCAAGGTCGAGACTCGCCCAGCCACTGATGAGGCTTGGCCGAGCTTAGATCAATGAGGCCGAGCCTTGTTGATGGCCCGGTGAGCTTGCCAAACTTCGCCCGACCTAATGGGGCTTTGGCGAGCTCGCTGGACCTCGCTCGGCCACTCGGCGATGGCGACCCAAGGACGGCAATGGTGCAGTGATGGGGTGGTAGGGGGTTGGGAGGACAAAGAAGAAAGGGAAGAGAAAAAATAAAAGAGACCAAAATTGATTCTTAAAATTGTTCTCAGGAGTGAAAATCAAAATTTTTTGTTATTCTCAATTCCACTTCAAATCTATTCCATAAACAAATTTATTCCCGAGAATAAAAAATTTACCAAATGGATTTCTATTCCAAATCTGTTTTTGGGAACAAAAGAACAGAATCATTTGTTATCGGGAGTGTTACCAAACAGACCCTTACCTTCTGAAAATGGTGAAAGCTAAAGGCAAGTAATGGGTAGCCAAACACGTTTTGAATTGAGCCTAGAGCCATATAGATGAAAATCTTGTGCGATAACCATTAAAAAAAAATTGTCGTTCTTAACATATTAATAGTTAATGTACTTTAAATTGAATTTTTTTAATAGCGCCTAAAAAACTCGAGTATTGAATATTAGAGAAAATATCAAACAAACTTCTGAAATTCGAATTCTTTTTTCTTTTAACAGTATCCTGAAGTAGAGTTAATCTCAAAGTACCTTGTGAAAGCCAGCGACTTCATCTCACGGGGCAGCACAACTCCGAAGGACAACGAAGTTACCAACTCTAGGAATATTCTGATAAAGCACGTGATATGACAAGAATTTGTATAATTAATGCAACGATGAGTCAATCGACATGAAATTGCCGACTTCGTGAGTATTTTAATATAGATCCCGCTCTTGGTAGGTGTTTGACGAAAATGCCAACTTCAAAGGTTTTCAGATGCTTGCTTGAAAGTATACGCATGGTATGAAAGCATGTTTGTGTGTTTTCATTTTTTTTTTGTCGTAAAAAGCATGTGCGGTAAAAGGCCACTAAATTATCCTTTCCAAGGGTCTTTGGGCATCAAGTGGCATTACATTGTGAAAAATTATAATATTACCGCATGCAATGCACAGATGCATTGCTGATATAAAGAAAATTCAAGGGAAAATTATCAAGTCATAAATATATTACATTTATGCCAATTCAATCTTAAATCATTTAATTTGTCTAGTATAATCCTAATTTTTTTGACAATTTGCCAATTTAGTCTTTTGATTGATTTTGGTGGGAAATTATTGATATGGTGATTTACTCAAGGTTGGCCATCTTATCCAACATGGCTGGTGCTACCATAAATAATTTTATAATTTTTAAAAATTTCCCATTTTTCTTTTTTTCCAACCCTCAACTAATGATGTCGCCGACCTAACCACAAGTAAGGGCCGGCAACCCTCGCCTAGTTTGTGAGGGCATCGTGGCCCTCATTGGCCACGAGCGAGGGCCTCCATGACCTCATCGGCCACAAGTGAGGGTTTGATAATTTCCAACTAAAATTGACTTGAAATTTAAATTAGTAAATCATAAATAACCATTATCAAAAGGTTTATGATTAAATTGATGCAAATTAATGATTTATAACTAAATCAATGAATTGTCAATAAGTGTATGATTAAATTAGTCAAATTAAAATATTACAATTGAGTTGGCACAAGTATAATAAGTTTATGACTTTTTAAGTTATTTTCCTAAATATCTAATGATGTTGCCATTATAGAAAAAAAATATATCATATATGTAAAGAAAAGCAAATTTGTCTAATGTCCTTTTCATTTTATTTAGATCAAAAGAAGGGCACTTGTAAGCATTCTTATCTTGATAATTTTAATGTGTGGAGTTAATATCAAAACTGCCCAATCATATATGAAAAACAACTTATGAAAAAAAAAGTCGTCTTTCATTGATTAAGTTTCATGAACCCCTCATGTACATTGTGTTAAAAGTGCTAAATGACTTGTAGTCAATCGTTTTATTTAATTGTATTGATAATGTACAGAGCCAAATTATAAAGTACGCTATACAATCATAGGAAATGAACAAATCTATCGTGAAGTCCGTGATAAAGTAACATTTTTCAAGTTGAAAATGAAAAAAAAAAGAAATAACACGTGATTCTAAGTAGAGCACTTCAACAAAATTCAATTCATGATCCCCATTCCGGCCTAATTAAAAACAATTTGTTGCGATATGCATTAGAATAGAGACTTCAGGTTAGAAATTAAAAGAATACAAATATATTAATTAAATAGCGTGATTTATGAAAGTAATCAAAACTTTATGAAATCCTGATCGAGAGGTAAGATAACCTTTATGCTACTCAAATTCATGTAATTTATTCCTTTAATAAATGGAAAAATATTCTATATTCAATATTACATTTATAACCAAGACCATTGCTTATGAAAAAAATAAATGATGGTAGATATACCAAAATAGGTTTATCAAACTACATCATCGTAATTATTTAAGAAACTATTAGTAGGTGTTTGTTATGGCATATTCGTTTAAATGTACAAATTCTTTTATAGAGAATTTTGTGAACAAGTGTCTTTTTGTCAAGCAAACGATTAAGAAAACCTTTTATTTTTCATTACATCTGTCACATTCATTTAATAACAATCAGCTTTTTTAGATATAATTTACTTGATGATTATCTTGGCTACTCATTGACAATACCCTTTATCAATCCATTAGCTAAAGATAAAATGGCACGCGATCAGAATCCAAACATTCTCTCTCTTTTTATTTGTCAATTCATAATCCAAACATTCAATTGACAAAGTTTTCCACACTTTCAAAATGTCTTTATATATAAAGGGAGAGATATTTATATGATAATTTTTAATTTATTGTGAAAATAACAATTTATTTTATATCACAAAAAAATAAATAATAAATGATTGAAGGTTGTTACAATTCACTACTTAAAGAGTTTATAGCTCATAATATACTGTTAGAATAATAGAAACATAAAAATTGTTGTGCTAGCAAAGCCATTATATATATATTTAAAATCTTATATCATTCAAGATCCGAGGATGATCAAATTCATCTATTTTTTTTTTTTTTTATATTTTTGCACACATTTCATTTTTCACCTCGTGGACGTCGTCTATACTACAAAAAAATTCCATAAGAATGAGTGTCCATCGTACCTCCTCGTGACTATATAGAGTTGACCCTCACCCTCAGAGAGCGCGAAAGACTCCCGATTCTCCCTCTCTCTCCTTCCTTCCTTCCTTCCCTCCCGGAGGAGACCATCGCCCCACGCCAATGGCGGACCGTGGCAACACCGCCTCCCTCTCCCTCTCCCACCCCCACTCCTCCTCCTCCGAGGACGACACCTCCGGCCACCGCCTTACTCCTCTCGCCCTCCCTCCACCCGCCGCCGCCGCCCCCGAGAAGACGACCCTCACCAGAGAGTTCGGATCGTCGACCACCCCCAAGAAGAAACCGCGAGGAAGACCGCCCGGGTCCAAGAACAAGCCCAAACCACCCGTCGTCGTCGCCACCGCCCAAGACTCCTCCGGCTCTGACTCCTCCTCCTCCGCCATGAGACCCGTCATCCTCGAGATCTCCGCCGGCTCCGACGTCGTCGAGGCCCTCGCGTCCTTCGCGCTCAGGCGGCGCATGGGCCTCGCCGTCCTGAACGCCTTTGGCTCCGTCTCCGACGTCACGCTCCGCCATCCCCTGCCCCACGCGCCGCCGCTCTCCCTCCGCGGGCCCTTCAACCTCCTCTCCCTGAGCGGGTCTGTCCTGGGCGGTTGCATTAACAACGACAAGAATGACAATGACGAGTCCAAGAATGACAGACCCGCGAAACAGCTGTGTCGTCAGGAGGGCTCGAGCCATTTCGGGATAACTCTCGCGGGGTCTCAAGGGCAGGTGTTCGGAGGGGTGGTGGGAGGGAAGGTTGTGGCAGCGACGCCCGTGGTGGTCGCGGCGGCGACGTTCGTGAGCCCCAGCTTCCACAGGTTTCCGTCTGGAGGTGACGAAGAAGGTGGCGATCATCAGGAGACCAAGCCTTGCATTGGTGGCGGCGGCGGCACTGGCGGCGGCACTGGCGGCGGGGGAAGCGAGCCTCCTTGCCCTAGTTCGGCCGCCGTGGCCGGCGGCCTCTACTGTGGAGGCGGGGGTTTGAGTGGTCAGGCGATGTCTCCAGAGGTAATGCCTTGGGGCGGTGCAGCGAATTCTGCATCTCGTCCTCCTTATTAAGTGAGAGAAATGTAGTGGAGCATTTCAAGCTCGATATGGAAGAAAACGTTACTTGTAAACTATGATTTGTCCTTTGTTTTCTATTGGGGGATTTTTGTAGTGCATTGAACGACTAGAACTGTAGTAGCAGTTTTCTTTCGAACGATGTCTTTTCCTTAAAAAACTTGTCTTGTCTTTTCCCATCTCCATATCCCCCCGTCCGAGCTGTGATCTCCTAATAAAAAACCACGCAAGCCTTTCTAGGTTAAAATATGCATGTTTAGCAAGCGAATAAAGTAATGCCAGTTCCCGCATGTATCGTTACGCACACAGAAACAAGAAAAGCAACTTAGTATATGCACAAACATACGGATCTCCCTTGCAAGCAAAAGATGATACGCGGATGGGAAGTGTATTGGAATGTAGGGTTCGCGTGATACTGTCTGTGTTATGATGGAACTGCACATGATGATCTCCCTCTCCCACCCTCGCTCCCTCCCTCCCTCTCTCTCTCTCTCTCTCTCTCTCTCTCTCTCTCTCTCTCTCTCTCTCTCTCTCTCTCCTCCCCAGCGCGACCCTCGCGTGCTCTGCAACGCGAGACCGGCGAACCGGCTTGTCTTTTCCGTTCACTTTTGAGCTGGACATTCGAGCCTCCTTTTGTTTGAACGTGTGGTGGTTGTTTTTTTTCCCCGTTCTTTTTCTGTCCCGGGACTGCGTTCTTCAGTCACTTCCCGAATCCGTCCACCGAGTAAAAAGTCGAAGGAGGAAGAGAAAAAGCAGAAATAAATGAGGGGCGTCGGGCATTGGACGAAGCGCTGAGCGAGTAATTAAGCCTCGGGAAGGGCTCGATCTGGGATGTCCAAAGCAAAAGCGCACAGACATTTTGCAGATCAGATCAGCCTTCGTCTCCTCTCCTCAGCTTTGACGAGACCCTTCCCTGCATTCATTACCATCCCCTCCTTCCCTCCAACCAAACCAATCCCTCTCTCTCTCTCTCTCTCTCTGTCAGCCCTCGCAGTTATTGTTTTTCATCACATGCAACTCTGACGGAACTACGTTGGAGTCCAGCGGCTGGACTCAGCTCGTCAAGGTTGAGTCTATTTCAAGGGAGGAGGAGGAGGAGGACTTCGAGGGTTAGAATGAATGTAGCGGGGCGCTCGTTTATGAAGATTAGATTTCGATTCGCGAGGCTCCTCCGAGGGGGGAATGTTTTTTGGATCAGATCTCGACATGATAGTATGTTGCAACTTCGATCCGCCTCTCGTGTCTGAGGCGAAGTCCTTGTTCCCCCACCGGAGGTGGGCATCGTTCAGGGCGTAACGATACACCAGACGGACGCCTGACTGACAATTTATCAAAGTTCTAGGAGATTATAATCTCTAGGTTGATCGGTCAACACGTGCCGTTAGCTCGTCTTATTAATTTTTGGATGGAGACGTAGTTGATCACAGGATTCGTGAAGTTCGTATCCCTAGATTTGAAGAAAATTGATGTGCTATTCAAGGCTACTGCGCCGGGGAAATATATAGAGAGCAAGCAGAAAAAGTCAAATACAGATCTTATTATAGGTGCATTTGAGATAGCATTTGCCAAAAACCTTTGCATAAATGCCTTTAAAGTAAAGGAGTTCACGAAATTGCACGGAGGACTTTAGCTATCCAAAAAAGAAAACAAGAATTGCAAACCCTTAGGCCACTCGGGTGAAAAACACCAGCAATAACCCTCAGCTCCAACGGTGGCTATGGCCAACAAAGCAACAGCTACCACCCTCACCTGAGGTCATACGACCTGAGGTGATGGGCCACTGAGGTCACGAGACCTCAATTGAGCCGGAATTAGACCAAAGGCGAAACAAATAAAGCAATAGTCGGCGCCCTTAACTGAGGTTGCACCACCCCAGGAAAGGCAACGTCGAAGTTGCACGACCACATGCGAGGAGATGCCAAGGTTGCATGACCTCCACAACCCTAGGCTTGACCTTTGTGATCTTTCACAACCCTCGTTAGCGACCGTCAATCAGCTGTTGAAAGAGAAAGAGACAATGAACGACGCCACAATCAGGGGTAAAAGCGGAGTCTCAATAATTTTCCAAGGGCAATAAAATCAACTAAAGAAATTCATTAATCATTGAAGACAAGCTGTCAAAAAATGCTAAAAGCCAAAGCAAGGGAGGGCATGCCTCAATTTTTAGGTTTTGCCAATACTAGCTCCCATTCAAAGTGGTCCCAAAGAATTTTACCAAACCTCCACAACTTTCGCTCAAAGCATTTTAGAGACTCTCAAAGTCCCTAAATCCCTCACCACACGGAGCTATGCCCCATAAAATGCTCATTTAATTTATAGCTACCCTCAATTACGAAAGTGCGCGTCTCATTATGACTAAGCACTAGCGCTTTGTAAGATGGATTATTAGGATAGCTCTTAACCAATTAAGAAACAGGGATGAACTCGCTAGTCACTTCTATGGGCTTCCATGTTTTCTGGATTGTAATGTGTACTTCGTGTGTCAACTATCAACGATTGAAGGGCCCCTGTTTTCAGGGATCCGGCCAGCAAAGCTTGGCGGGTATGACTACGAGCGTCCATTTCAGGGTGGCCTTACGTTACGTGGCCAGTATCCTCTTAGATTAGGGAATTGGCAAGGACATAAATTTACTTTTCTACTAATCCCAAGAGAATTTCTATACTCTCTCTATGCTCAGGGAATTTTCTTTTTTTTGTGTTTTCATTGACGCGCTTGAGAAAATTTCCGCTTAGTTTCAATTTGATTTATGGATGATTTCAATTCAGACGAAATCAAGAGAAATTGATGAGGCGTAGCTGATAGCACCACTCGGGACGAGGGACAGGAAGCATTTCCTAATCTCCTCCTGTTTTTTCAGATAGAATTCGGGCAAATGGACTATTATACCGCCCCAACCCTCGTCTGGAAAAGCTTTAAGCAAAATCAATTCTCAAATGATCACCACTCGTATACTCTCTCTTTTTTCTCGTGGATTTTCCCAACATAGCCCAAGCCAGGCCATTGCATGGACCTCCTACTCAACTTATTCCCACGCATGCACACTAATCGCTACGTCCGGTTTCCAAATAAACCAAAGCACATCGATGCGCCAACCCCTATCTATTCGATGTCCCTCTCCATCTTTCCATTCTTCCACAATGGTACCGATTGGATCGATGCACATTGGATCCAACCTGCCTTTTAAAACGCGCAGGGGGCGTTGGAACTCAACACATGTAAGGACTGAGATCCACTTCGGCACCTTATCCAACAATGGCTCCCACAAAAAGCTCCGGCTCAGGCTTCTTCTCGCTTTTGCTGACCCTCTGTACCCAAGTGGTGGGGGGGCCCTGGTGAGTATCCACGCTCCTGAGATTTTCTATGGGTAGAATTCCAACATGCGAAGACTCCAGAGATGTACTTTCTGGAAAGGCACAGAAAGGCGTCAAGAGAGAAGAACGCATAGTGATGACCATAGAGGGAAAGCAGGATGACATATTGATCAATAAGTTTCAACTTGGTTAATCGTCCATTCTCTCAAGTCTCTAGTCTCCCCAATCAAAAAGATAAAAACAAAACAGAAGCCCTCTAGTCTCATTATTGGGCGTGCTGGGTGGGTCTTAATAGAGAATACACTGAACGTTAAAAAGGCCACACCCTTGCTTTTGTAATTACTCAAAGCCGGAAAAGACACTGCGATGCAAATTTGGCGCAAACGCAAGGGGGTTGTCCAACCTGGCCAAGCGTAATTCATGCTTCTCGTAGTTATCAGCAGATTGGATTCAAAAATTTTGGCGAACTCAACATAGATATTGATCACCTAATCAACTAATTTTCTGTCGGGATAACCGTGATTGTGGTCCTTCTCGATCGTCAATCAATTACTTGTGACTACTAAAGTTGAAGCCCACCCAGACCCCAAATTGGGCAGTGAGAATAGCAAAGGCCACTGCATTCAGTAAAGCAAAGCAGGACAGCAAGAAAGTGCAACCGCTATCAAAGTCACTGGAGGTTCGGCCATTCAACAAGAAAAATTACAAATTCTTTAGGCAGAAAACAATCATCCTAGGAAGCAAATCACAGACAAAGAAGTTGACTCAAATGGATGGACATTGTTAATGAACCTGTCAATTTGAAATGGTCTCTAGATATTTTCAGTATGACAAAGCGTGTTTTTAAGAGTATTGCACAGTCCTCTCAAAACATGCCCAAATCTATTATTTAGAGCTATGAAGAAGACTAAGCATAGTCTATTAGAATTACCAAACAAATACATGAGTATTCTAATTCAATTCTCAACAGTCAGCTGAATTTATCCACCCACCAGTGTTACAACTAGAAAAAGCCAAATATGAAGCTGTGACGACAGAAAACAATATGAAATGTCTGTACAGTAAACGATAATTTGACAAAAGTGCTACATCTCATCCTTAGTGCCCAGGCTCAACCGGCTGTGTTCAGATTCCAGAATGTGGCAACAGAGGGACAGCAGCACGAATGATGTTTATGTACAAAGCACACGCAATTGAAAAAGTGGAATAGTAAATAATACATGTTTACATAGCCACTTGTGATCTATAGACTATATAAGGTGTGGCTCGGAGAAGCTTCAGTACAGATACGAAAGACAAACTACAGAACCATACCTTCTAAGATCCAGGGCTGAATTACCTAGCTAGTCAACTAAGTAATACCATACAAATCCCACTTGCCAGGCCACACAATTCTCACTCATTTCTGTTTTTCTGAATATTCCCACTTCTCCATCTCATGTTGCTTAGCCAGCCAAAATCAATTAGAGGTTGCCTGGACTTTAGCTTCACAAGATGCGCTCTGTACGGAATCAAGAAGTTCTTGAGACCTGCCAATCCCAGTGTAGACCAGTTAATATACATCAAGCCATGAAGTGACAAAATCTCGGCATCGGAAAAAATACCCAGAAGCATAAAGCTTTCCATTAAAATTTCACTTCTCATAGAGTAGAAAGGAAGCTAATTGCCATTACATATACAATCTCTGCAAAAGCTTGACTCGACTACAAAGGTCACCGAGGCAAGATGCATACCTGTGATGCACATTGTCTTATAGAAATGCGCAACGTGGGCATCTCCTTCTGTTTTGTAGTGTGGCTTTTGCAAGCATTCGAGAAATGCTAAATCAGCCTCCAACAGCTTTGCCTGATCATGGGTGTCATAACCTATATCATGGCAGTAGCAGCAATAATCCAGCCAATCAATCGGCCTCTGGTCCCATAGGGGAGACCCACTATCCTTTCCACTTGACCAGTTAGGGCCGCAATAATGCCCGTATCTGGGAAATAGCTGAGAGAGGAATGCTCTCGGCCCTGTATGCCATGGAACTTTAGAAACATATGGCCGGAAGCGGACTGCCATGACCATACCGCTGTTTGGAGCCATCCCACCAGAATGGGCACGCCTTTTCAACTGCCTATTCACAGTAGGAGGCATTCTTGTTCCATCTTTGGAACCAAGAGCCCACGGAACAATGGAAAGGATGGACCATCCCCACAACTTGAGATTGAAACCATCCTTTCGTTTAGGTTGCTCCATCAAGACTGTGGTAGATCCAAAGGATGACCCCAAATCCTTATGTGGATGGGCCCCGCTGAACCACGGAGTATGGTTGAGAAACTCAAAGTTCATTGCTGATTGAACCAAATATATCACAGAAAGTTCACATCAAAACCACGGAATCACAGAATCGACCACCTATAGACCTGCCCGGAATGGCATGAGAAAGTTAGCGAAAGCATACAATGAAACAGAGGTCAAGCCCCACTAGATAAAAATCTATCGCTTTATTCAGGGACAACAAAAAGATTCATTTCATGAACACCCAACTCTCGATTATTCGACAAAACGAGGAAGTCACAATGCATCGTCCTATCTGTCACAATTCCTCAAATACAAACAAACCCTGAAACATCACCCCCAAAACCACCGGTCTCATTTGCCGGGACCACAACCTAAAATCTTGAATCCGACCCAAAAACAAAAGAAAAAAGAAAATCTGAAATCTTGAAGAATCGCAGTTCACAGGCAAGCAACCGCCACTTCACGATAACGATCGCAGAAAAAAAAAGGCCAAAAAGAAAAAGAAGAAGAGCAAGAATCAAAGAGCAGTCGAGCACCCAACAAAAACTGAACTCCCGAACTGTACCTACACGAACCCCCTCCGGCGTTCCCAAACAGAACGGCGCCCCGCTCGCTCCCCTAAAGACGCCTCGAAGCTACACTTCACACGCCGGTCCATCGAAAAGACCGCGGGATTCGCACGCGAATCGAATGCTAATTCGGCAGAAGACAAACTAAAGACGAGAACTTCGCCTCCCAAGAATCCTGGGCCGAATTCGGCAAGTCACGCACGCCACTACGCGAAGGAGAGAGGGGGCAATAAAAAAAAGAAAAAAAAAGAAAAGAAAAAGTAAAGCAAGAAGCTCGAAGCTCGAAGCTTCCGGTTCATCCGATATCTAACAAAAAACCTCAACTTCCCGAGCTTCGACGGCAACCCGACCGAGCGGAAAGGAGAGGAACAGCAACGAATTGATCGGTACGATATGCGGCGAAGGGAGGATCGATCGAGGGAAGCAGAGCGATGGAGGGACTTACTGGTTCGCGAGGAGCTGGGGGAGACGGACAAGAGCTCGCCCGGAGAATTCTCGCTCCGACGGCCGAGCATCGCAAGCGAAGCGCCCCGGAATGCTCGCGAGAGAGAGAGGGAGAGAGGGAGTGGGGAGGGGTGGTGTTGCGTGGACTCGGACGACGACGATGGGGTGGTTGGGTGCTTGCCGACTCTGAAATCCGATGAGGATTTGCGCCGTGGATTGGATTGGACCACGGTGATGTCCACGTCACCGAAAACCCCGAACACACAGGCACGCGCCAATTTCATTTTTCTATTTTCAACGCCTTTTAATTTGGTCTCCGTACTGCTTCGATCTTTCTTTTTCTTTTTTATCTCACAAAAAGCTACCTACACTACACCTTTATGGTCCAACTTCGTTCTTTTAAATTTCTTATGGAAAAAAATCACAAAAAACTCCAAACTTTATTTATTGTAACATATTTACTCTATATTATTTTTTATGACACCAAAAACTCAAATTTATACTTGTATAACATATTTATTCCAAAAATTTTTGTAACATCAAAAATCTTGAAATTTTATATATATGACACATTTACCAAAAAAAATTTCTGTAATGCCAAAAACTCCAAACATTTTACTGTGACACCAAATTTTTTGAATAAATATGTCAAACGAATACAAATTTAGAGTATTTGGTGTCATAAGAAGAAATTAAGGGTAAATATATCACACATATGTCATACTAGTACAAGTTTGGAATTTGTAGTGTCATAAAATTTTTGGAGTAAATATGTCACAATGAATATAATTTAAGAGTTTTTGATGGCTTTTATCATTTTTTTTTGAGAAATCAAAAAGATTAGCTACATTACCAAGAGTGATTCACAAACTTCTATTTTTGTCTGGACCCTAATATGGTTGTTGATGTGTTCCTTGTATATAATTTGGCCTCATCAAACAATAAATAATCCCTAAACTTTGGTTCAATTTGTAATGTGGTCTTTGAAATTTATTCCAAAGTGCAATGTCATCCTTAACTTTTAATATGTTTAATGAGATCCCGAACTTTTTGTATATGTTTAATGTAACCCCTAACTATATTTATTATTTTTGAATTTGAATAAATGGAATGATGACCTTGGCATATGGTCTAGAAATTAAATTGAACATTTACCAAAAGTTTAAAAATAACATTACATAATAAGTCAAAATTCAAGAGCCACACGAACAAAATAAAAGTTCAAGAACAATATTGAAAATTAAGTCAAAATTCAGCGACTATTTAAATAATTATCCCAACATAATGTTATCACAGCACTATCGACTTTTCTTAATTGTCTACTGTATATGAAATACTTGCACTCATAATTTTTTTCGAGCGAATAAAAGGGCGAGGATGGGCCACCATTGTGGCTAATCCCTTTAGCCGTGACCGTTACTGCAAGATTATTAGACCCATCACGAAGTATTCGAGAATAAAACTAAGGACATGGCGAATCCGACATCACTTGTTACCCATTTCTTTTCTCGGCTGGAAACGATATTCTAGGTAAAAGTTGTTACCCTCTGTCGAACCCACTCATGATTACTCGATTAAGATGCTAGAGATCCAGAGCGCAGACTATATTCTCGAAAGGTGAGCCACACGCACGATCATCGTGACCAAATTTGACCATGTCGCCGAAAAGGTATTTCGCATACATAATAGATCCATCCGTAGGACTAGTCGTATTCACCAAACAAATGGATACAAGGATACACATCGGGGAAATTTGGACACTGATACATTATGTCAGATATGTCTACAAAAACACAAGCTTCACTCTACGGCAGAGGTCTGTTACACAGTAGCTCCAACCTCGGTTAATAATAGGAAAGATTACAAATAAACAAGAATCAAACAATACAAAAAGGAACAAAAAATGAACGCTACCCGGAAGCCCAAATCTCATTTCCACTAAGGTGAACATCCTTTTGAAACATCAAATAATAGTTATTAACAGAAATGGCAGAACAGAGGAAGGGGCAAGACTATTTGCAAGAGCACCGACGAATGTACAAGAGACAATGGCATTCTTCTGTCACAGCTTACTTTGATAAGCACCTAGTCTTTCATCCATCAACTCCATGGTGGAGACGATGATCTGTAGACAAAGTCTTGAGAAGAAGCCGTGCCATAATTTAAATCGAGGCTGTGGAGCTGCTCCATTAGCTGCGATCGCCGCTCCTTGAAGAAGTCAAGACGTGTCGTTAGTTCCACCAAAGCAGAAGATGCCACAGATGGATGCCTTGGAAATTCCATTCCCTGCAATCAACGAGTGGAACTTTGTTTAAAAATATGGTAGCGATTCCTATAAATTTTAGGAAATCACGCTGCACCTGATGCTAAAATCTAAGAGGAAAGCTGGGAAAAAGTTGGACCTTATAACAGGATGATTGAAGCTTGTTTAGAAACATTCTCAAAAGTATACCGAGCAGGATGCGGAACACAGTGAGCATGGTATAATGTCAATCAAATTTTCAGAAACAGAAAAGGGAAATAGAATAAAATTTACAACTGTTTCTGAATTGACAGTAAGACACAAGAATGGATCGTCCAAAATTCATTTATTACCTCTGCTATTCTCGAAGTAGAGGGTAGAGATGCTGAATCAACAGCCCCGAGCTCATCCACAGATATACTTGTTGATGCCTCCATACTTTTTGAGTCGCTAAGAGGTGATGACTCCATAAATTGCTTCCCTGAAGGCAACCTACTACTGCTTGCAGATGCCAATGCTTGACCTTTGATATTTCTCCAATCCCCGAGCAAACCCTCCTGTTGAATAATTTGCTATGTTTATAGATGAATCGAATAAATCACCAGAAACAATTAATGTGGTCAAGACTCACAGAAGATTAAACTAAAAGGAAAGGAACATTCATATTGGATGAAGAATTCTCAGGCCAAGGCAGGACCTGACCATCAACCATAGTATTGAAAGATAACGAAGTAAAACAACATGACCAAATTATTCACACACAGCGTTTTGTATTTAAACTAAAAATCCATGCCTCATCATGCTAAGCCATTAGTATTCAGAGTCCTTTTGGTGCAGCATCTTCCAAAATCATTCAGTTGTACAATATGCATAATACTGCCAATGTGCAATCCATCTATTGATATTTGTTAAAAGACTTTGAAATTTTGAATCTTTAACTAGGGTTAGGCAGAACAGCTGTTACAGCTAGCACCATCTAGACCGTCAGTAACAATATAAAATGTCTTTGGATTAAAAGCACCTTTGCACCCAAATATACTAATGTCAATTTCATAACTGCAGACTCAAAAATTTGAAGATGGTAACATAACTGAAATCTGCTTTTGCCCGTGGGCTGTCCAAGGTCATGAAGATAATTCAAACAGTCTAGACTGTGTAAGGCATAGCAGCAAAGGGCATACTGGATGAAATACACAAATGTTGTAGAGATATGAGAAGATCAAATGAAAGATTAGAAAACAATGAGCAGGACGAGCAGTTCTATCAATAATATCTGTTCTATTGAAAAACAGAGCAGACATAACAAGACAGATTGACATATATACCTCGCTTCTCTGTTTTCTTTCGTGATTATAATAGGCGAGGGTAGTATCAAAATCTTGTGGAGGAAATCTCCTGCAAATATCCAATGAGATTCTAAATTCAGTATGATAGCTTCCATATTTTATTTGTAGCAGCAATACTCTGATTGAATAGCATATCCAAACACATAGATCCAAACATGCTGAAAGCAGATCAAAATATCATGAGTTCCCTCCCCTACCACTACAATGGTCTTAACTTGAGCACCACTAGACTAGTTACAGACTTCAAACTGACATCTAGTGTTCCAACTTAGCTATTCATCTCATTTCCCACATAATTAACACATAAATGCCTGAAGTGCACACAACGATACCACGATCCCAAGGATTTCTCCTTCACTAAGTGTAAGAAGCAACTGATAAGCTTTCTAGAAACAAACCCAATCTTCCTATTAGTCCCACCACATTCAGTTTGCTCCTTATAACTATTCTAGATAATAATGTCTGAATTCTTCTAGGTAATTTTAGGTTTTCACAGAGTTGGCACAAACAAAACAAATGGCAAAACTTGCATACGCAAATACCACTATGAAGTATCTTCAAAATAATGCACCTTAGCATGTTTGCCACAACAAAATCCTGAAAATCGAAGCAAGATACAGGAAAGCAATAGATTGTCTTAGTAGCTGTCAATGGGAGGAGGACATCTTAGATCTTGATATAGGCACTCGGATATCTAAGGACGACGGACTCCACCCTAAATTAATGGATTAAATGCTGGTTCGAGGAAAGGCAACATAATTAGACAAACTTACTGTTGAGAATTCTGCACTTGTTGATAGCGGTCACACGCATCAGATAGAGATCCATAGTGATGCTGGCGCTGCTGATTTAGCTGATGGTGCAATTCTGCAACTTTCTGCTTCAATCTAGCAACATCTGCTTCTGCAAGAGCAATCTCCTCGAGCTCGGCCCTTGTCTGCCCATCAGTTCATACCATAAAACAGAGTAAAAGATACACTTGCAAAGGAAAAAGCCCCCTCGAATTCAGTGCAAACCTTAGAATCCATGCCGCGGGAACTGGAAAATTGCCCAGACGACATGCTTAAACCAGCTTCAAGTGCAGCTCTCAGGTCCCTTTCTGCTTGCAGCTGTTCTTGCAATCTAGCCACCTAAATATTCATCCACAAGTATGCACACATGGGTAAATAACATAAAAGAGAGTACCTTTCAGCAGAAACCAAAAAGAATATAATAGGAGAGCTTCTTGGCCTGTATACGGACGAACTAAAACCATGTCTAACTATGTAGATAAATCAAGATGTGCAATTAACTCAGCACTATAGAATAGGTTTTGGCAGTCATAGAGTTGCATAAGAATACCAGTATGGGACATAGAAGCAACAGTATTATTTTCTACAATTGTATGGTAGTGAATATTCCCCTCGAGGAAATAACTGACTTTTGCCATCTCAGCAAGATAAGGAAAAATGCCTTTAAATACCCCATGACTTATAACCTAAAGGGTTTCAGTTTTGAGTTCCAATTCCAACCTAATTGCCCAACAAAGGAAGGGGAAAGCAATTATTTTAGGGGAATGAGGGGAGGTCTTAGAGGAAACAGAGACAAAATCAGAGAGTAAGAAAATACATCTTGTTCAAGTGCCAAGCGCCTCTCATGCAGAGCCTGCTTCCTCCTCTCCAAGCTAGCTTGCAATATTGCATTCCCTCTGGCCTATTAGAGTCAACATGAAATTTCTTATCGAAATGTTCAACCATCTATAATGCAAATAGCAAACTCTTATAAAGTGAGACTACCTCCTTAGCTATCCTTTGTCGCAAATCATTTTTCGTAGTCTCAAGTCTCTGTATAGCATGCCTGCAAGCAAGAAAACTTTTAGATAAATGGTAAAGGAGCAGCTGATAATCAACTAACCAGGTAAATCAAGGCCATTAAAAGAGAAGCTGAGACACGACAGTGTCTTACTCTTCTTCTCCAGAAGAATCCACTGATTCCATTGATGGTGCTTTTCTGGCCTGCAAGAGTTCAAGTATCAGCATTTTAATTTACACAACCATATAGCCAATATCTAGTCTCTTTGCTGCCAAGAGGATAGAAGACACATCTACCCAATTGACAGAAAGCAAATCTGGTTACGGAATGCTATGATCGTATTTCATCCTAAAATTTACACGACCTACTCAACTACAAAGAAATACCAAAGTGATCTCTGCACATCGCCAATGGAACTGTTTGACTTATGAAATGACCATCTATCAATAATAATTTCATCCTATAATAATGCTTATAACCACATATAGAAAATAGAACAATTAAATGCTGTCTAATAGAGTATGGGTTAGCCACTTTGCCAGGCAGCAGCAACAAAATGTACAATTGCTTTACAGAGTCCACAAATAAAGACTCCCAGAAGTGTGAACCCAAAATAATATTCAGGTCATTTAATAAAACTGCTAATGAACTAACATAATAGTCCGGCCAAAAGAAAAAAATAACAGGGGTATGTCCTCTGCTCATACTTCTACATCCTGTAGTCTGAAAGCTCTCGGTATCGACAAAGGAAGATGCAAGAAGCATGTAGCTCCAGATTTCGTAATTGCAAACAGAGACATAATAAAATCACCAAACACCAACATATCGACACATTTCTTGCATAGACAAAAAGATTAACAACAGCTCTAATTCCAACAAATAAAAGTGGCTGGTCAATCTATGAATTTAACAGTTGCATGTAAGTTGTAAATTAAAGTTGAGAGGCAAGATTGCTCACAGCATTTCTTCCCCACAATGTTGATCTCTTCGTGTTGAGATTGGAGCTTGACATTTTTCCCATTGACCTTCCAGAACCTCCCTCAAGCCCTGAAACTGGAAGAGGGTGGCTCTGGCCTGGCCTGATCGAAGACAAAATTTCACCCACAGATTGGAACTGCTCACCAGAAGGTGCAACAGTTGAAGATTCAACTTCACTGGCAGAGTGGTCAATTTCTTTCTTCATTTGTCCTTGTTGCTCAACTAACTGAATATTGGAATCCCTAGGTCGAGAACCAGCATATAAGTTCAAACTGCCAATTGAAGCAGAATTATCCCTAGGCGACCCAACATCTGAATCATCGGTGCCAAAAGCCTGCATGCAGAATAAAAGAAATTACAGTCAATGGAAATGTTCTGAACATCACAGGCTTAATCAATTAAAGAGTACCAATTTCAGATTTTGTTGCAAGTCCATGATAAGATCAATTGTGTAAACAAAGATTAAACAGAAGATAAGGAGGATAAACTGATGTGGAAAAATAATTCAATAACTTAAGGACCATCCAATGAATGTCTAGCTTTTTTATGGAGAATCACAGCTGAAGTCATTAATGTGAAAAGCAGGCAGCAAGTCATTTAGCTAACCATCTCTAAGATCACGTGCCCTCTCAGTGCAATAAACGAAAGGGGACTGGAATTCCAGTACAATCGCAAAAAAGGAAGTGAATACAATAAAAATAATCTTAATCACAACTAAGGCTTTTACTAATGCTAACCTCTTCAATAGTTACCAAATCGAGTAGGCCAATCATTGTCCCCTATAATGGTTAATGCTAGTCTTAAATCAAGATTTGGCAAGAAACATGAGAAGTACACTAGACGTAGTGCGACAATGGTTGTAATATTACACTTGATGTAGTGTGACAGTGGTTTTAATATTACCACAAGCAGAAAAAGAAGCAACAAACAGCAAGCACCACGTGATTATTACGAACCTTATAGTCATACAGATCGCCTCCATTGCATCCACTGCTTTCACTAAGTTTTCCACTAAGGGTGCGTTCTGGATCATCATCGGTTTCTGGATCAACTTCATTCTCTGCATCATGGTAACCATTGACTTTTACATCCACATTATCTTCATCAGATGAATCGTCACTCCCACTGTTTTCAATCCGAGAATCAGCAGATATGGAGCATCTTTGAAGATTCTCTTCCTGAAATTTTGTAAAACAATATTAGCACCTAATGAAACAGCCTGGCATAATGAAAAGAGGGTTCCCTTGAAAATCGTCACTCCCACTATTTTCAAAGGGAACCCTTCATAATAGCAAGTGAAATCAGCACTAGTTAATTTACAAAGGTTCCCTTGTCTAAACTTTAAGTTTCTCGACATGTATCTCACTCTAAACTGCAGCCACAAGGTTTGCAGATATTACACTTTGCAATGAAAGCCAGCCCTAATATTATAGGCAGTTTCTCCTGAATAATTACAATTTTCTGAATTATAAAGTAACAAAAAAAGAAAATTATGCAGAATGTTTTACAGCAGTGACAAGTATCAGGTCAATTAAGTTAGGGGTGGGTATGATGTTATGATTTCTGGCTCTGAACAAATGAAATAGAAAAGGAACTTGGTACAACAAATGACCCATGACATATATGCCCAGCAACAAGTGTTCAAAAACTGCAGAGAAAAGATTCAGATTGAGAGAATTACATCAAAAATATTCTCGTACTCCTCCAGAAGAGTGGTGATGATGGCTTGCGCGTTATTGGCAGCATTTGCAGCAGCTAGAAGCTGAGCAGAAGCATCACCATTAGTGTCAAAATCATCATCCAATTCACATTCACCAGCCAATAAAGGACGTAATAATAAAGGAGCCATGCAAGCAGCAACAGCAGATGCAGTCATCCGGTTCTCATGAGAATTAGAGGCAATAGTATGCATCATCTTCAGGATTCTGCAAAACAAGGAAGCAAGTAGAAATTCAGTTTGATACAAAGTATATCAGCAACAAGATGAAAAAGAAATTCTGATTCCATTTCTCTTTCTTTTTTTACAAAAAAAAAAAATAGAAAAAACCATTACCAAGGTCTTTGCTCACAAAACGAATTAGAAAAAGCAATCTCTAGTCATGAAACATGTACTTCACGACATATGAGCCACCACAAACTGATATAAGTACTCCTGGTAATGGTAGGATGTTTGAAAGTATTATAGGTAATAGCGGTACAATAGGTTGAGGTGTGCCAACATGAATTTACTGAGCAACCAAGTCTTAGCAATTTCACATGGCTTTGTTTACTACTATTCCATTTATAAAGGTGCAATAAACATGGACACTTGAGTGGTCGATTGCTGAAACCACATAAAAATGCCATTCGATAGCACAGCTGTACCGTCTCAAGGTCCTAAGTTTTCATTGACAGGATACCAAGAAAATATCAAAATGGAAAACACAAATATCTCACTCAATCAATCTTCAGGGGAAAACAAAACATTATCTCATTTCCTTATGCAACTTAAAATTTTTCTCCACAAAATGTCAGCAAGGAAAAGAAAGATATCTCACTAAATGACAGACTTAAATAAAATAGCAATGAGTTACATTCGCGCTCTGCTTCATGTGGTTCCAATATCATATTTACTATTTGAGAAACTTTTTCCCAATCAAAGTAATAACAAATGTCCAAGGCAATGAGAAGTGTATACCTCTGCAGTAAACGTCTGTTTGGTTCAGGGAATGTCTCCTGAATTGCAGACCGCATTGCATGAACACGAGCTTCCCTCCTATCAATTTCTGACATAAAACAACACGAAGCAACTACGTCAACATGTCTGTTATAACTAGAACGAAGCACAAAAATCCAGATATTAACACAACAAAACAGAAGGAGAAAAGATCATAAAACACTAATAACATCACAAAACTACTAACAACATTACACCATGGATGGTCCTAAACTGTATAAATTAAGCAGCTCTGACATCCAAAGCTGCCATTTGTCATTTTTTAGAGCGCATGTTGCTCCATAAAATACTCATGCATGAACAAAAAACTGAATAAATCAGCAGGAGCATGAAAGCTGAGAACCCCTGTCCTGATATATCAACTTTCTTCTTGAGGCTAATTTTCATGCAAATCTCCTTGATTAATAAATAAGGCAAATAAGGATTAATAAGCACTCGAAAAATGGGGTTTGAACCTAATGAGAGGAGAAAAAGATGTGGTCGTCTAAAGCATCTCCTAAAAGGCGAAAAGCAAGTTGACTAAAATTTCTGTACTCTTCAGACCATGAAGTATGATCATTCAGTGAAAGGCAACTTTAGATTGATATTCTATAAGGACAACAGATACTTCAGGACAGTGACCAAAAGATACCCTGGAATCCATAGAGCATAGATTGAAGAATTGAGAAGAACAGAGAAAGCTCAACTTACTATAAGCCTCTAGCAATGCAGTGCAGCAAGATGCTGGAACCGGAGAGGAAGGTAGCTCCCTCAGAACATGCTGCAGATCAAACAGCACATGAATATTGAATGACTTAAGAGGAAGAAACAAAAGCTCCATAACCATATATCAAAACTAGCAGCAACAACAGTACCTTCACACAGTCACCAACAACGTGAGCATCTTCATCAGAAGCAAACTCGTTTTTGCCTGCAAGTGGTAAGTTATAAGAGAGTATTAACCACACTTAGCATGAACATCAGGTGCAAACAACTAGATCTCTTTTATACATCTCACCCTGCCTGTAACAAATGAATCAACATGTACCTTGTTCGTATTCCTGGACTCTGTGGTCCACCTCCTCAACATCTGCAGATTGCCTTAGAATACCTTCCACTTTCGTTCCTGTTTGAAAACAGTTATTTAAAGTGAAATAATTCTGAGAACAAGGAGAATCGTGTAGCTGAAAAAATTGTTTTCCATCTTCACCACCTAACATGGCACATGAAGCATTCATCCTTTATCCATTCTTCGAAAATTAAGTGTTTGAGAAGATCTAGCCTAGAAATTTCAATTTGTTATCTTTTGGACAATACACCACTCCACACAACCAAATTCAACAATATGTCATTCTCATATATTTAACAAACATAGTCCATAATAATTGACACTTACAACCAAATGCTAAGCAACAAGCTTTTTAAATCAGAAAAGACAACCTGAGAAGTGCAGCAGGGAAAGGGAGGGAATCGGCAAAGCAACTAGTAAACCAAACCAAGTGTATACAGGCCACAAAACCAATACAGGGCATACACAGATAGAAAACTTTGCAATTTTGTTTTGCAATATTTAGATGCCTAGATAGGCCAAGGTAAACTATGCTGCATAGGCTCCTGTTTTGAAAATCAAAAGAGAAGGCAGGGGGGCAAAAGCAACCCAACTGCGTGACCACCTTGGAGCTCCTTTTGCACAAGTAGGTAAACAACTAGGGAAACATGTCAAGATGAATTGCAAAACCATCGCAGGGCAAGATACTAAATGACCCTTAAGGAATATTACTAATATGACAAGGCAACTTGCTGTAAAAGAAATATTAAAAACTTAGAAAGCTAAAGATCAGAGTAGATTACAGTAGAAAGACTCACCAAACTTTTCTAGAAACCGAAGAGCTTTCTCAAGAAAAGAAGGACCTCCATCAATATCTTCCAGAGCAAGCAAAATCGGTCTCCCAACAACCAGAGATTTTACAGGATGCTTATCCCTCCCTGCATTAAGGCATCATGAGGCAGAGAGAAAGTACCTAGAATCTCCTTATGCATGCAAAAGAACCAGGTTTAAGCAAAATGTACTATGATAAGAGAAGTACAGACATTGATGAAAAGAGCCTTCAATTGTATCACCCGGGTCACTCCGGAAGATTCCATTGTGTCCCATGACAAGGGCAGCACTTGGCGCTTGGGCAAGAGCATGTTCCAAGGCTGTTTTCCACTCGTACAAATCCTCCAATGTCTCCGCCTGGAAAAAGAGGGTCAAAGCAAACAGAAGGAAAGGTGTATACCCGAGAACTTCAGTCTAAGAATAATTACTTTGAATAATAGAACATGCTCACTGTGTCAGAGAAAATTGAGCTACTGTTAGGAGTAAGATGAAGCACCTTAAGAGTGAATGCTCGGCCATCACGTCCGTCGGGGAACAGGACAGTCAACAGCTTTTTATCTTCTCTAACAACAACGCTGAAGCAGGTGCAAGAAATGCAACATTACAACAGGCCTGATAATCTCTCCAAACCATAGTAAAGCCCTCAGCCGCCAAGAAAGGAAACCATACCTCCCAGAGTTGTTCAGGTCAATCCCACCCAAAGTCAGGTTCACCTCTCCACCTCTCTGTGGGAGAGCGCTCTACATGAAAAATCAAATTAATAAGCACACACTGTATCTAATCATCTAGATACAGCAGCTGACGTTACATGCAAGGAAAGGCATAATTTGAAACACGCCAGATCAAACAAAATGACACGAGGCCGATATCACTAATTCCAACCATTCATTAAATGAAGGACAGAAAATTCATTAATCTTTACAAGTAAAGAGATTGGGTGGGCATTTTGAATCTGATGGAGGTGCAAGTGCTCAAATAGATCCCAGTTAACAGAATGAGGTAACAGAAAACAAGATGTAGTGCAGGTAATCATGAATATCCATCTGAATAGTCAGTAAATCCCTTTGGTGTAAGTCCAAGAATTGAGATCAAGTGCCGCCTTTACAACGAATCTCATAGGTTAAAGGTGTAGCATGTGGAGATTGGGAAAACCAGAAGAAAAGCATAGCACTCTAGACAGCAATTAGAATTAACAGTGACAATGATTGCTAAGAGATATTCATTACCACAAATTTTTTGAGATCTCACAATTGGGTTCCTCTTCTGGAAAACTAAAGAACTTCAGCAAAATTTGTCAAAGCACCTCCTACTCTCCCAGAAACTTGTACAACAATCCGCCATAAGCTAATAATGTCCAGTAGACAAAAATAATTGTTCCTTCAAGTGGCATTTTATTGATTTCTCCAATCTATACATCTCATCCCTATTTATGCAACAATTTCATAGCAGGTGCTTGTAAGGTAACAATTTCAAGAAATACTTACCAGATAATATACAAATAGCACATTAAAAGGGCTGAAATTTGGGCTACATCTAACATTGCCAAAAGTACCATGGATTTGGTTAACACCTCAAGAGCTACAGTTAAATGGAAAAATCTGCTAAACTTAAGATTAGGAGTATGTTACAACATCCTTCATCCAATTGCCCAACAAATACCATAAGCACAGATTGCCAAACCACCAGAAAGCACTTCTACTCATTCAAGAAATAGCTGCTAAGGAGACTCTTGTGGCTATGTCGTCTGAAGGAGAAATCGAGCAACTTGAAAAAACTCAGAAAAGTCAATCTGCAATGATATACTTCACATGTAATAGTGTAAAATAGCGACTAACCGGATCATTTTTGAAGAAAACCAAAGAAGTGCGTGTAAGGATAAACCAGCGCTTTTTCCAAGACTTCCAGCCAATTCCTGTAAACATTAGGAATTCCTGTCACTAGGTATAGAAGCACATGCAAATATCTAGTTATTTAATGATAATATGAAAGAAATAGAAACCAGAAAAAATAAGTTTATAACAAGCAGACACATCATGCAGATGATAAACATAGTACAAGGAAAAACAAAGGGTGTATCCTCAATTGACATCATGATAGATACAATAAACACGAAAAGGATACTAGACATGAAGCAGTGCAAACAAACTTGACAGTCGCTGATAGAAGCAAGTGGACCATCCTTGTCTGCTTCAATCTAAATAGGTTAACTATAGGCACATATTTATCCAATTACAAGGATTATTGCTGAACAATTACTAGCAATTCAGCAAGACTCACATTTGTGCCAACATAATTTGACTTTCCTTCCTGATATTGCTCTGTTTCCACTAGTCATCATTTAGCTCATCGATTATGAAAAATTATCAGCAGATCCATTTTGATAAAGTGCTTTGCAAGCATAATACATCTTCCCATGTATGACGATGATCAGAACACGTGTTTAAAAAGAAGTTGCACCACAGAATAAGTACATTAACACAATTGCAAGTATCAAAGTACTCAAACCGAATGAGCTGGACATACAAAAAACTTATTATCTTGACTGACCTTTGGAAGATATAAAAAGAGGGCCACTCTTGAACACCTGCCAAAGCTTCAATATATTAGAGTTGAAAATTGAAACCCCTAAACAATCACTAGCAACAACCATTCAGAACATTAAATTCCATTAATAAATGAAAAGACCGAGACAAAATATTATTGAAGGAGCAACCATATATAGCCTTATACTCCAACTAAACACAAGCAATCAAAAATCCTTCCAGAAATAAGAGTGCACTGAGGAAATTTTGAAAGAATTTGGCAGCACTAAGAACTGAAGTTACTTTAAAATGTGACTTATGATTGACAATACCACTCAAAAGCCATCATATTTTAGAACATAGAGGAAAAACTGGTGACTGAATTCCATAATTTACGCAACCTAAAACATGAAAGAAGAGTCTTGTCCGTATATGATTATTATATTTCCATTCAAGACGTCAATGCTGGCTCCTGTAGGTGTGACAATGAGCAGCAAGAACCAGAACAGCATAGAACAAGCTTTAACATGCATTGCCAGAATAGTTCAGGACCCCGCAAAATTATTGTCATATAGAGGCATTCACTGGAATAGACTTTGAAATTGTGAACAAAAGCCTCAAATCCTTTCTGCAACAAGGAGAATTCTACTGAGACATGGAAAAGGGATTTAAAGGATAAACCCACGAAGTTACTTGTTACACGGATAGGCAGCAGCAATGGAATATTTTACAGATTATGATCTTTGAGAACTTAGTTTTGTCAGGGTAAAAGAAATTGAGAAAAAAGGAATGCCGTTTTCTATTCGAAGAAGTAATCCTAGTCAAAGATCACCAATCTCACTTGTATTCTAGGTACTGATACATAAAATCTAGGGAAGAGGAAGAGGAAAAACTTCACTAGAGTAACATGTCCATCCTATTAAATAAAGGTCAGAGTGGAATGGAAAATGAAATTTAGGTTCAAAAGCATATATTGCAAAAACTATTAATGGCTCCGCAACCAGCATTCTTATTAAGAATATAAACTTTGCACCTGCCATAATTCAAGTATGAAACGAGGAAGGAAAGGCTAATTTAGTTTTTGAACAACTAGTGCAAAATGAGATGTCTAAACACTACTGCATCCTCGAAGATTGTTTTGAAGTCAACATGCGCATATATACCATGCACCTATAATTATTTGGATAGCTTCAGCGAACCTATGGATTTGGAACATATCCTTGTGATTTAGATGTTAAACTCTAAATTTAAAACCGGAGATAAAGTAAAGGTGGTATTCACTAACGTGCCAGAACCCCACATCTGTAGCCTGAAAGTACAATTTTTTGCAACCCCAAACAAATTTTACAATTAAATTAATTATCTGGATGCCAAAAATTGAAAATGCCAGAGTCAAATTTTAAGCGCCAAGCAATTGCCCCACAGCACTATTTGGAAAACGGGCATCAGTCAGTGAGAAATATCAGTCTAGCGAAATTCGTCAAAAGTCGCAACCCAACGTAATCTCTGGAGATGAAAGTGCCAGACTAAATCCTATTCGTTTCTCATCAATTACAAGCTACCAAAAAAAAAAAAAGGAAAGGGCAAAAAAGAGCCCTAAACAAGCAGAAATTACATCAGAACGCTCGGTCAAAATGCTTCCACCTTTTCAAGCTCAATCAAATCGTCAAACTACCCAACCCCCTAACCTCCTGCAGTTGTTTGCGAGGTAATGGTACAAGCAAAAATCAAAAACCACCAAGGACAGATGAACTGAACTGCCCGTGAGAACAATTTCCGCCAAAAAGCAATGGAGCTCTAACAAGAAGTCCTACTTTTCCGCCAAAGACTCCCTCGTCCCCCAACCGAAGCCGAGCCAAAGAAAAACCAACTCTTCCTTCGCACACGCGCAAAACAAGGGAACTCAAATCACTCAAAACATCTCCAGAAACGCTAGAGACTCGTACCGTGTTCGAAACACCAGGTCTCGGGCGGTCAAAGGCCGCTAGCGAAGCCGACATTTCCACGAGAGCGAGACGCGCTCCCCGCAGCTACGGCACCGAACCCGCGCCCAATCGAAGAAGCCCAACCACCATAGCTCGCAGCCCCGGACATCTCACTCCGCCCGGACTGGCCTCGCCATCCCCCGCCCGGCCCCGGCCGATCGCCAATCCGCAGATCCGCGACCCGCAAGATCTGAGCCGAGCCGCGCCGCGCCGCAGCAATCCGAAAGCCTAGGGTTTCCGATTCTAACAAAGCACCGATCACTCAACCCCCAAAAAACCCCACCCTACAAAGAACGGCGAGCGAGCCCCGCAACCTCCGTCGCCATGCGAATCCCTCGGTCCGCTCCGATCGGAACCAACACCGCCGCTCTGGTGCGTACCTCTTGTCCGAGTGAGCGAGTGCAGGGGAGGGGCGGAGGGGCGCGCGCGTGTACGGAGTAGGAGCAGGCGAGTTATTATAATGGGGAATCCGCCATTTTTCTAATGGCTCGAGCTCAGGATTAGGTACAGCAAAATAGCGGTTGTCGTGGGAATGTGGTGGTGGTGGTGTGAAGAGGAAGACTCCCCGCTTTTCACCTACTTTTGGCCGTGAAGCAGCAGCAGCGGCAGCAGCGGGGAGGAGAGAGAGAGAGAGAGAGAGTGAAGGAGGAAGGAGGGAGGAGTCATGTGAAGTCAGCTTTAGTCCAACGGAGGGTCACCGCCCAATTGGGAAGCGCCACGTTTATTTATGGTAATCGCTGGTATTTATTAAAAAATTAACGGCCGTTTAGTCTGTCTTTGGTTCGAAGGAACTTGTGATGCGAAACTCTCCCGAGCTTATGGTATTTACACATTTGCCCCCAAAGCTTTCTACTATTGTATTATTCCTCTTGAAGCTTCGTTTTGTTACGGCCGTTGACATGGTACTGCGCAAGACGTTTAAGCTGTCCGTGCATGCTTTGCTTCTCATTTTTAAAGGAAATATTTATTTTATCCTTTATTTTTATAAAAAATAAAATAAAGAAGATGGAGAATAATAAATTAATAGATATCCATAACCATATCAAAAATAAATAAATAAATAAATTTGTTGGACATACTAATGGAATTGTTATAAATTGTCGGATATACTGATAAATTTTTATTTTCAATATGATTTCGTCTATTAATAGCATTTAACTTGATTTGATTTTCCTCCTTTTTTTTTTTTTTTAATTCTTGAAGCAATTACAGGCAAAGGAGAGATTTTCATTAAAAAGTGAGATGATATATTGTGTCATTTGAAAGTGATACTGCATTGTCCATGCCAACCAAAAAACTAAATGAGTTTTAATGATCATGACCAAATGAACTCGGTTCATTTATTTCGTGAAAAATTAACCTTTTGAAAAATATTATTCAAAAATTAATCGGTTCAACCTCTTAAAATAACAATTCAACAGTAAATATTTTTGTTATCGACATACACGTTCGGGCATAGATGTTCAATAATGATAATATTTATGATTAGCTGATTTTTCAAATGAATAAAGACAACTAATTTTGGAAAATTATTTTGCCAAACCCTTTTTACGGGATGCATACAAGCCTCTAGTTGACAGCAAGACAAACAAAACCATGCAGATCTATTGGTATTTTGAGGCAAGCATGTACGAATGTATTCTAATATAAGAGGGTTGTAAAGGATTAATTGATTGATTTTGATATAGTTTCCCTATCTCGTCTTTTAAGTGAAGATAGGACCATTTGTATGTTTCTAAAGATCTCCCCAACCATAGAGATAAATTAAATTTCTTCGAGATAAAAATTATCTATCACAAGCCTTTTTTTTTTCAATTTTTATAATTCAAAGACTATCGTGATTAGTTGGTTGTCTAGAGGGAAAACTAGTGTGGTGACTCATTGTGATATGTCTCTGTTTAGATAGGAGCTCCCCATGACAAGAACCCCACAACCATCATTGCTACACAAGGTCAACCTTGGGGTGAATTATGCATGGACTGTTTTCACATGCATATCAATTGAATGTCATCTTGTGAAAAGAAAAGGTACAAATTTTTGGCCCAAAATAGGGTCATTTGATAAAATTATTTAAAATTCATTTATTGGACATATAATTTTAAGTCGTTAAATCATGTGCATGTTGATATAACGAATTCGAAGGATTATACTTTCCAGCAATAGGATCTTATAAAAACTAAGCAGAATTGCATTGATTGTTTTTGTACTCAAATGCATTATGTAATTTGTGTCGGAACTTTTTGATATACAGTCTTAAAAATAAAAAATAAAAAACAATTCATAATTCCGGTAGATTCATAAATCAATGATCCTTCATGCGAAATCCCCTGTTTTTTTTACCTTCTCCGGCATCGCCATCATTGGTAAGTAAAGTAAAACGACTCTCGACCTCCACACACGCCATGCCCTGTCTCGGAGTCCGTGAATAAATAAATTAATTAGCCTTAAACTTCTCGGGATTCCTAATTTAGCCATAGGCGGTCAAAAGTTGTTTGGTTAAAAGTTGGGCTGTCTTGTTTAAGTGATTTATTTGATGGCATGCTTGAAAAGGGCAAAGTATATAATAATATTTGTTTTTTTATAAATTAAGTTTCTTTTTTATGGCGTACTAAAATAAGAATATATATTGGACTTCTTGGTACACGTGCATCGAAAAACGCTGTAATTAATCCTGGGGTCCTTATTAAAATAAACCACCTTACAAAATTTGTAGTCAAAGAAGAGCTCGGGAGTTGATCTCGATATAGGCCTCACCATATTTAACCGTGCATGTAAGTTGATCTCGCGTTATATTTGGTGCACCTAATACTTGTTCATGATTTGCTGTATAATATAATATATCGATTTTTTAAATTAGTTTTGAGACGCGTAGCATGCTCTTTCAATTATGGTATAAAATAAGATTGAGCTTGTGCTTTTAAAATTAAGTTTAAGTGAAAGGTATTTTCCTTTCTTGTTAAAATTTAAAGGGAGACGCCACGAAAAACTCGAACTTTGCCCCGTGTGACACATTTACCCTAAACATTTTTGTAACACAAAAAACCCAAAACTTTGCTCCATGTGACACATTTACCCTAAACTTTTATTCTGAAGGGCATTTTCGTCTTTTACTTTTTATTTTTTCTTTATTTTTTCCTATTTTATCATTTTTCTTTCTTTCTTTCTTTTTTTCCGCCGGAGAAGCGTCGGTGTCGGCCCTTGCCCGACTCAGGCAAGGGTTGCCTTCCCCAGATCCGGCGGGGGCCACCCTCGTTTGGGCGGGTGAGGCCAAGGTGAGCTCGCCCGCCCAAGCGAGGGTGGCCCCCGCCGGATCTGGCGAGGGCGGCCCTCGCCGTCGCCCTGGCCCTAGTAAGCGAGGGCAACCCTCGCCAGATCCAACGGGGGCCGCCCTCGCTTGGGCAGGCGACGCTAAGGCGGCAAGCAAGGGCAACCCTCTCTAGATCCGGCGGGGGCCGCTCTCGCCGGATCTGGGGAGGGCAGCCCTCGCCTGAGTTGGGCAAGGGCCAACGCCGGCGCTCCTCCGGCGGAAAGAAAGAAAGAGGAAAAAATAAAAAGTAAAAGACGAAAATGCCATTCAGAATAAAAGTTTGGGGTAAATGTGTCACACATAGCAAAGTTTGGGATTTTTTGTGTCAAAAAAAAGCTTAGGGTAAATGTGTCACATGGGGCAAAATTTGTGATAAATGTGTCACATAGGGCAAAGTTTGGGGTTTTTGGTGTCACAAAAAAAGTTTAGGGTAAATGTGTCACACGGAGCAAAGTTCAGGATTTTTTGTACCATCATCCCAAATTTAAAATATCCAAACTTACAGAAACAGATGAAAAAATTTGTAAAAGTATCATTTAGGATTAGAAAGAAGCCAAAATCATGTGTCGCAAATTTAAATTAAGCGAAAGATGAAGGTTTTGCTAGACACGATCGTAGGATTTAGGATTTTCATATTAGCACCCTTTGTCGCAATTATTCTAAATTAATTTTCATGTCATAAGAAATCCCCAAAGTGGCACCCCACGACCCATTAACCATAAATTAATTTTTGTTTTGAAAAATTTTCAGAAAAAATCGACATCCTTATAAAATATTTACCTCAAGCTATAATAAAATATAAATTGATACATCAACCAAATCTTCCATTAGTTAGTATTATATCTAATTTCACGTTAAAGTGCACACGTGTCAACACACATGAAAAAGACCGCTAAGTGAATTGGACATGGAGATTAAAATAGAGGGTAAATTTGGGTTAGGAATACCAGTTGAAGATTTTTTCTTAAGATGAAAATTATTTCAAAATCAATGTATCGTGGATATTATCATATTAGGTCAAGATATTTTGATGTAAAATGAAAATTAGTCCAGGGAATTCTAGGCTTTTCGAAGTAATGGGTCAAAGTCAAACGAGCCATCCGAGACATAACGACGTGCGGAATTTATTATTTTTTTTTTGGTTCCTTTTGGTCGCGAGGGAAAAACTCATTTAATCGGGCGATTTATGGTGTACCTAACGTAACCAATTTCAAATGCCCGGACGCTATCAAGCGAACGGCAGAAAATTTTGAAATTCTGGGGGGAATTTACCACTGTTGCCATCCGACGGGCAGCGTGCTTGTGGGGCGCGATCTCACAGAACGACGAAGGCGGCTTCAGAGGAGTCTCTTACCTGCGCGGTAAAAAAGTAGGTCGAACTTTCTTATCCGCGACGGACAGAGTGAAGACAAAGTCCGATGTTACCGCCAAAGACGCGCTGTCTTTTGGCGCGTCAAACGAACGGCATTACCGGTGGTGGGCCCCGCGAGCCTTGCCCCTGCGAAATGGACAGCCCTCTACTCGTCGTAATCAAGGGATGTCACTTTCCGACCAAAAAAAAAAAAAGGAGAAAAAGAAAATAAAATAAGATCAGCACTTGAATATTCACTATGCCCACCTTTGATGTATTTTAGAAAAAAAATGAATATTTTTCTGGCAATTTGCCTTTTGTATTATTTTGCATGACATTTCGAGATGAATCTTTTGTTATACGCACGAAATTGAATAATTGAAAAAGATCACTCAAAAAAAAAAAAAAGAAGCCCGAGTAATGAAAAGATAACATTGTATCGTAAATTGAATTTTTTTTCTGGTAATTATTTTATTTTATTTTGCACGACATTTTGAGGGAAAAATTCTAAAAAATGGCCCCAAATGCTCTCGATTTTTTAAATAAGGGTAAAAAATGAACTCTATTCCAAATAAGGGTTCGAAGTGACTATGGTTGTTTCAAATAAATGCCTAAAATGGTTATGATTGTTTCAAATAATGACTTAATTTTGTCGATCATCGACAAGTTAAAATTTCTAATTGATTAAGGGCATTTTTATCATTTGTCAGTTTTTATTTATTTTTCTTTCCTTTTTTTTTTCTGGTTCATCTTCTTTGTTTGTAGATGGTCGGCCGGCCATTGACAAAGCCATAGAGGACTGGGTAAGGGTCGCCCTCGCCCAATTCGATGAGGGCGAGGGTTGGCCTTGTCATGGCCAGCGAGGGCCAACCTCGCAAGTGGCCACGAGGCCACGGGTGAGGCCAACCTCATGGGCGGTTGTGAGGCGAGGGTTGTCTCGCCCTCGCCAGCCTTGGGGTGAGCCATGCGAGGGCCAACCTCAGCCAAAGAGAGGGTTGCCATGCTTGTGGTTGGTGAGGCCACCCTCGCTGGATCGAGCAAGGACAACCCTTGCCCAACCCTCTATGGGCTTTGCCGATGGCCGGCTAGTCGGTTGCAATGAAGAAGAAGATGAAGTAGAAGAAAAAGAAAAAAAACAATAAATTATGAAAATGCCACTAATCAATAGAAAGTTAAGCCTTATTTGAAACAAATATAGCCACTTTAAACCCTTATTTAATATAAGATTCACTTTAGTCTCTTATTCAAGAAAGTGATGGCATTTCAGGTTTGGGTCATATTTGAGAAAATATGAGTACTTTGAATCATTTTTTGGAATTTTTCTTATTTTAAGATGAACATTTTCTTTTACATGAAATTCAATAATAAAAAATTTCTTGAAATTTTTTTTCAAGTAATGAGATATCTTCTCACTCCCTGAATTTTGCCATCTCAGAATCCTTGAAATGGGATATTTAATGGGAAATGTATTCTAATAGGTTGTTCTTTCCTATTTTCTAATAATGTCATAGTTATAAATAGAGTCTTGTCCAAAAGCTTTTGGTTTTAATCCGATGAAAACAAGTCGATATTTACCATGTTAAGTTGCCCTAGAATCTCATGATGAAAATTAATCAATCCTTCACCTTTCGATTCAGAGTATCCGAACATGACAAAATCTTATACCCTTGAAATCAAGAGTAGAACCTTTGACTAGAAAGAAAGAAGAAGAAGGATAAATAAAAAATAGAACAAAACCTTTAACCACAAAGTTGAAGTTCACAAAATAGGTAATATTTGATTTCATAAATCGAGTAATGCATGATGCAAAGCTCCTAAATATCAAGGGGAACAACTGAAAATGAAGTAAACTGCCCTTCTAGAAAACGTTATCAACTCATGTCACAATGATATTTCAAGGGAGGACAACGAATTTAATTCGTTATTTGACATATAGATGGATTTAACATGAATATTTTGCATTTATCGCGCAATTTATTTATTTCGTAAAAAATGAATAATTTTTGACTTGAAATAATTCAATTTATAAAAAATATTTTCATTACAAATAATTATTTAAATTTAATTATTTTTGTGAACAATAAAATTATTATTTTTACTTACTTTTTACAAGTGACAGATTATTATTTAGTAGATACAATAATGTAATTTTGTATTTCTTTTTGTCAATCCTACTTCACTCTCTTTTGACTTTCAAATTTTTGCCCGGATGAGAAACAAAATCGTTTTCACTTATGTCCACTTTAACTCAAGAGAAAGCAAGGGACCTAAAATTAAATCATTATCATCTTAACTCTAAAAAGTAGAGATTCGAACATTTCACCGTCGCCTCCCCTTTCCACGGAAACAATGGCCAACAGGGGTAAAATCACTTTTTGAGAAAGCTTTTGAAACCTCAATTTTCTTCTTATTTCATGTAATCTCCCGCGACTGGACTAATTATTGCAAAATCACCCCTCCCTGATCTGTCGTGAAATAAGGCCGACTCTGGTTGCCGCCGCTACCCGCGAGCAACCTCTCTCGCCGCCGCTCGCCGCCGCAGCCAGGTACACCTCTCTCTCTCTCCCCCACGCGCCAGCCCTAGTTCAAGGCGAGTCTTGTTCGATTGACGCCGCTTCAGCGGCGAGACGAGGAAGGTTTTGGAGGAACCGTAGGAATCCTTCTTAGCGTTCCGTTACTTTCTCGCCGGCAAGTCGGTTCGTCCGTGCCTCGTCGCGTTTCGATTTCGCTTGTACCGGTAGCTCGCGGACGACCGCGTAGGTCAGGGTCTCAGGTGTGTTTTTCGGCGATTTGAATCCCAGGTCGAAGAAGGTGGGGAAGCATTTTCCCTGAGCCTTCTGATGTAACTGCTGCTTGCTTAGTGCTTACCATAGGACTCTTCGTTGCCCTTTCATGTTTCCTGTAGCTTGTTACTGGCGAGGAGCGAATAGGGTTCTGACGAATTTGCACTTTCATATACGGAAATTAACATTCTAGGTGACTTTTGATGAATTTTCAAGAGATTAAGGTTTCTTACCAATTGGTGCTTGTTTTCTGAATTGTTGGTGTGGTGCAATTGCTTGGTGCATTGTTTTCTTCAGCCTAATCCGATATAGCCATCGAGGACTTTGTTCGTTGGCAAAATGTTTTTTGGGGTGCACAAGGTTGTGCTTTCATAGGCTTCAGGTGTGGGTTGTCGCATGTTGTTGAATACCATCTTGGCTTTATTTCCCGTTTAAATGTAGAGTAAAACATCTAAATCGCCATAGATTGTTCCAATTCCATAGGTTTTGCCAAAGGCCTATCCAAATAACGATAGGCGCTTGATATATGTAGGCGTGTGTTGGTCACAAAACAAACCTCAAGGCTTTTAATGGTGTTTGGACATCTCAATAATCTCATGTACTCTCCTTGTTCAACATCTAGATTTGGTCCCATTTTCCTCCTCATTAAAATTGATGTAAATAATGGCGGCTGCAAAGTTGATATATCCAGTACGAGTGCTGGTTGTAGAGCCATCGATATTTCTTTTGAACCTAGATTTGATTTCCTTTCCTCTCAAGACTTTTGTTTAATAGGAAGGCATGTTAATCTTGTGAAGCGTGTCTCTTCCACTTCTCTAAGTACCAAAATACAGTTGAGATTGGTGATCTTTGTCTAGGACATTACTTGTTTGAACAGGAAACAACATTCTTCTTTTCTCTTTCCCTTTTTCCCTGACAAACGTTTTTCAAGAACATAAACTGTAAAATGTACCATTGTTACCCCCTATTGGTGTAACAAGTAATTCAATTTTATACTTTTAAAACAAATTTCCAGGCTCCCGGAAGATGCTCTTTGTTAATGCAAGGATCTGATGCTTCTCTTCACAATTTTAAAAGCACCCTCAGCTATTCCAGTGGATGCCTCCACATGACTATAATTTTTGCAGGGTCCTAAATGATGCTGGCAACGCATGCTAAAGCTTGTTTTATGCTGTTCTGTCTGCGAGAGAAAGTTGCTGCTCGTTACTATGGAAGTCAAATCATAAGGTCCCAAACAGAAATAGGATATTCATCTATGGACATAGATAGGCTGTCTTTTTATTGTTGTAGGTTGTGTAAATTGCCAAGTTCAATCACCAATTATCCCTCTATGTCTTAAAATATACCGGCTTTCAAGTAGATTTATCAATCACGAGTGACACTTCTAAATTGCTTTGTTATTTATTGCATCCAAGTTCTTCCAGAAATTTTTCAACAGGGTCTTATTTTTGGAAGGGCTATTGATAGCTTTTGTTCAGTTGGAGTTTTGTTGTAAGCGCCAAAGTGAGATTATGTATAGTTGCTCATGTAGTTATAGTTTTCTTTTGGTCTTTTCATTTATATGTGAAAATCAATTTTCTGAATGGTTGTTGCTATTGATTGTTTAGTAAGTCCGGTTCTAACTTCTGATACATTGAAGCTTTGGCAGGTGTTTAAAAGTGCCCCTGTTTTCGTATCTTCAAAAGGTCAGTCTAGATAACAAGTTTTCTTATTTTCAGCTCATTAGGTTTACGTATTTTTACACTTGCACTTGCAATAATATACTTATTCTGAGGTGGGACTAATTTTTAAACACATCTTCTTCATACATGGGAAGGTGTATCATGTTTGCAAACCATTGTATAAAAACTTTGATCAGTTAGTAACTCCTTATAATTAATGAGCTAAACAATGACTAGTGGAAACAGAACAATATCATGAAGGAAAGTCAAATTATGCTGGCACAAATGTGAGTTTTGCTAATTTTATTCGTAATTATTCAGCAATAATCCATGTAGTTGGATAAATATGCATCTGTATCCATCCTACTTTGATTGAAAGGGACAAGGATGTTGGTCCACTTGTTCCCACAAGCACCTGTCAAATTTGCTTTCACCACTTCATTTCTAGCTTCTTTTACTTGCTTATTGCCTATATCATGATGTGAGGTGAGGATACACACTTTGTTTTTCCCATAATATGTTCATTATCTGCTGGTTATAATCTTCTTCTGTCTTTTTCTTTAATATAACTTGATCTTTGCATATGCTTATATACCTCTACTGAGTACTGACAGGAGTGCCCAATATTTATAGGAATAGGCTGGAAGTCGTGGAAAAGCTGGTTTATCCTTGCACTTCTTTGGTTTTCTTCAAAAATGATCCTGTTAGTATCATTCACATTAATAAGGTAAAGTATCTCATTGTAGATTAACTTTTCTGAGGTTTTCCAAATCCTGAACTTAATAAAGCCTAAAACATATCTCAAACATAACACTTTTCAGTAAAGTTTGATGTGTCCTCGGTCCTCTTGCAGTTCTGATGAGTTCCATTGATGTTGAACCTCGCTTTCCATCTTCTTCTTCGACGAAGAACAGCTTTGCGGAATCAACATTTACTTTTCCACAACCACCCTGTGAAGCATCGCTTACTTTCATTGCTGTTGTTGTCGCCGCGAACGCAGCAGATATCACAGTACGTGAGGACAACCTCAAGCCCTAGCTTGTCGATATGGAGGAGGAAGAAGGAGATCGGGAAAGAGGGTTTGATTGTGGCCAAGGAGCTCAAGCGTCTCCAGTCCAACCCAGTCCGGCTCGACCGGTTCATCAAGTCCCATGTCTCGCGGCTGCTCAAGTCCGACCTAGTCTCTGTCCTTGTGGAGTTCCAGAGGCAGGATCAGGTCTTTCTCTGCATGAAGGTCCGTCATTTTTGTTCACTTTGTATTGGATTTGGTGCATTATTTTAGTTGATGACAGAACTGGTCTTGAGATTAGAGAGACAATAGCATATGCTGATAGATTACGGAGGCCAAATAAAAAATGGAAAATCTTAGCTTGGAGAGGAAAATAAAGAACTTTTACGTGAAATATCAATGGTTATAGAACATGCTATTAAAATGTCCACTGAGAACGTAGTGGTTGGGGGCCTGTGTATGGGGGACGACAATCCTGTTAGCTCCTTTCAGTCTGTCTTCAGAGGCAAGACAATTTAAGGTGGTTGAACCTGCAGTCAACTTCCTGAATGTTGTAATGTCATTGTCATTTGTATAATTTGATCTTTTCTGTGCAGAGTATGGTAATTGATAAGAGAAGTAATGGAAGGTGTTCAATTTTTATATTGTCTGTAAGATTCAATACAAATGAGATGCTAAAACACTAAGGGTGCGTCTGGTAAATTGTCTGTTCCTGGGAACAATTTCTGTTTCCGGGAACAAAGAAGTAGCTTGTTTTTACTTCTTATTTCTGTTTCAAATCTATTCCCTGGTCACTTTTCTATTTTGGGGAATATAAAAAATTAGTAGGCATTACCAAACGAATTTTTGTTCTTTTTCTATTCTGGAGAACAAAAGAATAGAAAATTAGAAAAGTAGGATGGTTATCAAACGGGCCCTAGATGGTCGTGTCCCGTGAAGGTGATCATTATTTTTAGCTACTTTCTGTCTTGTGAAGTTTTCATTATGACAACTGGAGAATCATTCAGTCCTTTGTCACTTGACTGGTTTTTCCAACTTCTTGTGAAGCCATGTGCAAGCTCTAATACATTGTCAGATGAAGGTTGCCTGGGTAAAGGTCAAATATACTAGGTTCATTGTAGTTGTGAGTGGAATATGATTAGCAACTGCTTGATCATTGTAACTGCTTTGGACTAGCCTGTCCATGATAACCATTTGGCTTCAATATTGCTAAGCGATGTTGTCCCTATGATAGGATCATCAAATGTCACTATTGTTTGCAGTGTGCTTATTTTACTTTTCATTTTTACGAGAACATATATGATTGTGATTTTAGTGATGTCTTCTATGTTTTTTCAGTTGTATAATGTGGTGCGCAAAGAGATTTGGTACCGGCCAGACATGTTTTTCTACAGGGACATGCTGATGATGCTCGCAAGGAACAAAAAAGTGGATGAGGTAAGGCGTGTGTGGGAAGATCTCAAAAGGGAAGAAGTTCTGTTTGATCAGCACACTTTTGGGGACCTAGTGAGGGCCTTCTTGGATAGTGGACTGCCCTCAGAGGCCATGGAGATATATGACGAAATGAGACGGTCTCCTGATCCTCCACTCTCGCTGCCTTTTCGCGTGATGCTGAAAGGGCTTATTCCATACCCAGAATTAAGAGAGAGGTTAAAGGACGACTTCCTCGAGCTCTTTCCGGGTATGATTGTGTACGACCCACCTGAAGACTTGTTCGAAGATCAAGAACTGGTAAAGGAGAGTGAAGATGATTAAAGGTGCTCTTCATGAACCGATGTTATATATCGTTGGACTCAACACTCCTTTTTCTTATTTACAAAATGACTCTTCCTAAGGTACTCTTAGAGCTCGATTTCATCCTTTTAACTAACAGCCATGTCAAACGGATTGTATTCCTCGATTTCTCTTATTATTATTTTTTTTTGGTAAGGTCCTCGATTTCTCTTATTCTGTTTGGTAGAAAATGATGAATTTTGTTCTCTCTCGATTTGGTTTTCATCTTTGCGATGATGGAAAAAGGAAAGTTAGTTTGTTATGAAGAACTGTTTCTCTTCTCCATCTTCTGAAAATCTGTTGCCCCTTGCTGCCGTGGCCGTGGCCGCGGCCGCCCACTACATGCTTGGTGCACATTTTAGTAGTAATTTGCTTCCGCCATCGAAACTTCATGTATAAATCTGTTCCGTTTTGCCCCTCCATGCTAGGGTCTATTTTTTCAGTCTTTATTTCGTCTCCCTAATCTAAAGATCTGTAAACCACCTCTGTGTTCTGAAGACTAGTTCGATCCAAATCCAGTTCCAAATGAACAAAACCGACGAACCTTCACGAGACCTGATCCTGCCCATGGAACTCAGCGAGGACAGTGATAAGGTTGGACTAGAGCAGCCATGAGAAGTGTGGACTTGATGAACTAGTCGAGCCGGATTGGGTCAGACGAGATGCCTGAGCTCCTCGACTGCAGCAGAAGAAGCCCTCTTTCCCGGGTCTCCTACTTCCCTAAAATCGAGACATCGAGGTTGTCCTCACATGCTGCGAAATCTGCTGCCTTTGCAGCGACAAGAGTAGCAACGAGAACAAGCGAAGCAATGTTTCACACGGTGGTTGTGGAAAACAAGTGAGTGTTGAGTCCACGGGGTGGTTCCTCGAGACAAAGATTTCGCTTTGCGACCCATTTATGTGCGGAAGTGTTCTGATTTAGTCGAGACCCGAGATGTGACTAACGTGGAATGGGGAATCATTCCCGTGCCTAGTCACTTAAATTCACAAGAAACTGAGTTTGAAAACTTCGAATATCGACATGTTTTTAAAGTAGAAAACGAATGAAGAAATGAGGACAAGTCATACTTTATTAGCATGCGTTCTGCTTGAGATGCGTTTTAGTCCTCTATTTATTTTCATTAAAGTTGTTAAAAGAGAAATTCATTTTTGCCACATATAAGCACAAATTTTCATTCACTATGAAAATATACTATGTCGATTTTGAAACAATTCAAGCAAGTTTTTTCACGAAATGAAATAAACGGTCGTTAGAATTCGGAATAAACTAAGATAAAATTTGAAAAACCAAGGATTGGAGCCTCTTGTCGAATACACGATTTGGACACGGAGGGGAAAAGGTTGTCCTAGCCGTTGGCGAACGGCCCCAAAAATTACAAAATACCGTTACTTCTTCCCCCCCGGGAAGTTTTCTCGACCGTCTGCCCAGTACGAGAAGCCGTTGCCCTTCAAGAATCGCCCGACTCTTCTCTTCAAGAAGCGCAAGAACCCTCCATCGTCCCTCTTTCCATCACTCCTCGGCTGCGAATCTTCCCCTTTCTTCAATTTCTCCTTCTTATCCTGGACGATCTTCTCCTAACGGAATCTGAGTCGACTTATCCGAAAGAAAGATAAAGAAAAGGTCCAGATCGACCCGACACCATCCGGTCCTTTCCCGGTAGTCGCGTCACCGCCCGGTATGGGCAACTGCTGCTCGGGGGTCATTGGTCGTGGCGCCCCAAAGGGGAACCTACGGAAGGCGGGTTCTGCCACGGAGAATGGGAGCAATCCGAAGGGCAATGCCACCCCGAACAATAGTGTTTTGGTCCCGCCGAAGATGGCGACCCCTAATTCCAAGCCCTCCAAGCCGGCCCCGCTTGGCCCTGTCCTCAACCGGCCGATGGAGGATGTCAAAGCCGCATACTCGTTAGGGAAGGAGCTCGGCCGGGGACAATTTGGCATCACGCACTTGTGTACTGACAAGGCAACCGGCGAGCAGCTCGCCTGCAAGACGATCGCCAAGAGGAAGCTCGTGAGCAAGGAGGACACCGAGGACGTGAGGAGGGAAGTCCAGATCATGCATCACCTGACTGGCCAGCCCAACATCGTGGAGCTGAAGGGGGCTTATGAGGGCAAGCGCTCGGTTCACTTGGTGATGGAGCTGTGCGCTGGTGGGGAGCTGTTCGACCGGATCATAGCCAAGGGGAATTACACGGAGCGCGCCGCTGCGACGCTGCTCAGGACGATTGTTCAGATCGTGCACACGTGTCACTCTATGGGGGTCATTCATCGGGACCTCAAGCCCGAGAATTTCCTCCTGCTGAACAAGGAGGAGGACTCGCCACTTAAGGCCACCGATTTCGGTCTATCAGTGTTCTTCAAGCCAGGTTGGCCTCTTAATCCTCTAGTGACGTTCTTCATGTTCCTAATGAAAGATAATTGATTTCAAAAGTGGGAAAGATAGCGAGTTTCTGGTTTGCTCAGGCCCTAGTAGCTCATGGTCTTCTGGTTAATTAGTACTAGAATGACCTGTTTTCCGTTCACCAAGCATGGCCAGTGAGAGAAGCGAGCTTGACATTAGCTCGTTTTGTTGTTCTCTGTGCAGGAGATACATTCCAAGATGTAGTTGGAAGTGCGTATTACATTGCACCGGAAGTTCTGAAGAGGAATTATGGACCGGAAGTCGACATTTGGAGTGTCGGCGTGATGCTATATATTCTTCTTAGTGGAGTTCCTCCTTTCTGGGCAGGTAAAGATGGCCATTGTCAACTTCCAGCTTTTCCTGTTCTTTTTGTTCATTTCGCATCTTAAACTAATTCATTTCAAGACTGCTTGACTGAGTCGGCAATCAGTTCAAGGAATAAAAATTCCTCATTATGATGCTTAAAATGAGATGCTTTGCATGGACAGAGTCAGAAACCGGGATTTTCAATGCGATCTTACGTGGCCACATTGATTTTAGCAGTGATCCGTGGCCATCGATCTCGCCAGGGGCAAAAGATCTCATCCGCAAGATGTTGAACTCTGATCCTAAGCAGAGGTTAACAGCTTTCGAAGTTCTTAGTAAGTATTTTTGTGAAGAAATGTTTCGGTTTGCAGCAAGTTAACTTATGCTGCAACTGCAAGAATCACTGTTAGATATATTTCCACAGTGTCTTCTTCTAAATGACATTGTATTCTGAGGATTCGCCAAACATTTTTAATAGATCACCCATGGATAAAGGAGGATGGAGAAGCACCCGATACTCCTCTTGACAACGCGGTGTTGGTTCGCCTCAAGCAATTCAGAGCGATGAACAAGTTCAAGAAAGTAGCTCTTCGGGTACTAATTGAGTGATGGACGGAAAGAGGGTGCTAAATTTACCAAATAGAGTGGCTAGATGTTTCTGCTAGTACTGATCCTTGGATTCTCTAAATGCAACACATGGATAGGTCATCGCTGGATGTCTTTCAGAGGAAGAGATAAGAGGATTGAAGGAGATGTTCAAGGGCATGGATACTGACAATAGTGGTACGATAACACTAAAGGAGTTGAAGCAGGGGCTCTCGAAGCAAGGGACGAAGCTGTCCGAGTACGAAATCAAACAATTGATGGAAGCTGTAAGTCAGACTCTATCTTAGTAGTCGATATAATTCGGCATCGACAGAAACTAATCACATTGAATGTGGGGGCTACAATTATTCGTGCAACTGGAATACATGATTGCATGCATAAAAAGGCTAATTCCTACTCTCTCCTCGCTGTTTTTTTTTCTTTCCTTGGATGAAGGCCGATGCCGATGGTGATGGAACCATAGACTACGATGAGTTTATTACAGCAACAATGCACATGAACCGGATGGACAGAGAAGAGCATCTCTACATGGCGTTCCAGTTTTTCGATAAGGACAATAGCGGGTACGCGTCGTATGAAGTTTTAAATAAGTTCAAATGATTGTCCAACCACAAGAACAGTACAGGCTCATTGCTGTGAGTAAGTTTAAGTGAGTGAAACCCACAAAAAACTACAGCTAAGTCTTTTATAGAACCAGTGATAATCCTGTATGTTTAATAGATCAAGCATTGAAAGTTGCTTTTGGATGCAGCCAAGGGTCAAAATCTCGCAGATTGTAGAGTAACTCTTTTAGTGATGCGTACAGGTATATTACGATTGAGGAACTCGAACAAGCTCTTCGACAGTATGGCATGCACGACGGAAGAGACATCAACGAGATCATTTCAGAAGTAGATGCCGACAATGTAAGTCGCAATCAACCACTTTGATTGCCGCATTAAATATGCAAAAACCCTCGAATCACTCTCTGCTTGAGTGCTTATCACGTGCTGGCCCTCACAGGATGGCCGGATCAATTACGACGAATTTGTGGCGATGATGAGAAAGGAGAATCCAGAAGCGAATCCAAAGAAGCGACGCGACGTGTTCATCTGACTATGTGATTCCGGAGGAATACACGATGAAGAAAGAACAAAAATCTCATCCTTTCGAACCCTACCGTGTCTTTTTGTTTTCGCCGGAGAAGTCGATGGACTATTGAGCAGACGATCTGATAATACAAGGGCATTACATGTACACATCACTGGTTTAAGGGTAAGAACTTGGGAGGATACAGGGTACGTTGCTGGGGGAGTTTCTGGTTCAAAGATGTACATTCTCATCCTTGCTATTCTCCATGAGTTTTTTGTCCAAACATTTTTAAAGGTTCACTTACGAGACAGGAGAAATTGTTCGTACATCGGATGTGATGCGCGGTATCTGGTGTTGCTGTTGGAAAAATAAGCCAAACGAAGTACATGAGAATGTTTTCAAATACAAACACGAAGTTAATTGGGATGCATATCGTGCGGGATCACTGGACTGGTTGATTAAACTACACAAAAACCTATGCTCCGTTTCTTTACTTCTTCCGATTTCTGTTCTTTTATTTTCAGGAAAAAAAAAAAAACAGAAATTCATTTGGTAACATTAGTTAACATTTCTATTCCCCGGAATAGAAAATTATTTTGGGAATAGATTTTAAGTAGAAATAAGAAGTAGGAAAGAAGTAGTTGTTTGTTCTCGAGAACAATTTCTAAAATAAGTCATTTTTTTTCCTTTCTTCTTTTTTTCTTCTTCTTCCTCTTCTAACCGGTAGCCTCCGCTCGCCGTTGGCCACCATTGCTGGAAGAAGAAGAAGAAGAAAGGAGAAGAAAGAAAAAAGAAGAAGAAGAAAAATCTCAAAAAATTATCAAAAGATAAAAAGAAACTTTACGTCACAAAATTTTTTTGTAGGTCGTATCAAATACATTTTTATCTTTATTTATTCTGAGAATAAATTTTTTATTTACAGTTATCAAATATATATTTTTTAATAAAAAGAATTATCGGAATAAACACATTATCAAAAGCAATCTTAGTAAGTGGACAACTCAGCAATAATGAGTAATCTTCCAGCCCCTTAGGTTCAAGCTTGGTGCGGTGCGAAAAAGCCGAACAATACGGCTAAAAAAGTCGGAATTTCGTCGGGAGCGGGAGTTGGCACGACGGGCCACCACGACATCACTCCGTTGCCGGCCCTTCCCATCCGAGACTGACAGCGGCTACCGCGAAGTCCCTTAGGAGACTGGCGGATGGGCACGTGCACGTGCATGTCTCGCCAACTAACTCACTCCGACCATCGAATGTCCGTCCAGCAAGGAAGAAAGCGGTTGGCTCCTTGCCTGATTTCGCTCCAATCGAGGCGAGGGGCCAACGTATCTCACGTTCAGATAACGCGACATGTTTATGATAATGCATCTCGTGCAGCGCGAGGATACAGGCAGGCAACGGAGAATAGGTACCAGAGTGTCGGACTCTTGCTGGGGTTTCACCCGTGCGATGCGTAATGTCTGAAGCTTTGAGTCACTTTTGGGATCCGACGCGCGTCCCATTCGATCTGGTTTTGCTGAAGATTTCCGGTGGGATTTGGTCAGAACCAAAAGCACCTTTAGGTTAATCATTGAGATTCGCTTTCGTGGAAAACTGAAGAATACGATTCCTCATCTTCTAGAATGGTGGTGCATGATTGTGAGAGTAAGGTTTCGCAATCCACACACTATATATGATATACATGGTGACTTAGATATAAATATAGGATAAGATTGGATCGGAAAAAAGATAAGTACGTTATAAAGAAACCTATTGAATGTTTTGCTAGATATATATTTTCTCATCGATCATTTCTTCTGCTAACTGCTTTTAATTTAATGTTCGGGATATATAGTCATTGCTATATTGAACTCGAAACCAACATGTGTTGGAAAGAGGACAGTTGCAGATTCTTCAAGAAGGTAAAGTCTGTCAGATCCCTGCTCCTAGAACAATTGGGAAAGGCCCCCAAACTGAGTAACATCAAACACCCCCAAAAAAAGAGCTCGACAGTTCACTGCGTTTGCGCTTTTTACGAAAGGAAACAATCAAATAAACGACAACATAAATAAATAAATAAATAAATTAAATATTCAATAAAGCTAGAGCTCAACAATCAAACAAAAGACAACATTATTGCTTGTTAGATCATATTCATTGCATGAACGAGGCAAACCACATAACTGAATGCATCTTGAGCATGGCGGTCACAACTCAAACGGACATTAGATGTGTCAAACCGTTGGGTCGGACAAAAAATTATTCAATCCATATTGATCAATATAATTTATTTGGACAAAGCTAGTGACACATTTTCCCGACCTATATTGTTAAAGGCACTTCTACATTTAATCCAATATAGAAAAATTAATACCCAAATTTAGGTGAAAACACAAAGTGAGCAAGCGCGAAATTAAATGAAAACGAGAGAATTTGAAGGGGAAGAGTCATAAATGTAGTTTGGATTTAAATAAATTGTGAACTCATTCAGCATAAGTATTATTTTGATCTCTACCAATCTAAACCCACAGGTTAAGAAATAGGTCTATGACTCAATTTGAGAGTTCTAACTGTATCTAATCGTGATTGTGTTAACTTTTCAGGTGTACTAAAAGGCGAAGTTTTTGTGTCAAAGCTGTCCTGAAACCATATTTTCTCACGACCGAATCAAGGTCTAAATCAACCTTTAAGCAGCTAAAAGTCATCAAAATGACAGTAACAAACATTGCCAAAAAAATCCAAGCGAAGACCCTGAAAAAAAGTCTTGAGAACACGGAATCATCCGATTCACAGGAAAAGGATAATCCGTTCGTGTCTCTGGGCATACGAGCTTCTACTGGGGACACGCGTCAACTAAAAAAAATAATTACACGAGTAAAATTGAAGCGGTAATAAAAAAGATTCATTCTATAAATAGACGAGAGTTCTCGTTCCATGACTGCTTGTGTGAAAAAATATTACACATCATTGTATACATGTCATCGCATGGATCATCTTTCGATCATAACTTCTTTTACACGGTAAGAATACCATATAGAAGCCATAAAAGTCTCATTAAATATACAGTGCATGTGGGCGTTAGACGATTCATAAGGTTTTGATGTTAATGCAAATCATGAAGAATCTCGGATGCAGCTGCCAAGTCCTCGTTGGGCCATTCCTTTATCTTGGAAAACTTTCTTTTTCCTTTTTCTATCCGTTTTATATTCTAGTGAGGATCAGGAATCTATGCAAACAGAGAGATAGATGATATTGTTTAAGCACGTGATCAACGGTGCGGGTGATATTACCTAAGCCACATGATTTCTGGTCTAAGGATTGTGAAATATAAATTCAACCCGCTGAAGTCATCCGTGAGGTCTTAAAAAATTCAGGCAAAGACTGACCGTCCGTTTGTCTTGATCTTGGCTTCCTAGCCTGCCCGATCGATTTTTTTTATACACATTCCATAGTTTTTTTTTATATAAACCGGGGATGATAATATTTAATTACCCGACTAAAAGTAAAAATATCCACGCCGATGATGCTGAAGTCGAGATTTTCAATACAGTAAGAATCATTCTGCGATTATTGATGAAATACATTGAATGGCCGACCCAATTATGACACTTTAGAGAATGGACCACTTCGCAGTCCTATGTAGAACATGTCCACCACGCCCCGCTCAAGGTTTTAAAATTGCTTCCGATCAGCGTGAGAAAGGTAGTTGAAATCTCTCATTCCGGGAATTCTTTTCTTTTCTTCCTTCTTTAAATAACAGCGACGCATCATTCGCGATCGAGTTGAACCATTTTCTGATGACAATTTCTTCACCACTAGAGCGTACCAAATGAAAGCGGTACAAGTTAACTTCCCTAGCAGGAAGCGCTTCTTACAACTTCCCTAGCAGGAAGCGCTTCTTACTTCTAATGAACTCAACACGTGTCCGGAACTCATAATCTGCGGGAGGACGATGGACGATGCCAATGGCGTTCCTCTTCGTCGTTTTCGGGGGAATGGGGCGAGGATTAAGTTTGCCTGAACGATGCACCGACCGCTGCATCATAAACATTTCATTAATATCAGCACTCCGCTCCGTAAAAAGTACTTTTTGGACACACGTCACGTGACCCTTTCTCTTAAGCCAACACATACATCAGTTGATATTACGTGTCGATGTGATCCCATTAATCTTTAAGGGAGAATGGTAGATCAGATGTCCAAGAGCTCAAGGCGAAAAGAAAGCGCTGGTATCCCTTCAAGAACTTGATCTGCAGAATCTCGCCACTCCAGTGGTTTGGTGAGAAATCTCGTGCCTCGTTGCATGCCGAGCTACCCCTGATTGTACTCCCATGCGTTTTCGCCTGCCTATATAACCGGCAGCATACACCACGCTAGGAAGCGCCCACTTTCTTCACTGAAAATATTGGACCGTGTCCCGACACTCGGCGACGCGGAGATGGCGATCCTCGCCGACAAAGTCCTGCTCCGAGAGATCGCCTCGGCGGCTCTCCTCTTCCTCGTCACCCGATTCTTCGTCAAATCCCTCTTGCTTCGTTTGAACTCCTTTAAGCTCCCGCCGGGGCCGAAAGGGTGGCCGGTCATCGGCGCCCTCCCCCTCCTGGGGAACATGCCCCACGTGGCGCTGGCCAAGATGGCCAAGAACTACGGGCCGGTGATGTACCTGAAAATGGGCACGTGCGGCATGGTCGTGGCGTCGACCCCCGACGCCGCCCGGGCTTTCTTGAAAACCCTAGACATTAACTTCTCCAATAGGCCCCCGAACGCGGGTGCGACTCACCTGGCCTATGACGCACAGGACATGGTCTTCGCTGACTATGGCCCGAGGTGGAAGTTGCTTAGGAAGCTGAGCAATTTGCACATGCTCGGAGGGAAGGCCCTCGACGACTGGGCTTGCGTCCGGTCGAACGAGCTGGGGTACATGCTTCAAGCCATGTGCGAGTGCAGCAAGCGAGGCGAGCCGGTGGTGGTGCCGGAGATGTTGACCTATGCCATGGCCAACATGATAGGGCAAATCATTTTGAGCCGAAGGGTGTTCGTGACGAAGGGCTCCGAGTCTAACGAATTCAAGGACATGGTGGTAGAGCTGATGACAAGCGCAGGTATAGCATTCTACAGACATTCGAAACTAAAACACGAAATACGCTTAGCTCTCTTTTCGAGTTGTTAATGCTCGTATCTACTCTCTCGATGTAGGCTTCTTTAACATCGGCGACTTCATCCCGTCGATCGCGTGGATGGACTTACAAGGGATCGAAGGCGGAATGAAGCGCTTGCACAAGAAATTCGATGCGTTGTTGACGAAGATGATCGAGCAACACTCGGCAACTGCTCACGAGCGTAAAGGAAACCCGGATTTTCTCGACGTCGTCATGGCCAACCGAGATAACGCCGGGGGCGAGAAGCTTAGTTTGACCAACATTAAGGCTCTTCTCTTGGTATATAAATGTCTACGTGAATTTAACAAAGTCTAACATGTTGACTCTTGGCTTCTTCATCAACTTGTGACGTTACTAAGTACTGACCTCGTTGTCTCTTTTTCTAGAATTTGTTCACTGCAGGTACCGATACTTCATCGAGCGTAATCGAGTGGTCGCTGGCCGAGATGTTGAAGAACCCAAGCATCCTCAAGCGGGCCCACGAAGAGATGGACCGAGTCATCGGGCGGCACCGGCGCCTCGAGGAATCCGACCTCTCGAAGCTCCCGTACTTGCAGGCCATATGCAAGGAGACCTTCCGAAAACATCCATCCACACCGTTGAACCTACCGAGGGTCTCGACCGAGGCGTGCCAGGTGAACGGCTACTACATCCCCAAGAACACGAGGCTGAGCGTGAACATATGGGCGATCGGGCGGGACCCAGACGTGTGGGAGAACCCTCTGGACTTCACTCCGGAGCGGTTCCTGAGCGGGAGGAATGCGAAGATCGACCCGCGCGGGAACGACTTCGAGCTGATCCCGTTCGGGGCTGGGCGGAGGATCTGCGCCGGGACGAGGATGGGGATCGTGCTGGTGGAGTACATACTGGGGACGTTGGTCCACTCGTTCGACTGGAAGCTGCCGGACGGCGGCCCTGACGGCCTGAACATGGACGAGGCGTTCGGCCTAGCGTTGCAAAAGGCCGTGCCGTTGTCGGCCGTCGTCACCCCACGGCTCTCCGCCAGCGCATACGCGTCTTAAAGTTTTACGCAAAAACTCTCCCCTACTACGATAATCCGACATAATTTCGGAGAAACTTTTTAGATCAGTTGTGGGTCGCCGGATGGGGTCTATGGCGAGTGCGGTGTTACTGTGCGCTACTCTTTCAGTGTATTTTGTTTCTTAATGTATTTGAATAATCAAGGGTTCTCATGTGATTGTGATAATATGAACTTAGTGTTAACTAATGTAGGTGTGTGCTTCACTTTGTTTATGTATAACTTTGATGATATGATATAGGCCCAATACCACAGAAAGCGGCACACTTGTGAAAAATTTATCAAAAATAAATTTATTTATCACTAAAAATTCAAAATTAACACACGTTTGATAATTTTGCCCTCTTTTAATTTTTGTTAAATTTTATTGTCAAATTCCCGAGTCGGATGACACTTGAATGTATCAGTTTGTGGTTTACCCTCTGTTGGTGATAGGTATATTGTTTTGTGATTTTTCGTGGTATTAATTCAATTTAATAAATATTAACATAAGATTAATTTATCATGAACGTATTAGTTTGTGGTTTTTGATGATTAAAAAAATTAGTTAAGGGTAAATCTATCACATATGTATTAGTTTAGGATTTTTGATGATATATATGTATATAATTTTTATATATTCGTATTTTTATAATAGAAGATCTCTAGCTATATAAAAATGGCATTGCAATTATTTACTAGTCCTATCAAATATAATTTTAATTAATATTTTTTTTTCTCTTCAGACATCTAGTTGAAATTAGTAAGGGCCTTGGAGATCTCGCCAAATCTCTTTCAAGTCACTTTGGTAATGCGATGGATGACCCCACTAGTGCCTCCTCTGTTTGTTTGCTTATTATATGTAGTGCGTAGTATGGACCTGGGTATGTCCTTGAACTATTTGGTCCTCGAGAGTATTTCTCCTAAGTGGGGAAGAAAAATATTTTATCTAGGGGTAGACTTTGCATCTCTTCTTCAGAAGGGGCTACCTCCAAATCGACTAGTATAGTAGCTACTAGCGTTTGGGGTAATAGAATGAAATTTGAAAGTGTTCCTACTAGATTTGCCTATATATCACATAATATCTTGTAATTGACTTGTTGGCTTAGTATCTCCCGTTACAAGACATTGTAATTTTACATGGAATGTGCTTCTATCTTCCAAAGAAAAACGGCTATGCTAGTTAGAGTTCACGTTAACTTGGTCACCATCCTCTTTACTCGGCCGTTTCCACCAATGAGAGCTGCCCGCGGTAATCCCTTGAAGGATGCCCAACTAGGTGATATTTCTTATTTTAACGTGCCGGTATCTGTACGCCTCACCCTCCTTATTGGTAGGTGTATATTTTTCTTCCTCAGCAATTAATGAATATGGAGGGCAAGTGAGGTTTCTCACCCCTGGACAAATCTCTTACCTGTTGCCTCCTCGAGCATTTTAAGAACCTACTTAAGTCTATGTCTTTTTGACAAAAAAAAAAGTTCATGTCTTAGGAGTGTTAATCCAATCACTATATTTTTCAAGGTGTGGGAGTTGTCTCTATCCTTACTTTTTAATGCTAGAGGACACACCGAATAGGAGTTGGTGACTATTGATTGACTCACCCCAACTATAGGAGTGAGCCCCCATCATTTCGCGTGGAGGACACATCAAATAGGAGTTGGTGACTATAGACCGACTCGTCCCCACTATTAGGAGTGAGCCCCATCATTTAGCGCGAGGTCACCCTCCCAATGAGGATTTTTCCATTGTTTTCCCTATGGGCCTTTTAAGGGCTGTCCAAGATGTACGTGCGTGTAAGGGGGGACCTCCATGTGTGAAGGGCACGTATGGGAGGGAACAAGGGATGGTCGTTTTAGCTTGTCCGTTGAGCTTGTAACTCTCTTGCATGGACATGGGAGAATCCTCAAAGAATCCTGCTTCCTATGACTTATCCCATAAAAGAATACATCTGCTGATTAATGAGAGGGATAATTATAACACAAAAAGTCATATAAATTTATTATACGGATGTTAATTTAATTTTAGATCTTTTAATTTCATCAATTTAATTATAAATATTTTGATGATTTGTCCATGCAATATTTTCAGTCAATTTGTCTAGTAATCATTGACGGATAGGCACTAATGTCGATGATTCTGGATTGTATCTTTAATTTTTCCTTTAAATGACAAAATAAAAAATTTGAAAGGAGAACCTAAACACAACAAAGGTAACGCGGTCTCCATTAACAATCGAATCAAATCAAATCAAATCTCACTATGAAAGAAGTGATGCCACCTGGGCCAATTTTGCAAGTTGAAGGTTGGCGTGGCTTCTCCAACTCTTCCATTTGAAAATTGAGTGGACGGCTTTTATCGCTATTATCTTATTTCCTTTTCCACGCTTCTACCAAATGAAACCCAAGTCAACGGAAAAGATCCCATCGGCTTATCCTAAACTTAACGCAATTCCTTATTGATCGGACATGTCAAATCCAATTCATGTTAACGATTATTCTAAAAATTTAAATTATTAAATGAATGTGTAATTTATTATTTAAATATTTAAATATTTTTCTCACGTTAAATTTAATCTTTTATCTAATATTAAGTTTGAATATATTTAATTGAAGATGTAAATGTGATTCGAAAGGATTCAAATTCAGAACTTTCAAATCCGATACCATATGAGAATTTGTAAGTCATAATCGATTATTCTAAAAATTTATACTATTAGATAAAAGTATGGTTCATTATTTAAATATTCTAATTTGAAAAAAGAACTAGAGCATGTATCGATCGAGAAAAAGATGAAAGTAGGCATCATTATATATTTTTCTCTAGCGTCCGCGAGCCAAAAGAATCTTGAAAATAACAAAGGGTCCTTAGTTGTCGTATGAAAACATGAGCCCGGATCATGTCTGATTCGATGAAAAAGAAACGGGGCTCTCGAACGCAGGGAGCAAGCAGGAAGCAAACGATCCAAGCACGAATTGCCTGGATGGGTTAAGCCGCCCAACCTCGTAGAATCATTTATACCTCGTAGAATCATATATATAGAAATGGGGTCGACCTCCAAGTTGTCGGGAGCAAGCAACACTACAAGTACGAGGACTGGCTGTCGAAACACGATGCTTGGTCTCGTCTCGCGCCGCAACACTGGCGCGTGTCCATTTACAAAGGGGGAAGGACCACCGTTCCGTTCCACATTTCGTCATTTTGTGTTCGTAAAATTTAAAAAAGAAAATCGTAACGGACTCGACTGTATTTCCATAAATACCAAAATTTATGGAACCGCCTTTCAAAGCTAGGGAGCACAAGAAAGAAGCCCATTGGACGGCTCGCGTCTTCGCAATTGGGATTATGACTTTCCACCGTACTTTCGCTCGCAATCGTGAAGTCCACTTATAACATTCATTTCGTGGAAAGTATCGTAATTTCGGAAAATATTTTTAGAGAAAATGAAGATATTTTTCGTTATTATGTTGAAATCTGAAAACAAAATAATAAGTGTTTTCCATGATTTAATGAAAAACTATCAAAAAAATTTAATTTTAATTTTTATAAAAATTGAATTTTATTTTTCCCTTCCTTCTTCCCTCTTCTTTCTGCTCCTTCTCCACTACTGCATGCCTTGATGATGGCCGACTGCTCGGTGACTGACCAAGACACGGATTGGCGAGCTTGAGGCATGATCAATTTGCAAGGCGTGGGCTTCACGTCCTCTAGCAACGCTCGCGCGTTGCCACTCTGGCGAGGCCCAAGCTTGCTTGAAGTTAGTTGGGCAAGCTTGAGCCTCACCAAATTTGGTGAGCTAAGCAAGGCAAGATTTGAGGCCCGCCCTAGGTCATCAAATCTAGCGAGGCCTGCGCTCACTAGCTGTTGACACCCGAATTTTTATTTATTTTGTTCTAATTGCTCATTTATTTTGCACTTATAAATACATATTAATTTACAAAAAAAAAAGATTAAAAAAATCGGATGGGCTCAGTTCAGCCCAGTCCTCTATTCGCCCATTTCTTTTTCTTTTCCTTCTTCTTTCAGCCCACCTCCCTCTTATTTTCGGCCCGGCCCATCCTCCCTTCTATTCTCTCTTCTCTCACACGCACGCACAGGACAAAGACGCAGACGCACGCCCACGAAGGAAAACGGACACAGAACGCAGTAGCAACGAGCGACGACGTGGTGCGGCCCCCTCGGACCCTGATGTCGGCCGCATGTGACGGAAACGGTTAGAAAGCAGAACGTGGGGGGAGAGGGCAACGAGGCCGCGAGAAGAACCCCCCACCACGAAGAGAGAAAGAGAAGGGGGAGCAGAGAGACACGGGGGGAAGCGGGGAGTGACGAAAAAGGAAAAACCAGAGTGAAAAAAAGGGAGAACGAGAGAGCAGAGGCTGAGAGTGAGAGACCTCCGGCAGCCACGCCTGACCCGAGGTCCACGTCCCGTTGCCGTGCCTCCGCTCTTTGTCCTTGAAGCCAGCCGGTGTTTAGTCGCAGCTGGAGCGAGGAGACAGGGGGAAGTCAGAGGTGAGAGAGCAAACCCAGAAGCGTGTCTGGACGCTGCCAGAGCCCGCTCGTCGGCGGACGCCCGCCGTGACGCCTCGCCCGAACCAGGTAGGTTTTTTTTTTAGGGTCATTTTCTTCGCTGTTTTTGCAAGGCATCGGGTCGGAGTTCGCGCCGACCAGTTCGGGCGAGCCCCGGCCCCTTCCGTGTCTCCATTTACGTCCTTTAGCGTCCCAGCATGTTCGTTTAGAAGCTTAAGCACGAGTCGATTGTTGTTTGGGTAAAAAATCATTTGTTTCGACAATGCATACCCCCTGTTTGTTAAAATGCCTGAATGAAGTTCAGAATTTTTTATCGGCGGATCCGTGCTCGGTAGCTTAGTTTCGTGAATGTTTGTTAGCATATTGTGAATCTGCCCTTGCATTCGTGCTTTTCTTCATGTTATGACGATTTTTCTTGAGTGGCCCGCGTCGAGTCGGGTGGGGGACGTCCTTGGTTCTGGTGATGGAGGGCGTTCATGGTCACCGGCGGCCGGTGGCGCTCGGCGTCGGTCGGACGGAACGAACGACGCCGGACGATGACCTAACGACCCTCTAGAAGCCGGCACGGGCTCGTCGTGCATGGAGGTAGGCCAGCGAAGAAGCTGCAGGAGCGTCGGTCAGGCGTGCATGGGGGAAGACGTGCATGGGGGCGTGCTGCAGTTGCGAACAAGAAGAAGACCAAAAGAGTAAAAATAATAATAAAAAATAAAAAGAAAATACATAAAAAAAATCAGAAAAAAGCAAAGAAAAGAAAAAGAAAAAAGGGCGCCGGGCCAAGAGTTTGAATAGGAGTGGGGCTGGGCTGATTTCGAGTGGGCCGATTGTTTGATGTGGGCTGAAGAGGATTGGGCTGAAAATAGAAATAGGAAATGGGCTGTCTTTTTAATTGCTTTCACTATTGGGCCATTTTAAAAAAATTTCGACCGGGCCGTTCGGCCAGCCCGGTCGCTAGTCCAGCCCGGCCCGATAGGGGCCGGGTCGGTTTAGTAGGGCCGGGTCTCGTGACCCGGTCCGAATCACTTTTTTTTTTAATTAATTAAAAAAATCTTTAAAAAAAAACCAAAACAAATTTCAGAAAATCAGAAAATATTAAAAAAAAATTCGAAAATTCAGAAAATGCATAGAAAAATTCAGGAATCTGGAAATTTCGAAAACAAATATTTTTATTTTATTTTATTTTCGAAAATATTAAAATATTAAAAAAAATTCCAAAAAATAAGAAAAATAAGAAAATTCCAAAAACATTAATAAATATTTTTCTTAATTTTTCAGAAAAGTCAGAAAATATCAAAAATCTTGAAAGCTTGTTTTATTTAATTTCGGAAAATTCGAAAATATTTAAAAAATATTTAAAAAATTAAAAAAATATTAAAAATTCAGAAAAATTCAGAAAAATTCAAAAAAAAAAAAAAAAAACCCTTAAAAAGAAAAAAGAATAAAATTGAATAAGCCTTTAGGGCTCTACAATAGGTTTTCCTAGTTTACGTTATTAGGATTATTCCCGCACCTTATTTTTGCGATGACATTTTGAACATTATTTTCTTACCTTAGAACGGTTAGGACAGATCTTAGAATTTTCAACTATGTTGCCATGACCTCATTAATACATGATCAAGTTAGGTACCGAAAGGGCGTTAGTCATATGATTAACGTAATCAAGTCCCCGACTCTGCAGATCCTCCAGTTGCGTAAAAAGCGAGACACGCTCCTCCACGTGTCTCGCCCTGCAGTTCCTAGTCGACCTCAATAGACTAGTGGCGACTCCTTGTTTGAAATTTTTTACGAATATCTCAACGTCGCGCGGGGTATGGGCTTGGGAGAGTCCGAGTTAATTAAGGACCGTCGGCCCGAAATTAACAATACCCCTAAACCTATATTATTATTTAGAAAATTTTAGGTCGCGACACTAGTGTCAGGCGAGCTTGGCCTCCCTTGATCAGCTCGCCAGCTAGTGACAAGGCTCTAGCTCACTTGCAGCCGATTGTTGATTGCCATCATGGTTGGCGGTCATCCAATGAAGAAGAAGATGAAAAAGAAATAAAAAGAAAAAAAAAGGATAAAAAGATATAATTAAAATATCAATTTTTTAAAAAATAAAAGAAAAAGAAAAAGAATAAAAGGAAAAAAGTGTTTGGTAAAAGAAAATAAGGTGAAAGAAGATACGGAAAGAGGAAAATCTATTTTAAAAGACTTTTTTTCCTTTGAAAGAAAATGTTTTCCCCAATTAATTTATTTTCCGTGAAATAAATATCAAGAAATTCAAAAAAATATTTTCGTATAAGTTATTTTCTATGAAATGAATGAAGTCTAAGCTTGTTGCTTGCACACTAGCCTTTCACTAATCTTAGGGTAAACATTGCGTTTACTAGGACCGGCATGAAATGATCGTGACCAAGAGACGCGATGGTGTTCGTTGGATTGACTTGGTTATGGTTTCTGTTGGGATAATTCGATATTATAATTTTTTTGAAAACATATAAAAACTTTTATATCGGCAGGAAGTCATAGGATCTCAAGTAATGAAATTGATACTTCAGGAAATGATATGGAAGGCCTGCATAAATTGGCAAAAGCATACTCCAGAAACACTCCGAACTTCATCTTTCTTCTTTTCAACTTTAAAATAGATTTTAGATAATCTGTGTTGTTTGTTCAGTATGGTCATGGTAAATCTGATTTTTTATTTTTGGCTAAATAGAGGGTTTGACGCATCCACTTACCATCTCTATATATCTTTGGACACGAATTCCTAAACACAAATTTAAGGTGTGTTTGTTTTAAGGAAAACGTTTTCCTCATTTTTGGGTATTTGGTTCACTTAGGAAAATGAATTAACGAAAATTGTTTTCCAATCAAAACTTAAATTCAAGAAAATGATTTCCTCTTTAGAAGAACTAGAAAACATTTTCTAATAATAATAATAATAATAATAATAATAATAATAATAATATATTATTATTATTATTATTATTATTATTATTATTATTATTATTATTATTATTTCTTTTCTTTTCTTCCTTTCATTCATTCTTTTCTTCTTTTCTCTTTTCCTTTTTTTTTTTTCCTCCTTCGCCCCTTTTCTTTCTCCACTGGCGGTTGGCCAAGACGTGAGCTGGCGAGCTTAAGGCTTGGCCAATCCAAGTGAGCTTGAGCTCGAGCTTGGCTAAGGTCAGCGAGCTCGGGACTCACCAAATTCAGGTGAGCTCCAGTACCATCGAGGTTGATGAGCTAGTGGCTTGCCTAATCTTGACGAGGCAGAGCTTGCTTGTGATCGTTGTCGCCGGTAGCGGTGGAGGAAGGGAGAAAAATCAAAGGAAAAAAAAGAACAAAAGAAAAAGTTCACTACTCAGTTGATTCAGGTGAGTCAGAGCTTCGTCGAGGTTGGCGAGCTCTAGTTTTGTTGAGGTCGACGAGCTTGTGGCTCGCTCGATCCTAAGGAGGCAAAGCTCGCTTGTGACCATTCGGCTGGTGGCGGTAGAGGAAGGAAGAAAAAGAAAAGGAAAGAAAAGAAAAAGAAAAAAGAAAAGAAAAAAAGAAAAAAGAAAAAGAGAAAGGAGAAAAGAGAAAAAAATTAAAAAATTCCATTTTTAAAAGAAAATAATAATAAAAAAAGATAAAAATGAAATAATTTAAAATTATAATTTTTAAAATAAAAATAAAAATTCCAAGTTTTTTTTTCTCTTTGCATGAAATAAAGTCATGAGATAGAAATGATTTTCCGATAATATTTAAACAATAAAAAATATTTTTTATCATATATCATCAAATAAAGGAAAACTAACCATATTCTCGAAAAATATTTTACTTGGAAAGCCTTTTCCTATATTATTGAGTTTTCCATGAAACAAATACATCCCTAAATATAGATGGTATTCACGGGAGTATAACGGCTTAGGATAAAGGTTTCATGTTTTATGGAACAAGTTCGTTTGCTTACAAATTTCAGCAAGATACCCATGCTTGGAGGCAATGCTCTTAAAGACTAGGCTATTATTGGAATGATCTTCTCTATGTTCATCAGATTAGGATATACGTGTGAGTGGGTTGTATTAGAGAAATCACATATAGGAAAATTGATGTAGCGTAGAGCAGTCACCATATCCAATTTAGGTCCATAACTCATTAGTTTAAGTTTTTGAGTAAATGTGGGTCTAACCAGATATGTTAATGGACTTAAACTTATACTCCCTTTTGGTGATCTCCTTAAGTAAAGGTATAGAACTTCGGATTTTTGTTGTGCGCTCTCAATAGCTTCAACTATTGAATCAATATATTGACCTATATCATATAGTTTCATATAAGTCAAGTCACCTTAACTAAAAGTGGTATACGTGCTTTTCCTATTATGGTTGCTTGGGACCTTCCACCTCCAGGATGGATCAAAGGCGAATACATATGGAGCATCTAAAGGTAACTCGGACTTGCGGGAGCTGGAGGATTATTTCGAAATGAAGGGGGTGACTGGCTAGGCTATTCTACCTCTTTTATGGGAATATGTTCATCTTTACAAGCAAAACTATGGGCATTATGGTTATAACTTACCATTGCAAAGCAACAAGGTTTCCATAAACTCTTCATTGAGAGGGACTTCAAAATTATCACAAAACTTGTTAGCCAGGAGAGAATAGTGGACAACACTAGATTGACACTACTTAAGGATATCATAAGACTCTTGAGCTCTCATTTTGAGTTTAAAATACATCACATTTTTCGAGAAGGCAATCGACTTGTTGATATGCTTGCCAATATTGGCTTAATGAAGCGTTTGGATATGACATTTTACTTGTAGCCTCCTAAAGGGTTATTTAATGTTTTGTTTAGTGATAAAATTAGGATTGTAGATTTTAGACATTAATTTTTTCTTAGTTATGTATCATTATTTATAATATATATATATATATATATATATATATATATATATAAGTCAAGTCAATGCGTAGGACATTTCGAAAAGTATATCAAATAAATGGCTAAGCGACATCCTAGTAAGTCAATTGACTATAAAGGGCAATTGAGAGGGGCGCAGACGTGTGGAAGGACCCCCTGAAGGGACCTTGGAAACTCTCTTGACGTAATTACTTCGAGTACTCTCTTTTAGGATTTGACTCCCATGAAACTCGATCCCCCCTCTCCAAGAAGAGCTTAATAGTTTACTGCATTTGCCATTTACATATAAGGAAACAACCAAAAAAAGACAAAAACATAAATAAATAAAGCAAAGAAATATTCAATAAAGCTAGAGCTAAACCATTTCTCTAGTCAAGAATTAAGTTGTATTTCCAACAAAATCTTGCTAGAGTTATCCTCACTCAATGCACAATTGGTACTCTCTCTTCGATGTACATATACAGTTTTTATTTTTAGCACGTAGTTTAAATCCATAAACAGGTTAATATATATATATATCCTCAAGTTGGAATTTTCTATTGAACTTGAAGATTAATGTTTAGGTTAATTGAAGTCTTAGGAATGACCCACAAAGCTGATTAGTTTTCTTTTCTTCTAATATATTATGTGTATCGTCTGCAAAACTTCCCATAAGGTCCATTGAGATTTTTCTCTAAATACAGAAAAGTCTAATTAAGATCGGGTTAGGGTTTAACGCACTTGGCAAATGCACTACGGTCTCCTTAGATCACACTAATGACATGATTACTAGTTAGACCATACAAATCGCATGAACACCCATGACTGAATGCATATCAGGCACAATCACTGCACAAATAGCAACTAGACCAGGTTGGGTCGAAAATGATCCAACCCAAATTGATTTGTTTGACCTATTTTGGTCTATTTTGGTGCAATACAAAATTAGTGACAAAGTACTTTGATATTTAACCAAATCTAGAAAAACTCAATATCCAAATTGAGGTGAGAGCATGAAGCAAGCGAGCACAAGATCGAATGAAAGTGAGAAAAATTGAAGAGAAATTCATAGAAGTGGGTTGGATTTAAGTAAGTTATAATCTCATTGACCATCCGTATTATTTTCATCTATACCAATCTAAATTTATATATGACTTATTTATCGAATATAACGAACCCATACAATATCTTAGTCCATCAAATATGGGTTAAGATATGGATCTGTGACCCAATTTGAGAGGTCTAACTGCAACTAATTGTAATTATATTAAGGGTGTGTTTGTTTCGTGAAAATCATACTATTTTTGGAAAATGTTTTCTAGGAAATCATTTTCCATGAAAATGATTAGTTTTTCTGTGTTTGGTGATATGTGATTGAAAATATTTTCAGATGTTTGGACGACATTTGGAAAATGATTGAATAACATTTTTAACTAACAAAAAGAGAATGACCTAAAGACCTCATAAAGAGGGAAAGTGTTTTCCCCTTCTCATGCATAGGAATTCATTTTCCTAAAATAATACATAATATTTATGTTGACTGTAAAGTATTTTCCATTGACCAAATCATTTTTGGAAAAACAAACAGCGGAAAGTCCGGAAAACACTTTCCAGAAAACTAATTTCATTGAAACAAACACACCCTAAGTATCTTTTCGTTTATAAAATCGTCAGTAATCAATACGTGGGGACATGATAATCACCTCGGTGAAGAGCCAACGACAAGGCTTCATGTCTAACTAATTAATTTTGAGAATTGACTTTTTCGGGTGTACTAAAAGGTGAAGTTTGGTGTCAAAGCTGTCCGTGAAACTATCCTTTCTTACCACCAAATCATGATCTAACTCAACATTTAAGCAGTTAAAAGTCGTTAAAAAAATAAAAGTATAAACATCGCGGAAGAGATCCAAGCAAAGACCCATAAAAAAAGAGAAAAATCTCGAGAACACGTATCCAATTCACAGAAACAAAATGATTCGTTCGTGTCCGTGGGCATTAGTCGAATTATAAGGTTTGAATGTTCATGCGAATTAGGAAGAATTTTGGACACCGCTGACAAGTCTTTGTAGGGTCATATCTTAATCTTTGGAAACTTTTCCTTTCTCTTCGTCTTTTTTATATTCTAGTGAGGATCAGAAATCAATGCAAACAGAGCGCAAGATGATGTTGTTAAGCACGTGACTGGCAGGTGCTGGTCATTTTCCAAAACCGGATGATTCTGAAACTAGGATTCTGGAATACAAACCCGTCCCCAACTCGCTAAGGTCGCTGGCCAGAGCGAGGGCGTCCTGGCCTCTGGCAAGCGTCCCTTTGCTCAGCCCTTACCGAGTCGTGTTCGTGTTTTCTATTGAACCCAAGGTGCTTCGGCTGGCGATTCCTCTCGGGTCTCGCTCTTCTCGGCCTCCATCTGATTCATCGACAACCAAAAATCAGCTGTCTTCGTCTTGGTCTCGTTGTTCTCGGCCTCCATCTCGCTATTCTCACCAGATCTAGAGAGGGCTGGGTGAGGGTCCCTAACTGGCCCTTTTCAAAGGCTGGTGACCTCTGTCAGCTGGCGACTGGTAGAGGGTAATAAGGAAAAAAGAATAAGAGAAAGGAAATGAAAAAAGAAAATAATGAAAAGAAAAGAAACAATTAATTAAAAAATTCAGAAAAAGTATTTAAAAATTAAATAATGTTCACGTTGGCATTGGCTGGCATCCACATCTAGTGATGAGCATGATTTTAGGTAGAAACAAGAATTTAAGAATTAGATTGGTGGAAACCTATCCATTCCAGGTTTCAAGGTATATAGAATAGGTTTCAAGTTCCAAAAATTGGGAAATTTGTTTTGATGAGTAGATTCTAAGTTCTTGGTAGATGGAATCTAAAATCTAGAACTTAGAAATTGAAACAAGTTTTGTATTTTTCTTAGTCTATATTATCACGCGATACTACGATATTGATGAGTGTATAATTTGGAACCATTTCTGAGTTTTTATTTTATGATCGAAACTTTTACTTTATTAATGTTTAATATTTTTTCGTATGTCTTAATATAAATTTAGATCAATGGATTATAGTAATAAGTGGTGGTCGTTAAAGATAATAATTTATTACAATCGTTCAATTAATAATATAGATGGAACTTTGAATAGAACCCTGGAGTCGACCCTAAAACTTGTGACGGGATAGATTAGGGTTTCAAGATATCGAGTAGGTTCCGGGTTCTAATAAATAAAAACCTATTCTAACGGATAGATTTCAAGTCCCAAGTGAAATATACACAAAACTTGGAACTATTCATCCTTAATCACATCAATAATTTCTAGTCTAAATTGGTCCGAATGATGAATTAATATCAATATGAAAATATTTGGGAATAAAATAGTTTAATTAAAATGACTTGAATTGGTACCAATAAAATAAGTTTAGGACCCTTTTTGTTACTTTTTCCATCGTCAATCTTAGCTAATCAACCCGGCACGTCTTTGTCTATCAATGTTGTTGATTCTAATCCCTATCCATTATGTACCGCATAGAACATGGCCACCATGCCCCGCTCAAAGATTCGAAAGCGCTTCGGTCAGAGCGAGAACGGTGGATGAAGTTTTCCCCTTGGAGGATTTTTTTTTTTTTTTAAGATAGCGACGTACAATTCACCTTCAAATTGAAATTTTTTTCGATCTTGATTTTCTTTCGGCCGCGAGGGTGAGCGTTACCGAGGAAAAGCCCTAAAAGTAACTTCCTTGAAAGCATGCGCTCTCGAATTTCGAAGTCCTCTCGACCCAGTTATTTCCACTTATAGAAAACTTAACTAGTTCCCGGAATAGTTACTGACAAGACCCGACAAAAAAAAGAAAAAAGAGACACAAGCTGTGTAAAATTTGATAAATGGAGACGATGACATTAGACTCCATTCATGGACTTTGAATGAAATTATTTGCAAACGAATGCATTCCACTCCGCTCCGTAAATTTGACTTTTCTGTTGTAAAAAATTGTACTCTCCAAAACTTATACTCACGTTCTGTTGGAAAAATAATTTTCACGTGTTGGTAAAAAAATAATATTCACGTATTGAGAAATACGTAGCATTATTTGTTATAATCAGAAAAAGTAATAAACCTGAGAATGCAAATAACAATAATATAAAAATGACCAAAAGATGCTGAATTACAACCCAAATACAAACTTGTTAGATTGTATAAAATTAATAGGAAATTAAATAGGAGGCGAGGTACGGCTAATTGAATCTCCTTAAGGGAATTAGTTCCCGCCAATGGTGTTAAGTAGCTTCATGAATTATGTCTCCCAAAATACTATACCTCAAACTTGTTTGTATTAATACCATACGAATAGGACTCTATCGAACACTTATTAAAATCGGCACACTTGGAAGACTGATTTTCTAGAGAAGAATTCTTAAAATTTAAATGGCTCTATTGAACTAAAGAAGACTTAGAAGATAATCATGTGCACCTTTGAAGATTGTCTTTGCACACAGTTTTTGGGGATGCGTCATTAACCCTCCTTAATTCATCCGTTAAAACCGGCACACTTGGAGAAATGATTTTCTAGAGAAGAATTCTTAAAGATTGAGTGGCTCTATTGGAGTAAAGAAGACTTAGAAGATAATCGTGTGCACTTCTAAAGATTGTCTTTGCACACGAGTTTGTGGGGATGCATCATTAACCCTCCTTAATTCATCCATTAACGCAAAGTATAAATCTGCTACATGAGAGCCGGAGGAATGCATCCCTTAATGCCTCCATTAATTGTTGTAAAACTTTGGTCCATTAATGTATTCTAAAACTGCTGAAAAACTGTTGCATCAAAGTTGAAGGAACGCATCTTTTAAATCCATAAAATTGCTCCAACACTGATGCACGAGAGCTGACGGAACACATCCATTAATCATCCAATAACGTCGAAAGTTGAAGAAACACGCAAACTTATGTTGAGCCATTAATAATTTAGAATTACAATACATCATATCTTTTGCCAACATGGCCAAATCCCATAATTCTTCAAGGGAGAATGGTTGCTGATCTCGAAGAGCTCGAGGCGAAACCGCTGGGGTCCCTTCAAAACCTTATCTGCAAAATCGATAAGCCGGGAGTTGGCGGCAGATCTCGTGCCCTGTCGCATGCGAGCTACCTCTGGTCGTACTCCTATTCGTTTCCGCCTGTCCATATAACACGACGCGCACAACACGGTAAGAAGCGCCCACGCTCTTCACTGAATATTGGATCGTTTCCCGACACTCTTGACGGTGGAGATGATGGTCCTCGCCGACAAAGTCCTGCTCCGAGAGATCGCCTCGGCGGCTCTCCTCTTCCTCGTCACCCGATTCTTCGTCAAATCCCTCTTGCTTCGTTTGAACTCCTGTAAGCTCCCGCCGGGGCCGAAAGGGTGGCCGGTCATCGGCGCCCTCCCCCTCCTGGGGAACATGCCCCACGTGGCGCTGGCCAACATGGCCAAGAAGTACGGGCCAGTGATGTACCTGAAAATTGGCACGTGCGGCATGGTCGTGGCGTCGACCCCCGACGCTGCCCGGGCTTTCTTGAAAACCCTAGACATCAACTTCTCCAATAGGCCCCCGAACGCGGGTGCGACCCACCTGGCCTATGATGCGCAGGACATGGTCTTCGCCGACTATGGCCCGAGGTGGAAGTTGCTTAGGAAGCTGAGCAATTTGCACATGCTCGGAGGGAAGGCCCTCGACGACTGGGCTCGCGTACGGTCGACTGAGCTGGGGTACATGCTTCAAGCCATGTGCGAGTGCAGCAAGCGAGGCGAGCCGGTGGTGGTGCCGGAGATGTTGACCTATTCCATGGCCAACATGATAGGGCAAATCATTTTGAGCCGAAGGGTGTTCGTGACGAAGGGCTCCGAGTCTAACGAATTCAAGGACATGGTGGTAGAGCTGATGACAAGCGCAGGTATAGCATTCTACAGACATTCGAAACAAAAACACGAAATACGCTTAGCTCTCTTTTCGAGTTGTTAATGCTCGAATCTACTCTCTCGATGTAGGCTTCTTTAACATCGGCGACTTCATCCCGTCGATCGCGTGGATGGACTTACAAGGGATCGAAGGCGGAATGAAGCGCTTGCACAAGAAATTCGATGCGTTGTTGACGAAGATGATCGAACAACACTCGGCAACTGCTCACGAGCGTAAAGGAAACCCGGATTTTCTCGACGTCGTCATGGCCAACCGAGATAACGCCGGGGGCGAGAAGCTTAGTTTGACCAACATTAAGGCTCTTCTCTTGGTATATAAATGTCTACGTGAATTGAACAAAGTCTAACATGTTGACTCTTGGCTTCTTCATCAACTTGTGACGTTACTAAGTACTGACCTCGTTGTCTCTTTTTCTAGAATTTGTTCACTGCAGGTACCGATACTTCATCGAGCGTAATCGAGTGGTCGCTGGCCGAGATGTTGAAGAACCCAAGCATCCTCAAGCGGGCCCACGAAGAGATGGACCGAGTCATCGGGCGGCACCGGCGCCTCGAGGAATCCGACCTCTCGAAGCTCCCGTACTTGCAGGCCATATGCAAGGAGACCTTCCGAAAACATCCATCCACACCGTTGAACCTACCGAGGGTCTCGACCGAGGCGTGCCAGGTGAACGGCTACTACATCCCCAAGAACACGAGGCTGAGCGTGAACATATGGGCGATCGGGCGGGACCCAGACGTGTGGGAGAACCCTCTGGACTTCACTCCGGAGCGGTTCCTGAGCGGGAGGAATGCGAAGATCGACCCGCGCGGGAACGACTTCGAGCTGATCCCGTTCGGGGCTGGGCGGAGGATCTGCGCCGGGACGAGGATGGGGATCGTGCTGGTGGAGTACATACTGGGGACGTTGGTCCACTCGTTCGACTGGAAGCTGCCGGACGGCGGCCCTGACGGCCTGAACATGGACGAGGCGTTCGGCCTAGCGTTGCAAAAGGCCGTGCCGTTGTCGGCCGTCGTCACCCCACGGCTCTCCGCCAGCGCATACGCGTCTTAAAGTTTTACGCAAAAAACTCTCCCCTACTACGATAATCCGACATAATTTCGGAGAAACTTTTTAGATCAGTTGTGGGTCGCCGGATGGGGTCTATGGCGAGTGCGGTGTTACTGTGCGCTACTCTTTCAGTGTATTTTGTTTCTTAATGTATTTGAATAATCAAGGGTTCTCATGTGATTGTGATAATATGAACTTAGTGTTAACTAATGTAGGTGTGTGCTTCACTTTGTTTATGTATAACTTTGATGATATGATATAGGCCCAATACCACAGAAAGCGGCACACTTGTGAAAAATTTATCAAAAATAAATTTATTTATCACTAAAAATTCAAAATTAACACACGTTTGATAATTTTGCCCTCTTTTAATTTTTGTTAAATTTTATTGTCAAATTCCCGAGTCGGATGACACTTGAATGTATCGGTTTGTGGTTTACCCTCTGTTGGTGATAGGTATATTGTTTTGTGATTTTTCGTGGTATTAATTCAATTTAATAAATATTAACATAAGATTAATTTATCATGAACGTATTAGTTTGTGGTATTTGATGATTAAAAAAATTAGTTAAGGGTAAATCTATCACATATGTATTAGTTTAGGATTTTTGATGATATATATGTATATAATTTTTATATATTCGTATTTTTATAATAGAAGATCTCTAGCTATGATAAAAATGGCATTGCAATTATTTACTAGTCCTATCAAATATAATTTTAATTAATATTTTTTTTTCTCTTCAGACATCTAGTTGAAATTAGTAAGGGCCTTGGAGATCTCGCCAAATCTCTTTCAAGTCACTTTGGTAATGCGATGGATGACCCCACTAGTGCCTCCTCTGTTTGTTTGCTTATTATATGTAGTGCGTAGTATGGACCTGGGTATGTCCTTGAACTATTTGGTCCTCGAGAGTATTTCTCCTAAGTGGGGAAGAAAAATATTTTATCTAGGGGTAGACTTTGCATCTCTTCTTCAGAAGGGGCTACCTCCAAATCGACTAGTATAGTAGCTACTAGCGTTTGGGGTAATAGAATGAAATTTGAAAGTGTTCCTACTAGATTTGCCTATATATCACATAATATCTTGTAATTGACTTGTTGGCTTAGTATCTCCCGTTACAAGACATTGTAATTTTACATGGAATGTGCTTCTATCTTCCAAAGAAAAACGGCTATGCTAGTTAGAGTTCACGTTAACTTGGTCACCATCCTCTTTACTTGGCCGTTTCCACCAATGAGAGCTGCCCGCGGTAATCCCTTGAAGGATGCCCAACTAGGTGATATTTCTTATTTTAACGTGCCGGTATCTGTATACGCCTCACCCTCCTTATTGGTAGGTGTATATTTTTCTTCCTCAGCAATTAATGAATATGGAGGGCAAGTGAGGTTTCTCACCCCTGGACAAATCTCTTACCTGTTGCCTCCTCGAGCATTTTAAGAACCTACTTAAGTCTATGTCTTTTTGACAAAAAAAAAGTTCATGTCTTAGGAGTGTTAATCCAATCACTATATTTTTCAAGGTGTGGGAGTTGTCTCTATCCTTACTTTTTAATGCTAGAGGACACACCGAATAGGAGTTGGTGACTATTGATTGACTCACCCCAACTATAGGAGTGAGCCCCCATCATTTAGTGTGGCGGACACATCAAATAGGAGTTGGTGACTATAGACCGACTCGTCCCCACTATTAGGAGTGAGCCCCATCATTTAGTGCGAGGTCACCCTCCCAATGAGGATTTTTCCATTGTTTTCCCTATAGGCCTTTTAAGGGCTGTCCAAGATGTACGTGCGTGTAAGGGGGGACCTCCATGTGTGAAGGGCACGTATGGGAGGGAACAAGGGATGGTCGTTTTAGCTTGTCCGTTGAGCTTGTAACTCTCTTGCATGGACATGGGAGAATCCTCAAAGAATCCTGCTTCCTATGACTTATCCCATAAAAGAATACATCTGCTAATTAATGAGAGGGATAATTATAACACAAAAAGTCATATAAATTTATTATACGGATGTTAATTCAATCTTAGATCTTTTAATTTCATCAATTTAATTATAAATATTTTGATGATTTGTCCATGCAATATTTTCGGTCAATTTGTTTAGTAATCATCGATGAATGGGCACTAATGTCGATGATTATGGATTGTATCTTTAATTTTTCCTTTAAATGACAAAATAAAATTTGAAAGGAGAACCTAAACACAACAAAGGTAACGCTGTCTCCATTAACAATCAAATCAAATCAAATCTCACTATGAAAGAAGTGATGCCACCTGGGCCAATTTTGCAAGTTGAAGGTTGGCGTGGCTTCTCAACTCTTCCATTTGAAAATTGAGTGGACGGCTTTTATCGCTATTATCTTATTTCCTTTTCCACGCTTCTACCAAATGAAACCCAAATCAACGGAAAAGATCCCATCGGCTTATCCTAAACTTAACGCAGTTCCTCATCGATCGGACATGTCAAATCGACATAATGTTAACGATTATTCTAAAAATTTAAATTATTAAATGAATGTATAATTTATTATTTAAATATTTAAATATTTAAATATTTTTCTCACGTTAAATTTAATCTTTTATCTAATATTAAGTTTGGATATATTTAATTGAAGAGGTAAATATGATTCGAAAAGATTCAAATTCAGAACTTTCAAATCTGATACCATATGAGAATTTGTAAGTCATAATCGATTATTCTAAAAATTTATACTATTAGATGAAAGTATGGTTTATTATTTAAATATTTTAATTTAAAAAAAGAACTAGAGCATGTACCGATCAAGAAAAAGATGAAAGTAGGAATCATTATATATTTTTCTCTAGCGTCCGCGAGCCAAAAGATTATGTAAATTACGAGACCCAGAGAAATCTTGAAAATAACAAAGGGTCCTTAGTTGTCGTATGAAAACATGAGCCCGGATCATGTCTGATTCGATGAAAAAGAAATGGGGCTCTCGAACGCAGGAAGCAAACGATCCAAGCACGAATTGCCTGGATGGGTTAAGCAGCCCAACCTCGTAGAATCATTTATACCTCGTAGAATCATATATATAGAAATGGGGTCGACCTCCAAGTTGTCGGGAGCAAGCAACACTACAAGTACGAGGACTGGCTGTCGAAACACGATGCCTGGTCTCGTCTCGCGCCGCAACACTAGCGCGTGTCCATTTACAAAGCGGGAAGGACCATCGTTCCGTTCCACATTTCGTCATTTTGTGTTCGTAAAATTTAAAAAAGAAAATCGTAACGGACTCGACTGTATTTCCATAAATACCAAAATTTATGGAACGGCCTTTCAAAGCTAGGGAGCACAAGAAAGAAGCCCATTGGACGGCTCGCGTCTTCGCAATTGGGATTATGACTTTCCACCGTACTTTCGCTCGCAATCGTGAAGTCCACTTATAACATTCATTCCGTGGAAAGTATCGTACTTTCGGAAAATATTTTTAGAGAAAATGAAGATATTTTTCGTTATTACGTTGAAATCTGAAAACAAAATAATAAGTGTTTTCCATGATTTAATAAAAAACTATCAAAAAAATTTAATTTTAATTTTTATAAAAATTGAATTTTATTTTTCTCTTCCTTCTTCCCTCTTCTTTCTGCTCCTTCTCCGCTACTGCATGCCTTGATGATGGCCGACTGCTCGGTGACTGACCAAGACACGGATTGGCGAGCTCGAGGCATGATCAATTTGCAAGGCGTGGGCTTCACGTCCTCTAGCAACGCTCGCGCGTTGCCGCTCTGGCGAGGCCCAAGCTTGCTTGAGGTTCGTTGGGCAAGCTTGGGCCTCACCAAATTTGGTGAGCTAAGCAAGGCAAGATTTGAGGCCCACCCTAGGTCGTTGAATCTAGTGAGGCCTGAGCTCACTAGTGTCAGGCGAGCTTGGCCTCCCTTGATCAGCTCGCCAGCTAGTGACAAGGCTCTAGCTCACTTGTAGCCGATCGTCGATTGCCATAATGGTTGGCGATCATCCAATGAAGAAGAAGATGAAAAAGAAAAAAAAGAAAAAAAAGAGAGAAAAGATATAATTAAAAAATCAATTTTTTAAAAAATAAAAGAAAAAGAAAAAGAATAAAAGGAAAAAGTGTCCGGTAAAAGAAAATAAGGTGAAAGAAGATACGAAAAGAGGAAAATCTATTTTAAAAGACTTTTTCCTTTGAAAGAAAATGTTTTCCCCAATTAATTTATTTTTCGTGAAATAAATATCAAGAAATTCAAAAAATATTTTAGTATAAGTTATTTTCTATGAAATGAATGAAGTCTAAGCTTATTGCTTGCACACTAGCCTTTCACTAATCTTAGGGTAAACATTGCGTTTACTAGGACCGGCATGAAATGATCGTGACCAAGAGACGCGATGGTGTTTGTTGGATTGACTTGGTTTTGGTTTCTGTTGGGATAATTCGATATTATAATTTTTTTGAAAACATATCAAAACTTTTATATCGGCAGGAAGTCATAGGATCTCAAGTAATGAAATTGATACTTCAGGAAACGATATGGAAGGCCTGCATAAATTGGCAAAAGCATACTCCAGAAACACTCCGAACTTCATCTTTCTTCTTTTCAACTTTAAAATAGATTTTAGATAATCTGTGTTGTTTGTTCATTATGGTCATGGTAAATCTGATATTTTTTTTTTTGGCTTAATAGAGGGTTTGACGCATCCACTTACCATCTCTATATATCTTTGGACACGAATTCCTGAACACAAATTTAAGGTGTGTTTGTTTTAAGGAAAACGTTTTCCTCATTTTTGGGTATTTGGTTCACTTAGGAAAATGAATTAACGAAAATTGTTTTTCTATCAAAACTTAAATTCAGGAAAATGATTTCCTCTTTAGAAGAACTAGAAAACATTTTCTAGAATTTTTTTAGTTTCATGGTTTTTGATTAATGAAAAATTCATTCTTATAAAAATAGATATTTTAAAAAATCGATTTTTTTTTAAATTTTTAAATAATAATAATAATTATTATTATTATTATTTCTTTTCTTTTCTTCCTTTCATTCTTTCTTTTCTTCTTTTCTCTTTTCCTTTTTTTTTTGTCCTCCTTCACCCCTTTTCTTTCTCCACTGGCGGTTGGCCAAGACGTGGGCTGGCGAGCTTAAGGCTTGGCCAATCCAAGTGAGCTTGAGCTCGAGCTTGGCTACGGTCAGCGAGCTCGGGACTCACCAAATTCAGGTGAGCTCCAATACCATCGAGGTTGATGAGCTAGTGGCTTGCCTAATCTTGACGAGGCGAGCTTGCTTGTGGTCGTTGTCGCCGGTAGCGGTGGAGGAAGGGAGAAAAATCAAAGGAAAAAAAAGTACAAAAGAAAAAGTTCACTACTCAGTTGATTCAGGTGAGTCAGAGCTTCGTCGAGGTTGGCGAGCTCCAGTTTTGTTGAGGTCAACGAGCTTGTGGCTCGCTCGATCCTAAGGAGGCAAAGCTCGCTTGTGACCATTGCCGGTTGGTGGCGGTAGAGGAAGGAAGAAAAAGAAAAGGAAAGAAAAGAAAAAAGAAAAAGAAAAAGAGAAAGGAGAAAAGAAAAAAAATAAAAAATTCCATTTTTAAAAGAAAATAATAATAATAAAAGATAAAAATGAAATAATTTAAAATTATAATTTTTAAAATAAAAATAAAAATTCTAAGTTTTTTCTCTTTGCATGAAATAAAGTCATGAGATAGAAATGGTTTTCCGATAATATTTAAACAACAAAAAATATTTTTTATCATATATCATCAAATAAAGGAAAACTAACCGTATTCCCGAAAAATGTTTTACTGGAAAGCCTTTTCCTATATTATTGAGTTTTCCATGAAACAAATACATCCCTAAATATAGATGGTATTCATGGGGGTATAATGGCTTAGGATAAAGGCTTCATGTTTTATGGAACTAGTTCGTTTGCTTAAAAATTTCAGCAAGATACCCATGCTTGGAGGCAATGCTCTTAAAGACTAGGCTATTATTGGAATGATCTTCTCTATGTTCATCAAATTAGGATATACGTGTGAGTGGGTTGTATTAGAGACATCACATATAGGAAAATTGATGTAGCGTAGAGTAGTCACCATATCCAATTTAGGTCCATAACTCATTAGTTTAAGTTTTTGAGTAAATGTGGGTCTAATCAGATATGTTAATGGACTTAGACTTATACTCCCTTTTGGTGATCTCCTTAAGTAAAGGTATAGAACTTCGGATTTTTGTTGCGCGCTCTCAATAGCTTCAACTATTGAATCAATATATTGACCTATATCATATAGTTTCATATAAGTCAAGTCACCTTAACTAAAAGTGGTATACGTGCTTTTCCTATTATGGTTGCTTGGGACCCTCCACCTCCAGGGTGGATCAAATTGAATACATATGGAGCATCTAAAGGTAACTCTGGACTTGCAGGAGCTGGAGGATTATTTCGAAATGAAGGGGGTGACTGGCTAGGCTGTTCTACCTCTTTTCTGGGAATATGTTCATCTTTACAAGCAAAACTATGGGCATTATGGTTATAACTTACCATTGCAAAGCAACAAGGTTTCCATAAACTCTTCATTGAGAGGGACTTCAAAATTATCACAAAACTTGTTAGCCAAGAGAGAATAGTGGACAACACTAGATTGACACTGCTTAAGGATATCATAAGACTCTTGAGCTCTCATTTTGAGTTTAAAATACATCACATTTTTCGAGAAGGCAATCGACTTGTTGATATGCTTGCCAATATTGGCTTAATGAAGCGTTTGGATATGACATTTTACTTGTAGCCTCCTAAAGGGTTATTTAATGTTTTGTTTAGTGATAAAATTAGGATTGTAGATTTTAGACGTTAATTTTTTCTTAGTTATGTATCATTATTTATCAAAAAAAAAAAATATAAGTCAAGTCAATGCGTAGGACATTTCGAAAAGTATATCAAATAAATGGCTAAGCGACATCCTAGTAAGTCAATTGACTATAAAGGGCAATTGAGAGGGGCGCAGACGTGTGGAAGGACCCCCCTGAAGGGACCTTGGAAACTCTCTTGACGTAATTACTTCGAGTACTCTCTTTTAGGATTTGACTCCCATGAAACTCGATCCCCCCTCTCCAAGAAGAGCTTAATAGTTTACTGCATTTGCCATTTACATATAAGGAAACAACCAAAAAAAGACAAAAACATAAATAAATAAAGCAAAGAAATATTCAATAAAGCTAGAGCTAAACCATTTCTCTAGTCAAGAATTAAGTTGAATTTCCAACAAAATCTTGCTAGAGTTATCCTCACTCAATGCACAATTGGTACTCTCTCTTCGATGTACATATACAGTTTTTATTTTTAGCACGTAGTTTAAATCCATAAACAGGTTAATATATATATATCCTCAAGTTGGAATTTTCTATTGAACTTGACGATTAATGTTTAGGTTAATTGAAGTCTTAGGAATGACCCACAAAGCTGATTAGTTTTCTTTTCTTCTAATATATTATGTGTATCGTCTGCAAAACTTCCCATAAGGTCCATTGAGATTTTTCTCTAAATACAGAAAAGTCTAATTAAGATCGGGTTAGGGTTTAGCGCACTTGGCAAATGCACTACGGTCTCCTTAGATCACACTAATGACATGATTACTAGTTAGACCATACAAATCGCATGAACCCCCATGACTGAATGCATATCAGGCACAATCACTGCACAAATAGCAACTAGACCAGATTGGGTCGAAAATGATCCAACCCAAATTGATCCGTTTGACCTATTTTGGTCTATTTTGGTGCAATACAAAACTAGTGACAAAGCACTTCAATATTTAATCAAATCTAGAAAAACTCAATATCCAAATTGAGGTGAGAGCATGAAGCAAGAGAGCACGAGATTGAATGAAAGTGAGAAAAATTGAAGAGAAATTCATAGAAGTGGGTTGGATTTAAATAAGTTATAATCTCATTGACCATCCGTATTATTTTCACCTATACCAATCTAAATTTATATATGACTTATTTATTGAATATAACGATGTCGCGACCTATTTTTTCCGTCTCGAGGGGGAAAGAAATTAATAAATAGGTTTGAGGGTATTGCCCAAAGGGTGGTCCAGGACCCTCATTAGACATGGGCTCTCCCAAGCCCATACCCCGCGCGACGTTGAGTGTTCATGAAAATCTTCAAATGAGGAGTCGCCACTAGTCATATGGGGTTAGAAACCAAAGCGGCGTGGGAGTGTGCCTCACTTTCTACGTAACTAGAGATTCTAGGATCGGGGATTTGATTACACTAATTAATCAATTAGTGCCCTTTCGGTACCTAATCTTGTTCATTTCGAAAAGACTTTTGTCAGGCAGTTTGGATTGATTTTAGAATTAACCACTAATATATGAGGTGATCATGCGGGTGCGTAATCATCAAAATAACAATCAGCAATTAAAGAAAGCATTAAATAAATTGCAGAGAACATAAATCCTAATTAAACTAAGGGGCAAACCATAATCATCGCATCATAAGCATACATTCAAGGGCAATTGTATCCGAGGATAATTTAAACCCTAAGGTGAAGCGTAAGGCTTGTTCGATTTTAAGACAATCTAGGGCGATGATTTTCCGACATTTGTGTAGAGAAAGTGGTCCAAGAATTATTTTAGAGCTTTTTGGGAAACTCTAAAACAAACTTGGAGTTTTTGGGATTTTTGAAATTTTTTTGGAATTTTCAATATTTTAATATTTTTCCGATTTTTTTATTATTATTTTTTTTTTTTTTGAAAAGTTTTTAAATTTTCAGGTTTTATAAATTTTCCATGAATTTTCTGAAATTCCTAAGTTTTTATGATTTTTTAATATTTTTAAATATTTTTATATTTTTTATGATTTTCTGAATTTTCGATTTTTTTTTTTTTTTTTTTTTTTAAGAAATGATTCTGACCGGGTCAGGAAACCCGGCCCTGCTGACCAGATTCAGATGCCGCCGGTCCGGGTCGGGCTGAAAGAACCGGGCTGGCCTTAAGCCCACTATAAAACAACAAAAAAGGCCCACACGGATTTTTTTCTTAAAAAGCCCAATATTGATTTCTTTTTTTAGCCCAGCTGAAAAACCCGGCCCGTGAAAAATTCAGCCCAACGGCAGCGGGCCCGCCGCGAAGCCCATCTCCTTGCCCCCTATTTTTATTTTCGGCCTTTTCTTTGTTTTTTCTGATTTTTCTATTTTTTTTTTCTTTTATCATTATTTTATTCTGGTCTTCTTCTCCACAGCACGCCCCCATGCACGTCTTCCCCCATGCACGCCTGCAACCTCCTCGTTTTCTTCTTTTCTCCCACGAACCGTCACTGCAACTTCACCAGGGCACCTCCATTGACCGAAACGGCCTACACCCCCACCTCGCCGAACCACCGTCATTCATCGGCCACCCGTCTCCGCCAGCACCGACAGTCGCCGGCCACCCACTCAGGTGACGGACGCTAAGCTATTCTCCGACGCGAAGAGGAACCATCGCCGATTTGACGCTAAACCATTGTTTTGCGCAAATATCATGCAAAACAAGTACGAACTAGATGAACAAACATGATTCAACAAGAATAGCAGCGAACGCTGGTCGGTTTTCGAGCTCAAAGTGGATAGTGCCTTCGGCTTTCGGTGGGGCATTTCGTCGAACACTCGGCGCGCGTGCGTAAAACAAAGGGTTTCCGGTTTGAACCGAACTCAGACCGGACCTAAGCTTCTAACTAGACGTGCCAGCACGCTAAGAAACATTTATGGAGGGACGACAGGGGCCGGGGCTCGCGCGAACTGGTCGGCGCGAGCTCCGGCCCGCGACTTCGTCAACCACAAACAAGGATGTTCGAGGGAAGCCTACCTGGTTCAGCTTGAGGACACCGGCTGAGGAGACGTCGGACGGAGCTCGCGCGTGGCCGAGGCGTTGGCTGAAGCTCTCTTGCTCTTCCTCGGTCACTGCCTCTCTCGGTTTCACTCTTGGTCCCTTTCTCCTCTCCCGGTTTTGCGTTTTTTTCTTCTTTTTTTTTTTGGGTCTCCCCTCCCTAGGGTTTCTTCTCTCTGTTTTCTCTCAGCTCTCTCTCGGTTCTTTTTTTTCTCTGGTCTCCCTCCGTCATTCCCTCTGTCTCCTTGGTTTTCTCTCCCTCGGGTTCTCTTTCTGCTCTCCTTCTGCTGACTTGCTGCTGCTGCTGCTTTTCCGCGTCTGCTGCTGCCTCTGCTCTGCCTCTGCTCTGCTGCCCTCTCTGCTGCCACCTGCTGCTTTGACTTCCTGCCTTGTTGCTTTTCCGCGCGTGGAAGAAGAGAAGAAGGAGGAGACGGGTGGGCCGAGCCGAAACAAAAGGGAGAAGAAGAAAAAAAAGAAAAAGGAAATGGGCCAAGCCCATGCAAGGAAAGGGAAAGGGCCGAATGGGCCCAGCCCTGGCCCGGCCTCTCTTTTTTTTCGATTTTTTAATTATTTATTTTTAATTATTTTAATTATTTGATTATTTTTTTAATTTTTAATTTTAAAGCTACTAATGCAAATGCCCCTAATATCTATATGCAATGCAATTTCAATGAAAATTTTTTGTTAAGGAGTTAAAATTAATCCCTAATTTTCCAATGCAATTAATAAACACTTAAATGAGTAGCCAAAATTTAGGTGTCGGCAGTGCATGCAGGCGGGTTTCGACCCTGGCCCGAATCATTTCTAAAAAAAAAAAAAAAAATCGAAAATTCAGAAAATCATAAAAAATATTAAAAAATCATAAAAACTTAGGAATTTCAGAAAATTCATGGAAAATTCAGAAACCTGAAAATTTATAAAACTTTTCAAAAACAAAAAAAAAAAAAAAAAATATATTTTTTAATAAAAAAATCGAAAAAATATTAAAATATTGAAAATTCCAAAAAATTTCAAAAATCCCAAAAACTCCAAGTTTGTTTTAGAGTTTCCCAAAAAGCTCTAAAATAATTCTTGGACCATTTTCTCTACACAAATGTCGGAAAATCATCGGCCTAAGATTGTGCTTAAAATCGAACAAGCCCTTACGGCTTCACCTTAGGGTTTAAATTATCCTCGGATACAATTGCCCTTGAATGTATGCTTATGATGCGACGATTATGGTTTGCCCCTTAGTTTAATTAGGATTTATTTTCTCTGCAATTTATTTAATGCTTTCTTTAATTGCTGATTGTTATTTTGATGATTACGCACCCGCATGATCACCTCGTATGTTAGTGGTTAATTCTAAAATCAATCCAAACTGCCTGACAAAAGTCTTTTCGAAACGAACAAGATTAGGTACCGAAAGGGCACTAATTGGTTAATTAGTGTAATCAAGTCCCCGATCCTAGAATCTCTGGTTACGAAGAAAGTGAGGTACACTTCCATGCCTCGCTTGGTTTCTAGCCGACCCCAATAGGCTAGTGGCGACTCCTCATTTGAAGATTTTTATGAACACTCAACGTCGCGCTGGGTATGGGCTTGGGAGAGCCCATGTCTAATGAGGGTCCTGGACCCACCCTTTGGACAATACCCCTAAACTTATTTATTAATTTTTTTCCCCCTCGGGACGGAAAAAATAGGTCGCGACAAACGAACTTATACAATATCTTAGTCCATCAAATATGGGTTAAGATATGGATCTGTGATCCAATTTGAGAGGTCTAACTGCAACTAATTGTAATTATATTAAGTAGGGAAAATGACACCAAAAACCCCAAACTATGCCCCTTGGGATAATTTTTCCACTGAACTTTTTTTGTGCCATAAAAAACCCCAAACTATGCCACTTGGGACAATTTTACCAGGGAACTTTTTCTTGTACCACGAAAAACCCCGAACTATGCTACTTGGTACATATTTACCCCAGACTTTTTAACTAAAGGGCATTTTCGTCTTTTCCTTTTTTTTTTTTTTTTTTTTTTCCTCTTCCCCTCTGCTGGACCAACAGAGGGGAGCCGGCGACGGCCACCCTCGCCGGCGGCGACGCGTCGGCGAGGGTGGCCCACGCCGGGAGGGTCGCCCGGCCGGGCGAGGGCCGCCCTCGCGATCCGGCGGGGCGGCCCTCCCCGACGTCGGGCGAGGGTCGCCCCCGCCGGACGGGGGGGGCGCCGCGTCGGGCCGGATCCGCCCGCGGGATCTGGGGGGCCCTCCCGGCGTCGGGCGAGGGCCGCCCGCCGGATCCGGCGGGCGGCGGCCCGCCCGTCGGGCGACCCTCCGGCGTGGGTCGCCCGCCGGTCGGGGGAGGGCGGCCCCCGCCCGGTCTCCGGCGAGGGCCACCCTCGCCCGACTCGGGCGAGGGTCGCCCGCCCGGGCGAGGGCGCCCGCCACGGCGAGGGTCACCCCGGTCGGGAGCGACCCTCCCGGCGAGGGTGGACGCCGCGCCGCACGGCGAGGGTGGTCGTCGCTTGGCGCCCTCTCTACTAGTGGGGAAGAAGAAAAAAAAATTAAAAAGAAGAAGGAAAAGACAAAAATGCCCTTTAGTTAAAAAGTCTGAGGTAAATATGTCACAAGTAGGATAGTTCAGGGTTTTTCTTGGCACAAGAAAAAGTTCAGGGTAAAATTGTCCCAATGGGCATAGTTTGGGGTTTTTTATGGTACAAAAAAAAGTTTAGGGTAAAATTGTCTCAATGGGCATAGTTCAGAATTTTTGGTGGCATTTTCCCTATTAAGTAACTCTTCGTATATAAAATCGTCAGTAATCAATACGTGGGGCCATGATAATCACCTCGGTGAAGAGCCAACGACAAGGCTTCATGTCTAATTAATTATGAGAATTGACTTTTTCGGGTGTACTAAAAGGTGAAGTTTGGTGTCAAAGCTGTCCGTGAAACCATCCTTTCTTACCACCAAATCACGATCTAACTCAACATTTAAGAAGTTAAAAGTCGTTAAAAAAATAAAAGTATAAACATCGCGGAAGAGATCCAAGCAAAGACCCATAAAAAAAAGAAAAATCTCGAGAACACGTATCCAATTCACAGAAACAAAATGATTCGTTCGTGTCCGTGGGCATTAGTCGAATTATAAGGTTTGAATGTTCATGCGAATTAGGAAGAATTTTGGACACTGCTGACAAGTCTTTGTAGGGTCATATCTTAATCTTTGGAAACTTTTCCTTTCTCTTCGTCTTTTTTATATTCTAGTGAGGATCAGAAATCTATGCAAACAGAGCGCAAGATGATGTTGTTAAGCACGTGACTGGCAGGTGCTGGTCATTTTCCAAAACCGGATGATTCTGAAACTAGGATTCTGGAATACAAACCCGTCCCCAACTCGCTAAGGTCGCTGGCCAGAGCGAGGGCGTCCTGGCCTCTGGCAAGCGTCCCTTTGCTCAGCCCTTACCGAGTCGTGTTCGTGTTTTCTATTGAACCCAAGGTGCTTCGGCTGGCGATTCATCTCGGGTCTCGCTCTTCTCGGCCTCCATCTGATTCATCGACAACCAAAAATCAGCTGTCTTCGTCTTGGTCTCGTTGTTCTCGGCCTCCATCTCGCTATTCTCACCAGATCTAGAGAGGGCTGGGTGAGGGTCCCTAACTGGCCCTTTTCAAAGGCTGGTGACCTCTGTCAGCTGGCGACTGGTAGAGGGTAATAAGGAAAAAGAATAAGAGAAAGGAAATGAAAAAAAAAAAGAAAATAATGAAAAGAAAAGAAACAATTAATTAAAAAATTCAGAAAAAGTATTTAAAAATTAAATAATGTTCACGTTGGCATTGGCTGGCATCCACATCTAGTGATGAGCATGATTTTAGGTAGAAACAAGAATTTAAGAATTAGATTGGTGGAAACCTATCCGATTCCAGGTTTCAAGGTATATAGGATAGGTTCCAAGTTCCAAAAATTGGGAAATTTGTTTTGATGAGTAGATTCTAAGTTCTTGGTAGATGGAATCTAAAATCTAGAACTTAGAAATTGAAACGAGTTTTGTATTTTTCTTAGTCTATATTATCACACGATACTACGATATTGATGAGTGTATAATTTGGAACCATTTCTGAGTTTTTATTTTATGATTGAAACTTTTACTTTATTAATGTTTAATATTTTTTCGTATGTCTTAATATAAATTTAGATCAATGGATTATAGTAATAAGTGGTGGTCGTTAAAGATAATAATTTATTACAATCGTTCAATTAATAATATAGATGGAACCTGAATAGAACCTGGAGTCGACCCTAAAACTTGTGACGGGATAGATTCCAGGTTTCAAGATATGCCGAGTAGGTTCCGGGTTCTAATAAATAAAAAACCTATTCTAACGGATAGATTTCAAGTCCCAAGTGAAATATACACAAAACTTGGAACTATTCATCCTTAATCACATCAATAATTTCTAGTCTAAATTGGTCCGAATGACTGAATTAATATCAATATGAAAATATTTGGGAATAAAATAGTTTAATTAAAATGACTTGAATTGGTACCAATAAAATAAGTTTAGGACCCTTTTTGTTACTTTTTCCATCGTCAATCTTAGCTAATCAACCCGGCACGTCTTTGTCTATCAATGTTGTTGATTCTAATCCCTGTCCATTATGTACCGCATAGAACATGGCCACCATGCCCCGCTCAAAGATTCGAAAGCGCTTCGGTCAGAGCGAGGACGGTGGATGAAGTTTTCCCCTTGAGGAATTTTTTTTTTTTTTTTTTTTTTAAGATAGCGACGTACAATTCACCTTCAAATTGAAATTTTTTTTCGATTTCGATTTTCTTTCGGCCGCGAGGGTGAGCGTTACCGAGGAAAAGCCCTAAAAGTAACTTCCTTGAAAGCATGCGCTCTCGAATTTCGAAGTCCTCTCGACCCAGTTATTTCCACTTATAGAAAACTTAACTAGTTGCCGGAATAGTTACTGACAAGACCCGACAAAAAAAGAAAAAAGAGACACAAGCTGTGTAAAATTTGATAAATGGAGACGATGACATTAGACTCCATTCATGGACTTTGAATGAAATCATTTGCAAACGAATGCATTCCACTCCGCTCCGTAAATTTGACTTTTTCTGTTGTAAAAAATTGTACTCTCCAAAACTTATACTCACGTTCTGTTGGAAAAATAATTTTCACGTGTTGGTAAAAAAATAATATTCACGTATTGAGAAATACGTAGCATTATTTGTTATAATCAGAAAAAGTAATAAACCTGAGAATGCAAATAACAATAATATAAAAATGACCAAAAGATGCTGAATTACAACCCAAATACAAACTTGTTAGATTGTATAAAATTAATAGGAAATTAAATAGGAGGCGAGGTACGGCTAATCGAATCTCCTTAAGGCAATTAGTTCCCGCCAATGGTGTTAAGTAGCTTCATGAATTATGTCTCCCAAAATACTATACTTCAAACTTGTTTGTATTAATACCATACGAATAGGACTCTATCGAACACTTATTAAAATCGGCACACTTGGAAGACTGATTTTCTAGAGAAGAATTCTTAAAATTTAAATGGCTCTATTGAACTAAAGAAGACTTAGAAGATAATCACGTGCACCTTTGAAGATTGTCTTTGCACACAGTTTTTGGGGATGCGTCATTAACCCTCCTTAATTCATCCATTAAAACCGGCACACTTGGAGAAATGATTTTCTAGAGAAGAATTCTTAAAGATTGAGTGGCTCTATTGGAGTAAAGAAGACTTAGAAGATAATCGTGTGCACCTCTAAAGATTGTCTTTGCACACGAGTTTGTGGGGATGCATCATTAACCCTCCTTAATTCATCCATTAACGCAAAGTATAAATCTGCTACATGAGAGCCGGAGGAATGCATCCCTTAATGCCTCCATTAATTGTTGTAAAACTTTGGTCCATTAATGTATTCTAAAACTGCTGAAAAACTGTTGCATCAAAGTTGAAGGAACGCATCTTTTAAATCCATAAAATTGCTCCAACACTGATGCACGAGAGCTGAAGGAACACATCCATTAATCATCCAATAACGTCGAAAGTTGAAGAAACACGCAAACTTATGTTGAGCCATTAATAATTTAGAATTACAATACATCATATCTTTTGCCAACATGGCCAAATCCCATAATTCTTCAAGGGAGAATGGTTGCTGATCTCGAAGAGCTCGAGGCGAAACCGCTGGGGTCCCTTCAAAACCTTATCTGCAAAATCGATAAGCCGGGAGTTGGCGGCAGATCTCGTGCCCTGTCGCATGCGAGCTACCTCTGGTCGTACTCCTATTCGTTTCCGCCTGTCCATATAACACGACGCGCACAACACGGTAAGAAGCGCCCACGCTCTTCACTGAATATTGGATCGTTTCCCGACACGCTTGACGGTGGAGACGATGGTCCTCGCCGACAAAGTCCTGCTCCGAGAGATCGCCTCGGCGGCTCTCCTCTTCCTCGTCACCCGATTCTTCGTCAAATCCCTCTTGCTTCGTTTGAACTCCTTTAAGCTCTTGCCGGGGCCGAAAGGGTGGCCGGTCATCGGCGCCCTCCCCCTCCTGGGGAACATGCCCCACGTGGCGCTGGCCAACATGGCCAAGAAGTACGGGCCAGTGATGTACCTGAAAATGGGCACGTGCGGCATGGTCGTGGCGTCGACCCCCGACGCCGCCCGGGCTTTCTTGAAAACCCTAGACATCAACTTCTCCAATAGGCCCCCGAACGCGGGTGCGACCCACCTGGCCTATGACGCGCAGGACATGGTCTTCGCCGACTATGGCCCGAGGTGGAAGTTGCTTAGGAAGCTGAGCAATTTGCACATGCTCGGAGGGAAGGCCCTCGACGACTGGGCTTGCGTCCGGTCGACTGAGCTGGGGTACATGCTTCAAGCCATGTGCGAGTGCAGCAAGCGAGGCGAGCCGGTGGTGGTGCCGGAGATGTTGACCTATTGCCATGGCCAACATGATAGGGCAAATCATTTTGAGCCGAAGGGTGTTCGTGACGAAGGGCTCCGAGTCTAACGAATTCAAGGACATGGTGGTAGAGCTGATGACAAGCGCAGGTATAGCATTCTACAGACATTCGAAACAAAAACACGAAATACGCTTAGCTCTCTTTTCGAGTTGTTAATGCTCGTATCTACTCTCTCGATGTAGGCTTCTTTAACATCGGCGACTTCATCCCGTCGATAGCGTGGATGGACTTACAAGGGATCGAAGGCGGAATGAAGCGCTTGCACAAGAAATTCGATGCGTTGTTGACGAAGATGATCGAGCAACACTCGGCAACTGCTCACGAGCGTAAAGGAAACCCGGATTTTCTCGACGTCGTCATGGCCAACCGAGATAACGCCGGGGGCGAGAAGCTTAGTTTGACCAACATTAAGGCTCTTCTCTTGGTATATAAATGTCTACGTGAATTGAACAAAGTCTAACATGTTGACTCTTGACTTCTTCATCAACTTGTGACGTTACTAAGTACTGACCTCGTTGTCTCTTTTTCTAGAATTTGTTCACTGCAGGTACCGATACTTCATCGAGCGTAATCGAGTGGTCGCTGGCCGAGATGTTGAAGAACCCAAGCATCCTCAAGCGGGCCCACGAAGAGATGGACCGAGTCATCGGGCGGCACCGGCGCCTCGAGGAATCCGACCTCTCGAAGCTCCCGTACTTGCAGGCCATATGCAAGGAGACCTTCCGAAAACATCCATCCACACCGTTGAACCTACCGAGGGTCTCGACCGAGGCGTGCCAGGTGAACGGCTACTACATCCCCAAGAACACGAGGCTGAGCGTGAACATATGGGCGATCGGGCGGGACCCAGACGTGTGGGAGAACCCTCTGGACTTCACTCCGGAGCGGTTCCTGAGCGGGAGGAATGCGAAGATCGACCCGCGCGGGAACGACTTCGAGCTGATCCCGTTCGGGGCTGGGCGGAGGATCTGCGCCGGGACGAGAATGGGGATCGTGCTGGTGGAGTACATACTGGGGACGTTGGTCCACTCGTTCGACTGGAAGCTGCCGGACGGCGGCCCTGACGGCCTGAACATGGACGAGGCGTTCGGCCTAGCGTTGCAAAAGGCCGTGCCGTTGTCGGCCGTCGTCACCCCACGGCTCTCCGCCAGCGCATACGCGTCTTAAAGCTTTACGCAAAAAACTCTCCCCTACTACGATAATCCGACATAATCATCTTGTTCGGAGAAACTTTTTAGATCAGTTGTGGGTCGCCGGATGGGGTCTATGGCGAGTGCGGTATTACTGTGCGCTACTCTTTCAGTGTATTTTGTTTCTTAATGTATTTGAATAATCAAGGGTTCTCATGTGATTGTGATAATATGAACTTAGTGTTAACTAATGTAGGTGTGTGCTTCACTTTGTTTATGTATAACTTTGATGATATGATATAGGCCCAATACCACAAAAAATTCTAAAGCGGCACACTTGATAAAAAATTTATCAAAAATAAATTTATTTATCACTAAAAATTCAAAATTAATACACGTTTGATAATTTTGCCCTCTTTTAATTTTTGTAAAATTTTATTGTTAAATTCCCAAGTCGGATGACACGTGAATGTATTAGTTTGTGGTTTACCCTCTATTGGTGATAGGTATATTGTTTTGTGATTTTTCGTGGTATTAATTCAATTTAATGGATATTAACATAAGATTAATTTATCATGAACATATTAGTTTGTGGTTTTTGATGATTAAAAAAATTAGTTAAGGGTAAATCTATCACATATGTATTAGTTTAGGATTTTTGATGATATATATGTATATAATTTTTATATATTCGTATTTTTATAATAGAAGATCTCTAGCAATGATAAAAATGGCATTGCAATTATTTACTAGTCCTATCAAATATAATTTTAATTAATCTTTTTTTTTCTCTTCAGACATCTAGTTGAAATTAGTAAGGGCCTTGGAGATCTCGCCAAATCTCTTTCAAGTCACTTTGGTAATGCGATGGATGACCCCACTGGCGCCTCCCTGTTTGTTTGCTTGTTATATGTAGTGTGTAGTATGGACCTGGGTATTTCCTTGAACTATTTGGTCCTTGAGAGTATTTCTCCTAAGTGGGGAAGAAAAATATTTTATCTAGGGGTAGACTTTGCATCTCTTCTTCAGAAGGGGCTACCTCCAAATCGACTAGTATAGTAGCTACTAGCGTTTGGGGTAATAGAATGAAATTTGAAAGTGTTCCTACTAGATCTGCCTATATATCACATAATATCTTGTAATTGACTTGTTGGCTTAGTGTCTCCCGTTACAAGACATTGTAATTTTACATGGAACGTGCTTCTATCTTCAAAAGAAAAAAGGCTATGCTAGTTAGAGTTCACGTTAACTTGGTCACCGTTCTCTTTACTCGGCCGTTTCCACCAATGAGAGCTGTCCGCGGTAATTCCTTGAAGGATGCCCAACTAGGTGATATTTCTTATTTTAACGCGTCAGATTCGTACGCCTCACCCTCCTTATTGGTAGGTGTATATTTTTCTTCCTCAGCAATTAATGAATATGGAGGGCAAGTGAGGTTTCTCACCCCTGGACAAATCTCTTACCTGTTGCCTCCTCAAGCATTTTAAGAACCTACTTAAGTCTATGTCTTTTTGACAAAAAAAAAGTTCATATCTTAGAAGTGTTAACCCAATCACTATATTTTTCAAGGCGTGGGAGTTGCCTCTATCCTTACTTTTTAATGCTGGAGGACACACCAAATAGGAGTTGATGACTATTGATTGACTCACCTCCACTATAGGAGTGAGCCCCATCATTTAGCGCGGAGGACACACCAAACAGGAGTTGGTGACTATAGATTGACTCGCCCCCATTATAGGAGTGAGCCCCATCGTCATTTGGTGCGAGGTCACCCTCCCAAGGAGGATTTTTCCATTGTTTTCCCTATAGGCCTTTTAAGGGCTGTCCAAGATGTACGTGCGTGTAAGGGGGGGCCTCCATGTGTGAAGGGCACGTATGGGAGGGAACTGGGGATGGTCGTTTTAGCTTGGTCGTTTTAGCTTGTCCGTTGAGCTTGTAACTCTCTTGCATGGACATGGGAGAATCCTCAAAGAATCCTGCTTCCTATGACTTATCCCAGAAAAGAATACATCTGCTGATTAATGAGAGAGATAATTATAATACAAAAACTCATATAAATTTATTATACGGATGTTAATTTAATTTTAGATCTTTTAATTCCATCAGTTTAATTATAAATATTTTGATGATTTGTCCATGCAATATTTTCGGTCAATTTGTCTAGTAATCATCGACAGATAGGTACTAATGTCGATGATTCTGGATTGTATCTTTAATTTTTCCTTTAAATGACAAAATAAAATTTGAAAGGAGAACCTAAACACGACAAAGGTAACGCTGTCTCCATTAACAATCAAATCAAATCAAATCTCACTATGAAAGAAGTGATGCCACCTGGGCCAATTTTGCAAGTTGAAGGTTGGCGTGGCTTCTCCAACTCTTCCATTTGAAAATTGAGTGGACGGCTTTTATCGCTATTATCTTATTTCCTTTTCCACGCTTCTACCAAATCGACACAATGTTAACGGTCCCACTTTTTTTTTTGTAATAATAATAATAAAATTTATCTCATTAGCTATCACATCAAGTAAAAGAGATATTTTGCAACAAGATCACATAAAATAAAAAAAAAGTACCACATAGTAACAAAAAATTGTGATTCATCGCACACTCAAAATATTAAATGTGAGAATTTATTGACGACAATTGATTATTTAAATTTTACTTTATTAATGTTTTATTTTCTTTTTATGTCTAAATATAAGTTTTGATCAATGGATTATAACAGTAAGTGGTGGTCATTAAAGATAATGATTCATTACAATCATTCATTAATAAAATAGATGAAACCTAAATAGAATATCAAACCGACCCTATAACTTGTAACGGGTTAGGTTCCAAGTTCTAAGGTACATACGGTAGGTTCCAGGTTTCAATAAATAAAGAATCCGGTTTAGCGGGTGGGTTCCAAGTTCTAAATGGAACATATATGGAACTTAGAACTACTTTGTTAATGTTTCATATTCTTTTTTCCTCTTCTTTTTGTTCACATTTCATCTTAAACTAATTCATTTCAAGACCATCTGATTGAGCCGGCAATCAGTTCAAGGAATAAAAATTCCTCATTATGATACTTAAAATGAGATGCTTTGCAATGATAGGGTCAGAAATCGGGATTTTTAACGCGATCTTACGTGGCCGCATTGATTTTAGCAGTGATCTGTGGCCATCAATCTCGCTGGGGGCAAAAGATCTTGTACGCAAGATTTTGAACTCTGATCCTTAGCACAGGTTAACAGCTTTCGAAGTTCTTGGTAAGTATTTTTGTGAAAAAATGTTTCGGTTTGCAGCAAGTTTCTTTATGCTGCAACGGCAAGAGTCATGGTTAGCCATATTTCCACACTGTCTTCTTCTAAATGACATTATATTATGAGGATTCGCCAAACATTTTAATAGATCACCCATGGATCAAGGAGGATGGAGAAGCACCTGATACCCCTCTTGACAACGTGGTGTTGGGTCGCCTCAGGCAATTCAGAGCAATGAACAAGTTCAAGAAAGTAGCTCTTCGGGTACTGATTGAGTGACGGATGGAAAGAGGGTGCTAAAACAATTGATGGAATGCTTGTAAATGTCGAAAAATGTCTTTCAGAGGAAGAGATAAGAGGATTGAAAGGGATCTTAGCAGGAAGAGATTGTCAAGGGACAGCTGTCGGAGTATGAAGTTAAACAATTGATGGAAGCTGTAAGTCAAACTCTATCTTAGTTGTCAATATAATTCAGCATCGATGGAGACTAATCACATCAAATGTGGGGCTGCAATTATTCGTGCAACTGGTATACATAATTGCATGCATTAAACAGGCCAATACCTACTCTCTTCTCTCTGTTTTTTTTCTTTTCCTTGGATGAAGGCCGATGCTGATGGTGATGGAACCATAGACGACGAGTTTATTACAGCAACAATGCACATGAACCGGATGGACAGAGGAGCATCCCTACACAACGTTCCAGTTTTTCGATAAGGACAATAGCGGGTACGAGTCTTTAGAAAATTTAAATAAGTTCAATTGATTGTCCAACCACAAGAACAGCACAGGCTCATTGCTGTAAGTTTAAGTGAGTGAAACCCACAAAAAACTACTGCTAAGTCTTTTATAGAAGCAATGAAAATCTTGTATGTTTTATAGATCAAGCATTGAAAGTTGCTTTTGGATGCAGCAAGAATTCAAGAAGGTTATAATCTTGCAGATTATAGTATAACTGTTTTAGTGATGCGTACGGGTATATTACGACTGAGGAACTTGAAAAAGCTCTTCGACAATACGGCATGCACGACAGAAGAGACATCAATGAGATCATTTCGGAAGTCGATGCCGATAATGTAAGTCAGCAACAGACGCATTGACTATGCAAAAACTCTCAATTGCTCTATGTTCGAGTACTGATGACGTGCGACTCTTGCAGGATGGCCGGATCAATTACGACAAGTTTGTGGCAATGATGAGGAAGGGGAATCCAGAAGTGAATCCGAAGAAGCGACGTGACGTGTTCGTCTGACGATGTGATTCCGGAGGAATGCGATGAAGAAAGAACAAAAATCTCATCCTTTTGAACCCTTCTGTATCTTTTTGGTTCGCCGGGAAAGTTCACGGACTATTGAGCAGACAATCTGATAAAAGAAGGGCATTACATATACACATCACTATTTTAAGGGGAAGAACTTGAAGGATACAGGAAAATACGTTGCTAGAAGAGTTTCTGATTCAAAGATGTAAAAATTCTCATCCTTGCTATTCTCTAACAGTTTTCGTCCAACTTTAAATTTTTAAAGGTTCACTTGCCACGTAGGAGAAATAGTTCATACATCGTATGTAACGCATGGTCGCTCTCGGAAAAATAAGCCAAACGTAGGTAAACGAGAATGTTTTCAAATTTGAACATGAAGTTGATTGGGATGCATGTCACGCAGGTTGTTCGACCAGTCGGTCAAACTATACAAAAACCTACGCTCCGTTTGATAACATTTATATTTCTTCTGATTTCTATTCTTTTATTCCCCAGAACTAAAAAAAAAAAAAGGAATATAAACCTGTTTGATAAAATTAATTAATATTTCTATTCCTAGGAATAGAATATTGTTTTGGGGAATAGATTTGGAATAGAAATAAGAAATAGAAAAAAATAGCATCTTCTAATTTGTTGGAAAAATTATTCAAATTTGGGTAGAACAATGAAGTCAAGGCTTTGAATCAATAAAGCAATGAAGTCAAATTTTGAGGCATGATATCATTTTCTTTAAAAATTTATTTGCCCCACAAATTTGTAATGGTCACTAGCAAAAATTTCGAAGATACAACAAAGTCTCAAATGAGAATATTATATAGTAATTTTAGTATTTTCCGCGCTTCAGGAAATAATTGGAAACAATGGCTATATTTTTTGGAAAGAAAGTTCAAAAAGACTTAATGATGATTGATCCCAAAAATCGACGTGCTTATTTTTGTCCATTTGAATAGAGATAACTCTTTGAAAAAGGTTGCAAAACGAATAGGCATGTTGTCAAAAGTTATGTTGAAAAAGACATGAAAATTTTAGAATTAAATAAGTAAAAAAATGAAAATAACCACAATTCCTTTATGAATGGTTGCACAACTTCAACAAATAAATATGAATTTTTTCAATAAATAAAAATTAATGATCATTGGTTAGTGTCTAATCTTGTTCACATGTGCGCTCACATCTTTTCAATGTGGGACAATGCATCTCTTAGTTTGTTTTACAAACAAACTACCAGCAATCCCCTACTTTGTTTGTAAAACAAAATTACCAAAATAAAATTTTATAAAAAAGAAATACAACCAAAATTTTCATGAAATTAATATACATACATACATGTCTCTTTCAAGTTAAACCTTTACTTAGTGCAAGTATCTCAAAACTCTATCAAAGTGACAAATAGCTCGGCTTTAAACTTGTACTTTTAAATAATAGAATCGGTCATACCGCATGTATACTAACCTCATGTTTTAGCAAGAAGTTCTATATTATATCGCACTATTAGGGCATTGTGTTTGATCTTGCTTCATAAGCTCTCTAGAAAGTAATCCTAACTTTCGTAAGAAGCAGCACCATTCTAAGCTCATATAGGTGAAGTATCTACCATATGTTTCTATTACTATCAAACGTCATAGATAATATCGACTTCTCATATCAGGTCTTATGTCAGTATTAAACAATCACTTTCAATAACTTATTTTTATTCATTAAATCTTGTAACTAGTGATGTTTAAAAAAAAAAGGCCGATTTACCATTAATGGTGATTTTAATTAAAGGGTTTCAACCCCATTTCTTGTGGGGTTATTTTTACCATGTCTCTTGGTAAAACCTTTGTCAAGGGATTAGTTAGATTATTGCTTGACTTCACGTAGACAATTATTATGGTACCATCTTTAATCAATTGTTTTATGAACTCATGCCTTAGGCTAATATGTCTAGACTTACCATTATTAGTGCTTTTATAAGCTCTTGCCAAAGTAGCCCGATTGTCACAATGGATAGAAATATGAAGCATAGGACTATGTTATAATTTGATATCCAACAACAAATTCCTAATCTATCCGGCCTCTTTCTCAATTGGTGCTAAAGCAATGATTTAAATTCCATATTTGAGTGAGTTATACACAATTTTTTTTTGCTCATCCAAGAAACAACACAGTAATTTAATTAGTATTGATGTATTCTCCCAATACAGACGAATAATTGTTATAGAACAATCCCCAATTTTTTTTAGTCCTCTTAAGACAATAAAAAATTCTGGTAATAGATTTCCAATAATTTATACTTTGATTTCAAATAGATGTACTCAAGTAACACACGGAATAAACAATGTTGGGTCTAGTACAATGCATTGCATACATTCCCTATAGCACTCACATTAAAGACTATCATGAATCCAATGGATTGCGCATTTTTTTGGAACTTAAGATATTTATATATATTCAACATCTTTTCCACATAATCACTTTGGCTGAAAGAATAACCCCACTATGTTTTAAACTTTAATACTGAAGAAAGCATCTACATCACTGAAATTTTTCATTTTAAAAATGAAAATGACATATTTCTTAGTCTCAATGATTCCAGTTATATCAGTTTCAAAGTCTCCTTCAGATAGCCCACTTCGACACTATATTAGTAGGCACCCAAACAAAACTATGCATCTTTAGGATGCTAGGCCAATTGGGTCACTAGGTGCAAGAAAAACCTATACATCCAATGAGACCCCACGGAATGTTTAGAAGAGGTTCAAGTGATGACACTTTTCACGGACCCACTGACACTTTAGGGACCATGTCTTCGACGCCATCATCCAAGAGGTGCCAAGAAGTTGGATATATTTGTAGCATCTAGACGACTAGACATTACCCTTCTCTCGATCGGCGCAGACATAAAACCATCTCCTGGGCCCAAGCAAAATGAATGGCCTAATCCCTCATCCAGGGCTTTAAGAACCCCAAATTGGCTCTGCCTTTCCCATTGGGACCAAAGCACCCATGACGCGAGAAGTATTGTTTGTCCATAATTATACTTGCAATGAAACTCACATATGAGACCTCTGATGTGGAGGATTCCTACGAATTTGTACCATGAGCTAATGCATGGCCAAAGAACTCAAGCAAAGTTGAGAAAACTTAACGAACCCAACCACCCCACGATTGCCCAGGTCACTATGCATCATCAAATTTTCATGCTCAAAGAACACTGGTAGTTGTGGAACACAATTACTCAAAAATTGCTCCAATTCCTTCTTGGACCACAATAAAATCTAGTCCTTCTCAAGGACACAGACATGACAGTATTAAGAGATGCTCAGAATTTTCTGCATAACTACATTGATAATATTATCGCAGAACAGACTATTGAGAGAGCAACCTCAAATAAAAAAAATTAACAAATCAAAGCATCTCGATCTTATAACTACCTGTAGAAATATAAATTTCCTAGTAATAAGATGATATACTATCCAAAAAGCCAAATCAGAGCAATTTTATTCACGCTTTAGCTTAATTTCCACGGCTAACTATAGAATCACAATATCAACAAATCATTGCTGTAAACGTTCGCCTCTAACCAAGATAATTATGGATCCAATCAGTATCTAATGATATCAGAAAAAGGGAAACCTCTGCATGGGCATCCACACCCCTCGGACATCACTCTCCTACGATCACCATGGACGGACATAGGAACACACCGAGATACAGAGCAACAAAATGACAAAAAAAAAAGATATGTGCTCAGATTTTTGGTCTTAACAACAATGAAATGTAAGCAAAATTGAGTCTACATGATATCGAGATTATTAATCCACACCACTGCATCATCAGATTTACACAAAATCGCAAAATACTTCGCAGGGATTTCTGAAGGGCATTTCGACAAACGGTTCATATGCACTAAAAATGTAGAATTTAGTCAGGAGATCGAAGTTATTTCTTGTCTGAAATCAACATTTAGAAAAAAAACGAAGTTACCAACCATCAAATAACATCCCAGATTTCTCAGTGATTTTCATAAAAGCATCATGAATACCGCTCAGCTTTGAGTCTCACCGAAAACAGGGCAAATCATGAAAGATGGGATGACCTTGTCAAGGAGATATTCTCCCCTGCGATCAATAGTCTGGTTAGCGCAAAGAAACTCTGGGAGACGTTGCTTGTGAAGGTGACCAACAGGTATGGGTCTTCGGATTCAAACAACTCGCTTTGAGTCTCCAAGACCAAGGACATGACCGAACAGGGCATTCCTTGCGACGAACGAGTGAACAGAGACGATACGCACTCTAGGGAACCCTGGGGTGGAGGCAACAATTGGCAGATAAGAAGTAGGAGGGAATTTGGAGGAAATCACCGAGAAAGCCACTTCAATGCTCTCCAAAGTTACACCAATCTAAGCCACCAAGGCCCTCTACCCTGCTTTTCTCTCAATGTATAGGCTTATCAATGGTGGGCGATGATAAACCAGTAGTGTTAATGGCCGATTTTGAGGGTCACCCCGAGAGAAAAACTCTGAGCATCCCCTCTAGAGTCTAATCTCTCTCTCCTTCCAACGAATGATTCTTCCCTTTATCCATGGGTACACACGTCACAGGAGGGAAAAAAATAAATTTCATGAATCTGCTTGACTCAGCATTCTAGAAGATGAGCTCTCCCGTCTTCATTCTCACGCGCATCCTCATCTTTTTGTGCATGATAATTCACGTACAAAATCACAACCAGCATGGAATTCCAGGCGAGATCACGCTCAGCTTCTCTGCATTTCTCTCGGGGTCTCATGTCTTGATTCATAACCTTGATCCACTCTAACTCCATTATTGCAAAATAAATCCTTAAAATTGTTGGAAAAATTGCTTCAAATTTGTGTGGAACAGTGAAATTATGGCTTCAAATCAATAGAACAATCATGTTGAACTTTGAGGTGCGATATCACTTTTTTTAAGGATTTATTTGCCTTACAATAATTCTAATGGTCACTACAAAAATCTTCCCGTATACAACAAAGTCTTAAATAAGAATATTAGATAGTAATTATAGTATTTTTCTATGGTCTTTCTAGAGAAACAATTGATAATACTAGATAGCTATCATGACTTAATGATGATTGATTCCAAAAATCGACGTACTTATTTCTATCCATTGAATAGAAGCAACCCTTCGGAAAAGGTTGCAAAACGAATAAGTATGTTTTCAAAAGTTATTTTGAAGAGTCATAAAAATTCGGAATTAAATAAATAAAAATAAAAATAACCGTAACTCCTTTATGAATAATCATGTCGTTTCCACTGGATACTATGATTAATTTTTTTATAAAATAAATCCGATTTTTTCATTAAATAAAAATTAATAATCATTGGTTAGTGTCTAATTTCATCCATGATCGCATTTACATATTTTCAACGTGGGACAAGACACATTTTAATTTGTTTTAGAAATAAACTACCAACATAGCTGGTTGTCTTTGGTCATTGTTGGTTGTTACCGATTGTTGCCAACTGCTAGTTGCTGATGCCGAAAGAAGAAGAAAGTAAAGAAAGAAAAGAAAAATCTAAAAAATTTATAAAAATTTAAAAGAAATTATATGTAACAAAAAAATTTATGAGTCCTATCAAGCGTATTTTTATTTTTTATTATTTTAAAAATATAAATTTTATATAATTACCAAATTCGTTCAATTTTTTGGAGAACAAAAATATTATCAAACACCTTCTAATAAGCGGACAATTATGCAATAACGAATGACCTTTCCGGAGCTACCCAGCCTTTAGATTCAAGTTTTGTACGGTGCGACGAAGCAGAATAAGACGGCTAGAAAAGGGAAAGAAGGGAATGGTCGTGGGTCGGTACGATGAGGCGTCACATCATCACTCCATGGCTGGCCTCAACATCCGAGACGGACAGCAGCTACGCGCCAAGCCCATCAAGAGCCATGCAGTAGACGAGCAGATGGGCACGTGCATGTCCCGTCAACTAACCATCGAATGTCCAGGAAGGAAGAAAGAGGCTGGTTCTTGCTTTGGCTCCATCGAGACGTAAACGTGTCTTATGTTAAGATATTACATGTTTATGATAATGTATCTCGTGCAACGCAAGGAGAGAGAAGGGCAACGGAAAAATAACTAATAAGTATGGATTCTTGCTAGGATTTCAAATTCGATGAGAAATACTTTAAGATCTGAGTCACTTCTGAAATTCAATATATAACACATTCGACTTGATTTTACTAAAGAATGCGAATCTGCAATTCCCTCCTAGTGAGATTTGGTTTGTTCAAAAGCTCCTTTTTTTGTGCATTTCTAAAATAAGTAAATCATTAGGGTTTGCCTCACTACTCACCCTATCCAAATGGGAAATAAGAGATGAAAAACTTGTTTATCTTCCTTCTCAAGAAGTTAGGGTAGGGACATGTGGGTGAGGGAGTAAAATTTCGCAATCCACGCACATCACATAGCATGCATGGTGGCTTTTACATGAATATAGGATAGGACTAGACAAAAAAAGAAAGAAAAGAAGGTAGGCTCGGCATAAAGAAAACTTTTGAATGTTTTGCTAAAATATATTTTTTCATCGATCATTTCTTCTATTCGACGCTTTAATTTAATGTTCAGGATACATATTCATTGCTATATTGAACTCAAAACCAACATGCCCTGGAAAGAGGGCACGACTTTGACAAGGTTGTTGGTTCTTTAAGAGGGTAAGTTTGTGACATCTCAACTCCTCAATGCCGATTGGTCCATCGAGGGACCATAGAAACCCTCTGATGTGGTTACTTCGACAGAAGAAGGTATCAACAACAACGGGTTTTATTGCAAGACAACTCATGATGTTTATATCGATCTATTATGCGTCTCTATATCTAGCATTGGGTAGACCTCATACAATAAATGTTCTAGCTCTACTGTAGTTTTTGTTTCATTTCTTTTGGAACAATTACAAACACTTTTTTGATTATCTACTACTAGAAATTCAATGCATAATCTTAGCATTCAATGTGTATTCCTGAATAATCTCATTTTTCAATTATTTAACCATTTCATTTTACCAAATTCAATGTTAGCCAAATTAGTCAACATTTATATGTTTCGATGCAACAACAAAATGTTATTTGTAACAAGTAGTTTTGTGTTGGTTGTTAATTGGTTACATTTTTTTTTTCATGAAATGGGTTGAATTAGTATTAGTTTGGACATAGCAAAATAATTCTATTCGATCGAATGTACTTATTCGATTGAGTAAGTACCTTATGTCAAAATTGAGAAATTTTATGGCTCCAATGAGTATTTTGTTTTAGGGTTTAAGCCACATGAAACTCAGTCCCCCTCCCAAGAAGAGCTTAATAGTTTAATGCATTTGCCATTTACACGAAAGGAAACAATCAAATAAAAGACAATATAAATAAATAAAGCACATAAGTATCCAATAAAGCTAGAGCTGAACCATTTTTCTAGTCAAGGATTGCGTTGAATTTTCCACAAAATCTTGCTATTGTTATCCTCACTCAATGTACAATTTGTACTCTCTCTCTCTCTCTCTCTCTCTCTCTCTCTCTCTCTCTATGTACATATACCATTTTTATTTTTAGCACGGAATTTAATTCCTTAAACAGGTTGATATTTCCTTTCTAAAATTATCAAGTTGGAATTTTTTTAATGGACTTTACAAATGATAGTTCGGTTATCTGAACTCTCAGGAATAACTCAAAAGGCTAATTTGTTTATTTTCTTTTTTGGCTTCAAATATCTATCACGTGTATTATTTGCAAAAATTTCCATAAGATCCACATAAGGTCCACGGAGACTTTTCTCTTAATACAGAAAGTCTAATTGAGATCGAGTTAGGGTTCAAGTGTAATTGGCAGATGCACTACGATCTCTCTAAATCATCACACTAATGACATGATCGCTTGTTGGATCATATCAATCGCATGAATGAGGCAAACCACATGATTGAATGCATCTAGGACACGGTAGTCACAATACAAATAGTAGCTAGATCTGTCAAACCACTGGGTCGAGTTGGATCGAGAATGATCCAACCCAAATTGATCAATTTAACTTATTTTGACCAATATTTGTGTAATAGAAAGCTAGTGACACATTTCCCCGACCCATATTCTTAAAGGCACTTCTATATTTAATCCAATATAGAAAAACTCATATCCAAATTGAAGTGATAGAGGTGAGTTCGATCTAAGTAAATTGTAAACTCATTTAGTACTTGTATTGTTTTGATCTCAATCAATCTAAATCCATGTATAACTCATTTACCAAATATAATTAAACTGCATAACACGACTTAGTCTATCAAATAGGGGTTAAGAAATTGGTCTATGATCCAATTTGGGAGGTCTAACCGTAGCTAATCGTGATTACGTTAAGTAATTTTTGTTTATATAATCGTTAGTAGTCAACACGTGGCGCTGTGATAATAATCACTTTGGAGAAGTCAACGACTAGGCTTCTTATCTAACTAATTGAATATGAAAATTAAATTTTTGGGGTGTACTAAATGACGAAGCTTTTGTGTCAAAGCTGTCCTGAAACTATCTTTTCGCACGACGGAATCATGGTCTAAATCAACATTTAAGCAGTTAAAAGTCGTCAAAATGACAAGTACAAACATTGCCAAAAAAATATCCAAGCGAAGACCCCGAAAAAAAAATTCTCTAGAACACAGTATCCAATTCTGGGAACAGGATGATCCATTCGTGTCAGCAGGCATATGAACTTCTATTTGGGACTCGCATCATGTGAAAAATTCATTATACGAACAAGATTAAAACGTTAATAAAAAAATTCATTTTATTAATAGACGAGAGTTTTCGTTCCATAGTTATTTGTGTGAAAAAATATTATTGACCACCGTATACATGTCAGCGTCTGAATCTTCTTTCGAACGGTAAGAATACCAAATGGAAGCCCTAAAAATCTCATTAAATATAACATGCATGTGGGCGTTAGACAATTCAAAAGGTTTTGATATTAATGCAAATCAAGAAAGAATCTTGGATGTTGCTGACCAGTCTTTATCTTGTCGTACCATAATCTCTGGAAACTTTTCTTTTTCTTTTTCTTCTTTTCTATCTGTTATATATTCTAATTAGGCTCAGAACTCTATGGAAAGAGGGAGAGATGACGTTGTTTAAGCACGTGATCGGCGGTGCTGGTGATTTTACCTAACCGAGATGATTTCTGGTCTTAGGATTATGAAATATAAATTCAACCCCCTAAAGTCATCCGTCAAGTCTTAAACAATTCTGGCGAAGATTGACCGTCCATTTGTCTTGATCTTGGCTTCCTAGCTTGCCCGATTGATTTATTTATACACATTCTATTTTTTGTATAAACCGGGATTTAATCACCCGACTAAAAGTAAAACCATCCGCGCCAATGATGATGAAGCTGAGCTTTTCCAATTCATAAGCATCATGCTGTGATAAGGATGCGTACCTTTGGAAATTATTGATGAAACAGCTTGATCATGAAACTTTAGCCAATGGACCATTTTGTTGTACTGCATAGAACATGGCAACCGAGCCCTGCTCAAGGTTTCAAAATTTCTTCTGATCAGCATGAGGACGATAGATGAAGTTTCGCATCTCGAGAATTTTTTATTTTCGATAGCGACGCATATTTTACTGTGGAGTTGAACCTTCTTTTGATTATACCGAGAGCATACTAAATGAAAGCCGTGGAAGTTAACTTTCCCTAGAAGCGCGCGCTTCTTAATTCTAATGAACTTAACTAGTGTCCGGAACTAATCATCCGTGGGAGCACGATGCACAATGCCAACGGCGTTTCTGTTCGTTGTTTCCGGGGGAGGGACCGAGGAGTGAGTTTGCCTGAACGATGCGCCAAGCGCTGCATCATTATCATTTCATGAATATCAGCACTTCGTTCCGTAAAATATTTACTTCTTTCAACACATGTCACATGACCCGGGTCTCTTTTTCCCAACATAGACATCATTTGATATTAGGTATCGATGTGATCCCACAATTCTTCAAGGGAGAATGGTAGATCAGATGTCCAAGAGCTCAAGGCGAAAAGAAAGCGCTGGTGTCCCTTCAAGAACTTGATCTGCAGAATCTCGCCACTCCCGTGGTTTGGTGAGAAATCTCGTGCCCTGTTGCATCCCGAGCTACCCCTGACTGAACTCCTATGCGTTTTCGCCTGCCTATATAACACGGCAGCATACACCACACTTCGAAGCGCCCACCCTCTTCACTAAATATTGGACCGTGTCCTGACACTCGGCCGCGGAGATGGTGATCCTCGCCGACAAAGTCCTGCTCCGAGAGATCGCCTCGGTGGCTCTCCTCTTCCTCGTCACCCGATTCTTCGTCAGATCCCTCTTGCTTCGTTTGAACTCCTGTAAGCTCCCACCGGGGCCGAAAGGGTGGCCAGTCATCGGCGCCCTCCCCCTCCTGGGGAACATGCCTCACGTGGCGCTGGCCAACATGGCCAAGAAGTATGGGCCGGTGATGTACCTGAAAATGGGCACGTGCGGCATGGTCGTGGCATCAACCCCCGACGCCGCCCGGGCTTTCTTGAAAACCCTAGACATCAACTTCTCCAATAGGCCCCCGAACGCGGGCGCGACCCACCTGGCCTATGACGCGCAGGACATGGTCTTCGCCGACTATGGCCAGAGGTGGAAGTTGCTTAGGAAGCTGAGTAATTTGCACATGCTCGGAGGGAAGGCCCTCGAGGACTGGGCTCACGTCCGGTCGACTGAGCTAGGGTACATGCTTCAAGCCATGTGTGAGTGCAGCAAGCGAGGCGAGCCGGTGGTGGTGCCGGAGATGTTGACCTATGTCATGGCCAACATGATAGGGCAAATCATTTTGAGCCGAAGGGTGTTCGTGACGAAGGGCTCCGAGTCTAACGATTTTAAGGACATGGTGGTTGAGCTGATGACAAGCGCAGGTATAGCATCCCACAGACATTCGAAACAAAAACACAAATACGCTTAGCTATCGCGCGAGTACTTAATGCTTGAATCTACCACGCACTCACGAATATTACCTAATTCCCTTTCTTGATATAGGGTTCTTTAACATCGGGGACTTCATCCCGTCGATCGCGTGGATGGACTTACAAGGGATCGAAGGTGGGATGAAGCGCTTGCACAAGAAATTCGATGTGCTGTTGACCAAGATGATCGAGCAACACTCCACAACTGCTCACGAGCGTAAAGGAAACCCGGATTTTCTCGATGTTGTCATGGCCAATCGAGATAATGCCGGGGGCGAGAAGCTTAGCTTGACCAACATTAAGGCTCTTCTCTTGGTATATACATGTCTAAGTGAATTGAACTAAGTCTAACATGTTGATTCTTGGCTTCTTCAGCAACTTGTGACGTTACTAAGTACTGACCTCGTTATCTCTTTTTCTAGAATTTGTTCACTGCAGGCACCGATACTTCATCGAGCATAATCGAGTGGTCGCTGGCGGAGATGTTGAAGAACCCTAGCATCCTCAAGCGGGCCCACGAAGAGATGGACCGAGTCATTGGGCGGCACCGGCGCCTTGAGGAATCCGACCTCTCGAAGCTCCCGTACTTGCAGGCCATATGCAAGGAGACCTTCCGAAAACATCCATCCACACCGTTGAACCTACCGAGGATCTCGACCGAGGCGTGCCAGGTGAACGGCTACTACATCCCCAAGAACACGAGGCTGAGCGTGAACATATGGGCGATCGGGCGAGACCCGGATGTGTGGGAGAACCCTCTGGACTTCACCCCGGAGCGGTTCCTGAGCGGGAGGAACGCGAGGATCGACCCGCGTGGGAACGACTTTGAGCTGATTCCCTTCGGGGCTGGGCGGAGGATCTGCGCCGGGACGAGGATGGGGATCGTGCTAGTCGAGTACATATTGGGGACGTTGGTCCACTCGTTCGACTGGAAGCTGCCGGACGGCGGTGCAGATGGCCTGAACATGGACGAGGCGTTCGGCCTGGCGTTGCAAAAGGCCGTGCCATTGTCGGCCGTCGTCACCCCACGGCTCTCCGCTAGCGCGTACGCATCTTAGAGCTCTACGCGAAAAGCTCAACCCACTACGAGAATCCGACATAATCATCATCCTCGTAGAAACTTTTTAGACTCGTGATGGGTCGCTAGATCGGGTCTATGGCGAATGCAGTGTTACTGTGCGCCCCTCTTTCGGTGTATTTTCTTTCTTAATGTATTTGAATAATCGAGTGTTTTCATGTGATTGTGATAATATGAATTCAGTGTTGTCTAATATAGAAGTGTGCTTCACTTTGATTATATAGGCTTAATACTACAAAAAATTTCAAACAGATACACTCAGTGACAAATTTACTACAAAATAATTTATCAATCACTAAAAACTCCAAATAAATTAATTTATTTGAAAATTTTATCCTCATTTAGTTTATGTTAAATTTTGCCGTCAAATTCCTGAGTTGGATGATATGTGGGATGTACCGATTTGTGGTTTACCCTTTGTTGGTGACGGGTATATTTGTTTGTGATTTTTTGTGCTATTAATTCAATTTAATAAATATTAACAAAAGTTAAATTTGTCATAAATGTACAAGTTTGGAATTTTTGGTAATCAAAAAATTGGTTTGGAATAAATTTATCACAGATGTATCAATTTTGGGTTTTTTTGATGGTGTGTGTATATATTCATATTTTAATAATAGAAGATCTCTAGCAATGTGTTGGGGACGCGAATTTACGAAAAGAAAAGAGGCAAGAAAGAATCTTTTACGTAGAAAACCCTTCCAAAAATCAGAATGGTAAAAACCACGGTGTTGCACTAGGCAATCTCTTCACTATTAGTATCGGCATTACAAGCTCAATATTACAAAACTTCAACGTTGCAACTATAAAAGAAATTGCCCTATTTATAACAGAAGTCTAAGGCATACATAATTATGATAGAAATTACATGAATGCCATTAGCAATAATATAAACTCTATTATCTGCTTTAATATCTCAAAATGGGTGACCTATTAGGAAACTTCTACCCACAATAATATTTTTCTCTATCAGGCTCTAGAATTCCATCACAATGATAAAAAATGACGTTGCAATTACTTACTAGTCCTATCAAATGTAATTTTAATAACTTTTTTTTTTTTGCTCTTCAGACGCCCTGAAGATCTCGTCGAATGTCTATCAAGACACTTTGGTAATACCACGGATGACCCAATTGGGGCCTCCTCTTTTTGTTTGCTTGTTATATATAGTGCATAGTATGGATCCAAGTAAATCCTTAAACTGCTTTGTCCTCGAGAGTATTTCTCCTAAATAGGAAAGAAAAATATTTTATCTAGGGGGTAGACTTCACATCTCTTCTTCGGAAGGAGCTACCTCCAGATCGGCCAGTATAGTAGCAACTAACGTCTGGGATGACATGATGAAATTTGGAAGTGTTCCTACTAGATTAGCCTGTATTTCGCATAATATCTTGTAATCAACCTGTCAACTTAGTATCCCCAATTACAAGACAATGTAATTTTTCATGGAATGTGCTTCAATCTTCCGAAGTGAAAAGGCCACGGAAGTTAGAGTTCACGGTAAACCTTCCTCTTTGCTCAAGTGTTTCCACTAGTGAGGGTTGCCTGCAGTAATCCCTTGAAAGGCGCTCAACTAAGCCGCATTCCTTATTTTAATGTGTCGTGCCCGCATGCCTCACCCTCCTTGTTGGCAAGCGTACATTTTTCTTCCACACCAACCTAGGAATATGGAGGATAAGCGGGGTCTCCCACTCCAAGAAGAATCTCCCACCTATTATCTCCTTGTACCTGTTAAAGACCTGCTCAAGTTGGTGTCTTTTTGACCATTTCTTAAGGGTGTTAACCTAGCCACTAGATTTTTCAAGGTGTAGGAGTTGCCTCTATCCCTATGATTTAATGCCGATTCACATCTAAATAGGAGACGGTAGCTATCAACTGACACACCCCCACCATTGGAGTGAGCCCCGTCATTCAGCTCGGGGTCACCCTCTTGAGGAGGGTTCTTCCATCGTTTTCTCTATAAGCCTTTGAAGAACCATCCAAAACATATGTGCTTGTAAGGGGGGCCTTCATGTGTGAAGGGCACGCACAATAAGGAACCATAAGGTGATACTAGGACTAAGTTTGTCAAATGGGTGAATCAGATCGAGCTTGAGTTGGGTCATACATGGTCCGACCCAACTTGATCCATTTAATCGTTTATGACCCATTTGTCATAGTACAAATTTTTGACCCATACTTGACCCAACCCATTTCCAACCTGAAGCCGACCTATTTAACTAAATGTAATAAAGTTTATTGCTTATGATTTTTTTTTTAAAAAGTGCATTACTAAAACACTTTCATGCAATACAAATCTAATAGATAATTTTTATATATTTTTTGAAAAAAAGCCTTCATTCATTAACCAAACACTTATCACTTTGATTTCCAAAATTGATGTTCTTGAAAGATTGGAACATTTCAGGTCTATCAGTCTATGCAACATTTCCTACAAAATAATCACCAAGATTATTATTAATTGATTGAAGGAAGTTATGCCTCTTTTGACTTTGCCTAACCAAGTGAGCTTTGTTCCAGGCTGATACATTCAAGATAATATCATCATTGATCACGAAATCATTCACTCAATGCTCAATATGAGGGGGAAGAAGGGTTACTTGCTAGTGAAGATGGACTTCGAGAAGGCATATGATCAACTAAGTTAGAAGTTCATTCGTGAGACTCTACAATTAGCCGGTATCCCTAAATCACTGGTTGATCTTATTGTGCTGTGTGTTACAATTAGCAATATGCAACTACCTTAGAATGGAGAACTAACTGAAGTATTTAAGCCTACAAGGGGTCTAAAACAAGGGGATCCACTCTCGCCTTTCTTATTTGTGCTCTATATGGAACAACTCTCTCACTTAATCATGGAAATTGTTGATAAGGGTAAATGGAAGCCATTTTGTACCCATAGAGGAAATCTTGCAATTTTTCACCTAATGTTTGTAGATGATCTCCTTCTATTTGTAGAAGCCTCTCCTAAGCAAATGCAAGTTCTTAAGCATTGCTTAGACAATTTCTACGATGCTTTGGGTCAAAAGATTAGTACTAGTAAATCTAAGCTCTTTTGTTCTAAGAACGTCCCTAGACAAAAAATGTCACTTATTAGCACTATGCGAGGCTACCCTCTTACTACTAATCTTGGCAAATATTTAGGAGTACCTTTGTTTAATGAAAGAGTTACTCACAAAACTTACCATCCGGTTGTTGATAAAGTGCAGAGTAAGTTAAGTGGGTGAAAAGCTGAAAATTTATCTCATGCTAGTAGAATCACCCTTGTTCAATCTATTGCAATGACTATGCCATCATATGCTATGCAAGTAGCGATGTTGCTTGTCGTAACATGTGAAGCAATAGGGAGAGAGTGCCGAAACTTTATTTAGGGAGATGTTCAAGGTAAAAAAATGCACATGATAAGATGGGAGAAGCTTTGTCAACTAAAGAGATAATAATAAAGCTTTTCTCATGAAGTTGGCTTGGTAATTAGTTTCAAAACCAACTTCTTTGTGGGTATCTTTTACTCGTGACAAGTACAAATATTTTGAACTAGTACCATCTACTCTTCCTACTTGTACTACTCATTTGTTATTTTGGAAAGCTCTTGGTGATGTTTGGAGTGATGTTTTAGAGGGTATGAGATGGGTAGTGGTTAATGGGCGTTCATTTAAATTTTGGATGGATAATTGGGTTGATTATGTTGGTCCACTTGCCCACTAGATTCTTCCATCTACCATACCTCAAGACCTCAATTATACAGTTCATGATTTTGTTTGCAACAATCAATGGAACCTAACAAACCTTATAGGTATTCTACCTCAATCAATTTTGATGTGGATTCACTCAATGCTTCCACCTTCTGATTGTGGTAGAGAAGATTTGCTAATCTGGGATAGCAATAACAATGGTCCCTTCATGATTAAAGAAGCTTAGGAATTCATTGTACCGACACAATAAATGCCGTCTAATCAACTGTGGAGTTTAGTGTGGAAATGGGATGGGCCACAACTTCTTATGGTTGGTCTCTCACAAGTGTTTGCTCACTAACAATGAAAGATTTCAACGTAAGCTTCCAGTAGATTCTTGTTGTGCAATGTGCCCGCACTCTCCAGAGAGCATTTTACATGTACTCAGAGATTGTAAACAAACAAAGGCAATATGCCAAAAGATTCTACCTACAAGTTTTTATGGTGAATTCTTTACCCAAGAGCTACATCCATGGTTGATGACAAATCTATCTACTTTATCAACTAGGGTCTAAGATAATTGGTCTCTTATTTTGCTGTTGCTTGTTGGCATTTCTAGAATTGGAGGAATAAGCGATTATTTGAGAAGGATTTTGTCTTACCAAAGAACCTTTATGCTTGATTCTAAATTATGTTAAGGACATTATATTAGCTCATCTGACAGAACATAGATTGTCTCTTCAAAGAGAAAAAAGAGATAAGCTTATAGGTTGAATAGGTGTCAAGAAGGTGGGGCCTCTAAAGGCAACCCGGGTGTCTCTTCAAAGAGAAAAAAGAGATAAGCTTATAGGTTGAACCGCTCCTACAACTGGGTGTGTCAAGTTTAACATAGGTGGGGCCTCTAAAGGCAACCCGGGCCCCACTTCAGTAGGTGAGCTTCTGTGTAATGAATCAGATAACTTACTTGCTGGTTTTGCTCAAACTGTGGGAGTGTACTCTTCACTTAAAACAGGATTATGGGGTATCCTTTTGGATCTTAAATTAGCAATTTCTTTGGGTATCCTCAAATTTATCGTGGAAATGGACTCACAAGCTGTTATTTCACTGCTTCATAAATTAATTTCTACTTTTAACTTTGGTGACATGCTTATTTCTTAGATTCAGAAACTTTTAATGTATTTCTAGCATGTTAGAATTCTACATGATTTTAGGGAAGGAAACTCATGTGCTGACCGGTTAGCAAATTGGGCCATTTGTTCTTGTGATGTGAATAACACCTTAATCTTAAATAGGCTACCTAGAAATTTGATTCTTTTATTGATAAGAGATCAGGTTAGATCTAGTTTTGTTACACGTGTTCTTGTGTAACTTTTTTGGGTTTTATCTCTTTTATTACCAAAAAAAGAAAAAAAACTTCATTTATTTCTTAAATATTTTCGAAGATGTATTTTTTCAAGAAAATTACAATAATTTTTTGTTTTTACCTAAAATCTAAAAATAAATTAGAATTTTTTTGGGTATGAAAAACATGATTAAATTTTCCTTGTTCAAATATTTTTTGTTTTTATTTTTAAATCGATATTACAAATATTTTTATTTTTTAAAATATAAATTTAATTATTTTTATTTTCAGAAATATAATTTTTAAATATTTCTTTTTTCTTTTTCTCTTTTTTTTTTCTTTTTTTCTTCTCCGGCCAATGACTAGCTACAAGCGAGCTCAAGTCTTGCCAAATTGGTGAGGCTTTGGCCTCGCCACCGTTTGGCGAGCTCAAGTCTCACCAGATCGGTGAAGCTTGAGCCTCGCTAGAAGTTCGCAAGACTCGAGCTTGCCCAACGCTAGTGAGTCTCACCAGTCATCAGCGACCTCGAGCTCACATGAGACTGGCGAGCTTGAGCCTCGCTAGAAGTTGGCGAGACTCGAGCTCTCCCGACACCAGCGAGAGTCTCACCAGTCATCATCGATGACCTCGAGCTCACATGAGGCTAGCGGGCTCAAGCCTTGCCTAGCCGGTTGCTAGCCATCACCATGTCGGCCACCGACTAAGGAAGGAGGAATAAGAAAGACAAAAGAAAAAAGGAAATGTAAATAATTATAATTTCAATTTTTATAAAAAATAGTTTTATAAATTTAAGGGGGAAAGAGAGTGTATGGCTTGAGTTGGAAATGGGTTTTAATTCTAACCCATTTAAGATTCATCTAATTTAAGCTTGCAATTTTTAAATTCATTTAACTAATCTTTTCAAAATGTAGACCTATTTATGATTTAAATGGGTCATATATGAGTTTAAAACCCATTTTCACATCTCTAATAGGGATGGTCATTTTGCCTTGTCCATCAAGCTTGTAACTTGTAAGGGGGAGAGGGCACTCTCCTCTATTTGCATGGATGTGGGGAATCCTACAAGAATATGCACGACCCAAGTACTTGCCTTGCTTGATGCGTGAAGAGCAGCAAGGTATTGCTTCCTATGACTTATCCCATAAAGGAATATATCTGCCAATCAATGAGAGGGATAATTATAACAAAAAAGCCATATGAATTTAGTATACGGATGTTAATTCAAGGGAAAATTTCAAAAATGGCCCCACCATCGTATTCTCAAATAAGGTCCCGCAGTGAACATTTTTTCAAATAAGGACCTGAAGTGCCATTACTCTCTCAAATAAGGACCCAAAATAGATTTTGTTTCAAATAAGGATCTGAAATGATTATGTTTATTTCAAATAAGGGTCTGAAGTGATTATGCATATTTCAAAAAAGGGCCTGACTTTCCGACGATCAAGGGCATTTTCGTCATTTATCATTTTTTCTATTTCTTTCCTTTTCATGGTTCTTCTTCATCATCATCATTGGTGGCCGGTTGATCGACCACCAATGAAGCCCACAGAGGGCTGGGCGACCTTTGCACTCGCTCGATTCGACGAGGGCCACCCTCGTTGCCCAAAGGCGAGGCGACCCTCGCCCTGGGGGAGGTCGCCCTCCCAGCCATCCGCAAGGTCGATCCTTGTCGGCCGCAAGCGAGGTCGACCTTGCCAGATCTAGCGAGGGTCGGCCTCGCTTGGGGCCGACAAAGGCTCGACAACTCTCGCTCCTTAGTCTAGCATGAAGAGCCCACCTCCAATTGAATCACATTCCCATCATTCTCCCTATTTCTCGATCGAAGGGAGTTTTTGACTTCGCCGAAGAGGGAGAGATCAAGCATGCGAGTTTCAACTCCCTAGTCTCCAGCCATCCGTCACAATTGGTGAGGGTTGTTGAGCCCTTGCCAGCCCCAGACAAGGTTGGCTTCACCTGTGGCTGGTGAGGGCCAACCTCGCGAATGGCTGCAAGGGACAGCCTCTCCTAGGCCTCTATGGGCTTCGCTAATGACCAGCGAGGTCAAACCCTTATTTGAAATAACTATAGTCACTTAAGACCCTTATTCGAAACAAGCATGGCCACTTCAAACCATTATTTGAGAAAATGAGGATACTTAAAATCTTTATATGGAATCTTCTCGTTAATTTAATTTTAAATCTTTTAATTTCGTCAATTTAATTATAGATATTTTGATGATTTCTCCATGCAATTTTTCCAGTCATTTCTATCTGATCATCTTGGATGGACAGGCACTAATCCTAGTGATTATTGGCTGTATGGTTAATTTTTCCTTTAAATGAAAAAAATGGAAGAAAAACCTAAATATGACAAAGATAACAGTGTCTCCATCAACGAGCCCCACTCGTACAATCAAATCAGATCGTACTATGAGAGAAGTGATGCCACCTGGGCCAACTTTTGCAAGTTTAAAGTTGGTACGTAAGGCTTCTCCAACCTTCCACTTGAAAATGGAGTGGATGGCTTGTGTAGATATTATTTTATTTCCTTCTCCATGCTTCTATCGAATGAGATTCCAATCCTAAAGCATTTCCTGATTAATCTTACATATTCCACGACATAATGTTAACGGGCCCCTTTTTTTATAATAATAAAGAAAAAATTTATCTCATTAGCTATCGTATCAAGTCAAGAGATTCTTCATAATAGGGTTACATAAAATAATAAAAATTAATCCACCAAACTACATAACAAACTCCTAAAACGGTCGAATATGTGGCCCAATTCTTTAGATAAATTATGATTCATGTATCCCGTTGAAGAGCCAGTATTCTCTCGTACTGATATGCTCAAAATTTAAAATTCGTATGCTAGTAGAATGACTTCCCACTCGATTTCGCGAATAAATAAATGATTTAGATTAATAGGTCAAGATGTACGATAGTTAACTTTCTCAAACGGGAACTGTATATTTTTTTTAGAGCGTCCACGAGCCAAAACATCGTGTAAATTACAATACCCAAGAAATACTGATAATAACGAGCGGTCCTGAGTCGTCGTATCGATACTTGAGCCCGGATCACATCGGATTCGATGAAAACGAAATGGGGCTCACGTGTGCGGGAAGCAAACGATGCAAGATGAATAAAGGGCAGACATCCTGCCCTCTTTCCCGACACGTGGAGGCACGAATCGCCTAGATGGGTCAAGCCCCCGAGAGCCTCACGGAGGCCCCGATCTCGTCGAATCATATATATATATATATAAATGGGGTCGACTTCCAATGAGTGGCGAGCAAGCAACGCTGCTGCTAGTACGAACTCTCGAAACACGATAACTGATCTCGCGTCGCACCGCAACACCGTTCCATATTTCGTCGTTTTGCGTTCGTAAGATTTAAAGAGGAAAAAATGAAACGGACTCGACTGTATTTCCATATATACCGAAATTTATGGAACCGCTTTTGAAAGCTAGTGAGCACGAGCAAGAAGCCGATTGGATGGCTCGCGTCTTCACAATTGGGATTATGACTTTCCAACGTACTTTCACAACTTTGGAGTCTATTGATTCCGTTAATTTCATGAAAAATACCATGTTTTTAGTAAATATTTTTAGTAGATTATTTTTCAGAAAAATAATGATATTTTCTGATATTCGACTAAATCTTAAAATAAAGTGCAAAATATTTTCCACGATTTGATTTTATGAAAAAAATTACCAAAAAAATTGAATTTTTAATTATTTCTTAATTTATAAAGATCGAATTTTTAATTTTCAAGAAAGCTAGAGCTAAACCATTTCTCTAGTCAAGAATTAAGTTGAATTTCCAACAAAATCTTGCTAGAGTTATCCTCACTCAATGCACAATTGGTACTCTCTCTCTCTCTTTCAATGTACATATACAATTTTTTTTCTTTTAGCACATAGTTTAAATCCATAAATAGGTTGATATTTTCTTGCATTTTTTTTTTATAAACTGACGATGTGTGTGTATATATATATATCCTCAAGTTGGAATTTTCTAAAGAACTTGACGAATAATGTTTAGGTTAATTAAAGTCTTAGGAATGACCCACAAAGCTGATTTGTTTATTTTTTTATTTTTTTTCCTTCTAATATATATTATGTGTATCCTCTGCAAAATTCCCACAAGGTCCACTGAGTTTTTCTCTAAATACAGAAGTCTAATAAAGATTGGGTTAGGGTTTAAGCGCGCTTGGTAGATGCGCTACGGTCTCCCTAGATCATCACACTAATGACATGATTACTAGTTAGACCATACAACTCGCATGAACGAGGCAAACCGCATGACTGAATGCATATCGGGCATGGCACAAACGACAACTAAACTAGGTTGAGTCGAAAATGATCAAATCCAAATTGATCTATTTCACCTGTTTTGATCCATTTTGGTGCAATATAAAATTGGTGATACATTTCCAACCCGACCCATATCATTAAAACACTTCAATATTTAACCAAATATAGAAAAACTCAATACCCAAATTAAGGTGGGAGCACGGAGCATGCGAGCACAAGATCAAATGAAAGCAAGAAAAAATGAAAAGAAATTTATAGAAGTGGATTGGATTTAAGTAAGTTGTGATCTTATTGAGCATTCATATTATTTTCATCTATACTAATCTAAATTTATATATTACCTATTTACCAAATATGACAAACCCATACAATAATTCGGTCCATAAAACACGGTATCCGATTCACAAAAACAAAATGATTCGTTCGTGTCCGTGGGCATTAGTCGAGTTATAAGGTTTGAATATTCATGCGAATTAGGAAGAATTTTGGACATAGCCGACAAGTCTTTGTTGGGTCATATCTTAATCTTCGGAAACTTTTCTTCTCTTCTTTATCTTTTTTTTTTATATTCTAGTGAGGATCAGAAATCTATGCAAACAGAGAGATAGATGATGTTGTTAAGCACGTGACTGGCAGTGCTGGTGATTTACCTAGACCGGATGATTCTGGAATTAGGATTATGGAATACAAACTCGTCGCCAACTAGCAGAGGTCGCTGCCCAGGGCCAGGGCCAGGACGCCCTCGTAGGCCTTTGGCAGGCATCCCTTTGCTCAGCCCTCACCGAGTAGTGTTCGTTTCTATTGACCCAAGGTGTTTTGGCTGGCAATTCGTCTTGTTCTCGCTCTTCTCGGCCTCCATCTCCCTATTCTCACCAGCTCAGAGAGGGCTGGGCGAGGGTCCCCTAGCTGGTCCTTGCCAAAGGCTGACGAGCTCCGTCGGCCAGCGACAGGTGAGGGTAATAAGGAAAAATGAATAAAAGAAAGAAAAGAAAAGAATGACAGCAAAATAAACATTTAATAAAAAATTCAAAAAAAGTATTTAAAAATTTTAAAAAAAATATCCACATTAGCACCAACTAGAGTCCACATCTAGGGGTAAGCATGGTTTCAGGTAGAACCTATAACCTAAAAACCGAACTAGTGAAAATCTGTCCCATTCCAAGTTCCAAGGTATATATGATAGGTTTTAAGTTCCCAAAAATTAAACAACCCATTTCGATGGATAGGTTCCAGGTAGGTGGAACTTGGAACCTAGAACCTAGAAGCTGAAATAAGGTTTTGTATTTTCATTGACTATGTCTTCATGCAATACTATGGTATTGATGAGTGTATAATTTAGAACCACTTGTTTGAGTTTTCATTTTATGATTGAAACTGTTGCTTTATTAATATTTCATATTATTCGTAATGTCTAAATATAAGTTTAGATAAGTGGATTATAGTAGTAGGTGGTGGTCATTAAAAATAATGATTCATTATAATCGTTCAATTAATAATACAGATAGAACCTAGATAGAACTTGAAATCAACCCTAAAACCTATGACAAGATAAGTTCTAGGTTCGTTCCAATAAATAAGGAACCTAATCTAGTGAGTAGATTCCAAGTTTCAAGTGGAGTAAATATGGAAGTTAGAGCTACTCACCTCTAAACAAGTAAACAATTTCTAGTCTAAATTGGTCAAAATGACTAAATTAGTATCAATTTGAAAAATTTTAGAATTAAAATGATCCAAATAAAAAGGTTTGAATTGGTACTACTATAACAAGTTTTACTTTTCCCATTGTCAATTTAACTAATCAACCGGGCATTTCTTTGTCTATCAATGCCACCGATTTTAATCCCTAACCATTATGTGCTGCATAGAACATGGCCACCGTGCCCCGCCCAAAGACTTGAAAGTGCTTCGGATCAGAGCGAGAATGGTAGATGAAGTTTTCCCCTTGGGAAAGTTTTTTTTTTTTAAAGATAGCAACATACAATTCACCGTAAAGTTGAATTTTTTTTTCGATCGTGATTTTCTTTTTGCCATGAGGGTTACCGAATAAAAGCCCTAAAATTACTTCCTTAAAAGCATGCACTTTCAAAGTTCGAAGTCCTCTCGATCATGTTATTTCTACTTGTATGAAACTTAACTAGTTCCCGGAACAGTTATCGACAAGAAGACACAAGCTGGGTAAACTTTGAAAAATGGAGGTGCGTTTCGCACTGACGCTTACGATGATATTAGACTCTATTCAAGGGCTGAGGAATAGGGATGGACGGGCTTTGAAAATGAAATCATTTGCGAACGAATTGCATTCCACTCTGCTCCGTAAAAATTTTTGACTTTTCCTACATCGTATCTTTTGCCAACATAGTATAATCCCATAATTCTTCGAGGGAGAATGGTTGATGATCTTGAAGCGCTCGAGGCGAAACCACTGGGGTCCCTTCAAAACCTTATCAGCAAAATCGACAGGCCGGGGGTTGGCGAGAAATCTCGTGCCCTGTCGCATGCGAGCTACCTTTGGTCGTATACCATGACGCGGACAACAAAGTAAGAAGCGCCCAAGCTTTTCACTGAATATTGGATCGTATCCCGACACTCTTGACGGCGGAGGTGACGGTCCTCACCGACAAAGTCCTGCTCCGAGAGATCGCCTCGGCGGCTCTCCTCTTCCTCATCACCCGATTCTTCGTCGGCTTCTTCTTGCTTCGCCTGAACTCCTGTAAGCTCCCGCCGGGCCAAAAGGGTGGCCGGTCATCGGCGCCCTCCCTCTCCTGGGGAGCATGCCCCACATGGCGCTGGCCAAGATGGCCAAGAAGTACGGGCCGGTGATGTACCTGAAAATGGGCACGGGCGGCATGGTCGTGGCGTCGACTCCCGACGCCGCCCGGGCTTTCTTGAAGACCCGAGACATCAACTTCTCCAGTGGGCCGCCGAACGCGAGCGCCACCCACCTGGCCTATGACGCGCAGGACGTGGTCTTTGCTGACTAGGGCCCGAGGTGGAAGCTTTACGCAAAAAGCTCTCCCCAACTACGAGAATCCGACATAATCATCATCCTCGGAGCAACTTTATTGACTCGTGATGGGTCGCAAGATGGGGTCTATGGCGAATGCGGTGTTACTGTGCGCTCCTCTTTCGGTGTATTTTCTTTCTTAACGTATTTGAATAATCGAGTGTTTTCATGTGATTGTGATGATGTGAACTTAGTGTTATTTAATGTACGTAGTACGTGTGTGCTTCACTTTGATTATAAATAACTTTGATATTAAGTTATACACGTCTTGTTATAATGGAAGATCTCTAGCAATGATAAAAGTGGCGTTGCAATTATTTATTAATCCCATAACATAAAATTTAATTAGTTTTTTTGGCTCTTTTAGACAAAATGGTTTAGTTGAAATTAGTAGGACCCGGGACAATCTCGTGTGATGCCAAATCACTTTGCTAATACGATGACCCACCTCCTCTTTTTGGCTCACTTGTTATAAATAGTAAAAGGCAATCTCTCACAAGACATGCTTCTTCAGAAGCAGAAAGGCCAAGTATTACTTCCCTCAACACCTCCATGTGTGAAGCACATGACACAATCACTAGAAGTTGCCCTAGTGATCACCATTTTCATATGGGGACGCAGAGTTTTGTAGTTCGATTTTTCATCTTCTTAGAAGGATTAGGGGTAAGGATGTTTAGTTTCAGGTATGGGTTTCAATTGCCATGCTCTACAAAGAGACATGGTAAAAGTTTGAGGTAAGTTGAGAGTTAGAGTAAAATAAATTTTAAAAAAAAAAAAAGCGTACGACATGGGAGGGAAACTGTTACGTGACGAAGGACAATTACTTGGCTGTCAAGCTTGTAATTCTAACTCATGTAGGACAGTAGGAGACACTTCTCTCTTGTATGGACGGGCAAATCTCGGAAGAAATCTACACGACCCAATTCACATTTCACATGCTTTTGCCTGAAGCGTGAAGAGCAATGTTTTGCTTCCTATGACTTATAGTTTCAACCAAATAGATTCGATCTACCACGATTAAGCAGAGGGGGGATTACCCAAAAAAAAAAACCCATTAGTTTATTGTATGGATGCTAATTTTGTTCTAAACCTTTTAATTTTGCTAATTCAGCTATAGACATTTTGACAATTTGTCAATATAATCTTCCCGGCAATCACTAATGTGGACACCGGGCCCCGATGTTGACACTTTGCATTTTTTTTAAATATTTTATTTATTTTTTTCCTTCTTCCTCTGTCGATTGCCATAGCCTAACCAGCAAGGGTCAACCTCCTTCAATCTAGTAGGGTCTAGCAAGCCTCAATAGAGGCCGGTGAGGTTGACTCTCTACTTATGGCCAGTTGCCAGCCATTGTCAAGGTCTTGGACCAGCAGAAGAAGAAGAGAAAAGAAATAAAAGATAATTTTGACAAACTTATAAAAAAAAAAAATTAAATGCAAAAGGATCATTCACATCGGTATCAGCCGTGCAACGTATGACGATTAGCATTCATGGCAGCGATTACTAGTCAAATTTGATCAAGTAGACTATTGGCAAATCAAAAAAAAAAAAAAAAAAAAAAATTAAGGACTAGATTAGCCAAACTGAAATGTTTGAGATTGAATTGATATTCTTACAATACATTAAAGATATTTTTATTTATTTTTCCATTAATGAGATTATTGGGATAACTTATTTGGGAAACGGTTCAAAGTACACACTATCATTGACATGGAGGGAAATTCACGGTACGCACGCAATCGAATAACTAAAATCAGCATCGGATTACATCTCGCAAAAAGGGGGAAATGGCAGAAAAGGCCAACGGGTGGTGTCTCTCGATGGTGAATTCAAATGGAAGAAATTGAAATGAAGCCTTTTTAAAGTCCCTGGCAAGTCTCGATTGGCTGCCCCGTCCGGCTACTTCCCACTACATAAAGCCACTTTAATAAACTAATTCCTCATCGGCCCACCACCAAAACCTTCGATTCATTGGAACGATCGCCGTCTCGATTCCATGTCACGACTTCACGATCGAGAGAAGGGTCGGATCTTGAGGTAACGTCCAGACAGCGTCGAAATTTTGCGGCCCGGCGGATGAGATTCTTGGCTTTTGCTTTTATCAATTTCGACGACGACGGCAACGTACTTTGCGCATCGATGATGGGTTTTGAGTTAGATTTCGACGGTTTGGTCGTTTCTTCATGATTGTGCAAAGCCCCAGTTTTCTTTTCCGGTCTTTTCCAAGGTTTCTTGCTGCGTTCCGTTTAGATTTCTGAGGCGATTCAATGGGTTTTTCGGAATCGTGTCCTCTTATTATTCGCGTTTTCATCATAAGAGTTTGAGATGATTATAAGAATTCTCGTTTAGAAAATTATTTAAAATGTGTCAATTCATATAAGAACGATAGCTCTCAACATGACACGAGAATACGATTTGAACCCAACATGAACTTAACGAGAGAAGGCCCAACGGGACACAAACTTATTGAGAAGACACCGGTCGATGCTCGTTGTGCTTTTGATAATACCAGTTCTAATGATGGATTACTCATGTGTGCACTTTCATATTATTTTGACATATTATCCATTGAAAGCGATAGATTATCCTAATCCTTTTCCACAAAAAAGAGTTCCTAGGTTATTTGAATTGCCCTTCATTGAAAGGGCAACGCATGCACGCTTGGTTTTTACAATTTAAACCGTTCGATATATCCTTACTTATATTTAATGGAGTGGACCTCAAATGAGTTGGAAGAAAGCAACGCTACGAGCTCTCGAAACACAATACGGTGTGCTGGAGGCTTAGGAGACCAAATTATTGCACTTGGCTAAACTTCATGAATTATTTGTATCATTTTTTTCAATTATATTTAATAGGGTGGACCTCAAATGAGCAAGGAGAAAGCAACGCTACGAGCTCTGGAAACACGATGCAGTGCGCTAGAGGGATGTAAGACAAATCCTCTCGACGGGGCTACAAGAACAAAAGAGAGCCCCCCAGGACCAAGCTTGGTTAAATTCAAGCTGGCTTTATTTAACGTACTGGTGTCCGCACACCTTGTACTATTCGTTGAAAAAAGAATATTTTTCTTCCCCTCTAATCTGGGAATACCTCCGAATTTTACATTTCAGAGTTCAAACGAAATAATTTAAGAACTTGCTCAATTTCGTTCGCCCCAAACGATTCGTATATATGGTCAGGAGATTCTTAAGTGTTGACGAAAGATCACGTCAAGCTCTTACCCAACTAACAATGCAGTGCGTGGAGGGATGCGAGACAAATCGTCTTGATGGGGCTGCGAGAACAAAAGAGGGCCCCTCAGGACCAGGCTTCGCTAAATTCGAGCTGACTTTCGCTTACATCGTTAAAAAGGGGTTCCGAGGAAGACGACGGGCTAATCTCCACCCTTGCTAAAGTGTATTGCACTGTGTCACCACCCCTAACCATTCATAGAGTATTGAGTACTATGAAGATCAATAAGAATATTGTACCATTTCATGCGCTACAATCAATAGTAATCAACTTAAGGCCTGTAAGAGGGTCATTGGCTCGAAGTGAAGAGCAGTTGATTGCTACTTCACCTGCCTATCCTCTATTGGTGGTGTTGTCATCTACGAGAGTTGCTTGTAGTAGTCCCTCCAATAAGGGTATCCAGTCAAGTTGCGTTCCTTATTTTAATATTTCGGTGTCCGCACGCCTTATACATTTCATTGGTAAGAGAATGTTTTCTTCCCCTCTAATTTGGAAATACCTTTGAATTTTACATCCCAGAGTTCAGACGAAATAGTTTAAGGACTTGCTCAAATCTGTTTACCCTAAACCCGATTTGTATATATGATCAGGAGATTCTTAGGTGCTCGAGGAAGATCACATTAAGCTCTTACCCAACTAACGATGCGGTGTGCTGGAGGGATGCAAGACAAATCCGCTTGATGGAGCTATGGAAACAGAAGAGGACCCTCTAGGACCAAGCTTCGTTAAATTCAAGCTGGCTTTCCCATACATCGTTAAAAAGGGGCCCTAGGAAGACAACCGGCTAATTTTGTCCTTGCTAAAGTGCATTGCTTGGTCTCATATTCACCGCGTTATTACTCCCTAACTATTCATAGAGCATTGAGTACTATAAAGATCAATCATAAAATTATACCATTTCATACGTTACGATCAATAGCAATCAATTTGGGACCTATTAGAGGGTCATTAGCTCAAAGTGAAGAGCAGTTGAATTCTACTTCGCCTACCTATCATCTAAGAGTGGTGTTGCCATCTACATGGGGGACCTCTTATTTTCTCGCAGCCACATCAAGAGGATTTGTCCTACATCCCTCTAGTGCACCGCATCATTAGTTGGGTAAGAACTTGGCGTGATCTTCCACGAGCACCTAAGAATCTCCCAACCTTATATACGAATCGGGTCATGGAGCAGCCATATTTTCACTAGACCAATTTTGCATTCTTAAGAATAAAAAGAAAAATGTAACGAACTTTATGTACCCAAATTGATGGGACCACTTTCGAAAGCTAGCGAGCCCCAGCAACAAGCCGATTGGACAGCACGTGTCTTCGCAATAAGGATTACAACTTTCCACCGTATTTCGCAATATTAAGAGTCCACCCCAAGCTTGTCGTGCACTAGCCTTTCACTAATTTCGGGCAAACATCGCGTTATTAGGCTCCCTTCAATATGCAAGAAATATAATATTTTTTAAAAAGCCATTTTTCGGCAAAATGAAGATTTTAAGTTGAAATCTAAAATTAAAGTAGTAAACATTTTCCACTATTCAATATCTTATTTGATTTTTCTCTATATACTTCTTTTCATATATTTTCACTTTTATTTTTTTCTGTTCTTTTTTATTATTATTTTATTTAGAAATTTGAATGTTTAATAACTTTCTTCTTTCCTTTCTTTTTTTTTTTCTTTTCTTTCTTTTTCTTTTTTGTTTTACCTCGGCCCGGCCGCCACCACGGCAATGGCCAACGAGCACTGCCATTCGGCAACACTCAAATCGACGATGTCCGGGCATCGCCAAACGGCAACGAGGCTTGAGCCTCATAGATCGGCAATGCCTAAGTGTCGCCAGACTGCAGCAAGGCTCTAGCAACGCCTGGGTGTCCCCAATTAGCAAGGCCCGAGCGTTGTTAAAGGCCAGGAGGCTTGAGCATTGCAGATCTGGCGAGACCCAAGCCTCACAGTCTCGTCGCCATCTAACAACACTCGGGCCTTACCAAATCGGCAAGCCGTGAGCTCAGCTCGCCTTTGACTAGTTGCGAGTCGTCACGTGGTCGATAATCAGTTAAACAAGAAGAAAAGCAAAATGAAAGAGAAAAAAAGAAAATAATTATTATTATTATGAATTAAAAAAAATCAATTTAAAAAAACTAGAAAGAAAGAAGTGGAGACTAGTGGAGGGTGTGAGATAAGAGAGATTGAGTGTGGAAAATATTTTTCCCAATTTTAGAGGATTTTTTTCAATCAGGGAAAATGTTTTCCCCAATCAACACATTTTCTATGAAACAAACGCGGAAAATCCGAAAAATGTTTTCCTAAAAGTTATTTTCTGTGAAATAAACGAAGCCTAAGACAAGCACAAAATAATCACAATCAAGAGACTTAACGTTGTCCATTATTATAATTTTTTCGCTTCATTAGAAAGGGTTTTAGCCAATGAAAAACTCGAACAGTATGCGTGGATAGTTAACAAGTACCAAGAGAGGTACACTTGAAGGCCACAATGAACACTTTCTTTGTACCTTAAACCATGTCTCTTTCAAAGTATCCAAAAAATCATAAATTTATTATATTAGTATAAATTTAGTCATAAACTTTTTTTAATTGAACCAATTTAGTCTTAAACATTTTCATATTGATACCAATTGAGTCAATTCATCCAATTTTGGTCGAAAATCCCTAGCATGGACACTAAACATATTAAATGACAAGGCCAACCCTGATAATGCGTTTTTAAAATTTTCAAATATTTATCTTATTTTTTCCTTTTTTTTCCTTTTTTTCCTTTTTTTTCTTCTCCTTTTCTTTTTTCTCTCTTTTTTTCTTACTCCTCTGCCAGTCAAGTCACCAGCCTCCATGATAGCAAAGGTCGCCGGTTGCCAGCAAGGGCAAGGCTTGAGACGCCCTCACCAGTCATAGGCAAGGTTGGCCCTGCTAAACTTTGGCAAGGGCTGGGAGAGGAGACTCTCACCCAACCCTCACCAGATGCTGGCAAAGGCCAGGACTCCCTCACCAGCCTCTTACGAGACCTCTCGAGGTCAAGTTCGAGGGTCAAAGGGCTAAATCTGGGTTGTCTACTCGTCCAACCAGGAGGTGGATCGTCTGCTTCTTCTTCTTCCTGTTCTCTCTCTTCAACTTCAATGGACTGTTCCTTCTGTTCTTCTTCAACTACTTCAATGGCTGCGGTGGTGCTGATTCTAGCAGATTGAGGTGATGCTAGCTATGGCGGAGGTCTGGACTCCCATCCAAGAGGCAGTCGTTCTCCTTCCTCTTCCACCTCCGCCTCGTCTTTGGCCATCCCTCGAAGGACCAAATTTGGGACACTCAACTCTTGACCTCGACCTACAGAAGCTCAGGCGAAGACAGCACCTCCAGCGAAGGCAGTGGTTCGATAGCATGCACGACCCTCAATCTCGACCTTGACCTCAATCTCAAAGACTAACTAGCGAGCACAAGGAAGAAGATGAACCATCGGCCATAGGCTAGTGCATTACGTCTCTCACCCAAAGTCGACAAGTATCGCCCGATGGCCCTTGCTAGCCCTCGGCAAAAAATTTAGTAGTAAAAAACAGAAAAGAAATTTTTTTTAAAACCCAAAATATAATTTAAAAATTAAATTAATATAATATTAAAAATATTTATATCAGTGTCAGTTGTGTCATGTAAGATGGCCAGTATCAATGTCAATAATTTCAAAATCAGCTAGATGGACTGATGCAAAAATGTTTATGACTGAATTGATACCGGTTTAATAAGTTTAGGACTTTTTTGGTACTTACCCCATATTTCTCTCTAAATATTAAGCCAGACGACTTCTAGTATGCTCCATTTTCCTTCGCTGGTGGCGAAGGCTTAGACATGGACAGAGAATGCCGAGGAACAAAATAGCTTCAAGTGAGCAGACGGGAAACCCTGACTCAACAAGAGGAAAACGTTGGCCAGAAAGAAAAGGAAGAGACACTCGGACAGAAGAGCTTCGGAACTGGGTTGCCACGGTAAGCTGCAAAAGGCTTCGTTCTAAAAAAGAACTGAAAGAAGGGAAAAACTGAAGAGAGTTAAGGCAAAGAGAACCGAAACTTTTATACCGACTGGAAATCATAGGATCTCAAGTAATCAAATTGATACTTCAGGAAACAATGCAGAAGGCCAACACACATTGGCAAAAGCATACCATACAAATGCTCCCGACTTCATCTTTCTTCTCAACTTTAAAATGGTTTTTAGATGATCTGAGTTGTTTATTCTGTATGACCATGATCAATCCCAATTTTTTTTTTTTTGCTTGCGAGGGGTGAATTGAAGTTAAAAAGAGGGTTTGACGTATACAAATCTCTACACTCAAATTCTTGAACACAAACCTAGATGCAGATGGTATTCACAGGGGTTATGATGGCTCAGGATAAAGGCTTGATGCTTTTGGAGCAAGTTCGTTTGCTTACAAATTTCAGCAAGCTTGCTCAGAGACAATGCTCTTAAGGACTGGGCCCTGATTGAAAGGATCTTCTCTATGTCCCCTCAATGATGAATCATAGATTCAACCATCAAATTGACACATTGAGTCATAGTATATATTCACATCAGTTGTGTCAATGAAAAGAAGGATTTACAAAAGTATATCAAAAAATGGCTATGCTACATTCCTAGTAAGTTGACTTGCTGTGAAGGGCAATCGAGAGGGGCACAGATGTGTGGTGGGATCCCCCAGAACTCATCTCGGAAGAATCGCCACTTGAAAGAATGAGAATTACATCACTACGTGAATGGCTTTGAGTTGCAAGCCCACAACATCTACATGTTCTGGATAATTACATCTAAAATTCTCGAGGATTCTTACCAAAGAGTTTATTTAGTAGACTCGATTCCTTGAAGAAACCAGTAAATTTTTTTGGCCAAGATCAAACAGAATGAGCTCATAATAAAATGAGCTTTCCAGGGAACTTGAAAGCCAAAAACAGAACCAGAAGATCCTCAACATTCACCTGGACTGCCCAAAAGCAGATTACTCCAAGTACCTTTGTAAAAATGGCAATTCCCTGCTTCAAACCCTAAAACAACAGTAGCAGGACAGCCCCGACAAACAGCTCTCAACAATGTTAGCCATGCAAACATTCAAGATCATTTAACTACCGAAAAGAAGCCCCTACAGAATCCACTTCTCCGGCTGGTATTGAATCTCTAAATCTTTCACAGTACTCTCACGAGCACACAACAGATCAACTACCTATTACTACCACTATGATGAGACTTCGATCTCATCTGCAATTCTAGCATAGAGTCAGCAAATACGTCATCTGGACAACGCAGATCCTCCTACAGAAGCAAGACACTGCATATAACCTCACAGCACCTATTATCTTCTTTCACTGACAGACACAAATTGAAATCGCAGATTGGCTAGTTCTTGGCTCTAATTACACATTCCAGCCTAAAGCAATCTCTAAGACACATGACCCAGATTAGCTCCTAACCGCAAATAGAACTGCAACTACGCAGCTTACACCCTTACTCTTATCGAATTCAGGAAAATTCGAATTTCTCAGCATAGCACAATGCAGTGCAGGCATATCACAACGAACAATCATTGACAAATCGCTTCATTGAGACGTCGCTACGTGAATTTCCTCCGAGAATTTCAACATATCGTTCAAATGCAGACATTAGCTAAACCACGACGGCCAGAATTCACATATCCACAGAAGAAGTCAAATGAGGGGCTTCATTGCATAATCTGTCAAACATCTACATCACGCTACAAAACACGCCGATACTTTTACACATCGAAAGCCTCCTGACTCT